>VBSM01003143.1:25098323-25146403 GCA_008086735.1 Cheirogaleus medius
CCCGCCTCGGCTTCCCAGAGTGCTAGGATTACAGGTGTGAGCCACCTCCCCCAGTCTCTTTTTTCTTTTTTTTCCTGAGACAAAATCTCACTCTGTCACCTCAGGTAGAGTGCAGTGGCATCATCATAGCTCATTGTAACAACCTCAGACTCCTGGACTCAAGTGATCCTCCTGCCTCAGCCTCTCGAGTAGCTGGGACTGCAGGCGTGACGACCATGCCCAGCTAAATTTCCTATTTTTTGTAGAGATAGGGTCTCACTCTTGCTCAGGCTGGTCTTGAACTCTTGGCCTCAAGGCTTCTCCTGCCTCGGCCTCCCAGAGTGCTGGGATTATAGGCATCAGCCATCACACCTGTCCACAAAATGTAGGATTTTATATCAGAAAGATGGTATTATATATAGGACTCTTATATAAGAAAGCCAGAAGTTTAAACCTTGCCCTATGTGACTTGAACAAAATATGATTACTTTTAGGTTTTTCCTTGTCACGGGGATTGACTGTCTTTGAGAAAATATGGCAAGGTGACTGACATAGACCCTAACACTGATCTAGTAGACTACTCAGAACTGGCTTTATTTTAAAGACATTTTTTCTTATTTTGTTTTGAATACTCATGGAAATTCTCACTTACTGTTACCAGTTAGCTTTCCCAAATTAGGCTTTAACTGTTGATTTCTGTAATAGAAAGTAGCATCTTCATGGATCTAGGCCAGCAGTTTTTGAGCTATGTTTTGCAGATTTCTGGGTGTTTCAGGGAGCACTTCAGGGGCTGGGGTAGGGCATAAGGACAATGGTGGCAGGTTGTGGGGAGTGGAAGGTGTCCGGCTCTCAGCTTAGGGCTTCTTTCTGGTGGCCTCTTCTACAACCTGAGCAGGTGTGCCATTCTGGATTTCACATATTGGGTTTCCAAGTAAGATTTGTTTGAACAAAGGATTTCTTGGCTAAAACAAATTTGTAAATGACTGGGCCACATGTTTCTAAGTATCTGCTTCTCTTTCCCTGCCAAATTTGGTTTATTTTGTGGCAGCTCCTAATTGTTTCTAGTTACTACTGTGCATCTGTGTTAAAAGAGCATGGGAAGACTTTGGTCTTACTAACTTTATAACTTTGGTGCCTGTGGGGAGAGCCAAGGGAGCAATTAGATAACCAGGGCAAGAAATACAGATTGAGAATTATCAATATAGAGACTTGGTTCAAGTCATGTGTCTGCCTGGGAGGTTGTTTATAGAGAGAGGTGAGATGGGTCATAGATAAAATTCTATAGCTATGCTGGGTTAGGTACCCTTCTCTGTTAACCCAACACACAATTTGATCAATGAAGTTTGCTTTTCAAATTAAATATTTTAATTTTGCATATTCCCCATGTATGGTTGTGGATACCTGTCACTTTTTTTTTTTTTTTGGCACATGGGTATATATGTGTGTGGGTGCGCGTGGGGGTAGCCTGATGGGGTCAGAGGACAGGCCATGGCAACCAGCCAAGGATGTTTTTCCTCTCTCTGAAAACCCTACATGCTGCACAAACCTCTAGGGCCCCTTCTATATGCATGTGGAGATGCACAATGAGAGGAGAAACTTGAGTGGTTGCCTAGCGGATTTGGCAGTGCAGACAGCCAAGCACTAGGAATCTAATGGTG
Source organism: Cheirogaleus medius (assembly GCA_008086735.1). NCBI lineage: Eukaryota > Metazoa > Chordata > Mammalia > Primates > Cheirogaleidae > Cheirogaleus > Cheirogaleus medius. The sequence goes on from VBSM01003143.1 coordinate 25,099,961, forward strand.
GCATTTTTTAACATAAAATTATTTGTTAAGAACTATTGTGGTTTCTTCACTTTTAAAAGCCAGGCATGTCCCCCATATCTTGGTTCTCTTTTGTGGAACCGGGACAGTGACTGCTAGGTTCTGGGTGTGGTCCCACGGAGGAGGGGGGCAGGTCTCCATTCCACATGGTTCTGCGGCTCCTTGTGTTTCACGGACGCAGACTCTGCTCTCGATGTTGGTAGGCCTTGGCCAACTTCATCACATGGATTACCAGGCAACAGTGTATTAGCTTAATTTAAAAATGTATAAACACTTTTAGAAAAAGTCAAAGTACTCAGGTAAAGAATAAATAGATGCTCATAAATAAGATACTTGTTAAAAAGTACTTAATGTGTTAAGTGATGATGGCACTGATCATTATATCAAAAATTAAGCCCTACACATTTTTTCTTTCCCTTTTACTTCTTCAGGGTGACTTCTTTCACTGTCTTCCATATTGAAAAAAAAGATAAAATTTAGACAACCACGTGTTCTAATTTTATTAGAGATGAAGTTCCCACTAAAATTTCAAATGAGCTGATGCGTACGAGTGGGCATCTCAGAATCTTCCTGGCATATTCTGCAATCCTTATAAATGCTTACACGATAGTATCCCTAATTGGCTGCGAATGCAGGCTATGTTAAGGTGAAATTCAGTTTAGTTTTTAACAGTTTTAAGCAGAAGTGGAGGAAGAGACATTTGCCTTAGATGAAATAGAATTAATTACCTTTAAAGTTGCTAATGAAAAATATTGTGATTAAACCATGTTAAAATAACTCATTGAGTTTACCTTTTCCCAGGCAAATGTTTACTGAGTACCCACCGTGTGCTCCACACTCTGCTGCGTGCTGATGGGCCCGCAGGGCATAGGCAGGGTCCTTACGCAAAGGCTTGCCCTCTCCTAGGGGAGACGGGTGTGTACACAGAATCACAGCTTTGTGGAGAGGCCCATAAGTGACCGCCTGCTTGGGAGTGCGGAGCCAGAGGCACTCAACTACACACGTGCTGAGGCGGGAAGCGCACTGGGGTTGAAAACGCTCCTGGTCTTTGCAGTGGCATCACGTGGCTGACCTGCAGGGATTGGGTGTGGCTGGGGTGCTATTAATTGTACAAACCCGAGGTGACCAGCAGGAGCGGAGAGCATCAGACTCTTGTTCATCACACTGAGGTGTTTCAGTTTTGCTTTGGCAGCTTTAAAAAACGGGAGTGGAGTTTGGTGATAAAATTAGCCTGTATTTCAAACAGTTAACTCTGCATGGGGTTTGAAGAAAGGCCAGAGAGTGCACTGAAATAGGGGTCTGTTGAAGGCACAGGTGGGAAATAAGGTTGATGCCAAATGGTAAGACTTGTATTTAGATTCCTAGTGCTTGGTGCCCTGCTGGGCGTGTGGTAGAGACGTCTAGTAGGCAGTTTGATATTCTCGGCAAAGAATTCAAAATTTGGGCATCAGCAGCTAATAGGCTCAGTTGAAATGTGAAAGAGGAATGAAGTGGGTCAAAGGATAGAGGAGAATAACTAGGCTGTGCTCACGCTATACCCGGGGCATCTCGTGGTCACTACCCTTTACTTTTTATACTCTAGTTGTCTAGTTGTGCGTTGGTCTTTTTCGCTGGGCCAACTATGAGGGCAGGGACTGTGTCTTCTTTACAGTGTCCCTGCCATGGCAGTTTCAGAGGCCACCATTCGTATGTATGCCTGTGTAGTTGTGTCTGCACCTGCCGAAGTGCCTCTCTAGGGTGCTCGGCTGTCCCTGCTTATCTGGTCCCAGCAGCCATTACGGTGACTGACATATGGTAAATGTTCAATACATCTGCTGAATGAGTGAATGGTGACACAATATATTAATATAATGAGTGGTCAGAGGAAGAGAATCTAGCAAAACAAAGTAAGAAGCAGGGGTCTGTAGGGAAGAAAGTTAAACAGGAGAGACTCCTGTCGTGGAAACTCAGGGAACAATGAACCTGTAGTCCCAGCTACTTGGGAGGCTGAGGCAGGAGGATCTCTTGAGCCCAGGAGTTTGAGTTTGTTGCAGTGAGCTGTGATGACACCACTGCACTCTAGCCTGGGCGACAGAGCGAGACCCTGTCTCCAAGTAGTCAATAGTGCCAAATGCTAGAGAGAGGTCCGTTAATTACACCAGAGTAACCACAGGCAATTAGGAGTCACTGGGGATAACGTCAAAAACTGCTTGAGTGGTGTACACCCGCAAGAGGCAAATTCCGTTCCATTGAGGTGGAAAGGAGAGGAGGGGCGAGAGATTGTGCAGACAGACCCTTAGAGGCTGGGTTTGTGCAGGGAAGAAAATACTGGTGAGAGCCACGAAGGGTGGTAAGGCTGAAGGGGAGGTTTTTTCCTTCTCTTCCCTTCTTTTCTCCCTCACATTCTTCCTTCCTACTTTCAAAAAGAGATACCTGAGTTAATTTAGGCTAGGGAGGCCCCAGTGAAAAGGTGTAGGTCTAAAATATAGAAAAGAAAAGAGGAGATAGTAACTGGAGAGATTAAATAGCGAAGGGCAAGTCTCTCTTTGAGACAGAAAAAAGAAAGACAAGGGTGCATATAAACTAGAGGGATTCACTGAAAGAAAAAAAAGAGAGGAAAATACCATCCAAGGGCCTCACTTCTCTCTATGAGATAGTAACTAACATGTTTTGGACACTTTCTGTGTTCCAAGCATTGTTAAAATACTTTCCATAAGTAACTCACTAAATTCTTGTGACAGCCTGGTGAAGATGGAATTATTATCCTAATTTTACAAATGAGGCAACTGAAGCACGGCGAGGTTAAGCGACTTGCCTGAGGTTACGCAGCTACCGAGTGTCAGAACCCGGATGCAAAGCTGTGTACCGTCTTGCTAGTCTGCTGAGCATGAGAAGAGTGAAGAGTACTTAAGATGTCAAATAACCAATGTGTGTAAGGAACAGGTGCGACGCATTGCTGCTGAGTCACACCAAGCACTTAGTTTCTGCTGGAATTTGTAATTGTGTCCTGCCATGAGCAACGTTGAGAGACTTCCTCTAGCAAAACTTGCCTTACCAGTCACAGGAGTGGAAATGTTTGCTTGTTGGATTGATGTGGAATTGGGGATTGGTAGCTTGGGGTGGAGGTGCCGCCAGCAAGAGAGCAACTGAAGTGGTGGATCACGGGCTCTGGCCTGTGAGGAGGAGGAAGAGAGAGTGAGAGGATAGAACGAGAGGAAGCGGAGCAGCAGGGGACTCGAGGGCTCAAGGAGGTGGCAAACCAGGCGCAGCAGGAGTTAGGGAGTTGGAGACTTGTGGAGGGTAGAAAGTTGGGTTAGAGAGGGATACGATGTAATTCTCACAACAGTGGTAGATTTCAGAAGGGCGGGCTGGCACCCATGATGGCAGGTGGGTGGTGTGGCTTTGGGAGTACAAGGCTGAAATGCACAGGAGACACGGGGTGGTCAAGGTTGAGGCTGAGCTCAGCGGAGACATTGGGTGGACGTTGACAAGGCTCTGCCTCTCATGGAGGGTGGTGCCTGGTAGCCCTAAGGACTGGTCTGAACTTTAGAAAGGAGCAACTCAAGTGCGTATGGTTATAGGGAAAGATACAAAAGGTTATATGGTGTATGGCATACAATAAAAATCACTTGATAGTCTCAGTAGAACATTGTCAAAGAACAGTTGAATAGCTTACATTTTGCACTGTAATTTTTGAAAAAGAACTTGAAGTATGAATTGGCGAAACAACACATTTCACAAGTAGCTTTGGATGCATTAGCCAGATCATCATTATTACCCTGGGACGAAAAGACCATGTGCCCTGCTGAAGTCTCCTCCTCCCCTTCCTTCTCCCCCTCTGTCCTTCCCCTGGGTGATGTGCAATATGACAGTCTCTGGGCAGAGAGCAGCAGCTGCAGATCATCAGGCTTCCAGATGTGAAGTTGTTATGAGGTGGGGGGGGGGTCGTGGGAGAGGGGCCGGAAGCGTCAGTGGGACCCAGTGTGTTGGCCTCTGCTTCTATAGTTAGTCAGCCGCATGGTGGGAAACGAGCAATATGTGCTCCCTCCGTACAGCTGCACATACCATCGTCTCCCTTTCTCTCCGCCCACACAGACTTCTAGGAAATCAAAGTTAGATCTGGTGTAAGCGCAGAAAGCCCTACCCATGAGGATGTGGAGCCACTGCACGGGGATAGAATATGTGTGCCAGGTCTGGTTTGTAAGTGGCGTGAGTAGAAAATGCATTAGGTAGGATGATTTAGGGTGTAAGGAGCAGAAACTCCAGCTTGAACTGACTTCAGTAGTAGGAAAGAGAATTCCCTCACGTAGTAGGACGTTGGGAACAGAATGTCTGGGCACTGGTTCTGGTTCTCTGTGATTCTCTTGGTTCTGGCCCCGCCATGTGTTGATTTCATTCTCAACCTGACTCCATTCATGGCCCCAAGATGACTACAACATTTTGAAGGCTCATATCGAGACAGGAAACCCCCAGTGGAAGGGGAGCGGCCACGTCTTCATGTCTCCTGAGCAGCGAGGAAGCTTTTCTCAGAAGCTCCCAAAAGACTTTTCCTCATGTCATTGGTAAGAATCGGGGCCCTGCGCTTCCCTTAAATCAGCCCCTCACCTTCAGGGAGAACAGCACTACCACAGTGCTTGATTAACCATTTCGTGTGGGCTGGGTGCTAGGGATCAGCTATAGTACAATGTCCATGATGGAGAGAAGGCTAGAGGACATTACTGTCAGATTCAGACAGTCTTGTCAAGGGGAAGGAGCCTTGGCTGGCAATCAAGTCCCCACCTTCAGCATTTGCTAGCACTGTGAACTTGGACAGATATCAGCTTCCGTGAACCTTGGTTTTCTCTTACAGGATCGTTGTGGGAATTGAAAGCTGTGTATATAAACTCTATGTAGCTATACAAATGTGAATTATTCATTTAATAACAATAATTTAAGTTGGGTGTGGTGGCTCACATTTGTAATCCCAGCACTTTGGGAGGCCAAGGTGGGAGGATCGCTTGAGGCCAGAATTTTGAGACCAGCCAGGACAGCATAGCAAGACCCTATCTCTTAAAAAAAAATAACAACAATACTTCCATCTGTTGGTCACGTATATGTTCCAGGCCCTTTCTAGAGGCTTAACTGATACTCAAGGCACTCTACTAAATGCTTTATTTCTGATCTCAGGTAAGCTGAGGTCTGAAACATTAAGGCTCAAAGGCAGGGGCAGCAAACAGGTGTAGGCTCAGTTTCACACAGGCCTGTTTTTTGGCCTGTGTGACAGAGTACTGGCAGCTGGTCATGGGGCCTCGGACAGTTGCTCTTCTATCTGCCACTGATCACCTTTTGCTAACTGGTTTAGGACTTAACTGCACAGGAGATTTGTAAAACACAGGTAGATATGTGCTTTTAAAACACTTGATGCTTTTGAGCTTTAATGCTTATTAAGTTCTTGTGTATATATTGTCACATTTGAACCTCATGAAGAAGCCTGAATTTGTGTTGTATCAAGGCTTAGGACCTGTCAGTGAGGTATGAAGTTAGGAAGTAGGGGACATAATTTTTTTGATGTTGCAAATGGCTCTGCTTTGAACATCGTTGTGATATGAACTTTTTCCATATTTTGGCTTATATTCTTATGATAGTTTCCCTGAAGGAATATGGCTAGGTCAAAGAATTCAAACTTCTTTTTGTTTTGTTTTTTGAGACAGGGTCTTGCTCTGTTGCCTGGGTTAGAGTGCAGTGGCATCATGTTAGCTCATTGCAAACTTAAATGATCCTCAAGTGATTCTCCTGCCTCAGCCTCCCGCTAATTTTTCTATTTTTAATAGGATTTTGCTATGTTGTTCAGGTTGCTGTGAAATTTTTAAAATATAGATTGCCTGAATATAGATTGTGGAAGCTTTTTGAATGGTGAAAATGACACACTTGTTGTATTATTCTGGAAATATGCGGTTTTTTTCTTACTATGGTGTTTTATATGCCTGGGATCATAAAATATTTCCAGAAAATTTGAATTGTTCTGATACCATGTAACCATTTCCCAGACCGCCCCTCCACCTGTAATGACAAGAAAAATGGTGTTTCTGTGGTTCAGCTTGTACTATATTTTGAGGAACTCCAGCTCACATCAATTCCTTCCCATTAGTCCTAAAGTCCTGGTTAGAAACTAAACTTGTGCATCTTACTGCATCCTTCCCTTCGTGTGAGTTCCTCCTCATGAGGCTTCTCGATCCTGTGTGCACCTGGGCTCCCTGAGGGCCTGTCTGTCAGACACATCTGCTTTTTATTCACTGCTCTGGCTCTCACGCTGGGACCTTCCTGTACTCTCAAACAATTTGTGAGTAAATTGATGGCAAAAATAAAGTGCTGGGTTATTTTGTTATTATGCTGGGTTTTTTTGTTGACACATTGTGAATATGGGATCTTTGTTTTAGAGTTGAGGTGGAGGTAAAAAAAAATTTCAATCATATGACTCAATGTCCCATATAATTCTTTCAGCAATTCCTAAAATACTTCTCCCCCAACTCTTCCTACTCCCACAAGAAATATTGATGATGAAGCTATGTAACAACTACCCCATTCTTAAATAGATTAAAAAAAATTATTGTTGTGATCATAGTGTATGCAATATAATGCATGCTTGTATTTTGTTCTCTGCCTGTGTGTTTCCCCAGGTAATTTCAAACACCTAGTGTGTTACGTATGATAACAGGGAAAAGAGTGAGATCGCCCTTGCCACATAGGGGCCTGCGGACAGTGACAGTGACACAGTGTGTCAGGGACAGTGGAGGAGGCAGAAAGAGAACGCTGTTTGTGGGAGGGCCCCGGAATAACCTATGAGGTAGGTGGAAAACGGAGGCCCCGGAAGTCACTTGTTCCAGGTCACACAGCAGGTCAATGGGAAAGCTTGGATTTCTTTTTTTCTTGGAGACAGAGTCTCACTCTGTTGCCCGGGCTAGAGTGAGTGCCGTGGCGTCAGCCTAGCTCACAGCAACCTCCAACTCCTGGGCTCAAGCAATCCTTCTGCCTCAGCCTCCCGAGTAGCTGGGACTACAGGCATGCGCCACCATGCCTGGCTAATTTTTTTTCTATATATTTTTAGTTGTCCAGCTAATTTCTTTCTATTTTTAGTAGAGACAGGGGTCTCGCTTTTGCCGGTCTCAAACTCCTGACCTTGAGCAATCCTCCCGCGTCGGCCTCCCAGAGTGCTAGGATTACAGGCATGAGCCACTGCGCCCGGCCGGAAAGCCTGGATTTCAACCCTAATCTTTCTAAATCCAAATCGCACGTTCATTATTTGTTTTCCTTGGTTTCTTTTTCTTCCAGATTTGAATTTTTAAAATTACCTCAAAGATAATTCAGACTTTAGGGACACAATAAAACATATACTGCTTCCCCCATCGTCTCCCATAGCTCCGGCCTATACTGTGGGCATTTGGTGGGTGTGCTCCCAGGCTATCTTCGCTGCAGGTACAAATCGCCTAGGGAGGCCAGCTGTGCCTGTCTCCAGCCAGACAGGACAGGTGAGGCTTGCAGCATGCTGGGCTCTGGGGACCACGACATTCCCAAGTGTAGCAGCAACAGAAAGAAGCCAGAGTGCCCTGGCTGCCGCTCCCTTTGGGAATGGAGAGCTATTTGTACTCTTTGGCTTTGTGCCTACACTATCCTGACTTTCCAAGCAAAGAACAGAGCCCCTTACCAGTGGAGAGCTGGGAAGAGGCCCAGGAACGCCTCTCGTTCATCTCTGGTTTTCCAGTGTCTACACTTATTGGTGCCCAGCCACTGTTGCACGGAAGGAGTGAAGACACTCTAACCCTAGTTCTGCAGGTAAATCATTGAAGTGACTTTGAGCAAGTCAGGTTTAGGAGTCTGGTCTGTTTTCCCCAAGTCTAAGGTAAACTTTTTCTTTCCTTCTCATTTTCATGTTTCTGAAATAAGATGTGATTAGCATTAGTTGCATATATTTAACCTATTAATTAGGTTTCTTCATTTTTAATTTTTCTTGAAAAGTTATAATAGTGGGGTAACTTATAACCTATGTTATTTTAGGATTGTGGGAATATAGCAATCAGTTCTTTGAGGAGTTGTTTGGAGAGTGGCTACAGCCTGTGAACTGTGAAGCGCTGTATAAATATCAAAGATCAGAAAACTGCCCAACTGTGTCCTTACTACCCAACTGCCCCTGTGTCCTTATTCCTCAGAGGTGCCCCAACAGGAACTTCTTGATTTCAAAAGTAGTGACTGTCCTCTATTCAATAAAGCTGGTATTCTAGGTTGTAAGAATGCACATTTTTTATTCTGCCCCCACCCCTAATTTTCATTTCAAATTAAACAAACAAACAAGTAAACATGGCTCTTACACATTTGAATTTTTCTTAAATTGGGATTTGGCAAGAATCCATTGCCTACCACGGATTTAGTAGATTCCTGGCCCTCACTGGAAATATCAATATGGCCACAAAACTCTTTAAATGGAATGTTAATGCAAAAAGAAGTGTCGTAATTCAATTGAGCCATTGAGTGCCTGCAACATGCCAGGTAGCACCAGGGGATTAAAAACAACTACCCAGACACTCTATTTCTGCCCAGGAGAAGTTGAGTTTGGAGGGTGCAAAGGGTACAAAGCCTAGGAGCTGAGCTAACATTTCACTTTCCAGCTTAATTCAGCCAATTTGCCCTGATAAGAAATCTGAAGGAGTTTACAATCAGGCAGGAAATAAGGTAGGCATTTACTTTGCCAGTGAAAAAGAGGCGCTAATCAAATAACCAGGGGAAACAGGATCACAGAGAATATTTACATTCAGAAAAGAAATCTCATCAGTTCTTTGGAGTATCCATTTACAAGTTAATGGTCTGTCACAGCATTTAAACCAGTGGTTGTAAAGGCTTTGGAGGCTCAAGTGTGGGGTAGCTGAGTTGCGACATCACCCCGAGGGGCTGGGCTGTGGCCAAATCCCCAAGGACACGTTAGGGTTCATTTTCCCACCATTCAACAGACACTTAAGTTCTGTTCTTGGTGCTAGGGATACATCAATGAACAAAATAGCAAAAAATATCCCACCCTCTCGGAGTTTACATTCCAATTTGCTCCTGCCTTAGAAAACAAATAGCTAAGCCAGTTAGAATGATCTCTAGAGTAAGAGTAAATGAGTCAGACACATTAGTGTGTTCTTCTGAACAAACTGCAAGGATTTTGATTTTGTTAGCTTTTAGGCATTTTTCACATAGCTAAGATTCCTGGATAACAAGATTACTATAATTAGAATGTTAGTAGAGGTAGCTTATTTTTGACATTCTGTTTGGTCTGTTGCCATGATTTGCCAAAAAAACGTAATTATAAAATATTATTACCTCTGCAAGGCAGCACCTGGTTTATTCTATTCTAGTTTTGCTGAATAGAAAATTGTTTAATTGAAATAAAACTCATTGTGAAAAATCTGATGTCTCCTGTCTTGGTACTGATCGTGACAGCTCTCTGCGGTGAATGTGTGATGGCCGAGCGCAGTTTACCATGGCCACGGTGGTGGACTTCAGGGCTGGGGCTGGAAACCTGAGGCTCTTGCAGGCTTGGTTTCCTTCGGGCAGCTCTGGCGGGGCTTTGTGCAGGGTGACTCTGGTGCTATCACTACGGTAACAAGCTTGGGAGCTTGGACTTGGAAACCCATATGCCTTTTCTTTGAGCGCCTTGTGGGAAAACGGGGATAAGAAGCATCTGTGATTGCACTTATCTCCAGTTTCAACAACCAGAACTTCTGCTGTGTCTGCAAAGTGAGGCAAGATGGATTGTTGCTGAGAAAAAGCAGGCAGCCGCAGGGATCAGAGCCCTCTGAGGCCGACTGCTCAGTCTTCAGCGCCCTGGGTGTTTTTAGCACATTCATGGGTATGGAGGATGTGAGTGTTTGAGGCATGCATTCCCGTTAGTTGGAGGAGCTTCTTCGCATGTGTACCTAAGAGCTATTGATTCTGCCAAACCAGGGACTCAACATTCCTGATTGGGGGGGGTTCCTTTGGAGGGATTTGAAAGTCTTAACAGGTCATAATTATTACAGACGTGGTCTTGGGCAATCTGTGTGCTCTCAAGTAATCACATCTGCCTCTGAAATTGTTGCCAGACACTCTACAAAGTCCAGTGGGCGCTATTATGGACTGAATGATTGTGTCCCCTCAAATTTATGTTTAAGTCCTAATCCTCAATATGATGGTATTTGGAGGTGGGGCCTTTGGGAGGTGATGATTAGGTTTAGGTGAGGTCATGTGGGTGGAACCCTCATGAGGGGATTAGCGTCAGTATAAGAAGAGGAAGCCAAAAAAATATCTCCCTTGCCACATACATGCAGAGAAAAGGCTATGTGAGCACACAGCAAGAGTGCCATTGTCTACGAGCCAGGAAGAGAGCCCTCATCAGAACCCAATCTGCTGGCACCTTGATCTTGGACTTCCAGCCTCCAGAACTGTAAGAGAATAAATGTCTGTTGTTTAAGCACCAGCCTAGGGTATTTTGTTATAGCAGCCAAGCTAAGACAGGCACGGTACCTCTCTTCTTAAGGTCTTATCTGGTTGATAGTATCATTCCTTTCTTCTTTGACTTTGGTGATACCATGCTCTCCGGCAATGGTCCCCAATCTTTTTGGCACCAGGGACAGGTTTCATGGAAAATAATTTTTCCACGGACTGGGGCAGGGGAAGGGGATGGTTTTGGGATGATTCAAGGGCATTACATTTATTGTGCACTTTATTGCTATTATTATTACATTGTAATATATAATGAAATAATTACACAACTCACCATAATGCAGAATCTAATGCCACCAGTGATCTGGCAGGAGCTTAGGCAGTGAGGCAAGTGATGGGAGGTGGCTGTAAATACAGCTGAAGCTTTTTGAGCATCATCTCCTTTTGGCTTTTTCTCAGTTTCCTTGCAGCCTTCTCATTTCTTAACCCTCCCTTAAAAATTGAGGTTCCTCAAAGTTCCACTCTCTCCGTTCTCTTCCACCCACCTGCAGAAAGAACACCTTGATACTCAAATTTTGGTCTGTGGACAAGCATAGGCCTCATTTGTGAGCTGGTCAAAAATGAAATTTCAGGTTCCACCCAAACCTGCTGAATCTGAATCTGCCACTTAGCAGGCAGCACCCAGGGAAATCTGAGAGGGCTTGCTCTTTAGGATTTCAGCAAGCAACTGTGTGTCCCGAACTCCAAGTACACATCTGGACACCAGATCTCTCTCCTGGGCTCTAGACCAGTTTATCCAACAGAGCCTCTGGACTGTCCACTTAGAGGTTCCACAGGGATAGCACACTTTACCTGTCCAGAGTCTGACTTCTCTCTTCCCAAATACACTCCTCCTTTGGGCAATCAACAAAAGACAGGGCCTTTCCAGAAACTTTTACCTTAGAGCTCCCACTCAACCATATACCCCTAAGTTAAATGGTTTCTTTGGGGTTACTTAGGGCTTATTGTTGGCTGGTGGGCACTGGGCAGCCTGGCCCATTGTTCAGTCGGTCTCTCCTCTGAGTTCTCAGTGCTGTCATCCTCTTGCTAAATATTCTGAATATTATCTATCAATGTTTGGTTAGTAACACTTTTAACTTTTTATCCTCCATGTTGAGTTTTGAAGTGTGCAAATATTTTATAAGCATGTTATATTAAGCATTAATCACATTTTTATTAATTATACTACAGATACAAGTGGTTAATAAATATTTTTAATGGTGAGGAAATAATGACATTCTCTGATTTTAGTGTCAGATTTTCAGAATGTTTGTGAATGACCACAGTGAGTCCAAAGGAATGTAGTGTGACCTAGTATGTCACAGGATTGAATCATACGGTGTCTTTTTGGGAAAGAAAAATCAGACTGCCCAACTGCCCAACAATAGAGGATTGGTGAAATCAATTACAGTAGATTCATATAATCAAATACTTGGCAGCCATTAGAATGATCAGACACAGAACAGTTACTAACATGGAGATACATTGATGGTATCATATTAAGCGAAAAGAGCAAATACAGGTAGGATGATTACAGTTTTGTTTTTAAAAACAATGTGGTAAAATGTACATAACAGAAAATTAACTATGTTTAAGTGTACAGTTCTGTGGTGCTAAGTACTGAATAGGAAAAAGAAACTCTTGTCCTCTCCAGTCTACTCTCAATACTTCTCTCTGACACCAGACGTGTAGGGGGTTTATCACACGGAGCAATACTCCAGTTCACTGCGGACACAACTGAGTGTCCTACAATTTAACTCATCTCTGGAGATAGCAGATTCCACAGGTTGAAGCCTCAGTCCTACCAGTCTACCCCCACTGCAGACGCCAATACCAAGTCCAGGTTGCCGCCTCTACTTTGATCCAACCTGCTGTAAATCAGAGGTTTCAATCCCCACCTTGGGTTTGATCATTTGCTAGAATGGCTCACAGAACTCAGGAAAACAGTTTACTTACTAGACCACTGGTTTATTACAAAAGATATATTAAAAGATACAAATGAACAGCCAAATGAAGAGATACACAGGGCAAGGTCCAGAAGAGTCCCAAGCATGGGAGCTTCTGTCTCCCTGGACTTTTGGGGTGCACCACCCTCTTGGCAAATGGATGCATTGTTTTTTTGCCAACCAGGAAGCTCTCTGAACCCTGTCCTTTTGGGTTCTTATGGAGGCTTAATTACATAGGCATGATTGATCAAATCATTGGCTATTAGTGATTAGGTTAATTTCCAGGCCTTCTTCTCTCCCCTAAGGTTGGTAGTTGGGGTGGGGATGAAATTTCCAATCACCTGGTTGGTTGGTTCCCCTGGCAACCAACCTCCATCCAGAGTCTACCCAGGAGCCCCCAGCCTCTGGTCATCTCATTAGCATAAGAAAAAACACTTACCATTTCCAAGGGTTTTAGGTTTTCTTAAAATTCCCAGGGGTTTGGGAGCTGTGTGATAGGAAATGAGGGACAAAAGTCAAATATATATTTCTTATGTCACACATACATTCACCTTGTTGTGCGTCCATCACAACCATCTGTCTCCAGAACCTTTTCATCTTCCCAATATGAAACTCTGTGCCCATTAAACATTAACTCCCCATTCTCCTCTCCCGCAGTCCCTGGCAACCACTCTTCTACGTTCTGCCTATGAATTTGACTACTCTAGGTACCTTGCATAAGTGAATCATACAACATTTGTACTACCATGATCGTTTTTTTCACTTAGTGTAATGTCTTCAGGTTTCATTCATTTTGTAGCATGTGTCAAAATTTCCTGCTTTTTAAGGCTGAATAATATTTTGTTGTGTGTATGTATCACATTGTGTTTGTTCCTTCATCTGTCAATGGACATTTGGGTTGCTTCCACTTTTGGCTATTGTGAATAATACAGCTATAAACATGGGTGTTCAAATATTTGTTCGAGTCCTTGCTTTCATTTCTTTTGAGTATATACCTGGAAGTGGAGTTACTGGGTCATATGGCAATTCTATTTTTAAGATTTTGAGGAACCGCCATACTGTTTTTTACAGAGGCTGCTCCATTTTACGGTCCCACCAGAAATGCACAAGGGTTACAATTTCTTCACATCTTTGCCAACACTTGTTATTTTCATTTTGTTATAATAGCCATTGTAATGAGTGTGATGTCACAGTTCTAGTTTTAAAAAGATATATTTACATACATATATAAGTTTAGAAAAGATTATTCAAAGTATTTACTCCAAATAAAAATAGTGCTTATTTGGGTGGCAGGATGTGAATTATTTTAATTATTATTAATAATCTCTTTTGCTTTATTTTCTCCTTTTTCCGCATTAAGCGTATATAACATGTGTAATTAAAAATGTTTGACACTCAGAATTGCACTGCATCAGTTCAGAGGTTGATGGCAGCTCCCGTTTGTTCTGGCTGTGCAGCCTTCAGGTAGGTCCTTGTTCATCTTGTGTTGGGACTTACGCCACCTGGCACCCTCTGCATCTGAGCCCCATCGTGGATGTGCATCGCTCCAGCCCCAGTGGCCCCACATTCCTCTGCCCAGGGAAGCAGACCAGGGCCTCTTGGCAGTGGGTTGGACTCTAGAAACATTCTAATAAGCTCCTAGCAAGTGCCTTTCTGCTCCTCCTCCACCTTCCTCCCCATCTTGATTTTTAGCATGAAGAAATCTCCTTTTTGGGTTTGTTCACTCACCAAAGTTTCGGCTGGTCATCTTAGTTAATGACAACAGGAAGGGAAGGGTACTTTGTTCCTGTTCTCTGAAACTGTATATTCTGTAATTTTCCAAAGAGTTTCAAGGCTCATAACAAATGTTTATGTCAGCTTAAAAAGCAGTAAAGTGTCAGGCGTGGTGGCTTAAGCCTGTAATCTCAGCACTTTGGGAGGTGAAGGCAGGAGGATCGCTTGAGGCCAGGAGTTTGAGATTAGCCTGAGCAATATAGCTAGACTCTGTCTCTACACAAAAAATTTAAAAATTAGCTGGGTGTGGTGGTGAACGTCTATAGTCCCAGCTACTTGGGAGGCTGCAGCAGGAAGATCACTTGAGCTCAGGAGTCCAGGTTGCAGTGAGCTTTAATCGTGCCACTGTACTTTAGCCTGGGTGACAGAGTAGCATTCAGTCTCTAAAAAAACAAAACAAAAACAGTTGAGATTCCATATGTACCAATTTGAAAAAAGCGGAAAAATCTTTTCAATGAGCCAATGAATACCTTTATGAAAATAAGGGTTTTTCAGTTTACAATAATATAATTTATTCTTTTCTTTCTTTTTTTCCCCTCCAGTTACTATATTTGATCATGTGCAGGCTGAATGGGTGAGTTAGAAAGTATGTGTTTTTTGTTTTTGTTTTTTAGACAGGTCTTGCTCTGTTGCCTGGGCTGGAGTGCAGTGGAGTGATCATAGCTCACCGCAACCTCAAACTCCTGGCCTCAAGCGATCCTTCTACCTCAGTTTCCCGAGTAGCTGGGGTAGGTTTGTTTTTGAGGGTAAGAGAACTTGATGAACCAGAAGATAGGTCGTAAGGAAAGGCACAACTAGTTAAGAGCCTCTTTACAACTAGTTAAGGGATTTTTTTTTCCACGAGATTGATGGTTTTAATCAATTATCAGTGACCTTTTGTGGGAGCCTGTTTTGTTTTGTTTTGTTTTGTTTTGACATGATGCTTCTGGCTGCCTAGTTTCAGGGCCAGGAATTTGAAGCAAGGAAAAGAGCCTGTCGGAGCTGTCCCAACTTGAGCTGCTCCGACTCACGCTGGTTTTGTGCAGATATGGGAGAGTGATAAGATCTGATGACTAATTTTGAGGTCTCATAGAGATGGAAGGAGTTGAAGCTGAGGACAAATGGTATATTGGAGAGGCACAAGAATGAGTCCATATTTTAATCATCTGACATTTAAATAAGACATCGCTATTCATTTCCCTTCAACATTTCTTCCTTGTGCTCTGTTTTCTCAGATTTTTCAAATGAGAAGCAGTCGATACCTTGGAGTTTGGCTTCCAGCCTTTCTCCAGCCTCTGCTCAGACCTCCCCTTCCTTCCTGTCACTGTGGCCCCAGCTGGCACAGGCTCTCATGGCCTAAATTGTAGGGGGACAATTGCAAACTCTACTGCAAGCATCTTTCTTCCTAGTCTTTTCTCTATCTTCTTGTGGACTTGTCTTCTCAATTACTGTGAACACACCCATCCTTCTCGACCCACCAGGCCCCAGGGTCTTTTTCAGGTCTCTACCTGTGACTCACCTGTCCATGCCTCTTCTTTAGGCACCTCTTGAAATCTGCAAAATGCTCTGTGACGTATAGGACTTTTGCTTCTCTCCCTACCCCCCACGGTGTAAAATCACTTCATATTTCCTCCACTTCATCACTCTGTGCGTTCTCACAGAGAAGGCAGAGAGCCTTCAAAAGAGAGGTCTTGGGCAGGTTAATGGGATTTTGTGGGAGCCTTTTATAATTCTAATATAAATTGGATTGGAATAGCAACTATGGATTAAATGACATTAATTGTGAGATTTTTTTTTTATCAAAATGAGTCGCTACCTTATTTTTTAATCTTTTCCAATAAAACAAGGTGACATTTACATAATGATGCTAATTAAGGTCCCACCACTTTAGTAAGTCATAGATATATAATGTAAAAGGAAAATAATGTGAAAAAGTAAAGGTAGAAGCCAGTTACCTGAGAAATAAGTCATTTTTAAATATATTTGTAATATATTTATATATATTTATAATTTAATAAGATTTGTTATGCAAAGACAGTGTTGCCTTGTCCTCTTTAATGCCTGTCGTTTTTAATGACTTGGGGCTGCTTTGGAGAACGTTCACCAGAGAGAGATGAACTCAGTGCTTGTCTGTTTTGACAAGGGACTTATTACCAGACAGGAACCCTCTGATCCTGATCTCAAAAAGTGGTTTTGTTTGTGGATAGAGTTTCCTACAAGCTTTGCCGATAGTGGTTGCTTCCTACCTTTTCAATCTCTGATGAAGAGATAGGAGAAGGCAGACTGCTGGCTTCTTTGAACAGATGGAAACCTATTTGATACGTAGTTGGGGAATTCCTCATCTTCTGCCAGACTAATATATGTGAGTCACGTTGGCCTCAATCTGTGATAGCCATTATGATTTGGCAGCTGAAAATGTAGGTGCACGCTCCTTCTGGAAGGGGTATTGCCTTTAGCAGTGCCCAACACATGTGCAGCCAACATAACTAACATTTATTAGCTTCTATAATCCTGAGGGCTCAAGGCACTTGACACATTTTTGATAGCTCTTCAGCGTGTGGCTCTGAAATGCTGCAAACTCCTCTGCAAGCTGCTGAGTTCTGCTTGGGAGCATTACCCGTTAGCGGCTGAATGCTTGCAGGATCTAGTTCTCAGTTGTACCAGGAATGTTTCTGTGGGTATCACTGTTGTCTGAATTCCAGTATCAAATGATTCTTGTGCTGTAGACTACCCTACATCTCCCTGAGACAGTGCCAACAGCCAGCGTAGACAACTTAAAAGCAACACAGTAAGGAGCTTCAATTCATGGGGCAATTCATTTTCCAGTTTTGATAGGTGTAGTTGTTTATGGAAGGGCTCTTTTATATGTTACGCATGTTCTAGATGGGAGAATCCGGCAGTGAATGAGAAAGGCAAGAGTCCCTCCTTCACGGAGCTTACGCTTTTGTAATGAAGACAAGCATTAAACAAACAAATTAATAAATGGAACAACTTCAAATAGTGATAAATGTGCTATGAAAAAATAAAACAGCCTAATTTCACACAGAGTTACCAGGGGGTGGGCAACAGGAAGCATCTTAAAATTTTTATGGTGGGGAAAATATGTTTTAGAAAAAGACATTTGAGCTGAGACTTGAAGGACATGAAGGAGCCAGCTGTGTGAAAACAGGGAGAGCATTCCAGGCAGGAAAGAGGAAGTGCAAAGGCCCTGAGGCAGAAATGAGTTTGGTGTGTTCTGAGAACAGGAGGCCTGGGAAGCTGGTCCACCATGACCAAGGAGAAGAGCGACAGGAGGTAAAGTTTGAAGATTTAAAGGGGTTAGATCATTCAAGGCAATGTGGGCCATAAGGAGATTAGGTGGTCTTTTTAGGGCAAAGGGGAAACCATTGGAGAGTTTTAAGCTGTTTAAGAGTTTAAGTTTTAAGTGCTGCCTGCTACCCAGCTTCACATCTGTAGTACAATCTCAGAAGCCCTCTGAGATGTGTCACTGTACCTGCTGTAAGAATGGTGAGGAAGTTAGTCTTACTTCACACAGATTTTTCTGTGAAGAATCAAGTGGGTACTGCAGTGGTTAAAAGTTGCTCTGTTAGAATTGCAGCATCAAATAGAATTTGTAGGAACTCTGGACTCAGCTATCCAGGCAGGGTTTAACATCTGTGTGGCCTTGGGTGAGTCATTAACTTCTGTGTGGCTCCATGTCCCCACCTATATATAAAATAGTGCTGCTAGTTTCAGCACTTTCTTGTATCATTGTTGAGAGGATTGAATGAATGGTGCCCAGGCATATGCTAAGCACTACATAAGCATTCACTACTATTATTGCTAGGAAAAATTGGACTAACTGGCTTTAATCCAATTGGTTTGTTCTTACCTGATAGATATTATGAATTAGGTAACTGACTGGGTTTTCCTTTACAGTCTATATGCTAGAAATCTTAAGGCCAACTTTCGTGACCTCCCGATAAGATGTGGATTGATTTTATTTGTATTAACATTCTCCCTAGTTCTATGTTATGTCTTTGCCTTAGTTTGTCTTTTTTATATCTTAACATTTTAAATTATAATGTTCCAGATGTTTTGTAAATATTTTATTTATTAAATATATTTGATAAAAATGAGGTAGATCTTATGTTGTTTATCGACTTCACTTGTTCATAGGACTGTATTTTTGGACAACTTCCCTTGCCAGTGTTTATATTTCAGCCAATTGTACATAGATGAGGAATCAGCTAATGTAATTAATCTCAGTCAATTGAACTAGACATGTTATTATCTTTATTTTTACTAGTTACAAAGGAAATACTTCTCTCTTGTTACATTTTCAAAGAGTACAGAAGTAGATAAAATAAAAATTGTACCTACTTCTAACTTTATCTTATATAGTTTGTATGCACTTATAATTTAGGATTTTGGGGGAATAAATATATAGTAACATATATACATAAACCATAGTTTTGGCCTCAATAGAAAAATGTTGGTTTATATCTTATTAGAAATAGCCTTCTTTTACGAAGATCAACATCCTCTTAATGAAATCATCTTGGATTTTCTTTTTCTTTCTGACGTCTACATCCTTCTAATTCTTCAATCAGTAGTTGCACAGTGGAGAGCAATAGCATGTGGTAGGATGTGTGCTAGAATGGGAGTCAGGAGGCCTGAGTTTAATTCTGTCGGGCCTCTAACCAGCTATGTATGCTTAGGGAGGTTATGTTCCCAAGGCCATAATTCAGCGCTCTTTCCTCCCCACCATGCAGAATTCTTCCTCTGTGCTTTCCAGTCACCCTACTACACCAGTATGCTTTTCTATTTCAGCTGAAAAGACCTGGTCTTTGAATTCTCAGAAATTTGATACAAAAAAAATTCAATAACAATATTCAATTTTTAAAATATATGTATTTCTTGTTTGTATACATAGTACATGTTGACCTCTGAATTTGTTTGTTACTACCTGTATTCTTTAAGAATCAATAAAACCAAAGAAGCTTGATATTCTCCTTGACCCAAAGAGGAAGTGTTTATCAATGCAGTATATCACCAAATACATCAATTCTGCAACCATGAAAGTTTACTTCCTATCTAGCAAGTAGAGGAGGGTTGTAAGCTTAGAACCATGAGGAACCCTAGTTGCTGCGGCTTTTCCTACATCTTCCTAAATGGGCTTCTTGCAGAGGGGCCAGGCTCCATGGCAGAGCATAACTCTGAAGTTTGTATGATGAGATTGCTCTGAGCAGTTGGGACAAAGCTGTTGGCAAGTTGGACACTCCCTGGAGAATGGCCAAACTCTGTCTTCAGGGTTGTCTGACAAAGGCCCATTGGCCTCTGTTCTTGTCTCACAGCTGGTTCTAACCTGCTATGTGACCTCTGAGTCACTTTGTTGAGTGCCAGCTTTCCCCCTCTGCAAAATGAGGGACTTGAACTATACCAGGAGCCAATCTGTAGTATAATGAGTATAGAGGCCAAGTATGGTGGCTAGGCAGGATTGGGGCCGGACTTGTTAGAATCTCTAGATTTATAAAGCAAAGTAAGAAATAGGGCCAGAGTTTGGGGACAGGGCATTTCACCATTCATATGCTATTTTTTTAATCAGCTCGTTTTCATTTGGTGCCTCACCACCCCCAGCTGTATCTGTTATCTCCAAGAACAGTATGTAGCATTTATACAGAGTAAATACCAGTTTTCTTCCAGAGAGGGGAAGGCTAATTGTCTGGGGGGCAGGAACTTTTAAAAACTTCCCATCAATCCTATTTTTAGTTTCATCCCACACTTGTTGTCTTTAGAAAATTCTCTGTTCCTTCATTCCTGAGTCTTTCTGGAGTTCTGCAAGTTTCCTTCTTATCATCTCCCTTTTCTGTTGGATTAGGTTTCAGTGTTCTCCATTTTGCTAAGTCAGATACCATCTGTTCATTCACCTCCCAGCATCCAAAATTTGGTTGACATCTTTTGTTTGCTGTTATCTTCTCTCCTGTGTGCTTTATCCTTGTGGTTTATTTCCTTTTATTCCTTTGCTATCAGCAGCATTTTAAGAGGGAACAGAAATAAACATGTGTGTTCAATCTGCTATATTAAATTGGAAGCTGAGTGTACCACAACTTATCCAACTGATTCTCTGCTAATGGAAATGTATTCCAGTGTTTTGCAGCTACAAATAATGCTAATGCACTCTTCTATCAAAATATCTGAGCATTTGGGAAGTGTTAATATATGACAAATTCCTAAATGTAGAAGCATTGGGTCAGAGGTTAAGTATATTTAAAACTTTTGATAGATACTACCAAGTGTCACTTCACAAAATCGAACTGATTAATACCCCTGTCAACAGTGTGTATGAGATAGAACACATGTTTTTATTAAAGAACTAGCTACATGTCCTCTTTGATGCTGGAGCAATGGCTATCTTTGTTTGATTTAAAACATTTCCCCTATTTAATACTATTTGCAGACTCTCAGATAATTGAAAAACTCAATACTAAACATTACTGTATTACAGTTCTTCAAGAAAAAAATGTAGTGTGGGGGTAATTAAATTAGTTTACCAACAGGAATGGAGCCAATATGATTACTTGAATTTCTTTTATTTCTGCTATGTTCTTGTGGCTCACAATCCTTCAATTTCATAGGCTTCTAGAATTTTTATTGTTAGGGGAACTGATGATTGATTTTGTTATAGTCTGCTTTAGTGGGAGCCCCTTATTATTTGCTTTACGTTATTATATAAACTCAATCTCCTGACCACTCTGCTTCGGACATGGCTGCTGACCCATCTGATTATTTGAGTCTTTGTGCAAAAAGACATAAAAAATGCATTTGTTTAAGTGCTGTAAAACACTGGTAGTATAACTATTTGGGAAGGAGAACCAAGCTGAAGAATTGGGAAGAGCCACTGATTGGGAGTTTGACAGCTCTGAGTTTGCATCCTGCCTTAGCCACACATTACTGCATGATCTTGGACAATTTTATAAACTTTGAGCCATATTTATAATATAAAACAAGAAAAACAATGCCTTTAACAATTAGTCAGGAATTCAGGGTGCAAGTGTCAGAAATCAAACTCAGGGTGAAAAAAGTAAAAAGCCAATTCATTTATTCGTTTAACAGAGAACCCCAAGGGTAGAATTTAGGTACAGCTGAGCTCAGATGTTTAAACAATTTCAGCAATATGTATTTCTCTACCTCTTTCCTGAGTTGGCTTAGTGAAGACACAAATGGCTATCAGCAGCTTTGTACTTGTATTCTGTGACTTGGGAACCCCATGGAAAGAAGGCACTGTTTCCTAGTTGTTCCAGCCAATGTCCCAGGGCTGACTCCCATTGGTCTAGCTTGGCTTATAAGTCTGTGAATGAATCATTGTGTCTCTAATTGGCCAGACTTCTCCAGGAACACGTAGGTTCAGCCATATGAACTGAGAATGGAAAAACTGAGGTGCTGTTGCCTACAGAGAGGCCATGGATGCTGGGCAGACCAAGGCAGGAGGTGACTATTAACCTTCTCCACCTTCCTTACTAGATCGGTCTGAGGCTTAAATACAGTGGTATTTGTGAATATAAATGCCATGGTGCTATACAACAAATGTTAGTTATCCTTTCTATTTTATTTTATGGATACTTAATTATGACTAAATAGTATAGGCTTAGCCAAATAAATTACTTACAGTTAATTTTTACAAGTCCTTTTAGGCATGGATGTATCGTCCACATTCTTATACCTAAAACTTTTTTGCTTCAGACCATGTAAAATAAAGGAAAATTTCAGGACAAGATCAGTAATAAGCTTTAGTGAATAATCTATATATATTTATCATCATCTTTATAGTGTCCTGTTTAAAACGCTTTGGTCAATGAAGTAATAATCATGGTAGGTTATTCTATTAGTCTATGATATGCATAGCTTTAAAACATCGAAATCGATCTTTTGTTTGTTTGTAAAGATGACACCATAGACAAAAAAAGCCAGTGGGAACACACAGATATGATGTCAGCCTCAAAGTGCTGTTGTAGAAACTGTAAGGGGGTTTTGGCCTAGGTCTAGTTGCTTGTTGCACAAAGATCTAATTTTTGAGATGAGGATTGCCAAGGAAGAAAAGAAATTTTTTTTTTTTTGAGACAGAGTCTCACTTTGTTGCCCAGGCTGGAGTGCTGTGGCATCAGCCTGGCTCACAGCAACCTCAAACTCCTGGGCTCAAGTGATCCTCCTGCTTCAGCCTCCCTAGTAGCTGGGACTACAGGCATGAGCCACCATGCCTGGCTAATTTTTTCTATATATATTTTTAGTTTGCCAATTAATTTCTTTCTATTTTTAGTAGAGACGGGGTCTCGCTCTTGCTCAGGCTGGTTTTGAACTCCTGACCTTGAGCGATCCTCCCGCCTCGGCCTCCCAGAGTGCTAGGATTACAGGCGTGAGCCACCGCACCCAGCCAAGAAAAGAATTTTTAATGTGACAAATATCTTGCTGGGAGAATGGGAGACACTGCCCTGAATTTGTCTCCCTAAGGGAGATCATGGGCTTTTAAAGTAGGGGCCACATGCCTTGAGGCAGGTCAGTGGTGTAACTAACAAAGGGCTATGTGCATTGGGGCAGGTTATGGGAGATAGAGATTCTTGGCATCAGGAAGTCTGCCCAAGGGCCTTCAGAATCTCACCTCCTTTGTCTTGCAGAAAATCCACTATTTCTGTGAAACAACTCCAAAGGTCAAGTGGTTAGTTAAGGGAGAGGATTATATAGGGGTCATCGAAATTTGTCCAATGGGGGGCCTGTTACAGTGTGACAGCTTCTTCTGAATATTCCCTCCTTCTCTTGGTGACCTATTTTGATGTCATCCATGAATTGATCTAAACTTCTCTTGAATGTATTTATACTTAAATTGGTATTGAGTCCCATAATTGTTTAATAGGTCCTAAAATGTTTTACTCCCTTTTATGCATATGGTATGGTGAAAAGCATCACATGTAGACTGTAATAAAACTGCAACTTTATTTTTCATCTCCTACTTTTCCTTTAAAACTTGTTCAGTGGGATTAGCCTTCCCCCTCTCAGATGCAAACTTGAACATGTAAAATATAAATGAAGAAATAACTGACTTAAACCAAACTCTAAATCAAATGGACCTAACAGACATTTACAGAACAGTCTATCCAACAGCTTCTTCTCAAAAGCACATGGAACATTCTCCAAGATTGATCATATCTTAGGCCACAGAACAGGTCTCAACAAATTCAAAAAAATCAAAATCATACCATGTACCTTCTCAGACCACAGCGGAATAAAACTAGAAATCAATTACAAGAGTAATTTGAAAAAATACAGCACCTTTTCATGACAAAAACCCTCAACAAACTAGTCATAGAAAGAACATGTTTTAGAATAATAAAAGCCATATATGGCAAACCCTCAGCCAACATCATACTCAATGGGAAAAAGTTGAAAGCATTCCCCCTAAGAACTGGAACAAGACAAAGATGGCCACTGTCACCACTTCTATTGAGCATAGTACTAGAAGTCTCAGTCAGAGAATAATAAGAGTATCCAAATTGGGAAAGAAGAGGTCAAACTATTGCTCTTCACTTATGATATGATCTTGTATTTAGAAACTCACACAAATTCCACAAAATGTCTCCTGGAATTGATAAGTAAATTTAGCAAAGTCTCGGTATACAAAATCAATATACATAAATCAGTAGCATTTCTATATACTAATAACAGTCAAGCTGAGAGTCAAATTGAAGACTCAATGCCATTCACAATAACTACAAAGAAAATAAAATACCCAGGAATATACTTAACCAAGGAGGTGAAAGATCTGTACAAGGAAAACTACTAAACTATGAGGAAAGAAATCACAGATGATATAAACAAATGAAAAAACATAGCATGCTCATGGATTGGTAGAATAAACATTGTTAAAATACCCATACTACCCAAAGGGATTTACAAATTCAGTGCAATCCCCATCAAATTACCAAAGTCACACTTCACAGATCTAGAAAAAATAATTCTATACTTCATTTGGAACCAGAAAAGAGCCCAAATAGCTTAAGCAATCTTGAGCAAAAAGGACAAATCTCGAGACATCACATTACCAGACTTCAAACTATATTACAAGGCTATAGTAACCAAAACAGCATTGTATTGGTACAAAAAGAGATATAGTCCAAAGGGACAGAATAGAAAACCCAAATATAAAACTATCTAGCTACAATCAACTGATCTGTGACAAAGCAGACAACAACACACACTAGGAAAAGAAGCCCTATTCAATAAATGGTGCTGGGAAAATTGGATAGCCACATGCAGAAGAATGAAACAGGATCCCCTACCTCTCACCACTCACAAAAATTAATTCAAGATGGATCAAAGACTTAGATCTAAGAAATGAAACCATAAGAATTCTAGAAGAAAGTATTGGAAAAGCTCTTCTAGGTACTGGCCTGGGCAAAGAAATTATGAAAAAGATCCCAATGGCAATCATGGCAACAGCAAAAATTAATAAATGGGATTTGATTAAACCAAGAAGTTTCTGCATAGCTAAGGAGACAGTCAAAAAAGCAAATAGACAACCTACAGAATGGGGAGAAGATATTTGCAAGCTGCACATCTGATAAAGGGCTAATAACCAAAATTTACAAATCAACAAGAAAAAAAAAACAACCCTACTAAGAAGTGAGAAAAGACACGAACAGAAGCTTGTCAAAAGAAGAAAGATAAATGGCCAGTAAACATATGAAAAAATGCTCCACATCACTAATCATGAGGGAAATGCAAATCAAAGCCACAATAATATACCACTTTACCCCAGTTAGAATGGCATTTATCAAAAAGTCCAAAAACAATAGATGCTGGTGTGGATGCAAAAAGGAACACTTATTCACTGTTGGTGGGGCTGCAAATTAGTACAGCCTCTATGGAAAACAGTATGGAGATTCCTCAAAGAACTAAAAGACCTACCATTTGATCCAGCAATCATACTACTGGGTATTTACCCAAAGGAAAAAAAGTCATTTTATCAAAAAGACACTTGCCCATGAATGTTTATTGCAGCACAATTCACATTAGCAAAGATGTGGAATCAACCCAAGTGCCCATCAATTCATGAGTGGATTAATAAAATGTAGTATATGTAAACCGTGGAATACTACTCAGCCATAAAAAAGATCAATTAATACCTTTCGCAACAATCTGGATGGAACTGGAGACCATTATCCTAAGTGAAGTGTCTCAAGGATGGAAAGACAAATACCACATGTACTTACTATTAAATTGGAACTAACCAATGAGCACGCATGTGCACAGAGGGAAGTATTAATAAAACTCGGGAAGTCAACCAGGGGAGGGGGGAAGAAGAGGAGGAGCAAAAACCTACCTAACTGGTACTATGAACACTATTTAGGTGATGGGCACACCTTTAGCCGGAACTCAAGCATTACCAAAATGATCCATGTAACCTAAAACATTTGCACCCTCTTAATATTTTGAAATAAAAAAAATGATAATGATATTAATACCCATATATCACTTATCAGATGTATCAGGCACTGTTTTAAGTCTATTAGTTAAATTATTTAATCCTCACAACTGTGAATTTAAACTTTTTCAGAAACCATTAGGACCAGTTTTTTTGTTATAGTATGCAGAGCAAGTATTTGTACCCCTCCAGGAGGGTCCAAGGGAGCACATGTAATTAGCCACAAAAGATTCTACAATAAAACATAAGAATCTTCTGAGAGATATATAAGTAGTCTAGGTCTTGTCACCAAATGAGTATGCTGCCAATATATAGAAATTTGGGTTTTGTTTTTTTTTTCCCCAGAACTTGTTGAAATTGTCCTGATAACTCTAGGCTATGGCCACCAGAGGCTCTTCCCAACTGCCCTGTGAGCTGAAGGATCCTGTAATAACCTGAATGTTTGTGTCTCCCAAATTCAGATGTTGAAACCCTAATCCCCAATGTTACATATTTGGAGATGGGGCCTCTAAGGAAGTAATTAAGGTTAAATGAGGTCTATATGGGTGTGTCTTAGTCTGTTTTGCATTGCTATAAAGAATACCTGAGACTGGGTAATTTATAAAGAAAAGAGGTTTTATTTGGCTCATGGTTCTGCAGGTTGTACAAGAAATGCGGTACCAACATCTGCTTCTGGTGAAGACCTCAGATTACTTCTACTCATGGTGGAAGGGGAAGGGGAGCCAGGGTGTGGAGATCACATGGTGAGAGTGGAAGTAAGAATGCCAGGCTCTTTTTAACAACCAGCTCTTGTGGGAATTTATAGAGCAAGAACCCACTCACTACCTCGAGGATGACAGCACCAAGCCATTCATGAGGGATCTGACCCCATGACCCAAACACGTCCCAATGGACCCCCCCTCCAACACTGGGAACCATATTTCAACATGAGACTTGGCAGGACCAAAGAAACCGTATTCGAACCATATCAGGGTAGTCCCTGATCTGATAGGATTAATGTCTTTATAAGAAGAGACTCCAGCAAATTCTACCTTCTCCCTCAACCTACATGCACTGAGGAAAGGCCATGTGAGCACATAGCAAGAGGGTGGCCATCTATATGCCAGGAAGGGAGGTGTCACCAGAAACTGAATTTGCTGTCACCTTAATGGTGGACTTCTAGCCTCCAGAACTGACAAAATAAATTTCCATTGTTTTAGCAATTTTGTTACAGCAGCCTGAGTAGACTAATACAGATCCATATCACATCTGTAGCCCAGTTCAGCAATTGGGAAGCTCTGCATTACAAAGGCATGCTGATATGTTTCCCTCTACATACAATGATTTCAAGCTGTTGAACATTCTCCCTCCCTCCCATCTTCCATCCTTCCTTCCTTCTTTCATTTTTTTTGGTCTTTTTTTCTTTTCTTTCATTTTTCTTGTTCTACTCTACTGCTGTTAGATTCTTAACTATGACTTCTCATCCTTTGTTACAGATTTGACTGATACCACTTGTCCCCCACACTGTGATTACTGTTTATCACTGGTGAACCCAAAACCCATAGGATCAAACTTGTGAGTGTAGAATACACAGTAAAAATACATTGACTGCACTAGCCTATGGAATGCCCCGAGAGTAACGTGTATTAACTTTGTAGCATAGACTGAGCCATTTCTCAGACTTTTTTTTTCCAGTGTTCTTAATTGGTATGTTCTTCAGAAACGAGAAACCAGATAAACTGAATTTGTACTACCTGATACTCTATTCTAAGTGAAGAGTATGGGTTTAAGACAGATTTAAGTACAGAACAAAAATTGTACTTTTCAATCTTGTTCATGATTATTTTACAGAAATCAAAATGTTTATTTTCTGTTTAGACTATCTCATTTAAAGATTCTAAAACTCTCCAGTATAACTCAAATTACTTATTTTTATCCTGAAAATATTAACTTATTCTTCTCCTAGCTCCCAGTGAAGACAGTTTTGTCATTAAGCCTGGCATAGTGGGGTGTGCCTATAGTTCCAGCTGAGGTGGGAGGATCATTTGAGCCCAGGAGTTCAAGTCTAGCCTGGGCAACATAGCAAGACCTCATTTCAAAAAAGAAAAAAAAATGTCAGTGTCGGCATTCTCTCAAGAAGTTTATCAAAGAAAAGAGAATGATTTCCTCATGTGAGCCTGAAATGCCATGAGAAAGAACACTGTATTCTCATTCTGTCTAGTGCAGTTGTCCTAAAGTGGACTTTGTCATTCCATGTTATTTACTCATCAAATATTACATCATTTTGTAGAGGAAAACAATTTTGAAAATTATAGTGAAAGACCATGCTGAAATAAATTTTTTTTGGTTTATACACACACACACACACATACACACACAAACACACACCCCACATTCATATATATGAAAAAAAAGAAGAAAAATATCAAACTCTGTCATTTGGATTGTAGTCAACATTAAAATATGATCATAAAGTTTCTCTTTCCACAAATAGATTCTTTTTTTTTTTTCTGAGACAGATTCTCACTCTGTTGCCTGGGCTAGAGTGCCATGGTATCAGCTTAGCTCACAGCAACCTCAAACTCCTGGGCTCAAGTGATCCTCCTGCCTCAGCCTCCTGAGTAGCTGGGACTACAGGCATGTACCACCACACCTGGCTAAATTTTACTATTTTTAGTAGAGATGGGGTCTCACTCTTGTTCAGGCTGGTCTCAAACTTCTGGCCTCAGCCATCTACCTGCCTCGGCCTCCCAGAGAGCTAAGATTACAGGCGTGAGCCACTGTGCCAGGCCCCATAAATAGATTCTTGTTTTCAGTTTGCTGGGCAGACAAGAAGTGAGGGGGCAATCTTTAATTCAGGTATGAAAGAGTGTTCCCAAAGCAAATCCTTTTCAAGTATTAGCAGGAGGATAACATCTCAATAAATTTGAATTAAGAGGGCAAACCTGAACATGGTAAATATATAAAATGGCAAATGTCAACTATGCCAAACATATAGAAAAGCACATGTGAATTAATGGTACATGAAAAAAATACTGGCCAGGCGTGGTGGCTCACGCCTGTAATCCTAGCACTATGGGAGGCCAAGGCGGGAGGATCGCTCAAGGTCAGGAGTTCAAAAGCAGCCTGAGCAAGAGTGAGACCCCGTCTCTACTAAAAATAGAAAGAAATTAATTGGCCAACTAAAAATATATATAGATAAAATTAGCTGAGCATGGTGGCGCATGCCTGTAGTCCCAGCTACTCGGGAGGCTGAGGCAGAAGGATTGCTTGAGCCCAAAAGTTTGAGGTTGCTGTGAGCTAGGCTGATGCCGCGGCACTCACTCTAGCCTAGGCAACAGAGTGAGACTCTGTCTCAAAAAAAGAAAAAAAGAAAAAAAAAGAAAGAAAAATACTAAAGCAGGATGTACATACTTAGTTACAACTGAGTGGTTTTATTACTTTTTATAAAAAGAGTATGAATATTCCAAGAAGTTCAGAAAACATGAGAAAAGGTCATTCATAATCTCACCTTCCTCACACAACTGTTTTTTATTTTTATGTATTCATTTCTTATTTTGTCCTTGTGCATATGTGTTTCTACAATTGTACTGATAGCACATATGTTTTGGGTTTGGAATTTGAGTTAACAGCAAATAGGCATATTCACGTGCTGTTATAATCCTCACGTGCTGTATCAGTCCATGGGTTGGATATACCATCTGTGTACAACTTAGGAAAAATCATTAAAAAGGGAAGCGCACTTTGACACATATATTTAGTATACAGCTAGTTGCCTCTAAATAATTTCAGAAACTCGAAAAGAGAGAATCAAATACTGCAAAGAAGTGAAAATTAGTTTAAATATTCAAGAAACATGGGGCCGGGCGCGGTGGCTCACGCCTGTAATCCTAGCACTCTGGGAGGCCGAGGTGGGCGGATCATTTGAGCTCAGGAGTTCGAAACCAGCCTGAGCAAGAGCGAGACCCCATCTCTACTAAAAAATAGAAAGAAATTAATTGGCCAACTAAAATATAGAAAAAATTAGCCGGGCGTGGTGGCGCATGCCTGTAGTCCCAGCTACTTGGGAGGCTGAGGCAGAAGGATCGCCTGAGCCCAGGAGTTTGAGGTTGCTGTGAGCAAGGATGACGCCACGGCACTCACTCTAGCCAGGGCAACAGAGTGAGACTCTGTCTCAAAAAAAAAAAAAAATAAGAAACATGGCATTTCTTAGAGGTATAGTTTTCTGTCTTAATTTCTTTTTTCCAGTCTCCCTAATTCAATATTTAACTCTTTTGCATTGTCTCCATATCATAAGAGAAAATTGACCTGGGAAGATGAAGACTCTGGGTCTGTCCTTCATATTTTTTTCCTTTTGATAACCTAGGAAAGAAACCTAAGAAACCTAAGAAATATGTGTGCTTTCAGTTATAATTAAGGTGTTTATTAATTTTCTAATCATGTCACTATTTGATCTAGTGACTTGTATAAGTGTAACTTAGTTAAACATTTTTGAGTACCTGCTGTATGCTACTGCATAGCTATCAGAGTGTACAATCTCTTACTTTTTAATTTGGAAAATTATTGAAAGGAACAAATGAAGATGAAAAATGTATTTGCTGGTGTTATAGGGAAGGAAATGAATATTTGTCAATATGTGAATATTTTAATAGGTGTCAGATGTGTGAACTAAAACAAAATCTTAAGGGTCCCCCTCACCGGCTAACTGAATGGACTCCCTCTTGGCCAAGGGGATATCCTAAAACTAAATTGCCTGCAATTTACACAACAAATATATTTCCAGTGCCTTCGTCTTTGAATAACAGCTCCTTATCTTAAAAACACTCCAAGGCTTTAGCCAAAGCTTCATGTCTTTAACCAATTACAAGCCAAAGAATCTTTAAATCCATCTATAACCTATAAGCCCTGCCCCTTCGAAATGGCCCACCTTTTTGGGCCAAACCATTGTATACCTTCCACATATTGATTTATAACTTTCCCTGTAATCCCTGTCTCCCTGAAATGTATAAAACCAAACTGTAACCCAATCACAGCGAGTTCACTTGCTCAAGGCTTCTTGAGCGTGGCTCCGGGTCTTGGTCCTCAAATTTGGCTTAGAATAAATCTCTTTAAAATTATTTTACAGAGTTTGGCTTCTTTTCTATTGACAGATCCTTTTACATGTATTTTGCCATTTAATCCTCATTAAAGCCCTGCTAAAGAGGAAATATCAGCCACAATGTACACAGCAGGAGAGATTCCAAAAGCTAAGTTGCATGTCAAAGTGATATAGCTAAGAATTGTTAGAGTTGGGTTTCAGAGCTAGAGATGTCTGACTCCATGCCAAGGGCACTGTTCCATGTGCTTAAAAATGTAATGCAGCATTCATATTGGTAACACAGTTTTAAAGGCCTCAAAGAGTAATATTTACAAGAGGGGCAGATGGGGAACCCTGGAATTATTGAGAGAGGAGTGTCTTGTCTGAGGAATGTGAGTTTCTTTATAAAAATGTTTTTTCAGAGCCATGTTGTGTTACTATTTCCAGCAGCATCATGGCCTAAAGGCCTCTTCTAAGCCTCCTTCCCAGAGAAATACTCTTCTAGCACATTTTCACACCCAGCCTCAGAGCACATGTAAATGCCTCCACATGAAATCTTTGGATAGAGAATCGTGACAGATCTTCTTTTGCTGTTTATGAAGTTCTACTTGATGTAAATATTTATTCTCCAACACCATCTTG
Organism: Cheirogaleus medius; assembly: GCA_008086735.1. Lineage (NCBI taxonomy): Eukaryota > Metazoa > Chordata > Mammalia > Primates > Cheirogaleidae > Cheirogaleus > Cheirogaleus medius. The sequence continues at coordinate 25,131,282 of VBSM01003143.1, forward strand.
ACATAAAAATTATAATAATCATTGGATATTGAAATTTTAAATTCCTGTCCCTTCCGTAAGGCTTGTGGAGGCAGTCTATGACCACAACAATAATAGTAGCAATAGCTAACATTTATGTGAACGCTTCCCATGGGCAGGTCCTGTGCTTTGTGATATAATATGGGGTTACCTCACTTCATTTTCACAGCAACTCTGTGGGGTAGGAATTGAGATTTGAAAGGATCAATAAAAAATATTCATCTTTTCCCTAAGTTCCAAACCAATTTAGAGGTTGAAACAGGTATCAAACAGATGAAGATCAAAGTGCCACTCTAAGCGCTAATAATACAATTGGGGAATGAGGCTTAGAACCACCAGCCAAGTAGGGCTGCAGTCCTTTGCTCATGAAGAAGACAAACTTACCCAAGTCGCAATCACAGGAAACCCCTGGACAGCCACAGGCCTCGTTGCAAGGGCATCTGCCACTGTTTCATTTATAGCATGGAATTGCTGAGAAGGATGAGCTTTTATATTAAAGGCAGATACCACGTGGAAAAAAAAAATTAAAGGAAGATCTGAGGCATGTGTGTGCAATTGTTTCTCCCAAGGAATCAGCTAACTCACTGCTTTTATGGAGAAAAGAGAGGAGGAGGAGAAGGGCTGGGAGTGTTAACTCTACTGGAGTCCTCACTCCAAGCAATTATGGAAAAGGAGGGCTTTGTCCCCAGCTGTAGGTATTATACATGGGCGTGTCATACAGATAGGGAGACTGAGACACTAAGTGGGAGCTCACAATTAGTAAATGGTAGAGAAGTCTAAATAAGGTCAGTCTGTAAGTAAGTGGTAGAGTCGGGATTGAACAAGGCAGGTTGGGACAGGCTCAGGCTTAGTTCAGGGACAAGGCAATGGGAAATAAAAATGGGAGGGCAGGTGTGAGAGGGATTAAAAGAAAGAAGTGATAAGAGTTGGACTCACTTGTTATGAGAGCTGGAGAGGAGTCAAAATGACTCAAAGTTTTCTAGCATTCCTAGTTAGAAAATGATGGGAGCACTTTTTTAAAAAAAGTGTTTCCAGGAAGGAGTAGCCAGTGCTTTCTTGGACATATGAGTCTGAGGTACCTTGTAGGCTACTGGAAATTTGAATCTGCAACTTGGGAGAGAGATCAGAAGCAGAGATACAAATTTTGGCATCTTCCATTGAAAGGTGATAACTGGCTGACACTAAGGGGTGCTTAAGTCTGAGCAGCAAAAGTGGAGGTCGATTTCATGAATGAATTTTGTCTTTGAAATGTGCCAAAAGATTTGAGTTGGTAACCTTCAGCATTTTGATCTAGTTTAAAGGCAAGGCCCAGCATTGGCTCAGGACTTGACCTCGTCTTTTAACCATGGCCCTAGTGCACCGCAAGGCAAGCCTACAGGTTAGGCTGGTGTGCAGCGCGAGTCTCCATTTGCCCCTCCAGGTTTACCGGTCCACTCATTTCCACCCTCTTCTCTGCCCTGGGAGGCTGCCATTTATGGACTGCATCACTTGGGCTCCCATTGGATTCAGCCACCCCTGGGACTTGGAAGGCAGGAGGACTGTGAGGTTGATGTGTTTATTTTGTTGGCTGTTTCACTGTGGGATCTCGTGGACCGGCTCCTTCCCTTTACCCAGGATCTTTTCTACAGGACCCTCCAAGTTTCCAGGAACTGCTCTCTTCCTTTGCCCCCTAGGTCTAGAGGTGGTAATAGCTTCCAACTCTTACTAGCCCGAAGGGATTCCACTTCCTTTGTGAGCTTTTAACACTGCTCTTACCTTTATAAATAATGTCTTTGTCGACAAAGGTCTCCCCCCATTTCCCAGTTCCTGCCAGGCCTTGAGTAATATACCGAGTAAACCAGAAGGAACTCATGTTCTCTAAGGCACTAGTCCTACCCTTAATAAACAGAGGGGACTTCTAATCTGGAGGTGTCAGACCTGGGAGTAAACCACAGAATTAGTGCAGGGACTGCAGTGTTGTCAGTGGATGGAATAATGTCTTACATAGTTACACGATTTTTCAAATGTATGTAAGTGCCTTAGTGATTCATACAATTTATTTGAAATATCATGAAATTCATTTTACTTTTCCTTTTATATATTTTCTTAATCGACAAATAACCTATGTTAAGAATATAACTATTGCCGTATTTGACTAAGGATATATTTTTAAATGTATAGATTGTGCTCACATGCAGAAATGTTGGGAACTACTTCCAAGGCTTTTGTTAAAAGTTTATCAGACTTCCTTGGGTCCCAAGCTAGAAGGAGGTTGAATGAACTGGTTTAACCATAACCATTTCTATCAGGATAGGGACAAAGATAACCACCCACATATTGAGGAATTTTTGCAAAGTCATTTCTAATTCTTTCATTTCAAGGCAGGAAATTCAGTTCTCCAGTCTTATGAAAAAAAGAGTACACCACATTCTCAGCCCTGGTAACACCTTGTCCTTTGTGTGACCTGCTGTGGCTCAAGCAGTGAGCAGAGTCTCCAGAATGCAAAAATAAACATCTCTGCGGGCCTGTGGAATTTGATGGCCGGTGTGATGTAGGACAGACTGCGGGCCGAGTGCCAGGCCCTGTAGGTAGCCCTCGCACAGCCCACTCTGCAAAAGCAGGAATTGGGGACACACCGGACAGTGAAGTTCTGTTTCCTCTTTTGGCCTGGTATGGGGCCAGGACCTGGACATGCCCTCCGTGTACCCAGTGAGTGTGTTCACTTACGGCTCTATGGCCCCACTGCCGGGAAGCCTGGTTACAGTGGACAAAAAGAACGAAGAAAGGATTGGTCATTTCTTGTCCCCATTCCTCAAGCTCCCTGTACCACCTCCCCATATGATTTGAGAAAACAACCGGAACTAGAGAATTGGGGAAGTTCATTCATGACATACATGTCGAATCCCTGTTCTTTTCCAGGCATGATCCTGGGTGCTGGGGCTGGAGTGGGGAGTGGGAGTCTGGAGGGCCCCTGCTCTCAGGGAGTGTACTATCTGAGCGGGCCCTGCGCTCTTGCGCCTGCACACCCTTCTACACCCTTCTTCCAACACCAGTTCTCCACAAGACTCCCTGATGTGAGGGGTTAATTTCCAGCAAACTGAATGATGGGACTCATGGCCACTACCATTTCAACAACCGGCAGATCGCAGGGATTGCAGAGTGAGGGACATGTTGTGGTCTAGACAGGCAGCACTGTTCTTCCATAACGGGATCTCTGTTGACTAACAAAAATACTCTGTGAAGAGCATCTCAAACCTCTAGGTTCTCCTCTGCAGTCAAGAAGCTTCTGGCATAACATAATCTGATTTAATAATTCCATGCTCTGTAAGAGTGCAAAATTAGAATTGGAGAGTTCTGCAAGGCCACTGAGTTAGACACAAAGATGTAGTCATTGAACCACACAAATATTGAGCACCAGCTTTATAGCAGACATTATACCAACTTTATACCGGAACTCTGTTACTGCAGAAAGTGGTAGCTGGGGCAAGCTTTTGGTTATGAATTGCACTGCCGATGACTTAGAAGTAGGCATTTTTCTGATGTTGCCTAGAATCAGTAGCTCTGTGGATTAGGAGCTGAAAGGGTGGGAAAGAATTTCACTCTTTACTCTCTGCCTCTTATGTGAATCACGAGTTCTACCTTTTTCTTCCTTTCTGTAGACTGAATACCATATAAATCACTCTGCTGTTTATTCTAGGTCTTATGTAAAGTGTTCCTATCCTCAAAGTATCACACACAATGTAGAAACTTTGGCAGTTTCTTTAGCAAAGGACGGTGTTTCAGTTTAGTGCTCAAAGGTCTCTGGCATCCAAACATTTCTGGATGAAGTCAGTAATTATTTACTTTCCTGTTACCAGGGTCTGTTTGAGGACTAAGCAGAGAGAAGCAGAAAGGGGGGAAAAAACGTTGCATCCTTAGTTTTTCCTCACCTAAGAATAATATTTTTTTTTCATAGCACATGTGTAACATCATTGAGCAACAAAAATAAATAAATCCATATGCAGTTGAAGGCATCTCTAAGATCCAGAGATGCTAAGTGGATGAAAACAACTGGGTCCCTGGGCCAGAGACTCTGCAAGCCTAAGCAGAAAGAGAGGGGTTTCTTTAATTTCCCTTCCAGGTCATTCCCTTTTGGAACTTGAGTTTGTCCCCAGGATAAAAGTCTGTAAGGCTACCACCTGGAATCCTTTGCTACACTGCTATGCAGAAAAGTGTTAGAATTCTTTCATATTTAGAAAATTGCCCTTTAATACTCATGGTCTCCTCTGTTTCCTAGCCACAGGTCAGGGTGTTGAATGGGGTTGAGTAGAACCAGATATTTAATTCTTGATAAGAAAGAGTAATAAAATGTCAAGTGACTGGGAGGCAAGCTATCGTTCTCTGAATAGCCACAAGGGTTCCATTTAAGAACATTTAGCAAATATATGCCACGCGCTGTTTAGGTGCTGGAGATACAACATGGAACATAACAGTTATGGCTTCCACCATAGCGGCGCTTAGAGGCCAGGGGAGAGACAACAGTATGCGTTGAGTAAGAACACAAGCTTGGAAGTCAGACTTGAGTTTGAATCTTGGAGAGTGAGGGCATTCCTTACTTTATCTGTAAAATGGAGAGTGCGATACCTACCTCACAGGGTCAAGATGAAGATAAAATGGGATTATATATATATATATATATATATGGCAGTGAATTCAGAGCTTGGTGGATTAAGCACCTCTAAATAGTAATCATTGTTGCTGTCACTGTGTTGTGGTTTTCTCTCTGGTCCAGCAGTCAGAGACTTGAGCTCTAAGTGCTGGCTGGAACCTCCGTGACAAGGATGCCATGCTCCGGTGTGTGCGATGTAGTTAAATACTCTTCACTTTCTAGTTGTAATGGCTGACTTTCTTGCTTTATGTCAAGATTAGACTCTCTCTGATGAAGACAAAGTACTTTGTATGTTTCTTTCAGCTGAATTGCCATTTAAAAACTCATGATTGTTATTTATGCTTTTAATTTATTTCTTTTGACTCGAGGGAGTTCTCCCTGGAGAAGGCAGAACTTATTTCATTCGTTTATTAGACATCGATTGAGCTCTTACTCTGCACTAGGGTGTGTGTGTGTGTGTGTGGTCTGTGGTTTGGGGATGGTGAGGAGAATTGGGGGAAGATACAAAAGATGATTTGAGATATTCAGATAATTTCTGCTCTGGGTAGTTAAACAGTCTAGTGGTAGAGAGACACAGGTAAACAGATAACAAGGATGTATTTGATAAGTGCTGGGAGAGGCACGCACAGAGATCTCCAAGAGCCTGGATACCTGCTTTGAGGGTGGAAGCGGTTGAAGCAGGAGTGAAGCAGGAGTCAGGTGGAAAAGTTGAGAAGAAAGGAATTTGAAAGTAAAAGAAACAGCATGTAAAAAGATATAAATCCTGACTTTTTTTTTTAGTGAGTTGCAAGAAATTTATAGTGTCAGGATAGGTGGGAGTGGAAGTGATGGGCTGGGAATGAGGCTGGTGTTTGGCTAAGGAGATGGCCATATATTAATACATGCACTGAACATGGCTTCTCCTGAGGACTCTGAGGACCAACCAATCCTCAGCCAAACAGATCTTGGCTGAGAACACTGAGTTTCCATGATCGGAAATAGTATCTGTATGTTTCCCTCTTGCTTCTACAGAGACAGAAATGAGTACCTAGATAGAAGAGCTTTGAATGGGACACCCTATGGACCACAAATGGTGGACCCCAAAAGAGTACCTTCCCCACTGCAGAAGCAACAGTCAAGTCCATTTGGAAGTCTTCACCAGTGGGTTGTGATCGGGTTGAGACTTGCTCATACAACAATGCAGATATGAAAAAGAATTACAACTTCTTTGTTGCTATAATAAATCTAAACTTCTTCATAAGCCTCCATTTTAAAGGAAGGCAAGAGTAGGCAGTTCGCTGTGCTGTTTATATCTTGTCTAAGAAACCTTTGCCTATGCCCAAATTATGACAATTTTTTCTTGTTTTCTTCTGTGTTATAGTTTTTGCTTTATGTTTACATCTGCTATCTATTTAGAGTTAGTTTTTGTATATGGTGAGACATAAGACTTGAGATTCATTTCTCATGTGAAAAATATGTAGGTCTTTATCTGAATTCTATTCTGCTCCACTGATTTGATATGCCAATATCACACTGTCTTGATGACCTTAGTTTTAGAATAAATCTTGAAGTCAATTAATGTACATCTTCAACCTTTGTTCTTCCTTTTGAAAATTATTTTGGCTTTTCTAGGTCCTTTGCAGCTCCATGTAAATTTTAGTATCAGTTTGTTAACTTCTATTTTAAAAAACTGCTGGAATTTTGGTTGAGATTTCATTGAAACTATTAATCAATCAACTTGGGTAGATATGACATCTTCCAAGTCTTCCAGTCCACAAACATGGATCTTTCTTTCTTTTTTAGACCTTTATAAATTTTTCTCAGTGCTATTTTGTAGTTTTTTTAGTGTACAAGTAATGCACATATTATGTTAAATTTATTTCTAGATATTTCATGTTTTTTCAAGGTACTATAAAATGGTATTTTAAAATTTTAATTTTTAATTGTTCACCACTAATATAGAGACATACATTGACTATATGAGAAAAAAATAACAAATTTCAGTTTATCAAAATTAATAGCTTCTGCTCTTCAAAACACATCACTAAGAAACGAATAGGTAAGCCACAGAATGGGAGAAGGTATTTGTAATACATGCATCTTCAAAGAACTTGTACCTAGACTATATAAAGAATTCTATATCTCAATAATAAAAAGACAAGCCACTAAAATATGGGCATAATATTTGAACAGACACTTCACAAAAGAAGATATATGAATAGTTAATAATTACATGAGAAAAAAGTGGTTAACATCATTAGTCATCAGGGAAATATATATTAAAACTACACTGAGATACCATTACAAACTCACAAGGATGGCTGAAATTAATCACACTATCAATACCAGGCATTGTTGAGATTGTGGAGCAATTGGAACTCTAATATGTTACTGATAATATTGCACAACCACCTTAAAAAACAATCTGACAGTTTCCTCTAAAGTTAAATATACACTTACCATATGACTCAGCACTTTCATCCCTAGGGGTTTACTGGAGAGAATGAAAACCTATGCCCACAAAAAGACTTGTAAACAGATGTCCACAGAAGTTTATTCATAACTGTCTGCAACTGGAAACAACTCTAATGTCCCATCAACAGATGAGTGAATAAACAAATTGTAGTCTATCCATAACACAGACTACTATTCAGCAATAAAAATGAATCAACTACAAATACACACAACATACAACAAACTGGATGATCCCAAAACATTATCATGAGCAAAAGAAGCCAGAAGCAAAATAGTCCATATTGTGTGATTCCATTTTTATGAAATTCTTGACAGACAAAACTAACCTATGTTGACAGAAAGCAAATCAGTGGTAGTGCTGTGCTGGGACTTGTGAGGATCGACTACAAGGGAGCATGAGGGAACATTGGTGTGATGAAAATGTTTTTTTTCGTTTGTTTGTTTGCTTTTTTTGAGACAGAGTCTCACTTGAACCCAGGAGTTGGAGGTTGCAATGAGCTATGATTGGCTCCAACCGCACTCTAGCCTGGGTGACAGAGTGAGACCCTGTCTCAAAAAAAATAAAAATAAAAAAACCTACTCAGAGAGTGGGAGACATAGTCCTAGAGAAATCTGAACAGCTCATCATCCTTTTAAAAATCCTTTACCTTTCCTCTTTGGGTAGGCTTCTACTTTCTCTGTCTGTGTGGTACGAAGGTCCCCTACAATACAGTCCCATGATTCCTTGTCTGTAGGTGCATTTCTTCTGGGCAGGACTTATCTTCTCATTCCCTAGAGCAATAAGCTTCTTGGCTTAGCTTTAATGACAGAAAGGGTCCTTTAAGAGAAACTGACTTACCAAAAAAGGGCAATACATCAGGAAATGTTTCAAAACTATTGCCTGTTTCAAAACTATTATAGCGTGTAGTACAGGAATATTTTTAAAATGCCTAAAAAAGGAGAAACTGGCCAATTTCATGATTTTTAAGTAATAACAAAGGAGTTGTCTTCACCTTCAAAGAATTACTAAGTAATAACAAATAGTAAAGTTAATTAGAGTTTATTGAGAGTACCTACTCTACCAGGTAACTTATATATTAAGCAAGACATACTTAATAATTAGTCACTTGGTTTAGAGGATAGACATCAGTAATTCAACACCCTGGTTTTATTAATTAGGACATAGCAGCAGAGAGGAAGTGATTTACCCAAGGTCATACAACTAAGTCCTGCTACTTGGACTCAGCCGTCTGGATTCCTTCTTGGTATTTTCTATCCTATTCCTTTACCTCTTTTGTAGCGACAACCAATTTATAAACTAAGGGTAGTCCTAAAGGTTAAGGCACTGGAAATAGAAGGGATTAAGGAAGAAAAGAACAATGGAAAGCCAGTGTTGGGAGCCTTCCCAAGCAAGTCCTGGAACAGGACTGCTCTTCCCTTTGTCCTCGTTGCTTACTAAGAAATTTATAGGTTTTCTAGTGACAGAAGGGATCACTTTAGAAAACTTTACTGTGGACAACATGAAAGAGTTGCCTCACAGATGGAGCATTTTACTGGAAGGTTATTAAATGTGAGCAGGAATTCTTTGCAAATAAATAGATTTTTTTTAAAGCAAGGAGGATAAAGTGAAATTGAGAATGTACCCCAACTTGCACTATAAGGAGTAATCTTAGAAGAATATCATAGTTTCTTTTTTTTTTAATTTCATAATATAGTTTCTCTTGCTTCAGGAAACTTTTCTGAAGCCAGAATAGGATGCAGAATACAATTACATTTTAGTGGTTAATGTCAAAATAAAATAAATGGGAGGCTGATTAGTAAAATGAAGAGCTGCGTGACGGTAAATGCTTCCTTTGCTTATAGTTTTAGGTACCCTATTAACTTAATAAAGGACCTTTCCATTATATTTGTCTAATATCAGGTGAGTTAATTATTTACAAGAATGCTCAGGCGAATGTTGTGGGGGAACTGCAGGCTGCTTCAAAGCCTCCAGGAAACTAGGTTAGCTCTGTCTATCCCACACGTTTCTTCTGAATACATAAAAATCTATCAACAACCTGTTTTGAAAGAAACTCACATTTGTTGTTTGTGAGCTGCAGTATACCCCTGTGGTAACCTTGCAGGTTTCCTGCACCCCCCCACCCCACCCCGCCCATTTTTGTCGTGGTCACTCACATGAATGGGTGTTTAACATTGCTTGGACATCCTGTTGACAGAAAGGCCAATAGCAATTTTGAAATCTCGAGGGCAGATGGACAACTGCGTCCAAAGTCGGCCAAAGCTGTTTGTCTCCATTTGTACTCAGATGGAGTGTTGAAAGGGGAGTCCATTTACTTCTCTGAGCTTCAGTTTCACCATTGAAGAAGGGGGAAATAGCATTTTTCTGTGCAGGTTGTGAGGATCAAACACGATTATTCACGAGGAGTTGTCAATAGTAGTATTGCATACAGATATTTTCAGGGAGGCCACTTCTCCCCACCCTGGAGTCCTGAGAGGATGTTCCTTGTTCTCTGGTTTTACCCAGATCGACTCTCTGACTTAACCAGACCTTTGTTCATCATGCTTTCACCATAGCCACGCTGGGATGATTACTTAAATGTTTTATTTGAATGTATGCAATTGTAGTTTTTGAGATATCCTCACAAATCAGTTCTTAACTTATAAACTTGTGGGAATGCCGAAGAGAGGATGCTCAACTGAAACAAATGAAAAGGGAATCTTGGGTTTAGCAGCGGCAAAGGAAACATTAATGATGCCTAATAGCTTTGTAAGGAAACAGAACCATTTTACTTTGCCAGGAGCTTGTTGCCTACAGGGTGTGTCCTTTAGTGAATAATCACCTCATTTTCAAAGTGCAGTATCAAAAACTGATATGGTTATTTTTAGTCTTTGAGAAGCCATACAAAAGGGATTTTTTTTTCCTGTTCACTGCAGGAAATTAAGAACATTTTAAGAAAATTATATATAAAATGATATTTAACACAGTATAGGAAATGAATAATAACTTAATCATACCAGCCCAAGTATATTTCTTTTGCATATTCTTCCTACTCTTTGTGACAGTTACAAGCATACTACTTTTACATAAGCTTTACATAGCTTCCCTCACAAGGTATATACAATTACATAGCTTTTTTTTGATTTAACATGACATCATAAATGTTTCCCATATTATAATATTATCTTCCTGTTTATAATTTTTAAGGATTGCAAACTATGATTTGTTGAATGTATTGCAATTTCCAAACACTTCCAAGTTGTTGAGCATTCAGGCTATTTCTGCTTTATATATTATTCATAATGCACCTATTATATTTTGGCCACAGTGTTTGGCTTCTCTTAAATTCTTTTCTTTTCTTTTTTTCCACATCAGTGCAAACCAGATTAAATTGTTTTCTTAGGATAACTTCCCAGAAATGGAATTGTTGTTCAAAGAATATGAATAACATTCTAATTCTTGATCCACTGAAATATGTTGTTCTCCAGAAAGGCTGCTGCACAGCACTGCCTGTTTCAGTATTCTTTAATAGCACCAGGCAGCACTAACTAAGGATGGTCCTTATCCTGCATGTTTATGGATAGGTGGATTTATAGTCTTACACTGGAAAACAGCTTAAGCATAGGGGTTATTTAAATGGAAAAATCCAAGAAGTGGCTAGGATTGTCCCAAAGAAGAGGTTTCTAAGCTTCAGTTTCTTACCTGTACAATCAATTGTATCATTTCATGACACCTGGCAGCTAATGGTGTCCAATCGGTGAGTTATTCCATTGTATGTGTTTGTTACAGGTGTAGGGAGACTCTCAAATGCTAGCTCTGTTGGAACTGAGAAATAAAGAGAGTGTTAGACATAAAGTATACCATGAACACGACTCAGTTGGCTGTTCAAAAAGCTTTGATTTATGGCAGCACGGTTTGGGCAGGCGTTGAAAATCTTACTGCGTCCAGGGGCCTGGCAGGTATTGTACATGAGTGAAACAGTGCAGGGGTTGAACAGTATGGGGTGTCAGGGACGGGGTGAAGAGAGAGGGCTGGCCTTGTCCGAAAGGGGACGCTGCTGCTTGGCTCCAGCTGGTGGCTGCCACAAGGGAATACAGCCCAGTACCTTTCTAGAGCTTTCAATTTTTCAAGAGAATTTGGAAATTTGGATATTTTAGATCAATCTGATGGTATTTACATTGTGACAATGAATGTAAGCATTTAGAAAATACTGTAGGTGTTAACAAAAATGTCCTCAAATTTGATTTGCTCGTTGCTGCCAGCTTGTGACTGCTTTCATTTGACTCTCGCTACAATTTGGTGAAGTGGGCAGAGAGGGTATTTTTTTTCTGCAAACAAGGCAACTGAGGCTCAGAAAATATTGTTCAACTGTTTGCCTGCCTGCCCCACTAGGATGTGAGCTTCAGGAAGTCAGGGCCAAATCTGTTCTCTTCACTGCTCATAGCCCAGCTTCTAGAATAGTTTCTGGTGCCTGGACACTCAATAAATATCTGTTGAATTAATGAGGGATGAATGAATGAAAAGAGGTTTAGTCACATGGCAAACAATATCTATATTTTTGTGCCAGATATTCCTCGCACCTCATTTTAATCCACGTGACATTTTGTGAGAGTAATATTATTGCCCCCATTTTATAGATGAGTAGACTGAGGTTCAGAGACTTTGAGTAAGTTGCTTAAGTTCTTTCATATAACTCATAAGATGGAGAGTCAAGGTCAGAACCCAGATCTTCTTTAGATTGCTAGATCTTTTCACTATTCCATGCTGCCACTCTGCCACGATAGTCATAAATATCTCTCCTCCCAAATATTGGCATTCTATCATGCAGATCAATGCCTCACATCTGTCTAGAACAAGGATCTACAAACTTTCTCTGTACAAGGCCAGATGGTAAATATCTTAGGCTTTGTGAGCCATGTGTTCTCTGTTGCAAGTACTCAGTTGCCATTGTAGCAAGAAAGCAGCCAAAGACAAATGTAAATAAATGGGTATGGTTGTGTTCCAGTAAAATTGTGTTTACTAAAAAAGGTAGCAGCCAAATTTTGCTTGAGGGCTGCAGTTTGCCAACCTCTGCCCTAGAAGACAGGCAAATTACCTTATTAAAAAGGTAACAGGCTGGTTAAGCTGCTGGCTCACTAGCAACTGAAATTCTTTCTTAGTTCTTTGGCTTTACTTAATATTTCCTAGCAATGTTTACTGTGTACACCGTAAATTACTCTGACCTTGCAGTGGTGTGCTAGTAAATATTTAACAGCTGGTTCTCTTAGGGGATGTAAAGCTTCGATGTCTAGTGAGCCAATTTGTGATTTCTGTGGTATGCTTGCACCAGGGCCAATTTCAAGTCGCCAAGATGACATCACTGGACGAAGCATGGGATGACATGCAGTCAGAGCTGGCATCAGCACACCGCTGTCTAAGGGAATACATTGGTTTAGATTACTTTGGTAGAAATAACAGAAATCTCAACTAGTTCCAACAAAAGTAAAATGTATTATTTTATCTAACAGGCTACATAGGGTGGCTCCAGAGTTGGTTAATTCAGTAGCTCAGTGACATCGTTAAGGTCCCAGGTTCTTTTCATCATTCTGCTGTACTGGCCTTGGCTTATTGACTTTGTCCTCAAGCTAGCTTCCTTCATGGTTAAGAGGTGGCTGCCATAGCTCCAGCTATCGCGTCTAGATTCAAAATGTCTAAAGGAAGAAGAGGGGCTTGTTTCTTTCCTGTGTGTTTTCTTAAGAACACGGGAACATTTCTCAGAGGACTTCCCTCATAGGTCATAGGCTCGAATTACTTCACACGCCATCCCTCATCACTCACTGTCCAGGGAAAGGGACACCAATCCAAACCTAGTCCCTGAACCCGTGGACTGGTCCTGCCTTCCCTGAAGCAAATGGCCGCCGGAGAGAGCAGATAGAGTAGAACCTGAACAAAGCCAGTGTTATGATAAAATGGAGGGAGGGGTGAGCTGTGGATTTGGGGTGGGCAACTAGCTCTGTCTACTCCCATAGGCTGTGTATATAAAAGCAAGAATACAAGTATGGTAGATCTTTGAAATAAGAGTTTTTTTTTTTGTTGAGTGATTAATTTTGGTGAAGAAAGTAGTTCGTTAAAGCTACTTATCCAAGAGAGTTATATTTTAGAGGGACTGATCCTGAAACTTCAGACTGTTGGAGACTCCTTTGGAAGGCTGGTTTTGCTCTGAAATCGGAGATGATTCCATGGCTGATCTGCAGGCACATTTCAGGGAAATACCAATATATCATTTAAAGAACTGCAGTTATAGCTGCATCAGGCTGCGATTCATGTCATCCTACAGGTGTGCCATCAGTGAGATTTACGTGTATGATTAGACAAAAGTATTTACGAATTTATACCAAAGAATAAGGAAGGTGTGGCAGCAGCGCAGGTCATTGGCTAGGAAAAATGGCCTTGCAATCAGGCCCAAGTTCATGTCCCATTTCTGCTGCTTCATGGTATTGGTAATAATCAGGCAAATTACTTAATCTCTCTAGCCCGAGTTTCTTATCTGTAAAATAGGGACAATAGTGCCTACCTTCTATGGTTGCTGTAAGGGTTGAATGAGATACTGCCTGTCATGCTGCTTACTAGCAACCTGGCCTATGGCAAGTGTTCTTTAAACAGCTCTGCATCACTGTTGTTTTCACTTAGCTCCTCACTCCGTCGCCAGTATTTTGGCTATTACTTAGTCCCTAGGCCAGTGATTAGCAAGATTCTCATTTCTACTAATAATTTTTATTTTCTCTAAATTAGTCTTCCAATACTTTTCATGGGTTTATAATCTTCACTTGTCCACTCAATCTCCATTGCCCGTCTTCCAGCATTCACAGGAGAGCTAATGAGATGAAGACGGAGGCCCAAGGCTTCAAAGTGAGCAAACTTGAGTGGTTTCACTTAATGTGGGAATCACTCGTATTGCCTTGGCCTCACTCCCTTTGATCTGTGCGTGCTCTCTGAATTCACAGTTTGTTCCAGTGGCTTCAAAGATGTGTGCTTGCAAAATTCTGTTACGAGCTATTTTCTTGAGGAAGATGTGGTCTTAAAATCAATTTTTTATTAGGCAATTTGGTGTGCCCATAATTTACTAGGTGGTACATAGTGTATGTTCATCAATTAATGCACATTTTGTCCTATTTGAAATGATGTTTCATTTAATTGGTGTTAAGATTTCTTCTGGTGATCATAATAAGATTGTAACGAGACACTTGCACTTGAATGTTTATTGCTGCACAATTCACAATCACTAAGATGTGGAATTGACCCAAGTGCCCAACACATATAAGACACTCAATAAGTATGTGTAATTGAATGAATGAATGAATTAATTAATGTAGATATTACTTCTTTGAGCTGTGCGTTGCAAATGTCCCCCACCTCAAGACCATGGTTTATATCTGTACAGAAATATTATATTTTAATTTAGACAAATCAACACATTTTTGCCTATATCTTCACCTAAATTTTTAATGACTTCTTTTTTTATATATTTACTTCTATGCTATCTGGAAGATCAAGAACTAAATGGAGTTGTAATATGCTATGATGAATAATACTTTTTTTTTCTCCACTGATCTTTGCTACCTTATTTAGAATATATTGAAATATTGTGTACTAGCTCCTGGGTGCTCTATTCTGTTTTATTTATTTGTCATTTCTACTTGCTTCAATTGCACACTTGGAAAAGTATAGCATTCTTAAAAATGCCAAAGAAGTTACGGGCAGACTCATGCGATATAATAATTAGGATATGATCTAAGCTGTTGTAACAGAGAGACTCCAAAATACAGAGGCCCAAATAAAATCGAAACTTCTTTATCTTTCGTGTAACAGTGTAGAGATGTGCAAAGTCCACAATGGGAGGGACAGCTCTTCACAGTCATTTGGGGATCTGGGCTATTTCCATGTGGTAGCTCTGCTGGCCCTGAGGCCGATGTCCTGGTCTGCCTCATCTCCACGTTGGTGTTCCAGTCTGTTGGCACAGGGGTGCTGGAAGTCCTGGGGAAGTATCTTTGCCTTTGAGTTGATGAA
>VBSM01003143.1:25154718-25178337 GCA_008086735.1 Cheirogaleus medius
GATGTCTTTATAATAGAATGACTTATGCTCTTTTGGGACTTCTTGATACTTGCACAGCCGACCAACATTCTCTCTTCTTCAGCTTACTGGTGGGTAAGAAAGGACTGAAAAGGAAGGAAATATAGGTTGCGCTGTCTTTCCCTTTCCTTTATGCCATCACTCTCAGCAAAAATGGTGACTAATACAGAGAAGTAATATGAATAAAAAAGGATGTGATAGGAATCCCTGGTCTTTCATGATTCTTAGAACACCACTGCCTTCTTTCTGCATTGGAAGCAGGTTTTGGTTCAAAAGGAAAGCCTGGATTCTCAGGGCTGTTAGACCCTTCTTTCTCCCTACCCGCACACCTACTCAGTCATAGATGTAGCACACTTACCTTGTACTTGCTTTGAGTCTTGCCAAACTCCCTCGAATCATGGGTCCACCAGAATTCTGTGCTCTTGGGACATCTATAATGCTCCATGTGAATGGGGCAGCACAGAACTGCAGACACGTATCAAGGGCATCTCTTCTGCTCACGTGCCACCTCCATTGTTCCATTGGCCTTCACTCAAAAACTCAAATTCAGAGATAAAATTATTAAGAATTTTAAGTCAGTGATGGCTGAGCTCTAAAGCAAGTTTCATGCTTCTGAGTGCCAGGCTCTGTGCCTCTGTGTAGGCTGCACTCCCATGAAGCTGGCCATGCCTCACACAGCTGTCTGTATCTGGTAATCTTTCTTCTTCTGCAAGCTGTCCACCACCCACCTTCACACCTAGCAGCAACTGGAAAAAAGAGGGAGAGTGAAAAGAACAGGTTACTATGGGCTGCTGAAGCACGATGAGTTGGAATTTAGCCTTATCCAAAAAGATTAGTAACCTCTTATCTCATTCCCAAGCCACAGGCCTGATCTCTTTCCCTGTTATCACCAGGCTCTAAAAGCTTCCTGCCCAGAATAGGGCACCATGCTAATCTATATGAAGCTCACCCAAGTTGTACAGTGATACAAACTGTTGCTTCTGGTTCACTTATGACTTTTTTCCCTAAGTAATTAACTGTTTTTCAACATAAATATTTCTCTCTCTGCACACATATGCATACACAAATATACACATTTCTGATTATATAAGAAATCATGTTTATTGTAAAATAATCCAAAATGCAGAATAAAGACAGAAATGATCACTTTTTACCATTCACATATAATGATTGGATACATTTTTATATATAATGTTTTCAGGCTTTTTCTATTTATATAAACTATGTTTTTAAAAAATAAGTTCTTACCAAATATACTATTTTGTATTAGAACTTACTTTTTTACCTAACATTATATTGTGAATTTATTTTCAAATCAAAAAGTACAGATCAACATCAGCATTTTTGAAATTTAATAATCTTTCATTTTATTGATATACTATAATTTATTCAACCAGTCCTTTATTGATGAACAGTTAGATTGGTTGTAATATTTGGCTAGTATAAATAGTTCTCCAGAATGTATCATTTTATATATCTATTATTACTATTATCATCTGATTATTACCTTTGTATAAATCCTAGAAGTGAAATTGCTGTGTGATGTATAACTCTTTATTGCCAAATTTTAACTTCTATAACAACTTTTTAGAAGTTATAGATGCAAGCAGAATACTAAGATGGATAAGAATCCATGTTGTTGACCTTCTTTCTTTTCCATAAAATGTTCCTTGGAGCAGTGACCTTCACATCTACTTGGCATCAGTAGCCCCTTGTTCTTGTTCTCCAGAATGGTCCAAATGTTCAACTTCTGATTTCCCACTCATTATGGTACAGCAGTTAAAACTCTTAGAGACTGTATCAGCTAATTGAACCAAAACTTATAAGTTCTGGTTCAAATCCATGTTCATTTGCTTTTTGTATAAAATGCCTGCATTATATTTTTCAGATGTATCTCAATTTTTTTTGTGGAGTTCCAGACATACTTCGCTCAGGATTATGCACAAACAGCATGGATCCATTCCATTGTAGATTGTGTGACCATGCTCTGTGGTGAGTATCACTTACTAGGATAGATAATTACTGGCTACTCTTGAACTCTACATGACCATGACCTTCCATTGACTTTGATTACTAGTTTTTCTAAGTAGAAGGGCTATGTTAAAAATTGGCTAACTATGTGAAAAAAGAAAAGATCAATCTTAGCTTTGGCTAAAGCCAACCAGATTTGTTCTTGGAATGAATGGTTTTGGCTGATGTCAGATGGAACAAGTATTATAGTTAATACACTCAGAAGGACACATACCATTTGGCTCTTCCATATAGAGATAGGATGCTGAGCCTTGCAGAACTTGTCCTAATTTTGGAAGCAGTTTACCATACAGCATGAGCTTGGCTTCTCTCTACTAAATGCTATGGCCTTCTCATTCTCTAGTCATGTGAACAGTCATTGCATAGCACCATGAGCCATTGCTATATGAGCTCGTTAAATGAGAGCCAGCAGTGTTGCATCACATCTCAAGTCTTGGTCTGCATTCTGTTCCCTTCCCAGAGGCTTCAAAATTTGGCTTATGAATTTCATCTTTTTCATGCATAAATCTTCATGCTTAGAGAAGTGCTGGGGAAGGATGGATTGTGTAATCATGAGCTAAACATATTCACTATGGCTATAATTTCACTCAAGAAACCACAAAGGTGTTATAGAGGGTATGTAGGTTGTTCCAGAAATTCATGGAATCTAACATTCCATCTATATATTAATAGTGGAGGACAATAAAATTATTAAATTGGTGTCTTAGAAAATTTCTAAGATTGGATCAAATTATTTGCATTTCAATGAGTCTTGAGTATTTTAGAAAACTTTCCTCTTTTCAGGTCTTGTCTCAGTGACAAAAGACAAATACTATACTATTATTCAGTAACTCATAATAACTTCATCTGATTCCACTCTAGGCACTGACTCATAGTTAATTTTAGAAAAATGTGTATGCTCAGGAATCAGTTGAATTGTGCTGAAATATATCTCCTTGGTTGGGTGGACTTTGAGAGCAATTCTAGGATTAAAAGCAAGTTTCATGAGATGGCTAAGTTGACTCTCTGAATCAATAAGAAGGTCTTAAAGGCTCAAAAAAAATCGTATATTTGGGTTTTGTAGCTTGTTTTTTTTTGATGAGTAAAACAATCACCGGATTTTCAGGATTACATTATTATTCACAGCCTTTGTATCAGCATGCCAAGAGCTGTGTTTGTCTTTCTCAGAGGATAAAAGATGACCCATCTCCCTCACTGCCATCTTTTGGAGAATATTCATAATCCCCGAAAGAGGAGTAAATGGCCTTAGGTGACTGATATGGTCACCATGACTTGTGTGAGGCTTTGAGCAGGATCATGTCAGAAACAGCATATTTAAATTCTATGAAAGAATGAGAGGCCTGTTGTACCCAGTTACCATATACCTTCCTGCTCACCTGGCAACATGACATCAGAACGTTAGCATTCAGAGTACGGACAAGAGGCTGCAGAATCACATCTGCGACACTAACTGGGAACAGATCTGCTCTATGATGAACAGAAAAGTTCATTTGAGTTGAACATTTGAGTCGGCCTCCTGTTTCAACCTGATCAATACAAAAATGATCCTATTCTACAGATACCCAGAGAATCAGCTCTTCTGATTTTGTTACTAGGAGTACTGGTGTCAGCATGAATTGTTTCTCAGAAAGAAATTCACATGCCTTTCATCACTCCTGTCATTAGTATGGGAGATCCAAGGAGGAAAAGGGCAAAATAACCCCCTACTTGGTGTCACGAGTACTGAGCTGTACTTCTTGGTGACCTTGGGCATGCCATTCCCCTGAACTTCAGTTCCTCTTTGGTCTCTTACACATTTAATGAATATTCTATAAGCGTTGAGGTCAACACAATTCTGACACATTGGTAAACCACAAATGGAGTGAGGCCAACCAGAATGTCACCATGGGCATGAAGAATTTTTCTTAGATTTTTCTAAGCTTTGATTTCTCATGCACAGGGTGTGTGCTACAGCCCGAAAGCGGTACCACATTGTGGAACCGTCTATGCTCTCTCTCCCAGGTCTTGTACTGCACAACACTGCTGGTAAAACAGTGCCGTCCACTTTCTTTCTCTACCAATTCACTGTCACCATGATTGCTAATGGCGTATGATCAATGCTATAGCAAACATCCCTGTGCAAGTGACATGAGTTTTAATAAAGAGTTGATCCGGTTTTAGAAACACTCAGTAGTCCCTGTATTATGGCTGTAATGGAGTGAAGATGAGCAATGAGCACTGAAATGCAAGTCAGGAGCCTTGAGCTCTAGTCCGGTTTTGCTACTTATTCTCTGAGCGACCATGGACAAGTCATGTCCTCTCTCTGGGCCTCAGTTTCCAAAGCTGTGGAATTAGTGGGGTGGGCTCGATGTTTTTGAAGGGCGATTGTTGTCTGCTCTGCCAGTGCAACACCACAGCGTTCACAGCGCCCCCGAGGCCTTTCTGTTGAACTTATTTGTTATTGTTTTTGAAGCTCCACTTGGGAGTGTTGTCAGTAACCGTTTATCCTGTCAAGTGGGAATCATGCTGGGTGGCTTGCTCGCATCTACTGGTCTCATCCTGGGCTCCTTTGCCACCAGTCTGAAGCATCTCTACCTCACTCTGGGAGTTGTTACAGGTAAGGGCACTTTGTACCTTTGTCTACTTGTCTCACTCACCCCATCCAGGGGTGGCCAAGCACATCCACAGAGGAGTGATTCATAAAATATTCATTCTGTTAGATGCATAATTTAGCTGACCCAGCTCATGTCTACCTTCCTAGCAGTTAAACAGAGCTGGAAATGGGATTGCACTACCGTAATAATAATATGTCACCACTTTAATTCTGCCATATGATAAAAGTAACTGCTGGCTTTTCCTTTGGAATTAGTGTATGACTGAGATTCTATACACAGAAGAAACAAGATAATACACAGAGTGACATAAATTTTCAGCAATGGTCATTCTGCAAACTCTTTGCCAAGACATTAAAATACTATCTGTGGTCAATCTGAGTTGCCCTTGCTTTATAATGAATATCACTGTCTAATAAATGTGAGTTTTCAATTTAAAAAAGAAAGCCTTTTGTGAATATTCTTATATTACGCATCCTTTCTCAATGCTGTGTAAGTATCACTTTAGTGAATCATAATGAATCCCGTGGAAAGAGAAGCAACATACATATCTTCCATAAATCACACTTAAAGGGACTACATAGGATCAAGATGGGGTGGTCGGTGAGTCTAGAGTAGCAGCTTGCAGACGGTGTGGAGAGTAGCACCAGCTCCTGTCTGGGTATTGTGCCATTGGGGTAGCAGGAATCAGGCCAAGAAAGGATGTAACATCACAGTGAGGCTATAAATCTGGCTCTGTCAGCTAAAGAAGGTACATCTGCCCCTAGTAACCCATGAGGCCTGACTGCTCTGGTGACCAGTGGTCCTAGTTCACCAAGGACTGTCCTGGCTTTAGCAATGCAAGTCCCGCCACATCCAGAAACTCCTCAGTCAACTCTGGATCGCTGGCTACCCTGCACTGCAGAAGGAAACAGGAGCTGAAAGTGGTTCTCCTTTTCTTTCTCTGACATTCTAATTGCTATGAAATCAGGCTTACATCCCTTCAGATTTTCTCGACTTAAAAAGTAATAGAAGCTGAAGATCTTTAAAAAGATTTCTGGACCATCAATACTTTTCTGCTGACCTTAAGGGATGTTTTCAGGTTGCTATGTTCATGTATAAAGATGGCATGATGTTTCCCAACTATGTGAAATTATTCTGGAACTTTTATGGAGTTATATTAATGCATGCTATTTCAATCCAAATTCCAGAGTGGTACAGATTATCAGTGTTGAGTCTTTACAGGCAGTGAAGAGTTAGGGAAATTATCTGGATAATTTAAGTAAAAAAAAAAAAAATGAGGAGGAGGGATAAGTTTCTTAGGTTGGCACTATGCAGATATTCTAGTTAATTCCAAGTTAGTTTGTATAAGGATTTTTAAGTTCTTCATTTAACTTTGTTTAAGAAGTCATATTTCCTTAAGGGTGTTCTTCCTAAGAAGAAAGTCATATATATTCTGTATTTTCCAAATTGTGAATGACTGGTGAGGGGAAACTCATTTTCAGCTTGGTGTAGGAAACAGCTTTAAAGGGTTTAACAGAAGGTCAGGTTCTTTTTAATCTAAATAATTTTATTCTGAGATGTTTTCTTTCAGTGGCTGTTCATGGGGCACCAGCACTCACAGGGTTCCCTTTATCCCCAGGTCTTGGATTTGCACTTTGTTACTCCCCAGCCATTGCCATGGTTGGCAAGTATTTCAGCAGACGGAAAGCCCTTGCTTACGGGATCGCCATGTCGGGAAGTGGTATTGGCACCTTCATCCTGGCTCCTGTGGTTCAGCTCCTCATTGAACAGTTCTCCTGGCGGGGAGCATTGCTCATTCTTGGGGGCTTCGTTTTGAATCTCTGTGTCTGTGGTGCCTTGATGCGGCCAATTACTCTTAAAGAGGACCATACGACTCCAGAGCAGAACGATGTCCGCAGAACTCAGAAAGAAGACTTTAAGCGGGCTTCTCCCTATTCGCCTTTGACCAAGAAATGGGCACAGACTTGCCTCTGCTGCTTTTTGCAGCGGGAATACAGTTTTGTACTGATGTCAGACTTTCTTGTGTTAGCCATCTCTGTTCTGTTCATGGCTTACGGCTGCAGCCCTCTCTTTGTGTACCTGGTGCCTTATGCTTTGAGTGTTGGAGTGAGTCACCAGCAAGCTGCTTTTCTTATGTCCATACTGGGGGTGATTGACATTATTGGCAATATCACATTTGGATGGCTGACCGACAGAAGGTAAAATCCATGGAACTACAATCGATTTTCCACCCAGGGACTTTAGGCTTTGAGTTTCTCCTCATCCCTTTTCCCTGTGGACTCCCAAGTTCTGAACAATGTTAACACGTCTGCAATATCTGAAGGCAGCTCCCTTGCTGACTCTTCTAGATCAGGGGCTGGTAAACATTTTTTGGGCTTTGTAGGTCATATGATTTTTATTGCAACTACCCAGCTCTGCTGTTGTAGCCCCAAAGCATAGATAATATGTAAAGAAATGAGAAGTGGCTATGGTCCAATTAGTTTTTATTTATACACACTGAAATTGGAATTTCTCTTATAATTTTGACATGTCACAAAATATTGTTCTTTTGATTTTTTTCCCAACCATTTTAAAATGGAAAAGCAATTCTTAGTTCATAGGGAGTACAAAAACAGGTGGTGGGCTTAATTTGGCCATAATTTACCAACCCTTTTTCTAGTTGGTTTAGGATGGTGGGTTTGTCTACATTGCAGAAGCCTAGGGTAACTACAAGTTCTGGTGATAGATTTAGTTCCACCCCAAGTCAAGTCAGTCCTCAGGCAAGACAACCTTAGGCTGAGAGTTATGGTTTTAGTTGTGCTTGACCTGCCCTAGAGACTGCCTGCCAGGAGGAACAGAATCCAATCCAGGCAGGAGGATCAGGTACAATACTGCAGCCACACATTTATGTTTGACAGCAAAAACAGCAAATACTTTCATTGTAACTGTAGGCTTAGAAATCAAAGTTACAGGAAATCTACCCAGTAGTTTCTTCAGTACATGCTCATCTGTTTGGACTGAAAAGTGCAAGGTACTCATAGCCTCCTAAGTGATGAACTCTTCACACTTGAGCCATGACTTGGGAGAGCTATTATCATGTAGCTTCTCACAAATTATGCCACTGGTAATTAATTGGGATACAACTGCCACTCTCCAGTGTTATGGATGTAATATTTAGGATTAGTTCCATTTTATTAATGGTTAAAGAAGAAGGAGGAGAGCAAGGGGTATCTATCTTCACCATCAAATAACTTGGCAAGAAGCAGCAGCATGTAGGTCTAATGGAGGCATGGCTAGTCAGACACACAAGACCTATGTTCTTGTGCCAGCTCTGTCCCTTATTAGCCCTATGACCTGTGAAAAGTTCTGTAACCCTCAGATCCTCAAGGGTCATCATCTGTTAAACAGTCCAGTGCAACATTTGCCCATTGACCTCATACCATTTTGTAAGGCTCACATGGGGCTGTGGAGAGAAAAACGTTTGTAAAGCATAAACTGCTGGAGCTGACATTATACAGAGTCTTTGAAATAACTGGTATCATAGATGGGTCTGGAGTTACAAAGGGAAAATGTGATGGAAGTACCACTGGGGAAGTCTTGAAATAAGACTTAGTCCTAGTCCAAGACCTTCATCCTCTATGGCAAATCATTTTAATGTCTTCACATTCCAGCTTCCCCTTTGTATAATCACTCAGGTTATCAAGCATCTATCACATGCCAGATACCAATAGATAACATATCTGGAAGCATCTAATGTGGTTGGCTGCTAGGAATATTAGTCTCCTGACACTGCGTGTTGTTTCCAACTATCTTTAGAGTACCAGTGATGAGATAGGTAATCTTCCCATTTTATAGCTAAAGAAATTGAGGTTAGAGTTAGGCAGTTAGTGGGTCATAGAATTGATTTTATCCTTCTACCTTTCTAATTTGAGAGCATATATTCTTTCTACCATACCATGCTTCCTGGGGAGATGAATTCTTGCATTTGCAAAAAAGAAAGATGGGAAGACAACATAGATAATGCACAGTGGGGAAGCCATCTCCATAAATAACTACAGTGCTTATTGCTGCACGGCCATGACTCTAAAGCTCTTTAGTAGAACCTTAGTGCATCCTGCATTCATTTTTGTTTCTAAAATCCACAGGTGTCTGAAGAGTTACCGGTATGTTTGCTACCTCGTTGCCGTGGGACTAGATGGGCTCTGCTACCTCTGCCTTCCAATGCTTCAAAGTCTCCCGCTGCTTGTGCCTTTCTCTTGTACCTTTGGCTACTTTGATGGTGCCTATGTGACCCTGATTCCAGTAGTGACCGCAGAGGTAGTGGGGACCACCTCTCTGTCATCAGCGCTTGGTGTGGTGTACTTCCTTCATGCAGTGCCGTATTTGGTGAGCCCACCCATCGCAGGTAAGTTTCCAGAAAGAACCCCCAGCCACCTCTTCTCTTTGTCATATTGACATGAAAACAGTGAACCAACACACAGATAATGAGAAGGATTGGCAAGAGAGTTAAGGAAGAGCGAAAGAGAGAAGGGGTGCAGGAGCCACCAAAAACATCAGGGTCTCACCTACATCCTCATTTTATAGTCTTCTTTCAACCAAGTGGGAACCTTAGCCTCCCTGGAAAGAAAAAGTCCCATATTAGGGTCTTGATTCCTTTCCATACTAATGATGGGAGCAATGGAATAATGATGAGCAGTTGCTCAGACTTACACGTAGGCAGGGCACATTCAGAGGGGAGTCTGGTGGGAGTATAGGATTCTAGTAGGGGGCAGTGGGTGGTAAGGCTGAAATGATAAGTGCCAGTGTCACAGTGGAGTGTTTTGAGTGCCAAGCCAAGGAGCTGGGCTCTATTCTTCAGACACTATGGGTAGTATTAAAGTTTTTGTGCATAGGGTGGTGAAGAGTATATTTTAGAAAATGTAATCTAGTAATTGATCTAGTAATTTAGGGGAGAGATAATTAGGATTCCATTCTAATATGATAGGAGCAAACTGATTAAGGCCTAAACTAGGGCTGCCTGCTGCAGCAGAAATGGAAATGAGCCTTGGAGGCAAGGATGAGATTTTGGGGGAAAAAAATCAACTGAATTTAGCATACGAGGATGAAGGAGAGAAAGAAGTCAAAGATGACTTAGTAAATAATGTTATGGTTGAAAAAGATAACAAAGTTGGCGAGAGTGGCTTTGCCTGAAAAATAATGAATTTAATGTTTAGATATATTGAGATATCTGAAACACACAGGTGAAAATGCTCAATAGAGTTGTTTAAGGATGAAATCTGAGCTTTAGAGGAAGGCCAGATTTGGATATATAGATTTCAGAGTCATCAGATAAAGCATCTAGAATGTTTTGAAAACTGTAAAATGCTACAGAAATTTAAAGCATGATTAAACAAATAATATGACAAATATTTATTGCATGCATTAACCAAGTAATTCAACAAATATTTATTGCTTGTGTAACTAGCATTTTGCTTGGTGGCCTGGAGAGACAGCAGGAAACAGGTCTGAACCTGTTTCTCCTTCCTGGAGCATGTGGTCTAGACCAGTGTCTCTCCAAATGAGATCCTGGGACCACCTGTATCAGAACCCCCTAGAGCCCTTGTTAAAAACGCAGATTCTTTAACACTCCACTGATGATCTGAATCTTTGTTGGGGGAGGGGGATGAGTTCCAAAAATCTACATTTTCAACCAGTTTTCTTGTCATGCACATGCACAGTAAATATTAAGAATAACTGGTCCAAACTATTATCTGCCTAAATTAAAACCAAGAGAGTGAACACAGGTCTCTGAAGATAGGCAAAAGAGAAATGGGCCAGCCATTTCCCTAAAAAGAAGGAAGGGAATGTTTTGAAGAAAGCAGGGTTTCTGCTATTAGCTGTTACTGTGAATAGATAGTTTCAGGCTATTTCCAAAACCCAGCAGTTGGGAGTGGCGAGAAGCGGCAAACCAGGGGAAATAGTGGCTGCTTTACTGATGCAGTTGAAAAATCCGGGTCAGTCTAAATTCCATGATTTAGGACTTTATGTTTAGTGCTTCATTTTTGAAAACTGCCTCCAAAATGTTCCCACAGCTTCCCTCTATAGCCAATTTTAGTGTTCACTAACTTTTAGGAACACTGTGATTCTGTTAAAGGTCAAACGACACAAATGAAATTGGGATTCCTGGATGCTTTTCTCAATCGGTGGCCTTCATTTGGCAAATGGGAAATTATACTCATTACTGAGAATTAGAGGATTAGGATGTGAGTTCTTATTGTATAAATAATACTTCTCTTATTTATTTACCTTTCAAATGACAACTCTCTACTTATTCTTTTCTGTTTGGTGCTACAGAAAGGCACAAGTAAATAACACGATAACTAAAATATTTAAGAGTAGTTTTAATTAATATTTGAGAATAGTTTTTGTAGAAAACTTTGCGGGGCTTATATCAATTTGAAGTGAGTAAAAGGAGAAACCATGTACTTTTCTGGTAGGTTTTCTTGCCATATAAATAAAGTTTGAAGGATTTTAAAAAGAAACATTTTTGTTAATCACAAAATAATTGTCTGTCCAGGTATAATTTTACCCTACTGAATCCCTGATCATCTGGTCCCAATTTTGCATAGCATATGCCCTGGTTTTCCTCAAAATTCAAGGCTGGGATAGATACTGAGATTAATTTGTTGCAAGAAGAGATAAAGAAAAAAAACCCAATGGTTACAGAAGTATGCATTCAGATGAGTGCATTTGCAACTTCTAAAATGGCACAAAGTTCTGATTTTTCAAACTGGATGGGGTACAGTGACTGAATTCAATTGAAAATTTGGATAATTCTTTGAAGCATGTCATGTTACTCAAGATGGTGTATGAATGCTGGGAATATTACTAGCATTTTGCCTGATTATACAAGGGCTGGCTAGAAAGTATCCAGCCATAAATGTCTCTATTTTTCATATTCCATGGCTGGATACTTTCTGGACAGCCCTCATATTCTCTTAACACCCTAGATAAATTATCCCAACTTCAATAATTTAAATGATGCTATTTTTATCTTTTCTACCAGATTTCATGGGGTTAATAATAACTAATATTAGTAAGTAATGTGATTTAGTAAGTACATGATACTCTTCCAAGCACTTTACATAATAATAACCATCAATTCATTTTAGAAGTTTCTCTGGAAAATCGAATGTAGTTTTCAGTTGCTGCACGATATTTTTAGGTGATCTGCTTTTTGTCTCAAAATTATAATGGTGGTGCTAGCAATCTATTGTTCTTATCCTTACAAATTATTAGGTTTGAGAGTGGGTAAGTAATTGAATTTTCAACTCAACAATATGATTTTGCTGTTGTTTGTTACAGGATGGCTGGTAGATACAACTGGCAGCTACACTGCAGCATTTCTTCTCTGTGGATTTTCAATGATATTTAGTTCTGTGTTGCTTGGCTTTGCTAGACTTGTAAAGAGGATGAAAAAAACCCAGCTGCAGTTTCTTGCCAAAGAATCTGACCCCAAGGTGCAGCTATGGACCAATGGATCAGTGGCTTATTCCATAACGAGAGAATTAGATCAGAAAGATGGGGAATCCGTGGCTACAGCCGTGCCTGGTTACAACCCCACATGACCAATGGCCTCGAGCCTGGGAATCTTCAGGGTTGATTGAGGTGGGGCCAACAGAGTGCTCACATTTCTGAAGCATTTTATTTTTGGCAGAGTATTGCTTTCCAAGAAAATTATTATTATTGTTTTATTAACATATTTATAAGGGAAAATAGCAAATAATAAAGAAAGCTGGACTAGCCCAGAGTTTCCTCATTTGGGATTTGTGCTCATAATTGAACTCACATCTTTTGGGCAATGAGCATCGCTCTGTGGGGAATGTAAGAACACCACTGATGTAATTAGCTGTAATGAGGGGTAATTTCAAGGCATAACTTGATGACACTGGGGAGCAGCTTTGTCCCAAAGTCTCTGCCCCTCCATTTTCCTCCATTTTCGCCCCTCAGGTAGAAGGTGAATGGAAACATTGACATGTAGGTTTGCTTACCTTGTGCTGTTTGGAGAAGCAGGGTCAGGTTGGGTATGGTAGTGCAGAGTGAAGATGTCAAACCTTTTTCATAGTGGAGTTTCTCATTAGGGTTTTAGGTAGGGTTGTTATGGAATACTTGAGATTCCTCAAAAAGCTGATTTAATATAGAAATAGACTGTCTTTATTTTTTTCCCCTTTAGTTTTCCAGCCAGCCCAGGCCTCTGCCAATGGGTAGGTGCCACTTTAAGAATCCAAAGAATCATAGAGTCCCATGGTTGGAATAGATCTTAAAGGGTGACTGGTAAGATCTTCTTTGAAATTGTCCACTGGAAACTGAAAGCTCTTTTCCTAAAACTGTGCTCCAGGTGCTCACCTCTGTTACTATTACATACAATGCTTACTCTCAATTTAGCAGAACAGACCTGGTTGCAAGAGCAACCTTTCAATCTTACCTGAAATGCTGACAACACCCAAACTTCCCACTGTTTTTCTTCAGAAAGAAATCTCTTATTTAAACTGCAGACACATTCATATTAGGAACAGAAAAATGTTGGCAGTATTCCAATTTGGCAGGAATTAAATTCTTGAGTCAGCAGGTCCCTGGTGAGCATTTTCTTTGCAGATCAGACATTTAAGTTCATCATTACCCAGAACAGGATTTGGGGGTGGGTTACCTAAAAAATATTATCCTAGAGATATTCTAAAGGTGAGATTTCTTTCTCCCAGTGTTAATTCTTGTTCCAATATCCACTGCTCTTCATCTCTTTATGGATAATAATTAGAAACCTAACTCCTTGGATAAGGATAGTTTATTCATTCCCAAATACCCCACCTTTCTATGGTTTGGGATAATTTCTGAGTCTTCAGATTAAAGAGGGAGGGCATGGAGAGAGAAGAGAAATTCTAGACCCCCCAGTTTGCCTCTAACCATTTCAAGTTCACAGAATTGTAATCCTAAATCCCAAATCATGTCACACGTATACAGAGGTGCAAGTTATGCAGTTAATTTTAATTATTGAAGAGTTTAAAGTTCAAATATCTCTAAAATATTTTGACCCTGAAAGCTATTTTATCCACTGTCCCCCAAGAGGCCTTACAAGTGCTGGGAGAAAAACACAGCAATGAGGATGATCCTGGGTCACTGGGCATGCTCAGCAGGGTGCTTGCCTATAACTGGATAATTTCATAAAATCATGTACTAATACATTGCCTTCTGAATGAGATATTGACTTGATTTGATGGGAGAAAAATGATCATTTTTCATAGTTGTTTTCCAAAGAGAAATTTGAATGTTATCTCTTTACTTGGTTTGAGGATTTAGTTTTGAACCCATTTACTTTGCCATTTACAATTTTAAAGAATTTGGGAAATAGCTGTAAAAAATAAAAGTTAAAATAATCTTATACATGTTTGGAATAGCACTTTACCTTAAATATGATTGCTTGAATCTTCAAGCCTAGAGATTTTTAAAAAAATAAATGTCTATAAACATTCTTATACATATTTTTTATTGTGATGATCACAGTAAAATTTTATGTGGTTCTGCAATATAATTTCTCTAAAGTATTGTAAGTATTTATGAAAATGAGCACAGTGATCAGAGCTTTTAAAAATTTGTATGAAAACATTTGGGATATTTGACTTTATACATGCATAAATTTGCATTTTTCTTTCCTTTGTGGAGCAGCATTTTTAGAAAATCAGTAAGAAAAATGTAGATCTTAGACTCTACCATTTTGTCATCTACACAGAATTTTACTGTTAATGTTCCATGTGCCTATACTGTTGATTTCAAAACTGAAGAATTCATGGGAATGATATATTTTGTGGAATTAAGAATGCAGTTGTTGTGGGATGATTCTACTTATTAAATATTTCTTAATACCACTGTAAGCTCTACTTTGGAAATGACTGAATAGAAAAGCAGAAGAAATTATCTAACTTTTGTAAATACACTGTACCATTGAGTCCTTTGTTCAGATTGTAATTTCACTAATAGATCAGATATTTATGCTAATATTTTCTTATTTCAAAAGCAAAATAAAATGTGTTTATAGTCATATGTTTGGGAAAACATTTTTCCCTTGGACAAGGGGTTTGGCTTGAATGGTGAGTGGGCCCATCTGCATCATGCTAAGATGTAGTCCTCATTTTAAGATAAGGTAAGTAATCAGATGATTTATATTTTATACCCTTTTAATTTAAGGTAAGTAATCAGATGATTTATAAAAACCAAAATCCTTGATTCAGTACTTTCCATGTGCTAGCTACTATGCTAGGCACTTCCTACGTGTTGTCTCATTTCATCCCCATAATAACCTATGTCATCGCCATATTGTAGATATGGAAATGGAGGCACCAGTTCCCACAGCTCCGTGGCCACTGCACTGTAGTGCTTCTAGTGTGGAATCCTGTAAATCTGGGCTGCTGTCTGATGCTGAAGCTTGCGTCCTCCCCTTTGTGCCTACTCGGATCACAGATTATGTTTCAATCTTTCAATCAGTATAGAAGGGAAGATTCTAGATTGGAGATTTGCAACAGTTTTCCCTAGAGATTTTACCAAAACCCCTACTTCTAGCAGGCACCTTTGCCAGTGATGATGAAAATAACATCTATTTGGCACTCACCTCCTTGGTCCCAGTAGGTCTAATTCTGAAATCGTTTATTAAAATGAAATAGTGTGAATACAGGGTAGATACCTGAGTTTCTCTTCTCACACTTGATAGTTTGAGTCTTTTTAATTTTTTGAATCTACCAAACAATAGATTTTTATACCTATTGCCAGAGCAGCTACCGATGACAGATGACTGAAATTTTGTCCCATAGCACAGAAAAGTGTTTGGCAGGGGGAGTAGGAAAATATTAAATAATGATAAAAGGACTGACGTTTAAGACAGAACATTATGGAACTTTTCAAACATATACAAAAGTAGAAAGAATACTGTAATGAACTTGATATACCCATCCCCCAGCGTCTACAATTATCTACCCATTATCCTCCCCCTTGATGGAGCAATTTGAAATATATTAACATTTTGACAACACATGTTTTCCCTCAGCTGCCAGGAAATAGCTGAACTTGGCAAGAATAATTTGTTCATGCTAGCAGAGGGCACGTGGTTAGTATCACCTATTAATGAATGAGCCACCTCATCACTTAAAAAGCTGATTGCCTTACCTTTCTTGCTATATAGGCTTTGATTGCCTGAATTACAAGTTAAAATTCCTTCTCCTCTCCCCAGTTCCCTACAGATCTATCTACCTGAGGCCTAGGGCAGTGTCAAATAAGTGAAAAAATTGAAAAGGGCTTTTTTTCCCCCTTCCCTTGACCCAGGAAACTCAAGCCAATGAGAAGGGCTTTTGAGGTCTAGATAAGAGTGATCATTATTCCTCTCATTATTGCCCTTAATTGTTTAATACTCAGAAGGCTCATGGAGGGGTCTGAGATCTAAGACTGGTCTAAAATTAAATAAAAAGCACTTAAGTTTTGAGGTTGGAGTTGACATGAAAAGGCATTAGAATTAGCATTTTAAATGCAGTCCTTTTAAAGTTTTTCCATCAAAGTGTTTCTTTTGTGATGGCAAGTTAGGTCTTTGCTCATTGACAGATGTAATGATGGAAGAGTTAAAAGTTCCGACCCTAGGAAAGAGGAAGACCTATGCTGCTTCCCGAGAGCTTGTTTCCTGGGGCAGGAGCAGGGTGTGGATGTGGGTCATGGTGGGGAAGAGGCTGGGAGTAGGGCATCCTCTCTGTGTGGTTACCTGAGGGTCCAGCAGACACCCAAGGCTTCTGGATCTCTAAATTTGCCATTCCTGTCCAAGCAGAGGTAGAATTCAGACATGACTGTATTTTCTAAAGTTCAAACAGGGAAGGGCAAAGCCTTTTTCAGAATCACAGAACGTACAAGTCTGGTGCCAGCATTCAGTACCCGCATTGGGTCTTTGAGGTCGTGCAGGGTACAGTTCCTGCCATTGGGCTAAATCCCCCTACCCACTTCCTACACTAGTCAACAGTTGTTTTATTAGTTCCTCTAAGTATAAAGCCTCCCCTTTCCACCCCTTACCTTGGGGCATTTTTGCATATGTTGATCCCTGTGTGCACTTCCTTCTCATCTTTTGTGCCATGGTTTAAATGCCACCGCCCTAGAGAATCCATTTTTAACCATTGTCTCAATCAAGACTACACATCCTACCCCCTCACTTCCACTCACATTATTCATCCCCATAGCATCCTGTCTTTCTCCCCTTCCAAAAACATCTCTTTATTATAATTATATATTTATATTTGCTTTTGTTTTTAAATTTCACCCGCACCACAAAACCACAAGCTTTCTGAGGATAAGGATCATACTTACTCACCACTGGCTCCAGTGCTTGACACAAGCAGGCACTTGGTGAATGAAGAGATGAGTAGGAAGAACAAATTAATTAAAAACTGCTATGGAAAATTATAATGTAGCACAAGCAAGGGTGGAGCTCATTGAAGGGTTGGGGTGCAGGTTTGCTTAGGTGCAAGTCATCTTGTATCCAGAACAGACAGGATACATTAGATGTTCCTAATTCACTGTGTCTAAATGGGACACCTTCAGAGATGTCACAAAAACAGCAGGAGCTCCAGAGCATTGGGTATGATGGGGCAGGTTTGGGAAAGAAAATAGAAATGGTAAAGAGAAGAGTTGGTAGAAAGAGATTAAATAACTAACACTTTTGATTGCAGCCTGAATGTAAAATTGATACTACTATGTTTAGCCCAGACAGGCTTAATTGAATAGCTGTCGTGCACAAATGAATGGAAACCCGGGGGAAGGGGCACTGCTTACACAAGGGAGCCCTGGAATGTTGGGGAAAGGTGGATGGCACATGCCCCAAACATGAAACGATGGGGTTTCAGTTACAGGCAGCACACAGGCTGCTTTTACACAAAATTTCTATGCCAGAGTTTGGCCAGGTGCAGGAGAAGTCCCTGACTGGAGTCATTTTTCCTGGCTCCTAAATCACAGGGAATTACTGAAAATTAGATAGCATGCTGGCCGACATTTTTAAGAGTTGGTGAGAAGAGTTAGTCAACCAACAACTATTTTTTAAGCATCTCTTTTGAATCTGGCACCATGTTATATATGGTGGGGAATTAAAATTACACCTGGCACCCTCTCCATGATCTCAAGTTTACTTTCTAATTAGCACATTGAAACTAACTAAGGTAAGGACAACACCAATAAGTTATTAAATATTTACCTGAGGCTAAGAGCATGGGTGCTCTGGGGGTTAGGAGAGGAAGAGATCATTATGGGCTGCAGAAATTTGAAGTGGTTCTGGGGAATCTGAAGATGAGATTGAACAGGTTGGAATCAGCCCCTACTCTTTTCAGGGCAAGGCTGGGTGTGGAGAAGGGGATGAGGGGCAATTGCTTTGTGTGGCATTTTGAGGCTCCAGCAGACACTTCCGGCCAATGCAGAATCAAGCACAAATTGATATAAATGTTCTGGTAAGGGTTCATAAGGATGTCTGGGACTTTTGGGGATTGCTGGGATTTGGGGGTTGCATTTTCCTTCTCTAAAGTTGAAAGCAGAAAATTTCAGGGTATGAGGTACTTCAATATTTATCCCTCAACCAATGTAAAAAAAATCATTTGTAAATTAGCTTAAAAAAAGCACAGAAAAGCATTTAAAACGTTATGCAGCACTGCCATCTGCTGGAATTAGTGAGAACACCTCCCAGAAGGAGGTGATGTCTCCAACCCGTTTAACTCGACGAGGCTGGCCTTAGCACAAACTCTCAGGTTTGTTATTGTTTCCTCCTCTTCCAACCCCTAAACCCCTGCTTGTTACCCATCCTACATTTATCTTCTTCCTTTTTCAAGTACAAATATAGGAATAAAGATGCAGCGTTGCATTTTTCAGCTTTTGGTTGCCTATGTCAGAGCTCTATGTGGAGTATCAAAGTTAATATGAATGATGATTTTGATTGGCTTGACTAGGGACAGTGATTGGTAACATTTAATGTAAAAAAAAAAAAATTTTTTTTTGAGTCCTCTGCCTTTCCACAGAACCCGGATTGCCATCCTGCGTCTCATTCTTATTCCCCGTTGTGAACTCTACTAATGATTTGATGTGAGTTGATAAAGGATTATGTTAAAATGTGAGACACAGGATCTCAAACATATATCAGAAGTCAAATTTTGGAAAATGTTGAAACCAAATGGTATAGAAGAGTGGATTCTGTGTCAATTTGAAAACTTAAAACATCATATTATACTATACACAAATTATGACAAGTTTAGCACTTGAATCTACTTCCACATGAGTAATTCATGTGAAACTGAGGGCATACTATTTATTTATAACTATAATTGCCTTCAAAGAAGAGTGGATCATATTAAAATGAAAGATTCTTCTGTTGAACTAAGCAACCTGATGAATTTGGTTATGCATATTTGGGGCTGTGAGTATGAGGTGAAGAGTGAGAGAGAACTGAATTGCTCTGTTGAAGAAAAATGGAGAAATTGTTTCTTGTGTCAGAGGGAGAAGAGGAGACACAGGGAAAGAGGCAGGGCCCAGAATCACGGCCAGAAGCAGGATTATCAGACACGGTTGAGGGTCGTTGCTTATTTCTCTCTTCTCTCTCTCTCCTCTCTCTATCCCTTTCTCTCTGTTTCCTTCTTTCTTTCTCCCCTCTCCCAATCTCCTAGGACAAAAGACTGGGTGTTCTGGCTTCTAATTGTTAACTGGTTCTTCAGTCTTCCAAAGTAGGGTGCTTCGTTTTTTTGAGGAATTTATTCCAAATCTCTGAATTCTAAAATACAGCTCCTGAGACAAACCTCTCCTTTAGATTGAGTCCCTTGATTTCTTAGGCCATTCTCCCAAGGGTTTAGAGTAGCTTTTAATCCCAGCATCAAAGGCCAGCTGATGTGGGCAAACAGTTCCCTTCATAGTTCCTTTCAGGCGGTTTTGGGACTCTGTGCACAACAGTCTGGTGACCTATGATTGTAGAAATGTCTGAGCTCGGTGTAATCCTCTAGAAGAGCAGTGCCCAACCTTTTTGGCACCAGGGACCAGTTTCACGGAAGACAATTTTTCCAGGGAGTGGGGGTGAGAGGTGCGGGAGGGGGAGGGGGCGGAGCTCAGGCTGTGATAGGAGCAATGGGGAGCAGCTGTAAATACAGATGAAGCTTCACTTGCTCCCTTGCTGCTTACCCACTGCTGTGTGGCCTGGTTCCTAAATTGCACGGAAGACAATTTTTCCACGGATGGGAGGTGGTGGGGGGAGGGAAGGGGAGCTGGAGCTCAGGCAGTGATGCCTGGCTGGCCAGATTCCTAACAGGCCACGGAATGGTATCGAGTTATGGCCAGGGCTTTGGGGACCGCAGCTCCAAAATCCTCTACAGCCTCTGTAAAGATTTGTTCCTATCTTGCCACACCCTTCATTCCAAATTTTAAGACTATTTAGAAAATGTTACATAGTATTAATAGTTAAATGATAAATTCTAGAACCTCTCAAGGTTTGAACCCTTTTTCCACTCCTTGGTAGGTATGTGGCCATGGGCTTACTTAATGTCTCTAAATTCCAATTACTCATGTGCAAAAGGAAAGAATTCAAATGCTTATTTAAAGGAGTTTTATAAGGATTTTATAAGCGTAATACATATGTATTGCACCTAGAACAGCACCTGGCAGATATTATGAGTTAGCTATGATATTCAATGTGTCACTAGAGTCAAAATAGAACACTAGATAGAGTTCTTGGATAGTCTTCCATCCAATGTTCAATCTAAGTGGCATCAATCTATGCTTGCCCTTCAGAGTTTGTTATCTGTGAGGCACCTGTGTGTTCCCAGAAGGTATGGTTTTCCCAAAGCTTACACATGTCACCTTTATTATTTCTTTTCTTTTCTTTCTTTTTTCTTTTTTTTTTTTTTTTGAGACAGAGTCTCCCTCTGTTGCCCCAGCTAGAGTGCAGTAGTGTCCTCCATAGCTCACTGCAACCTCAAACTCCTGGACTCAAGTGATCCTACTGTCTCAGCCTCCTGAGTAGCTGGGACTACAGGCTTGTACCACCATGCCTGGCTAATTTTTCTATTTTTTGTAGAAACTGGGTCCTGCTCTTGCTCAGGCTGGTTTCAAACTGCTGAGTTCAAGCGTTCCTCCTACCTTGGCCTCCCAGAGTGCTAGGATTACAGGTGTGAACTGCACCCAGACTCACTTTCATTATTTCTTTAGTTACTCTACTTAGGTGCCGTCATGAAAGGAGGTATTGAGAATTCTAGTTCATTACTTATAGAAGAACCCTTCGGTTCAGAGAAGTTATGGTAGTACATACATGGCATTTCTGTGCATGTTTTCTAGTAATTAGATGCTGTTTTTTTTCTTCACTTAAGTGAAATACAACAAAATGTTTAATGAACAAATTTATCTTAGTAAATATGAAACTGCCAGAGGAGGTAGTTGCGGTTGGGGTGGGATCCATCTTGTGTCACTTGACTCGGGAAAAGAAGAAGCTAAGGAAGAGAAGAAACCACATCTCAATGACACAGGGAACCTTGGCTCAGAAAAGATGTGGAGAGGAATGGGGAGGCTGGAGTCCTGGGAGGGAAGGGGGAGTTGGGGAGGCGAGGGGGTGTACAACAGAAAGCTCAGTGATACACTTGCTTTAAATTAAATATACACTTGTTATGTTATTCTATGGGGAGGGAAAGAGGAAGAAAGTAAGTTTTGTGGGCTATTCTAACCTGTAACGAACGAGTGCTTATGGTGTGCTTATAATGATGTTTCTTGATCTACTTAATATAGACTTTATTGATTCCTGCAATGTTAAGTTAGGATTTACTTATTGAACTTGAACTCTTCCCATCACAATTTCTTCTATATTTCAACAGTTATGACTCAATTTTTACCTACTTTATCAATAGTTATAATTTACAATAACATACTTAAAACTTAATTCTTACACCATCAAGTTTTAATCTTGACTTTTCCCTTTGTAAGATGAGATTTTATGTCTCTACCCTTCTGCTATGGTTTGAATTTTTTTTCTTTTTTTTGAGACAGAGTTAGGTTATGTTGCCCTGGCTAGAGTGCAGTGGCGTCATCATAGCTCACTGCAACCTCAAACTCCTGGGCTCAAACGATCTTCCTGCCTCAGCCTCCAGAGTAGCCGGGACTATAGGCATGTGCTACCATGCCTGGCTAATTTTTCTATTTTTTGTAGAAGAAATAGAACTGGTCTACAACTCCTGGTGTCAAACTCCTGGCCTCAAGGGATCTTCCCTCGCCTAAGCATCCCAAAATGCTAGGATTACAGGAGTGAGCTACTGTGCTCAGCCTGGTTTGAATGTTTTTGTCCCCTCCAAATTCATATGTTAGAAATTTAATCCTCAATGCAACAGAATTGAGAGGTGAGGTCTAATGGGATGTGTTTATAAGGGATTAATGCCCTTATGAAAAGGGCTTGCAGGAGTGAATTCTCTCTCTGCTCTTCTGTCATGTGAGGAACAGGGTTCCTTCTCTCTGGAGGATTCAGTGTTCAAGGTGCCATCTTGGAAGTGGAGACCAGGTCTTTACCAAACACTAAACCTGCCAGTGCCTTTATCTTGGACTTCTCTAGAAATGTGAGAACTAAATTTCTGCTCTTTATAGGTTACTCAGTCTCA
This sequence comes from Cheirogaleus medius, assembly GCA_008086735.1. NCBI lineage: Eukaryota > Metazoa > Chordata > Mammalia > Primates > Cheirogaleidae > Cheirogaleus > Cheirogaleus medius. The sequence continues at coordinate 25,176,998 of VBSM01003143.1, forward strand.
GGTATTCCATTATAGCAGCACAAAACAAAACACTTTCCCTTACCTCTTTTCCAACTAAAATATTATCAAGGTTGGAAAGATTTACATTTGTTTATAACAGAACAGATCATAATTACTGATCTCAAAAACTGAAGAATAGGCCGGGCATGGTGGCTCACGCCTGTAATCCTAGAACTCTGGGAGGCTGGGGCAGATGGATCGCTCAAGGTCAGGAGTTCGAAACCAGCCTGAGCAAGAGTGAGACCTCGTCTCTCTTAAACATAGAAATTAATTGGCCAAAAAAAATACTGAAGAATAAATGGCATTTATACTATGTAAACATGATTTACCCTACAGCCAATTGGAGTCCTCTGATTGCATTTCTTTCACTAGGTATGTAAGTTTGATCCAAGATAAGAGATGCAGGACATTTATTAGGGGAAATACCTGTGAGAGAAAATGGGAAGAGAGCAGAGACAGGCTGGGAGAGCCATCTGACTGTGATGCAGGTCTGATCCCATATGTAGGAGAGAGAGAAGGAAGAAAAGTTGGGTGATTATACTACAGTTTTAAGGAAATTTGGCAAAGCTGGTGGGGAGTCCTTGAGCCCAAGTTACCTGTCAGAGGTTTGCAACTCCCAGGAAGGAGCCTGACTTAGTATCCCTGCCATGCTGGGAAGCACAGCCTCAGTGCAAATATAATGATGGATTTCAGTGTGTAGCAGATGGGACCCTCAGTCAATTATAATCCCGGTAGCTAGAGATCTAAGAGGTGCTTCTCATGTCTACCACATTAGGGTTACAATGCTATTATCCCTGAAATTCTCGAAGGAGACTGTTCTAATTGTCAAGGACAAATGCATTCTCATTTCTTATAATTCACCAATTATATAAAAGCATGCCACATTTTTATATTTCTGTCATGTTTTTCAATCTCCATAGTAAACATGATCCACAAAAGAACAATCCTTGGGCCTGCCCGTGTTGTGGTTGATGTCACGTAGGCATAGTCACATCATGGCCAGTTAACTCCGTCAATTAAGGTTAAACCTGGTGTAACAAATGTTATCGATTACAGGTAAAAACGCGGTCAAATGGGAGAGAATTCTACTAAACCAGGAGCCAGGAGAAAAAATTATGGTCCACAGATTAGCGGTGAAATCTTAGTAAGTCACATCACCAGTTTAAGTCCTAATTTTCACCTCAGTCAAGTTGGCTGGAGCATACATTTTCTCAGGATCCTTCTGGTTCTAAAGTTCTGTGGATCCACAAGATTGTTCTTGATCTGAGGTAATTTGCATTGTGGACTCAGTCTAGAAAATAATAGTGACTGCTTATGTTGTCTTTGAAACTCTGGCTGAT
>VBSM01003143.1:25191197-25207188 GCA_008086735.1 Cheirogaleus medius
ATGTAATATATCACATTAATAGAATAATGGGAAAGAAATCACATGACATCTCAATTGATGCAGAAAAAGCATTTGACAAGATTCAACACCCTTTTATGATAAAAACACTTAACAAACTACTTATAGAAGGAAACTATTTCAACCCAATAAAGGCCACAAGTGAAATATCCACAACTAGCATCATAGTCAACCATGAAAAACCAAAAGATTTTCCTCCAAGATCAGGAACAATGAAAGGATACCCACTTTCAATACTTCTTTCTTTCTTTTCTTTCTTTCTTTTCTTTTCTTTTCTTTTCTTTCCTTTCTTTCTTTCTTTTCGTCTTACTCAGTTCCCCGGGCTAGAGTGCTGTGGCGTCAGCCTAGCTCATAGCAACCTCAAACTCCTGGGCTCAAGCGATCCTTCTGCCTAAGCCTCCCAAGTAGCTGGGACTATAGGCATGTGCCACCATGCATGGCTAATTTTTTTCTCTATATATTTTTAGTTGTCCATATAATTTCTTTCTATTTTTAGTAGAGATGGGTCTCGCTCTTTCTTAGGCTGGTCTCAAACTCCTGAGCTCAAACGATCCACCCGCCTCAGCCTCCCAGAGTGCTAGGATTACAGACGTGAGCCACCACGCCCCGCCCACTTTCAACACTTCTATTCAACATAATATTGGAAGTCCTAAACAGAGCAATTAGGAAAGAATAAGAAATAAAAGACATCCAATTTGGTAAAGAAGTAAAATTCTTTGTTCACAAATGATATAATCTTATATGCAGAAAATCCTAAAGATTTCACACATAAACTGTTAGAACTAATAAACAAATTCAGCAAAGTTGCAGGATACAAAATCAACATGTGAAAACTAGTTGTGTTTCTATACACTGATGATGAACAATCCAAAAGGAAAATTAAAGAAACAATCCCATTTACATTAGTATCAAAAAGCATAAAATAGTTAGGAATATACTTAACCAAGGAGGCAAAAGACTTGTACACTGAGAACCACAAAACATTGCTGTAAGAAGTTAAAGAAGACACAAATAAATGGAAACACATCCCCTGTTCATGGATTAGAAGACATAATATTGTTAAGATGTCAGTTCAGTGCAATCCCAATCAAAATCACAATGACACTTTTTTTTTTTTTTGCAGAAATAGAAAAACTCAACCTCAAATTCACATGGAATCTCAAGGGATCTCAAATAGCCAAAACAATCTTGAAAAAGAACAAAGTTGGACATCTCATACTCCTTGATTTTACAACTTACCACAAAGCTACAGTAATCAAAACATTATGGTACTGGAACAAAGACAGACATATAGACCAATGGAATAGAATAGAGAGTCCTGAAATAAACACTTACATATATGATTGTATTAGTCAGCTCAGGCTGGTTATGACCAGCACCATAGAATGGGCGGCTTAAACAACAGAAATTTATTTTGTAATAGTTCTAGAGGCTAGAAGTCTTAGATCAAGGTGGTGGCCAATTCAGATGGCCATTTTCTCTCTGTATCCTTACGTAAATAGCCTTTCCTTGGTGGCATAAAGAGAAACAGAGCTCTGACATCTCTTCCTCTTCTTATAAGGACACCAGCTCTATTGGATTAAGGCCCCACCCTTATCACTTCCCTTAACCTTTGTCACCTCCTTTTAGACCCTATCTTCACATGCAGTCGCGTTGAGGGTAAAGGGTTCAAGGTATGAGTTTGGTGGGGGGCACATAATTCAATCCATAATAATGGCGTAATGATTTTTGACAAGAGTGTCAAGACCATTTGTTGGGGAAAAGACAGTCTTTTCAACAAATGGTGTGGGAAAACTGAATATCCAGATGTAAAAGGATAGAGTTTGACCCTTACCTTACACCATATACAAAAATTAACTCAAAATGGATCAAAGACCTAAATGTAAGACCTAAAATTATAAAACTCGGAAAAAAACTTAAGGAAAAATCTTCATGACATTGGATTTGCCCATGATTTCTTGGATGTGATATCAAAATCACAGTCAACAACAATAAAAATAGAGAAGTAGACTTCATCAAAATTAAAAATTTTGGATCTTCAAAGGACACTATCAAGAGAGTTATAAGATGACTCACAGAATGATAGAAAATATCATGTATCTGATAAACGATTAATACCCAGAATATATAAAGAACCTCAATATCTTAGCAACAAAAACAACAACAACAACAACAATAAAACTGATTAAAAAACAGGCAAAGGACTTGAATAGACATTTCTCCAATGAAAATATATAAATAGCCAGTAAGCATAGGAAAAGATGTTAAACATCACTAATCAAATTTGTAAAATGCAAATCAAAACCACAACAAGACACACTTCACGTTCATTAGGATGGTCATTGTATATACATACATACATATACATATTTTTAAAAAACTCAAAAAACAGGAAATAAGTATTGGTGAGATATGGAGAAATTGGAACACTTGTACACTGCTGGTGGGAACGTGAAAAAGGGAAGCTGCTGTGGAAAATGGTATGGTAATTCCTCAAAAAATTAACCATAGAATTACTAGATGATCCAGCAATTGCACTTTTGGTCATGTACCCAAAAAAAGTGAAAGCAGGCACTTAAACAGATATTTGTATATCCATATTCATGCCAGCATTATTCATAATAGCTAAAAAGTAGAAGCGACTTAAGTCTTCATTAATGGATGAATGGATAAACAAAATGTGATACATACATACAATGGAATATTTTTCGGCCCTAAAAAGAAAGAACATCCTGATACATGCTACAACATGGGTAAACCTTGAAGACATTATACTAAGTGAAATAAGCCAGTTACAAAAGGACAAATAGTGTATGATTCCATTTATATAAGGTACCTAGATTAGACACATTCATAGAGACATTAAGTATAATAGTGATTACCAGGGGCTGGGAGAGGAGAATGGGGAGCTTAATGGGTACAGAGTTTCAGTTTGGGAAGATGAAAAAAATTCTGGAGATGGATGGTGGTGATGGTTGCACAATAAAGTGAATGCACTAATGTCATGGAACTGTACACTTAAAAATGGTTAAAATGGTAACTTTTATGTTATGTCTATCTTACCATAATACAATTTTAAAATTTAATTGTGGCAAAGGTGTCCTAAACAAGGTAAATTTTATGAAAATAACAAAAATGTAGGAAATATTTTTAGTACAGATGGAGAAGATTCTGATTCTGTAACATATAAAGTATTTTCGAAAATTGGTAATAACTCAACAGACCAACAGAAATCACCATGAATAGATAATTTGTGGAAGAATAAATACGAATGGCCAATAAACATGAAAAAAAGATGCTCTAAGCCCCTAGCCATTAGGGAAATGCAAATTAAAGAAACAGTGATTTATGACTTTATTCCACTCAGATTGGCAAAAGTTTAAATGGGTGAGGACATAATTTCTGCAGCCATGAATTGTTATGGCCTTTACGAAGATGAAGCTGATAATGGTCATTAAAATAGAAAATATACATTTCCTTCAACAAAGTAATTCCACCCTGTGAAATTTATATCATGGATAAAAACACTAATGCATAAGGATGTATGTTCAAGAATATTCATTACAACATTGTATATATCAGCAACAAACTTGAAATAATAGAGACTGGTTAAATAAATTATGGTATAGTATACCATGGAATATTATGCAGCCACTAGACTGAATGAATTAGAACAAAACTAGCTGAATTTGAGGCCCTTTCATAATATACAGTTAACTGAGAAAAGTGAGTTGTAAAGAAGTGTCTTTATATAGTTTTCTTCATAAATTACCCAACCTCACGTACTCTGTTATAGCAACACTAAAAGGACTAAGACAGCAAGGATGTGGGGAAATTGGAAGGCTCATACATTGCTGGTGGGAATGCAAAATGGTACAGGTGCCTTGGAAAACAGTTAGATGGTCCCTCGATAAGTTAAACATAGAATTAGTATATGGCCTGGGTATATATTCCTGGAAATATTCCATACCTGGTTATATACTTAAATAGTTAACAACAAATGTTCAAACAAAAACTTGTGCACAGATGTTCACAGCAGCACTCTTCGCAATGGCTGAAAGATGGAAACAACCCAAATGTTCATCAACTGGTGAATGGATAGACAAAGTATAGTATATCCATAAAATGGAATATTATTTAGCTATAAAAAGGAATGAAGTACTGATATAAGCTATGACATGGATGAATCTTGAAAACATTATGCTAAATGAAATAAGCGAATCCAAAAGTCCTCTAATTTTTTTTTTTTTTAATTCGGTCTTGAGGTGTCCCTCATGACAGTGGCTACCAACTATAGCTCTGCCATGAAGGAGCTCCCGGGGATTTGGTTGTGGATGTTTCTAATGTGCCTTCCATGGGATAATTCTTTATCCTGGTGGACAGGCTAATGCCTGTGTCTGACCTATGACCAGGTGCCCTTCTCACAGGAAACTTGTTTATATTGGCAGATGCCCTTGTGGTGGCTCTTGTCTAACCTGTGTCCAGTTTATTCCTCCCAAGATAGTCACTCTCTAGGAAATCCTTGACCTGGAAAGAAGTTTGGTTCAGGTGTATTGGTCAGGTGAGACACAAAACAGGCGACTAAAAAAGGCACATGAAATAGCAGAAGCAGTTTATTATTTACATACATGCTGAAGACGTACATGCTCAACTAGGAGACAGGGAGCGAGAGAGTGAAGAACCCATGGGCCAAGCCTTATTGGAGTCCAGGGAGTAACGTAGGTGGGTTTACTGCAGAGAGCTCTAATGGGTGGGTTTACAGCAAGCAGTTGCAAGTACCAAAGGGTCATGGTGTGACTGAAAGGTGGTTACTGCGGTTTAACTGCCCAGTACATGTGGAGTGAGGGGGGGGTGGTCAGTGGAGAGAGTCAAGTACGTTGTATCTAGCTGTTCCATAGGAAAGTGGTCACCAGGAGGTGGCTATGTAAGGCAAGTATCTGAATCAATCACATTGAGGACCTGGGAGGAGATGGAGAACTTGAAACCGTGTCAAGGGTGACCAAGCCCTGATTCTGGTATGAGAAAGCCCAACTTAATATTCAAGATGGATGTCGAGGCAATATAAAATTATAAGCATTCACTACAGCCACATATTATATGTTTCTGTTTATATGAAATATCCACAATAGGCAAACCCATAGAGACAGAAAGCAGATTAATGGTTGCTGGGGCCTGAGGAAAGGGACAAGTAGGGAGTGACTGCTTAATGGGTATGGGGTTTCTCCTCATAGTGACAAAAATGTTCTTGAACTAGTGGAGATAGTTGTATAACATAGAAATATACTAAATACCACTAAATTGTATACTTTAAAATAGTTAAAATAATAAATTTTATCTCATATGTATTTTTTCACAATAAGAAAATCATTTTGCTAACCTGAACAGAAATTCTGCAAATTTTCTAGGGGTGTATGTGTGTGCGTGTGTACTATTTTTCATATACAATATGAAATATTATTTTTCAGTTCAATACTATTTTTCATATTACATAGCTGGATACTTTCTGGACAGCCCCATATTTCCTAGTACACATTGAAATAAACATAAAAGCAATAAAACATAAAAGCTAATTAGTATGCCATCTGAAATGATCTCATGGACCCCCACTGGCACCCTTTCAGAAACATTGGTTTATAGGTTTAATAAAATATCATTGAATTTAGAGACTCATATCTCAGTGCTGCCATTTATTGTCTGCATGGTCTTAACATCTCTAAATCTAAGATTCCTTATTGCAAAATCAGGATAACACACCTATGCACTGCATAATGATGTTTCAGTCAGTGATGACCACACAAATGGCGGTGGTCCCGTAAGATTTTAATACTTTATTTTCACTGCACCTTTTCTACGTTTAGATATGTTTACATATACAAATACTTAGCATTGTGATACAGTTGCCTACAGTATTCAGTACAATAACATGCTGTACAGGTTTGCAGCCTAGGGGCAATGGGCAATATCACATAGCCTAGGTGTGTGGTGGGCTACACTACCTGGGTTGGTATAAGCACACTCTATGATGTTTGCACAGTGATGAAATCACCTAAGGATTCGTTTCTCAGAATGTAACCCCACTGTTAAAGGATGCATGACTGTATAAGTACCTGCCTCAGAAGAAACTCATAAGTTTCTTTTGAGGATTAAATGTAATAATTTACATAACGCTTTTAGAAGCCAGGCTAACACTTAGTAAGCATTCAGGAAGGGATAGCTACTTTTATAACATTTATTATTATTATTATTTTAGTTATCAGTAACAACTCTATCTGTTTATGGATGAGAGTTGATCATAAGCCTGCAATGGGGCATTTTCTGGAACTTTTGCCCCTTTGCAATTTTGTCCACTTGAGGGAAGCACTAAGGGCAAACATACAAGTCAATATTAATTAATGGTTTTTTATCAGCTGATATCAGGGGTTACTTGAATGAAGATTCAGTTTGGACAATATAAAAGTTCCCACATTCAGCCCTTTAGTTAAGGAAGATATGGATGTTTCCAAGCTCAGAGCTCTAGCCAAGACCTATGGAAAGGAGGATGTCTAGGGTCTTCTGAGCGCCTGGCTTTTCCAGGGAAGAGGTAATCTGCTAATCATAAATCCAGTTCGACTGAGAAGGCCTAACACAGGAGCCCAGCAGTGCAGAAGCCTGAGACAGGAAGCCTATAGAGAAAGGCTGGGAGCTTCTCTCACCACGTTCCCATAATATTTCCCTCAAGACATCTGAGAGGCCCCAGGACTGTGGCTTTCACAGTCATGTGGATTCTGCTTTTTCTCTGTGGTGAGGAGCCAGAAGAAAGCAATGTCCCTACCCAGACAAACTGTCCATTCCTTCCCCAGAGCAAGTAGAAGTGAGTATGTTGGAAAAGAATCTCTGACAGTGGGATCATTTTCTCCCTTCCTGAAAAACTCCTTCCCTGTTTCCCTCCCCTTCTTTGGGCTATAGCATGAGGCATAGCCAAGCTTCCTCAGGCCCATGCTAACAAAAGTAAAAATGCATTAATAAAACAATTTATGTATGCATGAATGTACACACACATGCAGTCCATATGCAGATACTCAAACTAGGAAACATGACCCTCACTGAGACCAAACCTGTTGAGATGGTATTTGATCAACATTATTTCAAAAACTTTAGACATTTTGGCAAAGAAGCAGAGAAATCCTCACCTCATGGTTGCTGTGAACTAGGCAGCAGTTCTGCAGTGTTTTGTGTAGCCTGCGGGCTCCTCTGAAATCTGGCCAGTCTGTCTTGTGGATTCTCAGATAAGTTTAACCCTCAGGGCAGGGATATATAAGGAAGCTAAACAGCAACCAATGATGTAAGCTGTGGGTGTGTCATTGCAATTAGATGTTGGAAACTGAAACTAGAAAGTGAATCTAAAGCTAGCAGAATTCCTGCTCGTGGAAACCGAAACTTAAATGGTGATGGCTCTGTTCATTCTGTTTTGAAAAATGACTGTGAGAAGGCTGGGGAAATCAGGCTTACTGATGTGCTATTTCCCATTCCCTGGCCTTGGAGAAACCTGGGAGCTGGGAGATACTGGTTGGTGCAGAATCCACTGAACCTAGAGCCAGGGAGGCTTGTGCAAATTGGCTGTGTGCACTTGCAGAAGTCATGCCATTGCATCTGTGCCTCTGTTTGCCTGTCTAGAACCAGGGATTGTTCATTTTATGGTATAAAATTCTGTAAGTCTCTGAACAGGAGTCTTAACCTAAATTTGCTGTCATTCTCTGAGAAGTTGTGTCCAATAACTGTTGTAAGCCTTGCATACCCTTCTGGAGAATGGTCAATGACAAATAAGCAGCTTGTAACCTCTTCTTTATTCATAGGAACATAAAGAAATGTATGTGCCAACATCTTGAGTCTTCAAATGAAACATGTTAGGCCTTAATGAAAATATTTTTCTTACTTTCAGTGCTCTCTGTTCTAGCCATCTAAGGTGTTCTGATTCACCAGAGATGATTATTATAGCTATGGAATATTATCATAGCTATGTTCAGTCCTCTTGGTGCCATGACACCCTGGCTTGGCCCACCCCAAACTGGCCCAGGTAATCTTCTGTGCTCATAGTGAGAGGTTAAGAAGACTAAGGCTGTGCTGAGACTGATCCTGGGGACAGATTTCATTCTTATTACTGGTATCTGCCAAGCTTATGCATCTCCCTACTTTTTTCCAGAAATGATCCACTCTTCTGATACGTGTGCTATCTCCAGCAGCTTATGCAAAGCAAACGTACCCTCAGCCACTGTTAATTTAATCACACAAAAGCCCCTTTTTGAGAGGAAACAATCATACTTGCTTCCCTGGAAAGCTGAATGTGGAAAGTGTTGGACTTGCATCACATTTATTTGGGTGCCGTTGTCAGCCTTGGTTTTCCATGTAGCCTGAAAACAATAAAAGCAGACATAGTTTATTCACAGAAAAATATCAAACAGTTGAGCTGGGAGAAATAGAGAATTAGAGATAAGAGATGGAAAGTTCTGAAAGAGATGAACATTCTTTTGTTCACAGCTGTACCGTCAAGAGTCAAGAGGCAAAGACCATGTGCAATGTTTAAGGAGCTTCTAGGTGGATAGTGAATGGCATGAAACCAGGTTACCAAGAACTGTGTATCTGGGACCATTGGTGTTTCTTGTGCTGCAGAAACCCAGTGACTGGCCAGCATTTGGAACCAGATCAACCTCATACCTAAAGAAGAGCATCAGTCCATTGTTGTCTGTTGTAGAAGTTGGCTGGATTCCGGATGACTGCACAAAAAAGAGAAATTGAGGGAGGTAGCTCTATTTTCAGTTAGCTTCCTGTATATATAGAAGGAACGTCCTAATATATATATAAAAATCTATTCCTAAGTAACGAGTCTTCTGGTTGTGACTTTTGGTTTTAGCTTGTCAGAAATGAACAACCAACCTGGTTTAGGAATGAAGGAAAGAGGCCAATACCAAGAAAGCCTCCTAAGCCCTGATCCCTTGGGTAGGAGGTAAAAGCCAGGTGCTATGGTTGGGAATAGAGAGCCCTATTCTATTGCTACAGCATGGACACCTACATTCTGAATCAATTTCCAACTCCACCTCAACTGTAGTTCATAGAATTTCAGTTTAAATAATTCACGACTACCTGGCACATAGAAGTATGCAAGTAAGAGGTAACTATTATTATTAGTATTAAATAGTATTATTCTTTTCAGCCATCAAGTTAAAAATAATCCTTCCTTTTAAAGAAGCCACCTACTTTGTCTTTTAAGATAAGAAGCAGCAGAAGAGTAAGTGCAAGAATGGTTTCCTCTTAGAAACACTTACCTGGACACACTGCCAGATCTAAATCATTTCTGCTCGACTCCCCTGCCTGGCTCATCTCCTGTCTCAGGAATTCTGTTAGTTTCCACAGAGACATCCACAACTAGTTAAAAAGTTCTACACAAATAAGAATTTCTGAATTAATAAGACAGGTTTTATCACGTAGTTAGATAAATGTTCAGGCTATAAGCAAATGCTAAAATAAATGAATTAGAAAACCTCTTATTTTGGGGAGCAAGACGTCTTTTGAATTCTTAGGGAAAGAAACAATGGGGTTCCCCATTTTCCAGTGCATTAGACAGCATGCAGAGAAGGTAACAAAGTGTTTACTTTGTCATTGCTGTGAATTTGGCAGCAGTTATGTTTCCATGGGGTTCTGGCCCAGGCTGATTAGGTATTCAGAATAATGCTCAGTGTCTTTTTGGGATAAATAGACCCATGAATGACAAAGAACGGAGCAGTATTAAGGACAGAGGAAATGGCCAACAAAGTTTGTGTGTGTGTGTGTGTTTACAGATATGAAAATGGGAACTGGAGAAAATGAAACTTTTAGAAAATTAAACGTTAGCACCAAGCTATGAGTCCATTTCTAAGACCAACTCTGCAAGTTACTGACCAGTAATGATAAATCCACTTCACTTCTATGAACCACATTTTTCTCAGCTGATAATCAACTTATTTGGAATAGATTTGCAGATCTCAACCCTCACTGCACATTAGAGTCATCAGGGGGATTTTCAGAAATATGGCTACCTAAGCCCCGTGCCAGACCAATTGAACACATCTCTGGGAATGGGCCCACAGCTTAGTATGAAAAGAAATCCACAGGTGATTTTGATGTACACCTGGGCTGGGAACCAGGGCCTAGATGGTTCTTGGTGTCTATTGTGCATCTGAAATTCTCTGATTGAGGAATCTGGGACTCAATCCCTGCACCCACTTCACTTGTGTTTCTTTCAAGCCCAGATTCAGTATCTTCGTTACTCTGTCTTGTTTCCTCACCTACATAGTAGGTAATGAGCTCCTTGGTCTCTTCTTGATTCACAGGAGAGCAAGGAAAAAGAATGTAATTCTGAGTGGTTTTTTTTTTTTTTTAATTATAACCTACAGTTACTGAGTTATTTCTTTCACATATTCAACCACAATTTACTAAGGAATGTGTACCATACAAGTTTTTCCCTATCTTTTCCAAGGCCATCACTTGTAGTCTAAAATTCTTTATCAACTCCCCAAAGGCCATGTAATAGAATAGGATCTAGTGACCTGGTTACCTACGGAAAAGTTGGTTTCTTCTTAGAAACAAATTTGACCCCTAGGTGGCGCTACTTTCCACAGTTGGGTTTCTCTCTTCCCCGGCATCCTTCTCATCAGCGTGTAACGTAGACATTGCTTCTGTATTCATTTTTAGTAATCATAGATAAATGAAAGCATTGCAGTGACCATGAGAGATGTACAGGATGCTTTCATGCTAGCATCATAAAAACCAAAGGCTTAACTGAAGCCATCAATCCATTTACACTTTCCAGCATCTTTGATTTTCCTTAAACTTTCCAGTGCATCATAAAAATCAGGTTTATAGATATTTCTTTTCATAGTTTATAATTTAGCATTTAACAATTGGGATATCTCTGCTAATTACATACTATATACTCTTCTCAATTTATTCAATCACAAATATATTCTTAGTTACAGCCTATTTTCTTAAAATTGTAATTTTCAGACTGGGCATGGTGGCTCAGGCCTATAATCCTAGCACTCTGGGAGGCTGAGGCTGGAGGATCGCTTGAGCTCTGGAGACCAGCCTGAGCAGAAGTGAGATGCCACCTCTACTAAAAAAAAAGAAAAGAAAAGAATATTAGCCGGATGTGGTGGCGCATGCCTGTAATCTCAGCTACTCCACGGGAGGCTGAGGCAGGAGGATCTCTTGAGTCCAGGAGTTTGAGGCTGCAGTGAGCTGTGATGAAGACACTGCACTGTAGCCTGGCTGACAGAGGAAGACTCCATCTCAAAGAAAAAAAAAAAAGGAATTCTCAGTGTTTTTACCACTATAAGAAAACTATGCTCTTGGATTTTGAAATCATTCCTAAACTACTTTCAATCATATCCATGGAGAAAGGACTTAGACACCAGAAGTCCTTTGTTGTGAATGACAATCTGATGATTTTCACATCTTCTAATGGGTCTTCGAAGGGACAACTCAGCCCACCTTGACCCACAATTTGGCTTACTGCAACATATTTAATTACTACCAGAATTTTTATCTTTTTTTTTTTTTTTTTTACATTTCAAGCTTATTTTGAAACAGTTATAGACTCACAGGAAGTTGCAGGAAAGATCCTATGTACTTCTTATCCAATTTCCCTAAATACTGTAGTACTATATTAAAACCAGGAAAATGACATTGGTACTGTATGTATATTTTAAAGATAAAATATGACATGAGCTCATCTTACAAATTCAGGCACACAGAATTTTCACTTAACCTAATTGATCTTACATCTGTGTATTTTTCCTCCCAAAATGAAAATTCCTTTTCAAAGTGATTCCAACTTAATTATTCCTATAATTTATTTGACAATATACTAACAACGGTCTCAGAAAAACAAAATCAACAAAATACCTGCAGAATGATTGCCAAAGTTTAAGAGTTTTTCCCATGTTATTTTTGTCCATAAGCTCTATATTATTAAAGAGTCAAATTATAGTGTATTATAAATCGCTTGGAATTTGTCTTCTGTATGTTATTTTATCCTCCATTCCACTTATATTTTGGCTCATTTATCTCAGTTTGCTTTACTTTTTAGATATTGATATTTGCCCTTTTTATCCAAACATTTTGTTGGTACATTGCCAAGGAGATAGAAGTTGGGAGAATTTGACAATGAGAACCCATATATTCAGATTCTGTAGTTAACAGTTTACTACATTTATCACATACCTATTCATCCATTCATTTCTCTAATCATTCATTTGTTTATCTTACTTTTTGTTGCTGCATAAAAGGGCATTCGTGACAATTAGTTGATATAACACTTTACCATGCATATAAGGATTGTTTTTTAAATATGAATTTTGTTTTATAATTAGATAAAATCTTGACATGGTTCCAAAAACAAATATAGGGAATTCTAGCTCCTATTGCCATCCCTCTTTCCTTTTCCTTCCCTTTCTCATAGATAACCATTTCAAAATTGCATTTATCCTTCCATTGTTTTCATTTTAATATAAGCAGGTAGACATGAGTTTTTATATATCCTCCAGTTTCCTTTTGTTCTTCCCTGGTGTGTACTGCGTGTAGGAGCCACTGATTAGAACAGCACTTACAAGATATTCAGCCAACCCATGACTCTTCATTAAGTCCCTTGTATGTTTCCAGGGTGAGGAGAGTTGATGTTAAAATAGCTTGTATTAGGACTTACACACACACACACACACACACACACACACCTACAAACTTATAAACTCTGTTAAGTAGATTCAGTTGCTAGGAGAATAGATTTCGATTCCAGTACCTGGAGTGGTGGTAATGTTTCAATATTAGTTAATGAGTGAATTTGGTGCAATAAAACCTGATTTCCTGTTAACTTACCAACTAGCTGAGAAATGTTATTACATTTGTACTGAATTCAGCCAAAAGGACTATGGACTATTACTTCTTTTTGCCAAGACCAGCTAGTAGTTAAGGAACAAGACCTATCAGTTTAGTAACAGCTACAGAACTCAACCAAACCAAAAGCTTAGAGTTGTTTGGTTAGAAGAACATTGTCTGTGTGTTTTCTAACCAGTACAAATATGTCCTCAGGTTTCTTGTTTAGATTTGTTCTATGAGTGGAGGTGAATCTTCCCCTACAAGTGGCTCTGCAGCAGTTACAGGTAATTCAGTCACAGGAATTCAAAGAGAGGCTAGGTGAGCCCAAGTCACACCTTATTTACAGGGAAAAGTCAAGAGTAGTTTCCTCTGGTTGAATCTAACAAATCTGTTCTTTGCTTAGTATCAACAAAGTTGAAAAGGGTGTTACTTGTGTGTTCCCTAGTTGTCATCTGAATGACCCATCTTACCCCCTCTCATCATTGGTCAATATCAGCTCTCAGGAATCCAAGTAGCATAAGTCAACCTTCCAGTTCCATGGCGTGTAGATGTAACAGCTTCATAGTATTTAAAAAAAATTCTTAGTAGGAAGCCAGATATGGTGGTGCCCATCTGTATTCCCAGCTACTCTGAAGGTGAGGCAGGAGGCTTAAGCCCAGAAGTGCACTATGATCACACTTGTGAATAGCCACTGCACTCCAGTTTGAGCAATATAGTGAGACTCCATCTATAAAAATAAATAAATAGATAAAAATACCTGGTAGGGTTTATATTCCTATGGCTTCTTTTGCCTAGGCCTTCTAGGGCTGCATAAGTTGATTCTGCATTTTTCTATTTCCACTCAAACATGGACTACACATGTTTTTTTGAATGTCACCAAGAAAGTACACTTAAAGAATTTGTTATCTTAACAAATCTTATTGAATATTTTTGGGTAGGGAAAAAAGGAAGAATATATTATAATACACAGCAGCCATCAAGTACTTAAAAACTGCATTAAGCTATGAATGTCATTTTCAGCTTGCACATCCCAAACAGGTTTTTCCTTTGTTTGTCTTCCCCTGATACATTTGAAGTTTTCTTAGGTGTAAACAAATGTCCGGCAATGTGTCTGGATCCCATGTAATAGATCCCTAGTGATTACCAGCAGCTGGAAAAATATGAACAAAAGTGTGAATTTACTGTACAGTTATAGGCTTGGCTCACTGACCAGGAAGTCCTGTCCACAGTAGAGCCTTAGGAAATGGAACTCTGGCTAGAATGCTGTAGAACTCCTGAAGTCCCCTCCTTCTTTCTAACTTTCTTCTTTGCTCATTTATTTTGCACTTAGATATTGTTGCTGATGAGTGATCCCAGCCTCATAGAATAGGAACCTTCCCTGTTTAAGTCTCCTCTGTTTGAAACACCAGCTAGACTGAGGATGGAAGCTGTTCATTCCAACGGCAAAATCATAAGGAAAAGGATGCATGTTGGTCCAGCGGATGATAGGTGCCCAAACCAGTGTTAATCAGTCTTGGTCAATGGGCACAGAACTGTGGTGTGGAAGAATGGATACTCCTGCCACGGACACATGGATTGAAGGGGAAAGAAAGACAGGCAGGCAGCACAGTATGTGTTATATCAAACTCTTTTGCATTTCATCAGGTTATACATTTTTGAAGATAGCAATTAGGAAAGATTATGCGTTAACCTGAAATAATGAGACTCAGGAAATATGACTAAGTATAGAGTTTATTTGAGTGCAAAGCCTGAGGACAGATACCCAGAAACACAGACTCCAAATGGACTGGGTCAGCATTCCAAAGTGGGGAAGCTAAGGTTTCACTTATATAGACAGTTAACAGGGCTGCAACATTTTTCATTTAAGGTCAGTGCACGTAATAGCGATTTGATTGGTTACAGCTCTTTCTATTCTGAAGAAGACTGCTTTAACATTCCATGAGGAGGGGTGATGATCTGAGCGGATCTTATCTCTGATGCCACAGAGACTTTCCTAATCATTTACGGGACACAGCAGAAATTGCAGCTGCATGCTATGTGATTCAGGCAACATAGCCACATTCCTCTCGAGGCTCAGAATAATTTAAAGATCTAACAGCTTCAAGTTTGAATTATTTAATTTCACAGTTGTTACATTTAGTTATGAGAATATTAAAAGTGTGGTGGTGACCTCTGTTCAAAACATAGGGTTTAGGTCAGCAGCCAGCCGCAGGGCTCTCTCATAGCACAGCAGGGCGTCACTCACTTCCCCTTTCAATTTGTGGACAAGACCAAGGAGGCTGAAACTTTCCACAACACGTACATTCCGGTCAATGCATTTTTTAGCCAATTTCTCTAAAGCATTGAGAATTTTTTCCCTCACATAGGACATTTCTTCTATTTTCAGACCTTTTAAATAATGAGTGATTGCTTTATCTTCAGATTTCCTGTGATATTCTTGGAAACGGCCATAACGGTAATGAATCTGTTGCTGTATGTAACCATCATTGATTGTCATGCATAACACTTTCTGAAAAGTGTCCTCAGCCTTTTCATGGTGCCCACTTTCTGCATACATTTCAGCCAGGTCAAGGTAAGCCAAATCTAATGTGGGCTTTAGTGTTAAAGCTTTTTCAAATTCATCTAGAGCCAATTGAACAAGTCTGTCTACTTTTTCTCTATCCTGCCCTGTAGGCTTCATGTTTGTAGCTATCTTTATTTGGATCATTTGTCCCTTGTAGCAAAGCCCTATCTGGTGATGCAGGAAGGCAGAAGTGGGTGTTGCTTGCAAGGCTGTTTTAAAGAGCTGAAGAGCTTTTTCCAGAGAGCCTCTTCTTCTGTAAAACTTGGCCACATATCGAATGACATAGGTCTGTGAGGACATGTTATCCAGAGCTTCTTTAATGTACTTTTCTCCTTCATCTTCCTGTCCTTCATCCTGAAGCTTCAGGGCAAGGAGAACCTTAACATATGTATCCTCTGGATTTAGCCTGACAGCCTTCCTTAGGCAGTGCAAAGAAAACGCTTTGTGACCTTTTACTGATGATTTAAAGCTATCCAGGCGATAGGCAGTGATGGCGTACCCAGTGTTGAACTCAGGGTTTTCGGG
>VBSM01003143.1:25208391-25236776 GCA_008086735.1 Cheirogaleus medius
ATGTAATATATCACATTAATAGAATAATGGGAAAGAAATCACATGACATCTCAACTGATGCAGAAAAAGCAGTTGACAATATTCAGCACCCTTTTCCTTTCTAGGAACTCAATTTGGTCCAAGAGTCTGTTTTCTAACAGAAAACAGGCATTTTAGAGTCTTCAATTAACAACTCCATGTGAAATGACATCTCAACTGAACTAGGCTATCCTTAATGAGCTTTTCATTAGATTCTTCACTGTAAAAATAGACAACAATTAATTCTATTTTTTTAGGAGTATTCAATCTACTGAAAATGAAACCAGCACTTCCAATGGTCAAATATTCTCCTCCTAGTATCCCCGTTTCCATGATCTGTTGCCTGTCTGGGTGCCATAGTCATGTCATGTGGACAAAGAGCAGGTTGACATAAAAATCCTGATGAAATGTTAATCATTTCCTGGTGCCAACAGATAGGTTAAGTGAAGTCTAAAAGCCAACTCAAAAGAGATTAAATCTGCTATTACCAAAATAACTTCAGCACCATCCTCCACACTGTAAAACCCTTCTCCCCTTCTATTTCTTCCCAACATCGTAACATGATTAATGCTGCCAGAAGAATGTGGAGAGAGGGTGCACAGAAGGGTGGATTCCTTACTCTTTTCCATATTCCCAACACATAAACATATTTTGGTTTTCTCTCCTCCCATGAAGGGTTCTGAGTAAAATATGAGAGCCAAATAACAGTTTCAAAAGATGGGCTTCATAGATGCTGAAGCTGGGTTGGGGAATGTGGTAGGGCATCCTACTTCCTACCGCCTACCTCCTTTGCCTGTATGAACTCACTCAACCAATCCTAAACAGAGAGGTTGAAAATGGGTGGAACCTCAACTCCCACACACAGTGGCAGGCTTATTGCATGGGGATAGAAAATGGGGGTGTGTGTGAGTGAACATTGCATGAGGTCAGATGTGTTATTTGAGGAAATAGCAAGTCCCACTTTTATAATTCAGTGACCCTGATGTTGGGTAGCCCTGAAGCCTAGTATAAGACAGGCACTAAAAGTCTCAACAATTACAGTAATCCCTCAGCTACCCATGGGGAAGGGAGAATAATACAGGATCAGTGGGACCAGGAGTTTTCTCTCCAATATTTCATCTTCCTATGAAGTGGAACTGAAGTCCTAGTCCTCCTATAAGAATATGAGGGAAGAAAAAGAAATTTCTCTCTAGTAGTTGAAAAAGTGGTCCTCCAATCATACGTAGGTGTATCTGCCTACATAGTCTCAACTAATTACCCTACCTTACATACTTGCCATGCCTTCTATCCATGAGGCCCAAGGAAAATTCCAGTGAGGATCCTTATGAAATTTTCTTTAACTCTATGTATGGCAATGTATAGCAAGAACCAATTTTTGTATAAATCCTGCCAACCTGACTCACAGTACATAACCATAATCCAATTACACACACACACACACACACGACTATGAAACATTCTCTTTTGAAAATAAAGGGGAAGAGAAAATTCACACAACGATGGATAATACTATCCAGGTGGGAAGAGGATGCTCGGGCTTACTCTGCGAGTACAGCTGGCAGCTCAACGCAGCCCTCTGATTTTCCCCAGGGTCCCCACCTCAGACACTCCCTGTTATGCTTAGATCGTTCTTGAGTGCATCCTATGCGCAATCCCAAACCATCCTCCCCAGGTCTGAGTTCATAGAAGATGACAGCCTGACACTGAGTCTGTTCTTGCTTTGGGGCAGGATTGCGTGGTTGACTGCTGAGGTGAGGAGCTCCGGAAACCTTCCTTTTCACCACCCAGCTGTGGCCCGGGAACATTACCCAACTTTTGTGTGTGTGTGTGTGTGTGTGTGTGTGTTGTGGGGGTGGGGGGAGAGATGTTAGGGGATGGGATCAGGAGTGAGTAAAATCAATATTGTGTCTAAGCATGCTCACTGAAAACTGAAAATAGTCACCACGCCTAAAGAAGATGACCCAAATGCTCCACTCATGTTCACTGCAGCCCATCGTATGCTGACGACAGACACTGCCAGGGAAAATCATCTGCACAGATTACCATTACTCTAGAGCTGCTGGAATATTCGGGGATAGGCCATTCTAGGCTTTCTAACTATGTACTCCTATCTCAGGCACCTCTGGCCCCGCCAGTACATTTTCAAGACATAGGAAGAGACCCACTGGGATCAGGAGTATTTTGATGTGGGCTTTACTCAATCTGGGATAGTCCAGAGCCCCTGTAGGTTGCCTCAGGTCAGGGAGTTCTAGAAACATAAGCACAGGCTGTTGCTAAACCTCTCAGGTCACCTAGCTACTAAAGCTGGAGGGAGACAAGGCTAGCTTTCTGTCACCTCCACAGATGCAGACGCAGTTGACATTTAATGACCAGGAACCCATTATATTAAAAAGAGAGACTTGGGCATTCTTATGGTAAATTTCTTTGCAATCCCTCACTTGCAATTTCTTCCCAGGATAGGTATGGATGCTTCCTGGAGAGGGAATCCTGGAGAAGGGACCCCTTTTTGTATAAGCTGTTCCTTTCCCACTGACTGCAACTTCATATCGGGGAACTTGAGTCCATCAGATGGCTTATGAGCAGAAAATATTTTCTTCAGTTTGCCAGTTCTAACCAAACTAGGAAAAAGAAAAAGGAATATGTATTCTCTGGAACAAACACATAACAACCCTGATAAAATTTCTTATTTTCTACCATCTAGTAGAGTGTTTTTTCAGATTTTAGCATGGAAAGTGATTGCCTGGAAGATGTATAACACACAGATTGATGGGCCCCACCTAGAGTTTTGAGCCAGCAGGTGTAGGGCAGGACCTGAGAATTTGCATTTTCTAACAAGTTCTCAGGTGATGCTATTGCTGGCCAGGGGACCACACTTTGAAAACAGTTGATTTGGTGAAAAGTAAATTTCATAGTAATCGCAATTTCATAGTTTCACAATAATCACAAAATTCGACTTGGTATCAAAAAGAACACAAAAATGGCCATCTGTGACAATAGCTTCTTCTCTTTCCCACCTGAATTTAACTGAATTATCAGATCAAAAATGGCTTCCCCTTCCCCCCTGGATACCTCAAAGGCTTTAAATGCTCTTGCCCTGACTGGGCCCCAGGCCAGTCTCCCCTCTAGGCTTGGGTGAATAGTTGGTAAGTATCCCCTGTGTAGTTGTCCCTCCATTAGAAAGTGCGACGCGAATGACATCATCAGAGCACAGGAGGAGGTGAAGGCCGTGGTATTAATTCCTCAGCGCCCACTCGACTCTGCTTTGGGTTGTCAGTGGTTGAGTTTCTCACCAAAGGCCTCTTGAGAAGCCCCTCCCCTGCAGCAATAGCTAGGGGTCTCCCCAGGCCTGGTCTCTGCTCCCTCCTCTTGCCCCTGCAGGCCTAGGGTTGTCATGTTACCACTGTGGTCCCACCACACCCTCATCCAGCACCTTCTCCTGTTAATTTCCCTGAATGATGCCCATAACATCTTAAGTAGCCCCCTTACTAAACTTCCCTCTGTTACCAGGTCGAAGGTGTCCCTTCAGGGTCAGAACCACGAGTGGAACAGCTCCCTTAGGAGGATGCCTGCTACAGAACTGGTCCTTAAGGAAAGTTTTGGAATTTCAAAGTACACAGAAATAAGGTCAGCAAAGCAGAGAAAGCCTTTACCTCATGGTGCTGTGGGACAGTAGGTGCTCTGTGGTGCTCTGCTTCAGGCTGGGAGGCTCCTCCGTGGTTTGTCCACAGAGTTCTCGGGCTTCTCAGATAAGCACAGGTGCTTATATATGGGAGACATGCCTAGGCACTTTGCCACATCCTCGATCAAAGTCCAACGAAACTTGCAGGATAAAAATGAAACTTAGAAAGAGAAGGCTGTCTCTGCTTTGATTCCAAACACATGCTCAGTTTTGGCAGCTAAAGGGGTATTTATGAAAAGCAGTTTTGATATGCAAATTCCCTGCTGGGGTCAATGTGACCTAGGAAATGGAGGATACCTGGACCTCTTGATGATGTTCAGTGTTGTGGAGAGGCCAGTGAAGGACAGGATGTATATTTTTGTGTGTATAATTTGTTACTATCACGTGTACCCAGACAGGTGGTTCCAGGGACATCTGCAATGGAAGCTCCTTGGACCAGGGTCAGTGGTTTCTGCCTAAAGGAATACTACAGAGAGCCATTGTCAATTTGTGGAAGAATGAGGTTGCAGATGGTTAGGTCTCCTTCTGTGAGGCTGTGTTAGGCAAAATGGTTCCCTCTGGGTTTAGAGATATTGGTCTGTAAGAAAAGTGTTATATTTACATCGTTTAGCAGCATTTGTGTTCCTACCAACTCAGACTCTAGTGGAGCCTATGCAAGCATATTGATTATTTTGATGGTCTTTACTGTCCACTGTCAGTGGTTCAAATAATGGTGTTTAAGCTGATCAGTACAGGAACATGTGATGGGACCACTGAAGTTCACAGTACTCTATGATGTGTGGATGTTAAAATCTAAATCTAAATTTACATAATTCTTCTGGGTTATCCTCATGTATCTTCTGTCTCCACTATTTTTTAGATCACCTGTTACAAAGCAACAACCACCAGAAAGTCAATAGAACAACTTTCACATATTTAATGAAAAACTTTCTGTGAGACCACGGCTGGTATAATTGTCTGCGCAAGAAGAAGGGGAAAAGAAAAATGTGGAAAACATCTTTGTTTTAGAAAAACCAAAAAAAAATTTTGGAAAACAAAAAAATGTGAAATCCTCTTGTGAGGTGACTCAATAACTTGAGTCACCCTGCAAGTTTCATGCATTGGTTACGTAGGAGGATAGTGCACCAAGATAAGCAAAAGGGCAAAGACCAAGACCAATTTCCCTTGAGTGAGTATTTCAAGATAGGTTTATTAACTTTATTATAGTCTACACATAATTACCAAGTGAAACTGTAGCCTGGTTGTGCTGTTTCTCCTTTGTCCTGAACCTGTAACTTGGCAACATTTCCTAAGCTTCCTCGTGGTAAGGTGTGGTCATGTGTCTGAGTTTTGGGTAATAGAAACGGGCAAACATTATGTGTGCCATTTCCAGGCCTAGTTCATAAAACATCCGTGCATGCTCTTTCATGCTCTTTCCTCTTTTGTGTGAACACTTGGAAGGAACATATTAAAGACGGTGGAGTCAAAAGATGGAAGGAAGCCGGGAGTGGTGGCTCACACCTGTAATCCTAGCCCTTAGGGAGGCTGAGATGGGAGATTGTTGGAGCCCAGGAGTTCAAGACCAGCTTGGGCAACATAGTGAATCCCCATCTCACTATAAAATATAAAATTATAAAATATAAAAAGTATAAAAATTAGCATGGTGTGGTGGGAGGCTGAGGCAGGAGTATCACATAAGCCCAGGAATTTGAGGATGCAGTGAGCTATGATGACATCACTGAACTCTAGCCCAGGGAACAGAGCAAGACCCTGTCTCAAAAAAAAAAAAAAAAAAAAAAAAAAAAAGAGTCTTAGTCTCTGAATCACCATAGGGAGGGTAGCTACCTGTCAATCAGTAATTTGAGAAATAAATTCCTATGTTGTTTCCCAAGTCATATTTGAAGGTTTTTTTGGATAACACCTCACATTACCATAACTAATAGAGATGATTAGAAAAAAATTAAAATTGTATATATTTTTCCAAATATCAGATATCATGATCTGTTCAAATTCAGACTATTTACTTTGTTGTCTAAACAGTACTTTAATTCTTTAATTGTAAGAAGAGAGAATTGGTAAGATACTAAGATAATGAGACTTTTCAGAAATGTTTTCTATGAGCTTACAGTGCCCGTGTGCGGCAATGCTCATGCAGTTTAGATATTAGATATTCCTTTTATTTTTTCAGTGCCTTTCTGATGGTGGTAAATCACCCAGTCTGTCTTGGACCTCTGGCTGGTCTTGCTTCACTGTAATTGATGAAGGATGATGAAGGGGTGACCGCAGCAAGAGCTGAGCATCTTCAGTGTCAGTCCCCACCAGCCAAAGACCACCAGAAACACACTCGTGTCTGAACACATTGGGTATATTACTCATCGCAGTGAAAGAGGACATACACCATGGGGAACCGTGGGGTATCTCAAGAAGAGGGTGTTATAAAGAACTTTACAGATTTGGGCTTGTGTTAGGAGATTAGGGGGAGGATTTAAGGAAGCAGGGCTTTGCTTGGAATTAGATGCTGGCAGGAAGCAAGAATGATTCTATGATTGGGTATCTTAAATCATATCTATTTTTTTTTTTTTGAGACAGAGTCTCACTCTGTTGCCCGGGCTAGATTGAGTGCCATGGCATCAGCCTTGCTCACAGCAACCTCAAACTCCTGGGCTCGAGCAATCCTCCTGTCTCAGCCTCCCCGGTAGCTGGGACTACAGGCACGCGCCACCATGCCCGGCTCATTTTTTCTATATATATTTTAGTTGGCCAATTAATTGCTTTTATAGTAGAGACGGGGTCTTGCTCTTGCTCAGGCTGGTTTCGAACTCCTGAGCTCGAGCAATCCGCCTGCCTCGGCCTCCCAGAGAGCTAGGATTACAGGCGTGAGCCACCGCGCCCGGCCCTTAAATCATATCTAAATAGAGGGAAGACTAGACCAATGTTAAAGGTGTAATTTGAAAAGAAGCAGCAGTCACTAATGTTAGCCAGGTTAGGGGACTGTTTGGGCTCAGACATGATTACAGAGTGGCCATGTACTTTGTCTTGATCCATCAAGGTCACAGGATGGCCTTTTCTGATGTTACTGTTCTGTAAAATTGTTTATGTGCTACAGGAGAATACCAGGCCAGCTCCCAGATGTCCAGGGATGCTCTTCTCTTTCTTGTCAGGGAATTTCTGTGTTACCACTCCAACAGACAGAGGGGTATCTTGACTTTTCTAAGACCAAAGATTATATAGACAAGAAGGAGTACCCAGAAAGGAACATCAAACAGGATATTATGCATTCACAGTTCAAATATGCAGATCCTTAGAAAAGGAAATGCTTGAGAGGCAGTAGTATAAAATCTCTCCCTGTGTGAATTAAAAAATTCTTTCCATGTCCATTTAAAAGGAGGGGTTTAGGCAACTTGAGATAGACCATATCTGCCCGTTAATATGAGACAAGTTCTGAGAAAAAAAAGTACTGACCCTCTCGACATCTTACAGACACAGGACATTGTTTAGATCCATGTGATCCTCCCCGAACCCACCAAATCTCAAGATTACCTAATTAATGAGAATCTGAATCCCAAGCCTTAAGTATAGTCTAATTATAGAAGTAGGCAGTACAATTTTCTAAGTATAATGAGTCCAGAAATGAAGGGTGAAACCACCCAGGGGAACATAGAGCAGGGAACTAGGTCCAGGCAGGCCGGCTGTGGAAGCTCAAGTTTGCTTAAAGGGAAGAGCCACTGTCAGGCCAACATTGTCTCATCTGGGAATGAACAAACTCAGGCCATTAGAAAGAACCTTCTAGACAGGTCAGGTGACAGAATCTCTTGTTGGAAGGAGGCTCCTCACAGACATGTGTCATCTTACCTATTTCAGGGTTGTGTTCTCCGAGTATAAGATGGTAAAATTCCATCATAGAACAACTGTTATCCTATGTATGAGACATACATGGGATGTGCAATGGGATATTTTTTCCTGAGATTTCTTTCCCTCCTCCCCTGCTTGGGCACAGTGAGAAATGTTAAAACCTTTTACTCTCACTTGTCTTTGTGTGCACAAGATGGTGTTGCTTGGTGGTGAAGGCCACCTGGAGCCAGACCGTCTGGGGTCATTACTAGACTCTGCTGCTCACTGGATGTGTGATCTTGGGCTAGTCAGTTCACATGTCTAAGCCACATTCACTTACCTGTAAAATTAGGATAGCAATATGACTTTCCTCATGGGGTTGTGCTGAGATGAAATGGGATATTGCATGGAAAGCATGCCTCACTGAAGAGCAGTCGGTAATTGTGAGTGTTGCTTTCACAGTGTGAGACAAGCCCCTCCATCTGTACCGTCTGTGCTGACCATCAGCCGGAGCCCTTGCCCACTACGGTTTTTCCCAGTCGGCACTGAGAGAGAGGTGCCTCCTGTCAGGTCTGACTGTGCAGCTGCTAAGACAGGGCTGTTCTGTCCTGAGCTTCAGGCCGAAGCAATCTAGATATTCCCACCTCAGGCTCAGGTCAGGGAGCCCTGGCCATGCCCACGTGGAGCCTGGCAAATCCTCTAGGGCAGCAGGCACCCAGCCCCTACCTAGTAGCCACAGACCTGTGTAGGGGAGAAGAGACTGTAGAAGGGGGATCACTTTCTCTCAGCTCTCTCTCTCCAGTTCTGTATCAGATGGGAGGCTTCTAGAAGACCAACTGAGTTTTCAGGTGCAAATATTTTCTGCAAGGCACTAGCCTTAACCCAACACTGAAAGAAAGGAATGGAAACATAAGCAAATATGGAAAGGAATTTTAAGAGAGCTGCTTACACCGAGAGCAGTATGACTTTGGAATTTTCATGCATATAATTATTGCTTAGTAGCACTGTGTCAGAGAAACAGAGCAAAGTGTTTATCACTGTGAATTTGGTAGCAGTCCTCCTTCTGTGGGACTCTGGCTGAGCTGATTAGGTATTTAGAATCTAGCCCAGCGTGTGCTTGGCATAAACAGACCCACGAACCTCACAGGACAGAGCAGCATTGAGGAGAGGAAACACCTAAACTCTGTGTGTGTGTGTGTGTGTGTGTGTCTTTACAAACAAGAAGGAGAAATGGAAACTAGAGAGGGAAACTCATCATAGGATTCCTACTTGGAGAAATGAAACCTAAGCATTGAACTATGACTCCTCTATCAGGATTCAAGACCTGTTCTGTGTTTAACCGACTAGCTGAGTGAACTTGATTTCACAACTCTGAGTTGCCTCATCAGTGCTATAAAAACCTTGGCTTTTAACAGTGGTTTACAACCTTGGCTGCAAACTGAAAAATTCCCTGGAAATCTTAAAAAATTGCCTGAGCCAATTTCTAGACCAATGAGTCAGAATCTCTGAAAGTAAGGTCCAGGCATCAGTATTACCAGTAAGTTTTTTTTTTAAAGAAATCCCATAGGGATTTTTGTGTATGGTTTAAAACCACTGGACCACAGTTTTGATTCTCAAAAGTGTGGTCTGGTCTGTGGACCAGCAGCATCACCATCAACTAAAAGCTTAGAAATGCAGAATCTGAGGCCCCTCCACAGATATACTGAAATTAGAATCTGCCTCTTTACCTGCCCAGGTGATGCATTGGTATTAATACATTCAAGTTTCACAGATGCTCTGCCAGATGATCTCTGGATCCCTTTGGACCAGGGAGTCACTCCCAGTAAACACCTGTCTGTCTATGACACTCTGAGTCAGAAACTTTATTCCTCTGTACTTTGGTTTTCCCCATGTGCACCTCAATAACCCACACAACACCACCCCATAAAGGAATGTAGGTCCAAGTGCAGTGATCTCTACAGAGAGTGCCTTGTGCTTGCTTTTGAGACTACTCATGTTTGCAAACATGTGCCAATTACACTCACAGAGAAAATACTCAGCTACCAAAGACTTCTCTTCTCTCAAAGGCCCAGTAATTTTCATATACCTCAGGGGTCTTGATGGCTACCTTTGGCCCATCATGATTTACTTTTCTGGCTGACTCCTATGTATTCCAATTCTAACTGAATCTTCATGGTTTTGTTTTTTACATGTCAAGAATTCATGCACCTTGAATTGTCTATGTAAATTTTAGGGAACATTTACATCATTAAAGTAGGCTCAAGACATTGTATAACTCCTATAATGCTTACGGGAAAAGTCCTCAGTTTCTTGGAAGGCAAATTATTTTTAAACTTGTCCAAACTATCTTGGGACTTGGGAAGTCTATGTCTACAAGGAAAATGAGCAGAGGTGAAGATATTTTCAAGTTGTAATTGAAATTTAAGATTCTAAATTGAGCTGAAAAAACAAGTTTTAGTACTCATGTCATTCCCGTGGCTCTGGAAAACCCATAGATGTTTAAGGAAACTGTGATCCAAACATATGGTTGGTATGGCCAAGGCAGCCTTCATTACATGCACTTCTTATCCATTTTAAAACCCAGCAAACTATAAATGATCATTAATTACAGGCCAGGTGCTCTGTTGGGACCTGGAGGCATTAATAAAAAGGTGTATGGCATGTTTCCTCTTCTTAAGTGACTTGTTATCTAGCAAGAGAGAAAGATTCATAAGCACTTAATTTGATTTTAACGAAATCAGTACACATTGGTTGCTTTGCAGTCACAAAGGAGGGATATTTATCTCTTCCTGAGGTTCATAAAACACTTCTTGGGTTAACTCTTGGTCTTTAACCCCATGTGTTTGGCAGATTCATGGTTCTGTTGGTTCCCCCACTTGGAGAATACTCCCAAGACTGTCTATTGCTTAGGCAGACCTGGCCCTACAGGGGCCCCTGGGTACTTGTGCAGTGTGCAATGATGCTGGCTGCACACACTAGGGGAAGGCTTTGGTCCAGGACCACCAAACTGTTCTAGTCTCTCAAGTCATGGTAATCCCGCAAAAGCAGCTAAGAAGGGTGTGTGACTGTGAAATTGCCAGCTGATTGCCAAATTGGTACTCTGGGAATGGGAAGATTTATGTGATAGGTGGTGGCCCCCATATGTGGTATGCATTGTTAGTGTCTATTCAAGTATGAGTTTGTTTTAGACATCTTGGCAGTTGTACTCCCTGATAGTCTTCGATTATCGACTGGTCTGTAGGTGAGACCTAGCCCCTTACTTTTCTATGGGCAGGCAAAATGCCACCTGGAGATGGGCTGGACTCAGAAAGCCAGGAGTGTAGAGCTGGATTATACCCTTTTCCCCTTTATGAGTTGGCTGCTCAGGTACCTATGTTGCTGGATATATATGTATAAGGAGCCTCTACATGAGCCAGTATAAAATGCAGTGCAGCAGCCCCACACTCTCCCAGAATATGCATTTGTTCAAACACATTGGGAGGGTCCAGAAATTCCCTTGAGTTGCGGTGGTTCCTTAGGGCACAGACAAGCCTTGTGTTGTGTTTCTAATTCAGTTGCTAAGCAGCAAACATCCTTAGTCCTGGTTTGTACAGGCTCTCTGCTTTGGCAGTGCCCCTGGAGGGCACGGCCTGCCCTTCTAGAATCAGGCACCAAGGCAACAGTGCTTCAGTTGCAATGTACGTCCTGGGGATAAACAGACCCAGGACACACAGGATGAAGCAGCGTTAAGGAGAAAAGAAACAGCTGACAAAGTGTGCATGAGTTTATCAATATTAAAAAACAACGGAAACTGGAGGTGGAAATTTATTCTTGCTGAACAGGCTTCCTACTTGACTTAGATTCAGGGTAAACTCTGTAACTAAGACCAGCTGGGTGATCTTGATAAAATCATTAATCTCCATGAGCCTTTGTTCCTCAAGGGCTAAGCCTTATTTAAATAAGAGGGTTTATCTGGATTCTGAATTCAATGATTCTCAATTCATTTTTCATCTCAGATGTGAGTTCGAGGCCATTTTGATTGTCAGCTCCTGATTTTGCAGAAAACATGAAACTGAGCTGGACAAAGATGCTGTCAGGGGCTCCAGCATGCAAGTCACTTCACCAGCAGTCACCAAGGTCTGCATTTCTTTCTTAACTCCACCTGAAAGGTGGAATGCTGAGTCCAGGATAGGTACAGAAAACAAAGTCATGAGAAAAGCGACTTCACTTGCTCTCACCTAGGAATTGTATTTCTGTCATATTGTTTCCTTTTGGATAATTGCCCTAAATCTCCCTCTTTTTAAGGAGCAGGAAGATGGGGAGGTTATTTTTGTTCTTAGCAAAAGTCTTAGAGAGGGCCAGGGTCTCCTAGTTTGGAAAGAAGCAAGCAGCGTCGGTATAGAGCTGGAATATAACTTGTGATCAGCCAGGCAGGAGTTAGGAGTGGGATTCTGTGCTTTTGGGTGGCATATTTTGTATAAAATCTTTCAAACAGAATATTTTGAATGGAGCTGGGTACAGTGGCTCATGCATGTAATCCCAGCTACTCAGGAGGCTAAATTGGGGGGATCATTTGAGCCCAGGAGTTCGATGCTGCAGTGAGCTATGATTGTGCCACTGTATGGTGTCCAAGACAGTGTGAGACTCCGTCTCTGTAAAAAAAAAAAAAAAAAGAATATTTTGAATGGAGTATTACATAGAATAGACCAAAGCAACTGAGGTATGATTTATCACCTTTTCTTAAAGTTTATAAGCCTGAATTAAAATGCATACCTCAGGGTCTGGTCCATTGGAAACTCTCATCTTTATAATCTTATCTATTATATTTTCTAACACCTAGTGAAAAAAGGGGTTTAAAAAAATCAAACAAAGAAAATTTTAAGTCCCTTTGCTTTTCGAGTACATAATAAATGAGGAACAAAGCCTAAGACTATTTCCCCCAGTTTTTTCTTTTAATTGCCTTGACCTTGTCAGAATGAACCTAAATAGAGCCTCCCTTCACCCTCTCAGAATGCCAAGTTCCTCTTTCGCCCCAGCCCCCAGCTCTGAGCTCTGTGTGGTTCACCATCCTACATACTTGTCCATTCTGATCCAGTCAGGGCGTCCTATACAAATCAGTGTGCCTGGGTTATTAAGCATTAACTGAATTAACTTTCAAATATCTATTAATTAAGTCTATAAACAAACCCTGTCTTCTGGAG
The DNA here is from genome assembly GCA_008086735.1 of Cheirogaleus medius. Taxonomy (NCBI): domain Eukaryota; kingdom Metazoa; phylum Chordata; class Mammalia; order Primates; family Cheirogaleidae; genus Cheirogaleus; species Cheirogaleus medius. Next base: position 25,221,079 of record VBSM01003143.1, read on the forward strand.
CAAAGTTCCTTTGGAGTCTGTGGTCAAGAAAACTATGAGATTTTCCATTCCAATGATATAGATCCTATAGATCCCATTTGCCAGTCCTTGCCCCTGGGTTTCTTCTCATCACCTCCATCATTGCTTTCTTCTCCCGGCCTGCCCCAAACTCCAGGTCATTAATGGTTCTTTAAAGCTTCTGCAGAGAGCCTCACTGCATCAAAAAAAGATAAAACTTCCTGAGTTCCTGAGAAAAACTGATGATCCAATTAAACAACTGTTTAGTTACTAACAAAACACTGAAGTGAATATTTAGGGAGCATGGCTTCCTTCTCTTGGCTGTTTTGGAATTTGTGTTATAGCACAAAACGTGTTGATTAGTGTTAGGGTGTGTCCCCTTCAATCTGGGCTGGCCTTGACACTTGCATTTGCTGACAGAATGTGGCAGAAGTGACATTGTGGGAGTTCTGAACCAAGGTTACAAGAGGCCTTGCAGCTTCTGTTCTCTCTCATTCTCTTGCTGACTAGAGACTGCCAGGTGAAGAAGCTCAGGCTTGCATCCTTGGGGATGAGAGGCCAAAGACCCAGCTAACACGTGGCACCAACCACCAGTCATGTGAGTGACACCATCCTAGATCATTCAGATCAAACCAAGTCACTGGCTGATTGTAGCGTTGTAAGTGACTCCGGGTAGAACTGGCAGAATAACCTTCCAACTGAGCCCTTCCCACCTTTCTAACCCAATAAATATAAACAAATAAAATGGTTATTGTTTTAAGCCACAAATTCTGGGATGGCTTGTTATACCACGATAGATAGCCGACACATTGTGCCTTCATTTCCCTACATCTCTATGTGTGGAAGAGACAATAATATTAATAATTTCTTCCACGTCTTCATAATCTACAGGAAAGTCATGCTAAGAGAGAGAATATGGTAAAATTGCTTTGAGCTTCATACACTCAAATGTGGAATAATTACCTTCTAAAATTATGCTTATTTTCAAGTAGTTTCTAGTATTTTTCACTGAGAAAATTTTATTATAGCAACAACTAACCACTATCCTGGAGATGGCACAGTGGTTTTCATACACACTCATATTTCTTGGTGGGTTTGTTTTTTTGACCTTTATCCCATCTTATAATATCAAGAGAGACGATCTATGGTATTCTTGAGATTACACATAGCATTTCAGTAGAATTATTGTATACAGGATAACGGGCAGAGGACACTTGACATAGGAATGAATGCTAGGCCTCCTGGGTAAGTTTATTCATTAGCTATAATTACTCCCTTAGCATTTTTTTTAATTAAAATTTTTTTTAGTTGACAATTAAAAATGGTACATATTTATGGTGTACTGCATGATGTTTTGCTATCTGCATACATTGTGCACTGGCCAAATCAAGTTATTTAATGTATGCATTACTTCAGATACTTATCATTTTTTTTTTTGTGGTGAGAACACTTAAAATCTACTTTCTTAGCAATTTTTAAGTACACAACATATTGTTAGTAACTGTAGTTACCATGGTGTACTGCCTTAGCCTCTTACATGGTATTATGCCTTGGGCAAAACTCAATATCCCTAACAGGTCTGGATCTTTGAGTTTGGAAATGGTCCAAGGTACATATGTTACATCTGCAAATATCAGAGGGCTGCTGTACGTAGGTTCTTGGTATAGGGTCTAAATTCTAAATTCAGAGAGACAAACTCATTTAGGGCCACAGTCTTTCTACCACTTACAAACCTACTAACAAGTCTCCAGATGTTAAACCAGCTAAGGATTTGTTCTAGCATTTATTTCAAATGTTATATTAATTCTCAATCTAGGGGAAAAGGAATTTGAAAGGAAAGTGTTCAAATGATCATCTTACGTACTTTTATTTTTCTGTTTACATCCTTGTGACTAGATATTACATTCACAAGTGAATCAAAAATGGAATGCAGAGGAAAATCTGAAAGTCCAAGGAGACTATTCCCCATGAGTTTAAGAGACTCCTGTCACCTAGGTCTGCCTTTCTTTTTTTTTGGTTTTGTTTTGCTTTTGAGATAGAGTCTTGCTCTGTTACCTAGGCTGGAGTGCAGTGGCATGATCATAGCTCACTGCAACCTCAAACTCCTGGGCTCAAGCTATCCTCCTGGCTCAGCCTCCCAAGTAGGTGGAACTATAGGCGTGTGCCACCACATCTGGCTAATCTTTTTTTTTTCAGAGTAGAATATATCCATTTTTAATTTTTTTAAAAAATTCAGTAGATTTAGAGGGTACAAATGATTTTTGCTACATGGATGAATTGTATAATGCTGTATAATTGCATAATTATACAAATGTATACAATTGTAAAACTGTATAATGTAAAAGTAAGGGCTTTTAGTGTACCCGTCACCAGAATAGTGTACATAGTATCTGATAGGTAGATTTTTATCCTTCACCCCCCTCCAACACTCCTCCCTTCTTAATTTTTAATATCCATTACATCACGGGGTTTCACTGTATTACTCAGGCTGGTCTTAAACTCCTAGCCTCAAGCAATCCTCCTGCTTTGGCCTCCCAAAGTGCTGGGATTGCAGGCATGAACCACTGTGCCCAGCCTAGGTCTGACTTTTATCTGAACAAAATGGAGCTTACCATGTCAGACGCCTGCAGTTTTGAAGGGGCCGCTGCAGGCCTGGATAGACCTCTGTCCTTATGGCCACCCTAGCACTGGTGTTCCTCACACTCTGTCCGGGAGGCATTCGCCCAGCTATTCCTGGGAGCACAGCAACCTTGGTCAACAGCAGCCCTGCTAACTGGGCACTGGGCTTAGCTGGGGCTCCTGGGCTAGAAAGAGAGTCATAGTTCCCATAGTCTAAGGATGGGCTGGCTACAGGGGTAAGAGTGTTACCTCTAAGGAGGAGCTAAAATGGACCTGTCAAACTAGCATGGCATGGTTTAGCAGTTACTCACTGTCCCTAGCAGGAGAGAGTTTGGGAATTAATATTACTGTCATAGTCCCATACACAAACCACACAATTACTTCTATTGTGAGTTGAAATGTTTAGATTTATTTATTGTATCAAGAATTGATTGTATCAAGAATACATAGTTTTCAAAGTATCACTATCAAAACAAATATATTACAAAAAAAGAATACATGTAAATATGTGGCTGAAGCCAAAAGAAAGACATAAGGTATATTTCAGGGTTAGTCAAAAGTGAATCTTCCAGACCCAGCAGGCTGGATGGGAATGAGATGGAGCGAGTGAAGGTGGAAGATTTTGTAGCTAGGAGGTCACCACTCACGGCCGTTGTCAAGAAGGGCAGAAGTGGGGGTTACATGGTGAACCGAGTGCAAACTGAGAACTAATCAGCATCACGTAGGCCTGAAGCACTGTCGCTACCAGTGATTAGTCATAAGACCTGATGATCAGATAACTGTGTGGCTGGAATGAATGGGGGAGACAGAACATGAGGAAGCAACTCTCTAAAAACATACCTCAGAGCAACACACAAGACCACCCCCTCCGCAACCCCAGGTGGGGGCCCCCTGCCTTCCTACCCTTCTGTTCCTCACAACCACCATCACAGGCCTTGTGATGCTCTGTTTCTCTCCTCTCTGACTCAGTTCAGGAGTCAAGGAGCCCTCAGAGATTGGACCCGACTGCACCTTGCCCTGTCTCCTCACTGCCATCCTCAAGCTCAGACGCTTTAAGGAAAAAGCTGCCTATGCTGGAAGCGGTGTTCCCGAGCAGGTGGCCCAGTTCTTTCTCATAACATTCGGCTGCTTGCTGCAGATCTCCATTCTGCTTGTGAATTAATCCTTGAAGATACCAAGAATTTGGTGCATTTGGTGGAAGCAGATTTTCAGCTGTGTTCTGTGGCTGGTGTTTCATCTCTTCCTTCTCAGTTGAATTTTTGCTTATGGACAAACCCTCTAAACAATGTTGGACAGCAGTGTCTTCAGACTTCCCATGATTCTCCTGACCGTTGCAATGGTGCTGCTGATGGGGTGGCTGCCTCTCAGCATCGGGGAGCTCCTTACTGAATGCTATCTGGTAACATTCTTCTGCTTCCAGGAGCTCAGGGAGATCGGAGTATGCGTTCAGAGGATTTAGTCCCTTCTCAAGAGCTTTATTCGAATAGTCCATAGCATATTGCTTTAGTTCTTCAATCTTCTCTCTATTTCCACTAGCTTCAGGTTCTTCTGCATTCTGCAGTTGTCTGACTTTTGCCCTGTAGCAGCATCCAATCTGGTGGCAGAGGTAGCCATTGTTGGGTGTGGATTCCAACGCCTTCAGAAACAATTCAATAGCTTTGTCTAGGTCACCTTTTCTTCTGTAAAATTTGGCTGCACTGCGAAGAACATCTGTTTGGCCACTAGCCTTCTCCAGGGCCTCTTCGACCAATCCCTCCCCTTCAGCGCCTTTATTCATTTTCTGCAGTTTCAGGGCCAAGAGAACTTTGACATACTGGTTGTCGGGACTGAGCTCAACAGCCTGCTTCAAAACATCGGCAGAGAACTGTTTCTGTGGGTTAATATCCAGACGGTACATCGCGATGGCCAGTCCAGAGGAGAATTCTGAGTTGTTAGGTTTTTCTTCCAGAGCCTTCTCAAAACACACCTTTGCCCTTTCATTTCTTCCACACTTTAGCCATGTCCACCCTTCCTCACAGTCAAGCTCGGGACTCTCAATGCTGTAAGGATTTGAAAACTTCTCGCAGGTTTGTTTCACCTTGTCTACGTAAATCTGAGCTTCGGAGAGCCGGCCCATGTGATAGTACACCCAGGCGTAGTTTCCCCAGGTGACCAGGCTTCTGATTTCAGCCTGGCCAGCGTGCTCTTGCCGGATCAACTCTTCAGCTTGCCGTAAGCATTCCAGGGCCGCTTCGTTCTGGCCTTTGCGGTGCTTTACGTAGGCCAGCAAGTTGTACATGGTAGCTTTGAACTCAGTGTTTAAAAATTCAATCTGGTTACATACTCTGTTTTCTAGATCATCTGAGACACTTTCTTCCTTGAACAAGTTCCAGGTGAAATGGCATTTCAGCTGTGGAAGGATTTTCTCCAGGGAGTTTGTGGTGATCTCACTGTGGAAAAAAATAAACATGGTCACTGTGATGTGCACTGCTGAGCCTTACACCCTGTGATCTTTAATTTTACATGTTAGCTTGACTAGGCCACAGGATGCCCAGTTATTTGATTAAACATTATTCCTGGGGGTGTGTGTGTGTGTGAGGATGTTTCTGGAAGAGATTAATGTTTGACTTGGTGGACTGAGTAGAGCAGATGGCTCTCCCTAGTGTGGGCAGGTATTGTCCAATCCATTGAGGGCCTGAATAGAACAAAAAGGCAGAGGAAGGGAGAATTCTCTCTCTTCCTGAGTGCTTGAACTGGGACACTGGTCTGTGTCTGTCCTTGGACTGGACTCAGACTAGAACTTTCATCATTGACTCTCCTGGTTCTCAGGCCTCTGGACGTGGACTGGGACCATACCACTGACTTTCCTGGGTCTCCAGCTTGCAGACAACAGATTATGGGACTTCTTAGCCTCCGTAATCACATGAGCCAATTCCTCATAATAAATCTCTTTATGTACAGATGTTCTACAACTTACGATGAAGTTCCATCCCAATAAATCTATCATAAGTTGAAAATATCATAAGTTCAAAAATGCATTTAATACACTTAATCTACCAAACACTACAGCATAGGCTAACCTACCTTAAATGTGCTCATAACACTTACATTAGGCTATAGTTGGGCAAAATCAACTATCACAAAGCTTATTTTATAACAAAGTGTCGAATATCTCATGTAATTTACTGAATACTGTGAAAGTGAAAAACAGAATGGTTGTATCACTTTTGCACCATCATATAATTGAAAAATTGCAAGTCAAACCTTTGTAAGTTGGGGACTGTCTGTGCATCCTATTGGTTCTATTTCTCTAATACATATTTGTAAGTCTTGCTAGACAGAAAGAAGAGGAGGTACTCTCCTCTCTCTTCCTTGATTTACTTTTCTATAGCTACAGTTGGTGCAGACAAGCACAAAGCACACCCCTTGTGCTGTGTAAGCAGATATGCAGGTGGTGAGTGCAGATGCATGAGAAGGGGAAGTGGCAGTGGGGGTATGGGGGGATCTCTCTTGTCCCATTCAATTACCACGTCCGGTCTCAGTCCTCACATAGTCTGTGCAAGGTTCACTTAGCTATGCAATGACCCGGCAGTCCCCAACCTTTTTGGCACCAGGGGCTGGTTTCACGGAAGACAATTTTCCATGGGGGGTGGGGGCGGGGGAAGCTCAGGTAGTGATGTGAATGATGGGGAGTGGCTGGGACTCCCCATCCAAATACAGATGAAGCTTTCCTTGCTAGCAGCCACTCACCTCCTGCTGTGCAGCCCTGTTCCTAAGTTTCATAGAAGACAATTTTTCCATGGACCGGTACTGGGCCATGGCCCAGGGCTTGGGGACTGTAACAATGACCCTTTACTGGGCTACTTCTTTTTGTCACTTTGCTAGCTTTAGGAATACTAAGAAAAATAAAAGGTATTTCATCCTTCTCTGCCTCCAGAAGCCCAGTCTTGATAGGACCCATGTGAAGAAATGAAATCCCAGGGACGTTTGCCATTGTGTTCTGTGATTTAGGTCCTTTCCCCTTCATTTTCTCCACCACGTCCCTAGACTCACAAACAGATCGTGGGGGCTGAGCTTGAGTCTGATTGAAGTAGTCTCTCCACCACACACATTCATTCCCCAAAGAGAATGAATTTGTTGCAAGAAACAAACAAAATTGAAAAATTTATATTTTGTAGCTGAAAGATACCAAGGAAGATCACTGGCCTTATTTAGCTGAGTAAGTTGCAAGAGTTTTCAAAGTTTGTTCCCACATCTGGATTTGCCTAGGCCTTGAAGTGTTCCCAACTCTGAGTTTGTGCTCCTGCTTTCTAGAGTCTTGACACCGTAAGATTGGAAAGAACCTCCAGAAATCATTAAACCTAGCATTGTCCATATTTTTGAATTTCACAGTCTAGCATGATTTCAGAAAAAAAGTTATGAACCAAATAGGGCTGCCAAAGTATTAGTCAATACATTGACATGGGAAGAAAAGGCATCCTAAAAAGATACTGACCATCTATTCTTGCCAACATTTTATTTTAAAAGATAGAAAAGAAAGGAAACATTTGTATTATCACTGAAGAAGGAAGAAGGATGTAATCTCAGAATAAAGGGAAGTTCTTTAAATTGATTACATTTGACTCTACGAGGAACCACTGACTTTATTTGCAATTTACTGGCCCACACATTGCTGTTGCAAGTGTTCTGATTTACTTCCTGTCTCACTTGCCAGTAATGCTGATCCAAACCATTTTGACCCAATATTGCGTGTGAAATGCTTAAGAGTGAGAGATACAGAATCAACCCAAAGCAATGGGAGTGAGGAGGGGAAGTTGCCATCTATAATCTGGATATTCTCTTTATGTGTGTGCCTCTTTCATGGGCAGTCTTTTCCCTTCTCTTGGGCCCTATCCAAAGAGTCCAACAATGTCAATATCTTCCCTCTCCATTCTAGGATTTTTCAATGTGGCTTCACCTGGGGATTCTAGCTTCCCTGTATGAAGGACTACAGGTCAAAACTCAAATTAGCAATGATTAAAAAATAAACACTAAGAGTAAGTTATGAAGATGACCACTTAACATAAGTTAAACCTGCTGATGGATGAATTAGGAAATTTAGAGGGAGGAAAGAAAGTGTGGGTTTCCAATCAATAGAAAGTGCCTGCAGATTTATAGGTGCATATAGGTGCCTGAAAATAATAGTTGAACGCTCACTCTAAGGATGGATAGGGAGTATCTAGTAGACCTGCAGAACAACAGGTGACTTTAGATATATTGCCTTAACAAAACCAGAAACCATCTTGCAGGCTTAATGACACTATCTTTCTCTTTTTGAGAAGACAGTGGTGGGCTTTGACATTTCAATGTGCCAGAGGGATCTTACCAAACTAAACTTTCAGCCCTTACTGATAAAAATTATCCCTCCAAGATGAAACGTATTCCCATCCTGTGAGGTAACAGCTTCAGAGGATGTTGACTGCTCAAGAAAGTGTAGAGCAAACAGAAAAGCAACAATATTCCCAGACCTGTGAATGAGCCTTGAGTATGGAATTCTCAGGGAAATTCCATCCCTACCACCACGTTACCAATGCCAGAGCTGGCCATGCTAGGACATTTAATGATGACTTTGAACAGTTCATTCAGGAAGATAGCCAACTATGCATGAGGCTTTATGATTATAAAACCTATTGAAAATCAGAATTCAGGTCCCTTGATTTTTCCTAAGCCTTCTCCCTAACGTCACCAATTTGATGAGATATTTGATACCTGATTTCTCCTTGTAGTACAATTTGGAGCAAAGTATATTGGACTAGATGTCCTGAGATCTGGACTCAAAACAAAACAGCATGAATCCCAGAGCCAGAGTTCAGGAGGCTTGCATTAAAATACTATTGTCTTTCTTAAAACAAAGACTCTATTTGCCAAGGTTTTCTCACTTACTAATTTATCTCACATGTGCTTTTGAAAATTACTCTACATTCTCCTTATATGTATACATAAATTAGTTAACAGTAATTAAACTCAGATATTTAAGGTAATGCAAACAAGTAGGTGGGATAGTGGCTGCAGTCACTTGATAAATAATGTCTAGGTTCAGGTGAAATGTGGGGAGCAGAATGCCCATCCCACCTGGATAGTCTGCATCTAATGGAACACCTTGGGGAGGTGGGATTCCCTTGGGCCCAGGTGGAGATTTCCCATGGTCTCAGGCTGCAGCCATGATTTGGTGACCAAAGCAGTTAAAGCTAGCACTGCTAGTCCTTAGGAAATTCTTGGGATCAACCTATTTAGTTGTTCCTCCTTCTTCTGCTCACCTATCTGGACCATCACAGCCTGTTGTCACTGCCCACAGACCCCAGGGTAGATGCCACATCTCCTTCCAGAGTCCAGTCAAAGCCATTACTAGAGTGGAATCTTGAAATTTTCAGAAAGAGGCCTCTTGAAATGTAAGAGTGGGAGATTTGAGGGAAACCTCTGAGGCTGATGTACCACAGATGCTCTGGTTACACTCCAGCCAGCTACGTGAAGGGACAGGCAGAACTACACTCAGTCAGTTGGTCAGAACAGGCACAATCCAAGGAGCCCATCACTCCAAAAAGTGAGCCAAGGAACTCTCCAGAGCCGTACTCCTCAAACTTTAATGTGCGTATGGACCCAATCACCTGGGGATTGTGTTAAACTGCAGATCTGGATTCAGATGGGCTAGGACATGCCTTTCTAACAAACTCGCAAAGGATCTCCGACTCAGACCACGCTGAGTAGCAAGGCTCTAGGAAGACATCACTTTTTGGCAGTGATTCCAATGACCAGTTTCCCGTCCCTAAAATACCCCATACACAGGAAAGCTTTGGTTTATGTTAACATCCTTCCCACCCCTCCCTCCTCCTACCTACCCGGGGCTTTCTCCCTCACATTTACACACATACAATGCAGGAAGCCTTGTATGCATTTAAGGAAGAGGGGATTTGGAGATGAACATGTCTTCTATAAGCCAGGAATTCTCAAACTTTAGTGTGCCTATGAAGTACCTGCTGTCCTCTTTAACTATGTATTTTTTTCTGGACAGAATTTCTGTTCTACTTAATCAGAATCTCAGCATGCAGGACCCAGTAATTTGCATTCCACTGGAGCACTCAGGTTGATTGTGGTCCAGTTGTTCTGCAGAACAGTCTAAGAGACTGCAACGCTTTCCCTGCTCATAGTTCACGTGGGAGGTCTAGCAGGTCAGTAAGAGAACAACTCAGGTAGACATATCCCCCAATTCTGAAAAAGCACATTTAAATGTAAAAGTGACTTCACCATGAATTGGAGTTTTGCAATGCTGAATTCATCCTTAGCATGTTTGTTGAGAAGCAAGTATGTTTTTTAAAATAACTACAACAAAATTCACAAACCTCTGATTTAGTCTTTTTAAATATAAGAAACAATGGAGGAACCAAGACCATTAGTAACTGTTTTCCAGGCCTCAGCCTGAAAGGAACCGAGTCTGTGTTCCCTCAGGGCTCTCTCAATAAGCCCCTGTCACCTGCCCAGCTCCCAGCTCTCACTTTCCTCCACATCTTCAGGCTGCCTGACGTTGTAAATCAGACAGAGCCACAGAAATAAAAATGCATGAATTGGCAAGGTAGGTTTATGATTGAATTAGTTCAATACATATTTAATCTCTACACAAACACTTGAAAATAGCACAAATCAGGAAGCTGTCTGTAAGAACAAGATCTGTGAGAAATGTTCCATTTCCTATCAGAGAGGCAGAGATCCTTTACCTCATGATGGCTGTTTCCCTGCAATTTGGAAAAGCTGGTGTCCAGGCCGATGTTATGTTCAGCTCGATCCCAAGCAAATGCCAAAGAGGCTTCCAGCCAGGGTGCTACCCCTGGGGTCTGTGCTTTTATAAAAGGAGAAGGGAAAGTGAAACTGATGGGATGCTATCCCATGCTATCCCTGAGCATGCCTGCTCAGGAGAAAGTGAAACTGAATGTGTGAGCACTGAGCTCACCCTCCCTGGGAATATGTCCCAGATATCTTTGGAAACTGTGGTTTGAGAGACTGTAAAAAGGCACCGTACAAAGAAAATAGAATTTCAGGACCTTCCAAATTTAGCGTGCCAAGGGGAAAAAAGTTAAAATGCTGAAAGCTGACTCACGGTTAGCATGACTGTTTTTCTTCTCTGGTGCAGGACTGTTGCTTTCTGACCTTTGTGTTGGGATGTTATACATTGACCAGACTCCCTGTTTTTTATTCAAACCTAGACTAAATAATGTTGGAGATAGAGACCCTTGTGATGGTTACCTCCTTACAACAGAATATCAGGCAACCCCCCCTCCCTTAGAGTGTAATCAATAGTAGCCAATCAAATTTTGTCTGTACATTAGCCTTTCTATGGAAAATGTAATTCTGTGCAGCACCTCTGTCTTTGCCTATGTACATGGTCCTCATCTTTCCCCACACAGAAGCCCTGATCACCATTCTTCACTGTAGCTCTGCTCCCCTGTCTGATGCCATCACACTTTGTGCTGGAATGAACTCTTTCAACTGGATGCTAAGCCTTTTGATTATTTTAGGTTGACAGCCTGGATTAAGAGATTCTGGTGCAGTGAATCCAGATTGAGCTCAGAAATCTGGTGTTTGGACAAGTACCCTGGAATTCAGTGGCAGGAATCTCTCTCCCACATTTTGAGAAGTGCTGTTCTAGAGATACTTTAAACATTAGGTTTCCCTTTTACCTCGGGGAGTGAATTAAACAGTGAGTCAGACAATCTTGAATGAAGGGGTAAAAACACACACACACACACACACACACACACACACACAGGACACCTGGATTTCGGTGATCTCTTTGCCGAGCTCTGAGATATTTCTTGGGTCACGTCACTCAGCCTCATTTCCTCATCCTTAAAGTGCTCTGGGATGAATTTCGTTTTTTCTGCACCCACATTACAGAAATGATGCCCTGGGAGGAGTCACTTTCACTTTCATCTGGTGGCTCCAGACACACCTAAACACAGCACACTGCAAGGCCCTGTGCAGGCTGACTACCACGGTGCTGGGCACAGCCTGGCTTTCTGGTCAACCCCACTTGTGTAGGGAGAATGAACGTCACTCTTGAGCGGAAACCAATTCTATACAAAAGGGTAACCTGAGGTACTTGGCAGGGAATTCCTCTTACCCAGCTCATCCCCAAATATGACTTTGCAGAGCATTTGCAAGTCCTTAGGGCAGAGGGCAGGGCAGCCAGTTTCCATTTCCTGCCTCCCTAGCAATCGCCCCCCAATCCTTCCTCGCTGGCTGGTGTTTGGTGGGAAAGGCATCTTTTTCTCTTAGTTCTCCCTGACACGGTATCCTATGGCAGAACTCTAGCAGGTCTGTATGTATTTTTAAAAGTCAAGTTTACTGAGATTATACTTTATATACTATAAAACACATTCATTTTAAGTGTACAGTTTGATGAGTTTTGACAAATGCTTATACCTATATAACCACAACTAGAATATTCCTATCATCCCAAAAGATTCCTCTGTGAGCTTCCCTACTCAGTTCCCTCCACCTCCAGGCAACAGTGATCTGCTTTCCACCGCTAGAAATTAGACCAGTATTAGATCAGAGGTTAGGTCATTATGTTTTTGAGGAGAAATTATTTTCTGCTGCTAATCAGCATTCCATGCAGCAATACAAATAAAAGCTAAGCTTTGGGTTTTGTTTTTATATAAGAAATGAAAAAAAAATGCCCAACTGTAAGAATTATTTCTTCCACCTCCCACCTTAAAGCAATTAAACATTTCAGGACAAAATTCTCCTCTATGTGAGTTGAGTTTGCAGCACTGGTTCCATCTTTCACAAGATCTGCTGAAAATAAATGTTTCATTTTAAAATAACAAGAAAAAAATCCTGACTTAGTTCTTTCAAATAAAACAACAGCAACAGAAAAGCCCATAAAGAGTAATTCCCTTAGGTCTAGCTTTGAATTAGCAAAGTCTGTGCTTGAGTGGATGTAACACTCTTGTCAAGCCCCCCTCTCTTCCTAGCTACTAGTTGCACCCAAGGAACAGTTCTAGAAACTTCAGGAGCCACAGAAATTATTTTAAAAAATCTAAACAATTAAACTTCAAACAACTGATAAAGGCCCAAACTGGTAAAGGCACGTAGAATCCATAAGCAACAGGACAATTCAGGAACTCGCCTGCACTGTAAGAAGCTCCCCAGCTTACAATTTGCATTCCAGAACAAGAGTGGTTATGCATTCTCATTTCACTGACCTCATGACTGCAGTCTGCTTCTCTTGCTCTTCTGAAAAGCTAGGCACCAGGCTGATTTGCTCTTCAGGCTGTCTGCTTAAGTAAATGCGCAAAGAACCATACAAGGGGGAGGTGGAGTGGGGAATGCATCAGCTGATGTCTTGGCCTCTCCCTGTGTTGAGTAATTGCCTTTAGGGAAAGGAAAGGAAACTAGAAAGTGAAACTGATTTTAATCATCAAGAGGAGGAAAAGGAAACTTAAAGCTTGAGACCAGTGGTGGCTCAGCCACAGTATATCATTCAAATCCATGACTCTGGAAGTACAGTTTGAGAGAATGTGAAAGTCACTCCCACCAATCTGATCAGCAGTCTAGGCTGGGGCCCAGGAAACTGCATTTTTGATAAAATCTCTAGGAGATACTGATGCAGAGGTTTCTGAGACCCCATGATATGAGAGACTTCCAAAAATATTTTGTAAAAAAAATAATTTTGTCCAGTAAATTTACTTGTGGGAGACATACCCAGAAGGAAGGAATGCTGCACAGAGAAGCCAAGAAAAATCTAGACAAACAGCCTTGCTGTGTTTCCCCACTCAATCTGTTAGCATCAGACCAAATCCTTTTTGTTCAATCATTTTTCTACATGGCTATTGAACCCATGCATAAAAATGGACAATTTCTCCTGTGTCTTTGGGTCTCTGTTCTGAAGGCCCTTGGGTACACCTTAAATAAATTTGTACGTCTTTTCTCTTATTAATCAATCTGCCTCATGTCAGTGATTTTTCAGCAAACCTTTAGGGGCCTTTGTTCCCTACAGTTTGGTGCCTGAGCAGGATCAACAAGTTCTGGAAAGCTGCAGTAAACAGATCCCAGGAACCTGATCTGCTGGCAAAAGGGGGGAAAATTTCTTACCAGCGAGGCTCCAGGCTTCTCTCTCTCTGTACAATCCAGTTGAACAGAAGGTAAAGATCACTGTTTACAAGGCTATGATTCATGGGAGAAAAAGGATTTGTGTGACTAGACTTGGTGGGGTGACTCTGGTATACTTCTGGTACTTTGTGGTAGGAATTCATATTGTTTGATCCCTTTCCTCCCAGAAAGTATTTTCCTTTGTTCTTTCTGTGTTGTTCCATCATAAAGAAAGGCACTAGATAGTTCCCTCTCATTTTGTTTTATGTCCTTGAGAGCTTGTCTTGTGACTGTGTGGAAGCACTCTCTCCTGGTCTCCACTATCCAGCGGGGATGTAATTTTTGGGTTATCTTCAGTGGTTAGCATGAAAATGCCAGGGAACCGGGGATTTTGTTGTTCTTGTTCTGAATGTGGCAAGCTCTTGGGAGTGTTTGTCATAAGAAGTCCCTCTCATAAGAGGGACTATCTCAAGCATTGTTGCTATCTTAGCCTATTTCTCAGAGCATGAGGGGATCTTTAGGATTGCTTCTTCTCTGAAGAGAACATTGGATTAAGTCACTTTGGAAGAAGTACATCATTGAAAATTAATGGCCAAAAGATGGTTCCTTTTTAAATTAAAAAAAAAATAGATTTTAGAGATCTTTTATTTTACATAATTGCCTTATTTGTATTGATAGAAAAATTAAATTAAAAGAAAGACACATAATAATGTCATGGTTAGTGTTCAAAATTCTCTTGATAAAATTAAAGAGCAAAAGTCTGACCTAAAACAAAGATAAAATCCTTTGTCCACTGCCCCTGCAGGAATAATTACCCCAGGAGAACAGCAACAAAGGCCAGTCTTCCCTGTGGCTTTGTGGTTGAAATTCTGTGCTTTCATTGCAGTGGCCTGCATTTGGTTTCCAGTCAGGGAGTGAGTCTGTTTTGGTTTGATATTTGGGTGACTTTTGCCATTTATTGAACCTTTGGGGATTTCTATTTTCCTTGTGGAGTCTAAAGAGTCATGAACAGATTGCTCTTAGGTCTAAAACTGCTCTCTTTTGTATCATATTACCTCTTTGGATTTTGGGAGTACCAGAGATTATATTATAAAAGAATTTAACCTTGGTGTGTGTCATGACTAGGCAAGAAAGACAATATTAGAGGCAGCTGAATACACTACAGGAAGCTTATTCTTTCTTTGGGCCTTAGATAAGAATGATGTGCTTCAAACACTTGCAGGGGTCCTCAAACTTTTAAAACAGGGGGCCAGGTCACTGTCCCTCAGACCATTGGAGGGCCGGACTATAGTTTAAAAAAAACTATGAACAAATTCCTATGCACACTGCACATCTTATTTTGAAGTAAAAAAACAAACGGGCAGAAACACCCGCATGTGGCCCGCGGGCTGTAGTTTGAGGACGCCGGAGAGAAATGTCTTTGTAAGGAAGTGTATTGTAAAAGCATTGTGTGGCTTGGTCCCATGGTGGTCCCATGGTGTCTTTCTCTTTTGGGGACCTGAGACTCAATGTGGGCTCTGCCCTGAATTTCAGTGGTCCAGTTGGAAATAAGAGGCCACCTAGTTACTTTGGCATCCATTTTTTCCCTTCTAACTGAGACACCCAAATCTCTTCTTAAAACCTCTTCTTAGATTCTCTCTCTCTCTCTTTCTCTCTCTCTCTGTGCTTTGAGATATAAATTGCTACTCTGTTTTCTCTAAAACCCAGTGAGGCCAATGAGACAGATAAACTTTAAACTTTTCCATTCATGAAGAGATAGTTTAAATACAATTGTCCTTTTAAACTAGTAAGTTTCATTTATGGCTAAAATTCTAAAACTAAAACTTGTTAAGTCTTTGTGTGTACATATGAATATTGTATGTTATGTCTACATGTTTATAAATTGTCTACATGTAGTGCCAAATTAACTTTAAGATATGAACACTCTAGCTACATGCAGAAGATTGAACCAGGATCCCTACCTCTCACCTCTCACAAAA
>VBSM01003143.1:25236876-25252139 GCA_008086735.1 Cheirogaleus medius
AAAAAAAAAAAGATATGAACACTCATAAATTAAAGAACTAGCCCCAATATTTTTCAAGTTCATGTGATTTTAGTAATCATTGGCAAATAAAGATAGTTTTCAGACTGCTACAATAAAATGAAAACATCTTCAAAGTTTAATTTATATATTCTTTTTCTGAACATATAGTTCAGGCAGATTTAAACTATCTCAACTAAATGGTTTATGTTCATAAAACCATTGCTTCTGTGATATTTTTATTAATAATACTTGTGTAACTTGTCTATAAGATTATGACTTTAAATTAGAGCCTTTAGGCTATGGTGAAGCCTAGGAAAAAATACTGGTCCATCTCTACTGGTCCATTTGTGCTTCTTCTTCACGCTAAAAAAATTTAGTTATTCTAGACATTATCTTTTATCATGTGCTCTATATCTGATACATAATTAAAATTGCTTAATTCCTAGATTTTTCACTAAAAATGAGAATTACTAAGTGTTAACAATATCGTTATTGTATATAATTAAAACTACTAGATACACAAAAATAGTTCTATATACAAAATATATAAAAAGGGTTTTTTTGGGTTAAAAAATGAGTTATAAGAAGGCCTAAGAATGTGGGTTTTGTTAAAGAAAAAATAATTTTGCATAATTTAAAGGTTTTAAAAATTGTTTTAAATATTAGAAATAAATAAATCATAGATAAAACTAAGTAAATATAAAAAGTTAAAGAAATTGTAAAAATTATAAAAAGTTATGAAGGGCTTATAAAAATTTTATCTTATGGTTAAATTGATTAAAATTAGATTTGTTTAAAATGTTTTATTAAAATTAGCTTTAACATTAATAATGCAAAGGTAAAATTTGCTTTTCTCTTTTAACAAGATTTTCATGTAATAGTAATAGAGATAGTAAAAGATTTTTGTTCACCTTTTGAATAAATGGCAACAAAAAAAAGAGGGGAGAGAGAAAGAGAGACAGATTCGGTTTACCTCATTGTTAGCTTGTCTTTCAGTTTGTCTTTATTGGGTCTTGTAATTGGGAGACTAAGTCTCTTTTCTAGCAAAGAGTAAATAAAGGTTTTGCTTTTTGAATTATTGATTTGGCTAAATGAATGACTTATTTAACAGTAACCTGTGATCCTGTTTTGTGAAAACAAATGTTTTAAACCTTTGATATTTGACAAACTTTCCAAAATCAAAATTCTAAATTCAGTCATTTTAACCCCAAACTAGCTTTTTAAATATTATGACCCCTGGAAGTCCAAGAGGGATACATTAGGTTTATTTGGTATGTTAAAACCATATAGGAAGCATTGTAAAATATGAAATGGTGTTTTACTTTGTTTGGGTTATATTTGTATAAACATGTTATTAATATGTCTTCCAAAATCATAAAAGATTCCAAAAATTCTGACATGTCTTGATATATGCTATAAAGGATATTTATGGTTATTATGTTAAATTGTTGTAGGCCACAAAAATAACCAAGTTGTTTTATCAATTGTCTCTTTAACCTTGACTATTGTAAGACTTTTGTCATCCACAATTATTGTTTTATTTTTTTTTTCTCAAAAAACAGTTTTTAGCTGGCTACAGCCCAAAATTTGCTTCTTTAAGGAAAGTCATGGAAAGGACTCACAAGTACTCTTAAATATAGGTTTCTGGTAACTTTGGAGTTTATATTATTCAGACTAAGAAAACTTCTAAGACTTTAATTAAAAAGCTAATATGTTCATGAAGATTGCTAGTCCAACCTCAAACAGAACAAAAATAAATTACATGGGACTGAACTAATTTTTTATGACTTTTTTTGTTTGAAACATTGCTGATTTTTTTTGTTTAGTTTTCCAGAAGTCAAGAAAACTTCTTTTTCTTTTTTTGAGCTATCTATATAGCTTACAACAGATTGGTAAAGTATATTTTTGTAAGCAAAATTTACAATTTTTATTTTTCTCTCTGTTTGATTTCTCCAGAATTTGGAAACTATTTGTGGATATTTTTAATTCATGGCAATATAGTTCAATAAGAATTTGTTTTCTATAACAAGACACAATTGGAAACACTGGTTATTTTAACTGAGGTTTTGACTAGAATGGCATATTTTCAGATATGCCCAGACTGCCTTGAGGAATTAAGGTTGACTTTATAGAGCCAATAAAAAGCCCTTTTGAAAAAAAATGGCCTGGTACCTTGGCCGGGCGTGGTGGCTCACGCCTGTCGTCCTAGCTTTCTGGGAGGCCGAGGCGGGCGGATAGCTGCTGCTTCAGGGGTTCGACACCAGTCTCACCACAGCCTGAGCACAGTGAGACCCCGTCTCTAAATCTAAAAAAAAAAAAAGTAAAAAAGGCAAAAATGGCCTGGTACCTTGTCCTTTACAAGGTTTCCTGACCTGTAGGTAAATAAAGAATGTTACTTTCTGATAGGACCAGGAACCTGAAGTTTTTTGGGGACCTTGAGAAAAAAGGAATTTTCCCAATTCCTACAGGTATTGCAGACAGTCCGATGGCAAGTCCTTGGCTTGGCTTTCTGGCCCCAAAAGTCTAATCTGAGATTCCTGATGAAAAAGTTTCAGCAAAGCCAATTAAAAAAAAAGAGCCTGTATGGCCAATAATTATTTTTGCTGCACTTTATGCAAATAATCAGGCCAAATATAATGAGATTACAATTTATTTTTCAAATAAACTAATCCTACTATGATTCATCATTGGTAAAAATGGGAAACTGGAGAGAAAAAAATATGTTTCAAAAGAAACTATAGTTTACCTGTTATTAGATTCCAGGCTTGTCCATTGTTTTTGAGTTTTTTATTATTTGCCTACAATTTGGACTGGATCCTGAATTCTTTTCTGGCTACAAGTCTCCAAACTAACATTTTCAAATTTTTCTCCCTTGGAATAACTAGAAATTAAAACTGTGCTTTTCTGAAAGCCCTGCAAACTGAAGCTGGATAGCTTAGACTTAGGGAGGAATAACAGCAACTTGTATATAAACAGCCCTCATACTTGCTATTACGTGGACTTCTTAGAAAATTCACTGGAACATCTGATGCAAACTGCAAAAGAGGAAGATCTGTCCAATTACCTCTATCTGCTCTCACTTTATCTGAGGATCTTTTGAGCCCAACATCTAAAAATGTTCTAGACTGGCTGCCCTCTAGACCCAAAGACTGAGTTTATTGTTTCTTCTAATCATTAACCTTTGTTTTTCTTGTGTTTCCATAGCAATACCTCTTACTAAATATCTGATTGCTCAAATCATATAGAGATCTGGCTTTGGTGGAAGCCCATCTGCAAACACCACTGCCTAAAATGAGAACTGTTTAACTGATCCGACCTATTTTCAGGACTGAGAGATTGGCTCAATAGCTTATAAGAGAATCCACCAACCCAATTTCTAAACTGTGAAACTTCTTGGGGAAGTTTCATACTGGGTAATGTTGGGGCGAAGGAAACGGTACCCCAAAATGAAGGCCTCAGAAGCAAAAGCTTTTCTCTGACCTTCTGTCCTCCTGCCTCTCAGTCCCTTTCTTCCCTGAAGGTAGCCATAGAAACTTGAAACTCTCTTCCCCAAGCAGATCATAAAATCCAGAACTGCTTTAAAGCCAGCCATAAAACCTAAAATTATTCTGTGTAAGGACTGGCCATAAAGAAATTATTTTACCTACCTTGTCTGATCTCATAAGACCCCCATTCCAGAGAGGGCTCTGCCCTACCCAGAAGGAAGTTATGCATGCTCAGAGTTGCCAAGAGGAATCTAGACAGGCCTTGCTGGGTTTCCTCGTTGTCTGTTAGCATTCTATCAAACCCTTTTTGTCCAATCATATCTCTACACGTCTGTTCATACTTTGTTAAACCTGAGTGTAAAAATGGACGATTTCCCCCATGTCTTTGGGTCTTCATTCTGAAGGCTCTTGTGTACACGTTAAATAAATTGGTATGTCTTTTCTCCTATTAATCAACTTGCTTCCTATCAGGGATTTTTCAGTGAACCTTTGGGGAGCCAGGGGTCTTCCTCCCTACAATGTAAATATGCATACAAATTTAGGGAGTGTAGTTCTCATGACTGCTTTGATGATGAAGGATTTATTAGTTAGATAGGAAAAGGGCTCCCTCCATCCTGAGGCTGCACAAAGCAGAGACTCTTGTGTAGCACAATTGACCTGACACATCATAGTTCCAACAACAGAGTCTGATGAGATCCTTCGAGTTCACAGAGCGTTGTTATATTCCGTGAAAGTCACCTGCCACTTGGAAAAGTCTGTAATTCTGATTGATTGTCTTACTTAACAATTTGTTATCCTGTTAATAATAAAGTGACATATCTTTATAAAAGGCATAAATATTTGGGATAAAAAAGGTATCAATACCCCCCTTAGGCCCAATTAAGAGGGACTCTGCCTTCGGCCCCATGCTTTAGAGGGCACCACATATCACAGACACAAAAAACACAAATTTTTAAAAAGAACACATGGCACCTCTGTTACACAGAATTCTGTGCTTAATCCTGGCAGACTGGGACTTAAAACCCTAAACATCCAGCCCAGGGAAAACTTGTCTGTATCTCTTGCGTTTTTGCCTCAGAATGAATGGGAATGACACCATGAATGCTTGTGCATTGTGAGGGTGCTGATTTTTAGAGACAGACTCTGCTTTGGGGTTCAGAGAGGGTCCTAGCACAGAAGATCAGAGAAAAGGCAAATTCACTAAACTGCTCAAAGCCTTCCTTTTGCCAGGATGCAACAGATTCTTATACAATGAAGGCTATTTCTCTGGTATGATACCACCTACTGTCCATTTTCTTGCTTTTCTTCTTGTTCTAATTCTTGGCTCAGGAAATACTCATGAATTCACCCAGTATTTGCAACAGTTCCATATGGTTGCTGGATAACATTCTGCATTATTAAGAAATTCCTATTACTCTTAAGTTGTATACATGCAGATTTGAACTTACATATTCAGTCAAATTTTCTTACTTTTCCTTTGTTCTTGGGTATGGGTAATTAAATATAAAATCAGAAGGGACCAGATTTGTGTACTCTACTCAGAAAATAGAATACAGAATTTATCCAACATATCTATTGAGTGCAAAAGCAATGACAGTATTTAAAATGCTGGTAATAAGAAAGGCACAAGAAAATGAAAACAAACTTAAAGGTAAAAATAGGTAATGAAAGAAGTTTTCCTATATACATTTGGAACAAGTGTACTGTTTCTTTTTTTTAATGGATGTACTGAAATATAATTCATATACCATACAATTCACCCATTTAAAGTATACAATTCAATAACTTTTACTATATTCACAAAGCCATACAACCATCACCACCACAATCAATTTTAGAACATTCTCATTACTCTACAAAGAAACCTGCATGTCTTAGCTAATCCATCCATCCCCCTCCTTCAGCCTTAGGCAACTATTAATCTATTTTCTGTCTCTACAGTTTTGCCTACTTTGAATATTTCATATAAATATAATCATACAACGTGACCTTTCGTGACTGGCTTCTTTCACTTAGCATAATGTTTTCAAGGTTCATCTATGTTGTAGCATGTATCAGTAAGTATTTTTCTTTCCAAATAATATTCCATTGTATGAATATACCATATTTAATATGTTAATCCACCAGCTAATGGGTCCACTTCTTGTTTATTATGCATAATGCCTCTGTGAACATTCATGTACAAGTCTTATGTGAACATATATTTTCATTTCTTTTAGGTATATACTTACAACTGGAATTGCTAGGTCATGTGGTAACTCTATGTTTAACACTTTGAGGAACTTCCAAACTGTGTTTTCCAAAGTGGCTGTACCATTTTAAATTAAAAATACTTATTCTTGAGGTAATATAGATTTTCTTATCTGAGGTCTCAAGAAATGAGTCACTGAGAGAGAGAAGGCTGTAGGAAGGAAAATGTGCTGGTATAATCTTCATGCTTGACCAAAGGATGGACTGAAAATTATAATAGAACTGGGTTGAATTGGATGCAGTTCAGTCTATACTCTTGCTATGCAAGGTGTAGTTTCAGACCAGCAGCATCAGTTTAACCTGAGAGCTTGTGAGAAACAGAGAATCTCATGCTCTACCCAGACCTAGCGAATCATAATCTACATTTTAACAAGATCCTCAGGTGATTGTGCACACATGAAAGTAGGTACTGTACATTAATGTTTGAGAAGCACTGGTATAGTTAGAACTCTAGATAGTCTACAGAAGGTAACATGTAAGACCAAGTGCTGGACTACACACAGAATTGTGTGCCAGTGTAATTGAGTGGCAGAGTCTATTCTAGGTATGCAAGCTGTCTCCTCTGTCAATCACTTCCTCTCTGCTCCTATGTCTCCTTCCTGGACAATCTGCCCTCACTTCTTTCTCAGAAAGCCTGCACTCAAACCCCTGCTGCATCTGGCATATGACCTCATTCTCTCGGTCACAATGGATTCCATCAGGGTGGGTATTTGACTTGAAATAGGCAAAGAAGATTTTTTCCATGCAAATTTTAATTAGAAGAGAGTGCTTCTAGAAAGTCTTTTTGAATTATTGAGGTAAGAGAAGAGGCAGGTATTCTGGTCGGGCTACTTTCTATCTTATGCACAAAAATACGAAGTCATCTCTAGAAATAGAAATTGGAAATAAGACAATATGGGTGGGTGGGAAGAGGGAGGGAGGAAGAAAGGAAAAGGGAGAGAGAGACAGATAGAATAGTGTTTTGAGGTCCAGAGTGTGGAAAGGCTTTCCATCATTTGAATTCTATTTTATTTACCTGTGATTCATATGGCCAATGCCTCCTTTGAGAATATATGCTTAGATTCATCAGATTGACAAAAATTAAAAACTGATAATGTTCAGTGTTGGTGAAGATGCTGAAAATAGTATTTCTTATCCATTGCTGGTGGAAATAATAAATTCCTTTTTAACACCTAGACAAGTCAACTCTTTTCCATTACCTAAAAGCTTTACTTATTAATTAAAATGATTCCATATTTTTAAGTATCCTAGTAAACTCTAGGTTTCGTTAATCAATAATTAAAAGATATATGGTTTTGTATGTGTTTTTAAGCTCCAACTTATGTAAGCTCTTTCACTAAGCTCACAAATGTGCAGACAAGGTTAAGTTTTTTAATGTAACACTTGATGACAACTTAGTTTAATTCAAAAATGAGAAAGGAAAATGCATGTTCGGTGGTTTATAGCTCTTCTATCACTGTGTATCTGCTCTGTAATATCTGTAAATCAAAAGCAGAGTGTAAGTAAGCTCATTTCTTTGAGATATCCTGGGTTCTGGAAAGGTATCAGAAAGGATTTCCCCAAATTTAAATTAGATTAAATCTGTGTGAATACTTTGGGGGCAATTTTCAGGATTTGAGAAGGGTCTCAGCAATTTCCAGGCTCAGGGTGGAATTTTCTATTTATTTTAAAATGTTATCCAACTCAGAAATAACACAAACTCAGACCCATTGTGTTTCCAAAACAGGCAAGATGTGAACCCAGGCCCTGGGGTTGACACGTATCATTCCTGGTCAGTAGCCTCCTTTTCAATCGCAGCCTGCAGAACACCAAAGAGGAGAAGCAGACCTGTTTGTGATTTGGCTCCACAAGCTTCCAACAAATCCTATCTCTGGTCTCTTCTTGAGCCCTAAGTCCTGTGTCTAAAGCAGCTGAAGAGAGGCCCCATGTAGAGCTGAGAACGCCTTTCTTATAGCTGCGCACACCTAGGGGCACCTAAGGATTTTAGCCAGTTTCTCTCTTTGCAGGCTCCCAAGAAGGTGTAGGTAACCAGCAATGAGGCTGCTGCACTATCAATCATAAGGAAAATGTCTTACATATTAGTCTAATTTAGTCCCTTCCCCAAAATAGGCGATGGGGGAAATGGCGGAGGAAAGGAAGAAACAGGTATATGTGGGCTCTGGCTGCAACCCACGGTCCCCGAGTGGGTGTCTAGGGTTGCTTGTGCATGATGGGGATCCTAACACAGGCTTATCTGTGCTATGATCAGGCTTCTAAGACTTCCAGGCTTCCAGCTGCACTGGACATCTATTGTGTGAGTCAACTGATGTGAGGTGGGAAGATGAAAGTGGAGCTGGACTCAAGGTCTGCTGTCCCCAGGACTATGTCTGAGCTCACAGAGAAAGGGAGCTAGAAGCAGAAGCTGATGAATCTTTTTCACTGAGGACTCTGAAGCTGAGAAATTATAAATACTACTTGGAACCAAGAAGCTAAGACAGGGATGAGAGAAATTCTCCTCACTCCTTAATTGGCACCAATACATTTGAGAACACCTTTGGTGGGGTATCAGTAGTCTCAAGGTGGCAATCACATACAGAGAACAGGGAGATGTATTGAAGGCAGTTTTGTGGGCACTGGAGCAATACAAACAGCCGACATGATCAGAAAATTCTGGTGGACGTGTTTATCAGCACCTGGGACACACCTATCGGGGGCTTGTTATGTTGAATGAGGATATGAATGGAGTCAAATGTCCTGTACTGGGAAATGTGGTTAAGGCACAGGAACTACAAGTTAAGCCCAATGAATGTGACTCCATTTATTATCCCCAGATAGTGAGATTTCAGGAAACAGGAGCTATGTATATAATTTTTTTATTGTTTTCCAATCATTTGTTAACTTTAAGTCCTCGAATCAGTATTAAGTATAATATGTCATACATCCCTTCTCTACCCCTTCCACCTTTTCCTTCTCAGGGTCCTGTTCTAGCAAAGGATTGCTGGCATGACACGCAAGGACAAGATGACACACACCTGGTATGCCTTCTTTAGCACACACAGGTGCCAATGGTGCCCGTTCAAGGTCAATGCACCTGCTCATTTTACCTTCCACTCAGAACACTTGTGAATTTTCCTCCCTAGGCACCAGATCCAATAAGTTACCAAGTTACTCGGGCAAAGTGAGCTAGACCTTCCCCTGAAATGTACACTCGCCCAATTCAGTCCAACGGAATGAGTTTCCCATTGTGGCTGGTATGGTTTGTATTTCCCCCCAGAGGCCTCTTGAAAAATAACGGGGATTTCAGGGCTTCTTGTCTCTTTCTATTCTTTACTTAATAGAGAAAACTCTCCAGCATGCATTTGGATTGCCTCCAGAATGGGGCATTACACAGAATCAGTGACACTTCTTCATGTCTCATAATGGAGGTCAGAAGAGAGAATGTGATGAAAGCACAAGATTTAACAGAGAAAAGGACAGCAGCCCACCCACTGTTGGGGTGGAGGCAGAGTGTGTGCCTGTGGGTGCATGGTGGCAGGTGGCAGGTGTAACCTGAAGCCCTGGACTCTTAAGGCTGTAGAAAAAATGTGTTGTTGATGTTAGACCTACCTAGGTTATTTGGAGCCAGTTCAAACCTGTGTGACATTTCATTTATCATTAGCTGAGTCTGAAAGACTTAAAGTACAGCAAAACTTCAGATAAACCAAAACACTGTTTTATGTTCCATCACATCTAAGTTATTTATTAATAAATTATGGTTTTTTAAGGAATCCAAACATGCACACTGATGATCTCAAATGCATACAATATTTTAATCCAAAAATAACATGAAAATCAGTAGTTACAGTAGTTAGAATTTTTAATTTAAAACAATCTTAAGTTTTTTATGTTTTAATTGCTTAATAAAAGAGTGTCGATACATACTTAAATTCAAAGTAGTTCCAACAGGCAAACATTTCCCAACCCACAAGGTGGCTGAAGGTCTCACGCTGGGTCAGCTGACTATGGTGGTTCACACCAACCTTGATATTTAGGCCACTCAGTATCTACCTAGAAAATCCCAATTGCCCCAAGCATACCACACATTTTGTGGTTTCCCTAAAGATTTTCAGAGCTAAAAGGAGTGTTTATGTCACTCAATACACATTTCTAATGGAAAAAAACCCCAACATCCATGATCAATGGCATTTCTCATGACCCTTCACTAGGCCCTCAGTCACCAAGATATTCTCCTAGTCTGTTGTTTTCCCAACATCTCAAGCCTGGGTTCCTCAAGCATTTTGAACAAAGCAAGTCTCCATCTTACAAAAAAAAAATGTTCTTAATAGTGGCTAAAAAGTGAAATTTTCTCCATTTGATTATAATCTACAAAGATAAACCAGTATTCCTTTCTCTTTCTCTCTTTTGTTTACTCTTTCCCTATCCCTACTGGTGAGACACTTATTTTTTTATACAAGTTTTAAAGAAGTATATTATGTTGGTTTCTAGTGTATTGTAGAGAATCCCTTTTCATTCTTTACATGCTATATTATAATTACGTGGCAGAGTGGAGATGAGATCTCTCTGTATATCTCCTGAAAGTCCTGTATGGTGGTTGCCAGACCACGTTGCTTCTTCTAGATATGTCCCTTCTAGATTTGACCTGTTCTCTGCTCTATTTTTTCAAACTATGTTGCCACCTCAATTAAATGGACAGTTGAACTCAAGTTGTATAGGACACTCCAGATTGAGGATTGGCTGGGGGACAGGAGGAAGGAGGCAGAGGTGGGCGGGGGGTGGGGATATGGAGCTATGTTTAGACTTTGGTCCCCCAGCCTTTTGATGGACACAGCACATTGTGTCTATGCAAGACCAACGTCTGTGGGATCTAAAATGACTCCAAGGATGGACAAATATTGCAAAAGTGGACCTCAATATTACACGTGAGGGATCTGGCTGGTTTATATAAACATAGAAACAAGCCCAAGGCATCAGCTCACCAAAGATGACTAAGGGAATGTCACAGTGTACACTGCACTGACGAGGTTTATTGGGGAGTAACCCCATCACCAACCCCTTGGACCTACCCTCAATCTGGTCCCTCTCCCAGAACTCCCTGAATGTTCCCATGATCCAGCAATTCAGGTGTTAATGCCTGACACAGCAGGGTCCCCCATAACCCTGATCTAGTGCCATGGCCAGTGTGTTAGTCCATGCTTAGGCCATACTAATTGTTAAATATTTTGAATACCAACTTGGTGGAGGAGTTTCAGCTCCCTTTCAGCAGTAGCCCCATGAGCATCGTATCTCTAATTCCTCATTCTCTATCTCGGCTAAAGGTGCTGACAGGATAAGTCTTGTAGAGTCCAAACCCTTCTCAGAATTTTCATCTGCTTGCTGCGTTTCTTCACTCTGTTCCTGAAGGAATTCCAAGATATGCAAAGCCTCAGAATCTTCTCTGTTTTTGGAAAGCCGCATTTTGGCAATCTTTTGCAGTTTATTTTTCATCTTTTCTGTTGCCTTTGATTTCTGGTTTATTTTTATACCCTCTAGAAAATGGTGGATGGCCATGTCTTCGCACTTCATTTGATACAGCTGAAAGTTGCCATACCGCAGATGGAGCACTTGTTTCTGAACAGGAGAGTGCTCTTTGCTGAATTCTTTCTGGAAGTAATACTCTGCTTCTTCATTCTGATGCGCTAGACAATGGAGGATGGCAAGAATAGAACAGACATGAAAGAGATTTTCATTGGTCTCATCAGCTATCTTGAAATGAGCCACAGCTTGTCCTATTAGTTCCAGTAACTCCTCTCTTTTCATTCTATCGTCTCCTACTTTCAGTATTTCGTGGACTTTTGCCCTGTAGCAGCCCCCAATTTGGCAATGCAGGTAGGCATTGTTTGGCGTGTATTCTAAAGCCTTTCTAAGCAGTTCAATCGCTTTGTCTGGGTCATCTTTTCTTCGATAAAGCTGTGCTGCACTTCGAAGTACATCTGTTGCCCCTGGGGCTTTTGCTAAGGCTTCTTCAACTAACTTCTCTCCTTCATCTTCTTTATTCATCTTGTGAAGTTTCAGAGCCAGGAGGACTTTGATATACTGGTTGTCGGGATTCAGCCTGATGGCTTGCCTCAGAGGGTTGACGGGGTCTTGAGACCGTGGCCAGTCATCCAGGCGGTAGCTCGCGATGGCCAACCCAGACGTGAATTCTGGGTTCTTTGGGTTCTTTTCCAGAGCTTTCTTGAAACACACCTTCGCCCTTTCATTTTGCTTTCCTCCACACTTCATCCGTGTCCACCCTTCCTCACAGTCAAGTTCAGGACTCTCAATTCTATAGGGACTGGAAAACTTCTCACAGACATGCTTCACTTTATCCACATAAATCTGAGCTTTGAAGAGCCGGCCCATGTGATAGTACACCCAGGCGTAGTTTCCCCAGGTGACCAGGCTTTTGATTTCGGCCTGGCCAGCGTGTTCTTGCTGGATTAACTTTTCAGCTTGCCGTAAGCATTCCAGGGCTGCTTCATTTTGGCCTCTGTGGTGCTTTATGTAGGCCAGCAAGTTGTACGTTGTGGCTTTGAAGTCACTGTTCTGACACTCAGTCCGGTACAACACTTTGTCCTCAAAATCATCCAAGGAATTTTCTCCCTCTAACAAGTTCCAGGTGAAATGGCATTTTAGTTGCTGTAGGCTGCTCTCCAAGGAATTCTTAGTGGTCTCACTATAGAGAGAAAGAGAAAGATGGATACTTTGAGATATAGATTTATCTGTCAAGAAATGGTGCATGGCAAATAAAATTCTTTTCCTCCTAAAGAGTGTTAATACAAATCAAAGAACAAACCTCCCTGTTTTTTTTCTTTTTATATTTTAGCATATGTGTTAATTCCTACATGGGGAAGCAGGAATTTCGAGACTACTGGCAGCAGACAAATTAGGGTGAGGGCAGGAGGTCGGTCTCTTGAATCTATGGCTAGGTTTCCACCAATAGAGCAGTTTTTGTTAGGTGGCTCTACCCTCTGCTTTTGAAGACATCTGTAGAGACTGCCAAATCTGTGGTAACTGATTTCAGCAGAGGTGTGGTTTAATTTATGTAGTTTTAAAAAAGTAAGTGTATTTAATTGCTTTTTTTTCTGTTATTCAATCTTAACTAGCTTTATTTTTGTACTCTGAAAATTTTAGCTTTATAATTATTTGTTCTTTTGATGTTTTGCCATGCTGATTTTAATTTCTTTGTTATCCCTCTGAAATACAACTCCATTTTATCTTTGATATTCTTAGTTCTCCTTCATTTGCCTTTTAAAAACCCTTTATTATTTTCTATTTCCTGTCTAATTATTTCAGCTAATTATATCCTTCATTGATTTTCTTTGTCTATCGAAATTTTTGAGCTTTTATCAAATTGGTTTTGTTTTGTCTTTTTATTATTTTAACATTCTACTTTCTCATTTTTTCTGTGGAATTTTTTCCATTTTAACCATTTAAATCTTATTTTCTCAACCATTCTCAATTTTTACTAATTTCTCTTGCTTTTGTATTTTTCTATCTTTTAACTTTATTATTATATATGTTACTAATGTATTAAATGTTTATTTTGGAATAAAATGTAATCTTTTTTTCTTTTTCTTTTCCCCCCATACCTCTATTTCTTAGACTGGTGATTTTTGTTCTTAACATGTCTCATAAAGTTGATCTATTAATAATTTTGTATTTATTGTTTTAATTTTTCTTTTGAAATTTTTTTTTCTCTCCTGGGTTTTGCTTTTATAACAGGGGGTAAAAAGTGTGGCTACAGGGAAGGCTCAGAGGCAGCTTGCTCCTTTTCTCATGGGAAGAGCCCTTTTTACTTTAGGGTGCCCTTACAATTCTCCTGGAAAGATTTTCTATCCCCTTCCCCGTTGGTCCTCAAAATAAATAAACAAACAAAAACAAAACAAAAAACCCTGAGCAAACAATGTCCTAAAACCTGTACTTTGAATGACTTTGGAGGTGAGTAGTAGTCCATGCTCAAAATTGTTTCTCAACATAGTCTATATATTGGAATCCCTTTGATATTGCTTTTTTTTCACTTATATTATTTTCATGGTATGTATAAATCAGCCCTTTTATCTATCAGGAGTTGTATTTTGAAATGTTATAGATTCTTATACAACCAATAGATATCTGGAAAGCCATGCAATGTGGCAAGGATCACTTTTGAAATATTATATTTATAGACAGAACATGATAGCACCCCTCTTTCTACCTGTTCATTCTCTTTCAGTTTTCATACCCCCCTCCCCCTCCCTGCACCCCACATTTTGATTGGTACAAAGACTGAGCACCCAAACTCAAGTGGAAGCTAAAAATGGACCTGAGAGGGAAGTGAGAGCTGGAGTGAGTCTTCATGTGTTAGGAAGAGTGTGGCACATGCTGGGGTCTGATGGTGGCCATATTCTGTAGGACTTGCCATATTCTGTAATAAATGCTGCAGAGAGCAACCCAGGTGCACATGGAGAAGACACAGGGTCTGAGGCCTCCAAGCCCCCAAATGTCCTGTTCTAATACTCCTGGGGTTACTACAGTCCTACCTACGGTCCCCATGAGGCACTCTTGGAACTTTAAGTTAGTTCCTCCTCATCTCTATTTCTTGGAACAAATAGAGACTTAAGTATCCCAAGTAGAATAAACAAAAAATAGGAGGGAAAATTGAAACCAAGGGGCTAATCTAATTAGGTTTGCCAAATTTAACCTGCCCTGCTTGCTTTTGGTCACTTGTGTTTTGTTTTTTG
The DNA here is from genome assembly GCA_008086735.1 of Cheirogaleus medius. Classification (NCBI taxonomy): domain Eukaryota; kingdom Metazoa; phylum Chordata; class Mammalia; order Primates; family Cheirogaleidae; genus Cheirogaleus; species Cheirogaleus medius. Next base: position 25,251,332 of record VBSM01003143.1, read on the forward strand.
GGTTTTTTTAATCCACATAGCTGAAAACCACACTGATGAACATTGAACTTAACCTTCATTGGCTTCCTTATAGATAACATTTTATGTCACCACAGTTATGATCGCTTCAGCTGTATTTCAGGAACTTGGAGGCAGCTCCTATCCAGTTCAAACCAGTTGAGACCACTGACCCTTCACACACAAATGCCTGAGAGATGGCCTTTTGACATCAGAGGGCCAAAAACTCCACCCTCAGATCATGCTAACACCATTTTCTGAACATGTGTCCTGTGAAGTGCCACAAACCCTGATTATGCTTGGGCAGATCACTGATTACTTCATTTATCCACACTGCTAATCACCTTTCCCAATGTCTTAGACCACCTCGCTTCTCTAACCCACAAATATCCCTAAGCATTATTATCAGAGAGGCAGATTTGAGAGCTGTTCTCCTGCCTCCTCACTGGGCTGCCTTGTGAGTAAATTTTTTCTGTTTTGCAAAACCCATCATTACAGTGACCAATTTAATGTGTGCTGCAGAATGAACCTAGTTGGTATCAAAATGGGCAGGAATTTCAGGAAGGACCCTCCTTCCTTTCAAAGCCCCTCCTTCCTTTCAAAGTCCCAGACAGGTCTTAACCAAGAGCCAGGTTGTCAGAGGCTCTTGATGTGACTAATTCCAGGGGAGGGAGCCCAGGAGAGTGCCTGGCCTGGTATCTGGCATCCTAAGGACAGCAGCCTCTCCTTGCATAGGTCATGTCCAATCTGATCTATTTTCCTTCTCAGTGAGGTTACAGGATGATTCCCTTAGCGCGTGAGCTCCCTAGTT
>VBSM01003143.1:25252239-25277556 GCA_008086735.1 Cheirogaleus medius
CCTCGGCCTCCCAGAGTGCTAGGATTATAGGCGTGAGCCACCATGCCCGGCCTCCTTTCTTATTTTATAAAGAAACAGAGAGAGTAAATAGAGTTGAGATTATCTGCACCATATAAAATAGTCAATTGTGCATTTACAAGATAGAGGCATTTAACATACATACACACTTATGTAAAATCCCTTTCAGATGCCATTTAAAAGACATCCAGCTTCACTGCTTGATTTTGGGTTTTTATTTCCACTGTTAGTTAAATCAGAGAAGCTGATACTTGTGAAAGAAATTAGAAATATTTTATCCAAAATATATTTCTTTGACATATCTTGGGATGTCTGCCATAAGTCTCAAAGATAGAAGTAACACTGCAAAGTTGTCTTTTGTGGGGGATATTTTACATCTATAGAGAATCTGCATTAATACAGCCAGGTCTATCCTTTCCCAATCTAGGAAATATTAACTGAGAGTCTGACACCTTTAAAGTTCTGAAAAGAAGCATTTACCATCCATTCTCTCTGAGAACCTGTGAAGTTTCATTTATATAACAAGACCATCTTTGGTGGCTGCTCAAGCCTCTTCTTTTCTCCCTCCCCAAATTTATTTTTCTGCTTTTGAGCTCACAGTCTTTAAAAACCTCTGTACCTTATTGAAGAGTTAAATTTTCATTTTCTGAGAGTTCCCAGGTATACACATTAAAATAAATTGTATAGCTCTTCTCTTATTAATCTTCTTTATTATGACTTGATTTTTCAGCAAGCCTTCTGAGGGCAAAGGGGAAATTTTCCCTTCACCCCTACACTTGCTTTTTGGGTTCAGACTTGTAATATTTGTTATACACCTGATGCCTATAGACCTTCCTACAGTTTACACAATTTCTTCCCCTGCTTTTTGGCAGGATAAAAGCCACCAGGACACTATCCACCAGGCTAAGACCTAATGCTGCCAACACAGTTTCTTAGAACAGTATCAGAACCACTGAGGAGCCTGTTCGAAATGCGTATCTTCAGACTCAAAACCAGACCTACTGAGTCAGAATCTCTGGGAGTTGAGACCAGGAATTTGTCTGCAACAAGTTCTCCAGGTGATACTTTTGCAAGCTCAAGTTTGAGAACCACTGTCTTACAGCACAGAGGCAGTGAGCTAACTGCCCAGTGAAAATCCTGATCGCTAAAAAACAAAGGAAAGTGAAAAGAGGAACTGATGCATCTATATCGCTATGGGAAAGATTCTAAGACCATGCTAAAATTCTAAGAAAGAACAAGGGTTCTATAGATTCTGGGTGACTATAGAAACAAAAATCTGTAAATATCTCAAACCTTTTCTTTCCTCTCAAGAAGATATATAGAATAGCAGGGAAAATATCATTTCAAGAAGAGAGATCAGGAGCCTTATAGAAGGAGAACAATGTATCTTCTAGGGAAGTAAGCACTGGGGCTAGTGTCCCTGGATTCCAGAACTCCCAGGACTGTGGCTTAGGCAACCAGGTCCGGCCACTCCACCCTTAACCTGGAGAAGATAGAAAGCTCCCTTCCTACACAATGAGCTAACACTTCCTCTTCCGGACAATCTCACGTTTTTAGGGCATGGGAGGATGCTAGAAGTGAGGACTATTTTCCCCAAGCATTCTGTTTCCAATTCATACTTCAGATATGAGGATTCTTGGCAATCAGTAGAATTCTGGAGTGAAAATATTTCTGTTAGTTTATCAGCCCTCATGCAAATCCGAGATGAATGACTACATTAAAAATAAAATTAACTTTAGCAAGACATGGGGTTGCTATTCTGAGTATATCTTTAACAGTATCTGCTAACATAAATGTTTTGTTAAGTAATAATTTTATTAAAAGGCTCCGACTTAAACTTTTTTAATAAGAAACAAAAGAGAGACAGTGTATAAGAGCAATTCCCTTACACTCATCTTTAAATGAAGCACCTTCCTGGTGAAACATCTCTCTCTGCTGCCTTCCTTCTCCGATGTCAACTCACCTCCCCAGTGAGCAGTTCCAGAGATGCCCTCCAGAAGCTTGACTGTGTGAAGCAGAAAATGGCTTAGGAGGAAACAAGCCAGCATTGCTGAGACAGATTTACAGCAGAGAGAGAGAGGGAGAGAGAGGCATAGTAAGGCTATAAATAGACACTGAAACAAAACTGGCTTTGCTTGGGAGGATGGCTGCTTAGGATTTGCATTCGACAATAAGATTGACTAGACATTTTCAGCACCATCAGAGAAGAAGGGAGAATCTTTACCTCATGGTTGCCGTGCAATTTTCAGCTGTTCTGAAGGGCTGAGTTCAGGCTGTCTGCTCTTCAGAAATCTTCCTCCTCTGCCCCCAGTAAATGCCAAAGAGTCTTATATATACAAGGAGCATCTGGTTCCTTTTTGATTCCCTGTAGCTGACGTTACCAAAGGGAAAGTGAAACTAGAAAGTGTAGTTGATGGGACTCTTTAGAAGGAAATGAATCTTGGGAGAGGGACAAGCCCAACTAGCTGTGTGGTGAGTCAGAAGAATTTCCTGTTTGTGAAATGTAGTGATGCCCTAGATCCGTGACCTCAAGGGAGCACTGCTTGGAGAAGGATACATTTATGAAACACCTAATTACTATGTTAACCTAACCTCACTGCTCACCCTTATCACCAATATGACTGGAAGACCACACTGTAAGGAGCAGTTACCTAACTTCCACAGGGCAGGGGATTTTAGTCTGTTTCATTTACTGCTGAATTTCTCATCCCTGAAATAATACCTGCACATTGCATGGTACGGCAGGCATTCCAAAAGCAGTTGTTGAATGAATCTATACCTGATTAAAAGCATGGGCTCTGATGTCAGTATACCTGGATTCAAAATCAGGCTTTATTTATGTGCTGTGAAACTCTAGGGGCAATTACTCAATGTCTCTAATGTAGTTTCTTCTACTGTGAATTGGGAATAATACTGATTCACAGTGGTGTTGAGAGGATGAAACAAGAGAATACATGAGATGTCCTTTGAATAATGCCTGACACCTAATAAATAAATGTTAGTTTCTATGATAATTATTAAGTAAAATCATTAACCAAAGAGATCAGAGGAAAAAAACTTTTACTGTTTGCCTTTTCTGCAGCTTTATCTCCTATGACAATTCATGATCCATTATGATCACTGACCGAAGCCAGATAGTTTCTAACATCTCTCCATGTTCTTGGCTTCCTCAAGCCCCACATCATTTTCCCCCCTTTTATTGATATATAGTAATTTATATACGGGGTACATGTGAGCATTTGTTACATGCAAAGAATGTGTAATGATCAAGTCAAAGTAATTGGGGTATCACCTGTTTATCATTATTATGTGTTGGTATCATTTCAAGTCCTCTATTCTAATTACTTTGAAATATACATAATAATGGTTGCTAAATACGGTTACCCTAATCTGCTGTCAAACATTAGAACTTAATTCTTCTATCTAACTGTATATTTATACCCATAACCAAGCTCTCTCCATCCTCCCTCCCCCTCACCCACCATATCCAGTCTCTACTATTTATTGTTCTATTCTCTATGTCCATGAGATCAAGCTTTTTGGCTCCCACATATGAGTGAGAACATGTGGTATTTGTCTTTCTGTCCCTGGCTTATTTCACTTAACATAACGACCTCCAATTCTATCTATATTGCTGCAAATGGCATGATTTCTTTCTTTGCTAATGGCTGAATAGTATTCCATTGTGTATATATACCACATTTTCTTTATTCATTTGTCAATTGACTTAGGTTGATTCCTCATCTTTGCTATTGTGAATAGTGCTGTGATGAACATGTGAGTGTAAGTATCCCTTTGATATACTAATTTCTTTCCTTTTGGATATGTATCCAGTTTTGGGATTGCTGGGTCCTATGGTAATTTTATTTTTAGTTTTTCAAGAAATCTCCATACTATTTTCCATAATGGCTATACTAATTTACATTATCTCTAACGATGTATAAGAGTTCTGTTATTTTTTTGTCTTTTTAATAATAGCCATTCTAACTGGGGTAAGATGATATCTCCCTGTGGTTTTAATTTGTATTTCCCTGATGATTAGTAATGTTGCGCATTTTTTCATATACCTGTTGGCCATTTGTATGTCTTCTTTTGAGACATGTTTATTCATGTCCTTTGCCCATTTTTACATGGGATGATTTGGGGTTTTCTTAGGGTTTTTTAAACCATTGAGATGCTTGAGTTCCTTGTACATTCTGTATATTAGTCCTTTGACAGATGAGTACCACAAATATTTTCCCCAATCAAGAAGTTGTCTCTTCATGTTGTTGATTGTTCTTTTGCTGTGAAGAATCTTTTTAGTTTAATATAGTCCCATTTATCTATTTTTGTTTTCCTTGCCTGTGTTTTTGAGATCTTAGCCATAAAATCTTTGTCTAGACCAATGTCCTAAAGAGTTTTCTCTATTTCTTCTTCTAGTAGTTTTATAGTTTCAGGTCTTACATTTAAGTCTTTAATCCATCTTGAGTTGACTTTTGTATATAGTGAGAGATAAGAGTCTAGTTTCATTCTTCTGCAAACTGGTTATCCAGTTTTCTCAGCCTCATTTGTTGAAAAGGGTGTTCTTTCTCCAGTATGTGTTCTTGGCAGTTTTAGTGAAAATTGATTGGCTGTAAATACGTGGATTTATTTCTGAGATCTCTGTTCCATTGGTCTATGTGTCTGTTTTTATGCCAAGATCATGCTATTTTGGTTATTATAGCTTTGTAACATATTTTGAATTCAGGTAGTATGATGCCTCCAGCTTTGTTCTTTTTGCTCAGGATTGTTTTGGCTATTCAGCTCCTTTTACTTTCAGTCTATATGTGTCTTTATAGATAAAGTGGTTTTTTTGTAGGCAGCATATACTTGGATCTTCTTTAAAAATTTTGTTTATTATGGTTACATAATAGTTGTATATATTTATAGGGTACATGTGATGTTTTGATATAGACATACAATGTATAATAATCAAATAAGGGTAATTGAGGTATCCTTCACCTCAGCCATTTGACATTTCTTTATGTTAGGAATATGATCATCTCAATTGATACTGAAAAAGCATTCAATAAAATCCAACATCTCTTCATGAAAAAAAATCTCAAAAAATTGGATATAGAAGGAACATACCTCAACATGATAAAAGCCATATATGACAGTCCCACAGTATGATACAGCTAGTATTATACTGAATGGGTAAAAACCGAAAGCCTTTTCTCTTAGATATAAAACAAAGCAGGATACCTACTTTCACCATTGTTATTCAACATAGTACTGAATGTTCTAGCTATAGCAATCAGACAAGAGAAAGAAAGGGCAACTAAATTAGAAAGGAAGAAGTCAAATTATCCTTGTTTGTGGAAGATATCATCTCTTATATCTAGAGAAACCTAAAGACATCACAAAAAACTATTAGAACTGACAAACAAATTCAGTACAGTTGCAAGATACAAAATCAACATACAAAAATCAGTAGCATTTCTATATGCCAACAGGAAACAATATGAAAAAGAAACCAAGGAAGTAATCCCATTTCCTATAACTACAAATAAAATAAAATACCTAGGAATAAACTTAACCAAAGAAGCGAAAGATCTCTATGAGGAAAAGTATAAAACATTGATGAAGAAGTTGAAGAGGGCACAAAAAATGGAAAGATATTTCATGCTCATGGATTGGAAGAATCAGTATAGTTAAAATGTCCAGAGCTAGCTATACAAGATGGCAGATGAGAACAACCACCAGCCAGAGAGTCTCTGCAACAAGGAGAAATTTTAGATGAAAGAGAAAAAAACAAATACAAATGAACAAAGGTCAGATGAGGGTCAGAAGGAAGGGTGCCTGAACCTACAGGAGACTCCACAGGAAGAGGTTGCAGAGAAGACTTGAAAAGAGAAAGGCATCAGCAGGGATTAAGCCCTGAGAGGCTTGGAGATCAGCAAGAAAGGTAGGTGGAACAGTTAAAATTCCCCTCCTTTGCATCTTGGACTGCTGGTGGGCTCCCGAGATGCTAGAGAGACTTGCTGACACCAGCCCAGAGACTGCTGCCACCAGTGAGACACCAGCCCAGAGACTGCTGTGGCCAGTGAGCAGAGAGCCTCCTGTGGACAGGGCACAAGGCTCCCAGCTCCCTCAGGGCTCTTCCTGCCCCACAGACCCAAGCCAGTCAGCAGATGCCATATCGCTTCTTTACCCACAGGGGTCCAGTGGGTCCCAGTCAGTCTGCGTAACTCCAGAGCCTGGTCATTCTGGGTGGATTGCCTCTTAGAGAGAGGGTCAGAGATGACCAGTGTGCAGACCTTTCTCCACCTAGTCATTTATTCTTCCCTTCTCCCACCTGCAGCTGCAGAGAGAGACAGTTTAGCCACCACCTGGAGGCATCCACAGGGAACAGGGCTTGGACATTTTCTTCTGGGGTCCTACAGTGGACTGAGGGGTTCTTGGACTTTGAGCTTCCTGCCCGCTGGCCCTCCCTGGTGCTGCTTGCCTGGCGACTCTATCAGAGTGGGGCAAACCCCTAGGTGGAGGGACATTGAACCAGCTTGGGCACCCCATGGGTGACTTGGGACCATCATTCTTCTCCCTGGCATGGACAGGGATTGATCTCTGGAACCTGGGGGACAGGTCTGCAGGCCAGATCCAATATAGCCAGGTCTCGATTGCATTGCCTGGGGGCACAGAGGGGATATTTGTGAATTAGTCCCTGAGGTGTGGGTGCCTGCAGGGGCAGGTCAAGGGTAAGAATGCCAAGTGGGTCCTAGCTGTGGCATGCTCACTGGGCACCCCTCCTCCCACGGGAGGGCCACGCTCCCAGGTCAGACTGGGATTCTGGGCAGAGAACCTCCCGGCCCATGTAATAGTTGTGGGAGAAGTCAGCTGGCTTGAGGTCCTGTCTGCTAGCGGAGGCCCAGGAGAAACATCAGAATAGGGGAGGTGGAAAGGAGTGAGACCTGCTCAAGACTCTCAGACTGTGGGTATCACATAGCCCCACCCCCACATGCAGACTTTCTGGTTGAGTGGGGCCACTTCAGCCCCTCTCTGGCAGCTCTGCCCAGAGGTGGGGAGTAGACCTTTGACACCTGCTAAATGCATTTGTGGAGCTTGAGGGCAGGCTAACCCAACCCAGCCTTGCCCAGCCTCACCTCCCCACCCACCCCTGCTGAGGTGGAGAATAAGGACATACCTGGAAACTTCAGAGCCCGCCCACCACCTGGGGCACTAGTGCTACTCTGGAGGAATTAGAGCTGGTTACAGAATACAAAAACAATATTGCAGCTTGCTCCTCCCAGCATGCGCCACTTACTGACAGGGAGGTCAATTTGCATGCCCTTTTACTGCATTTACTGACTTATCATACAGGGTGTGGTCGATTCCCACCTGCAAGCATCACCTACTGGCTCAGAAACTAAATTGGGCATGTCATTATCTAAACAAAAGAGAAGCCAAAGGCAAGAAGCAACAGCTGCTCCAGATGGGAAAGAATCAGTGAAAGAACTCTGGAAGTATGAAAAATCAGAGTGAAAGGACACACCCAAAAGGGAACACCAGCTCTCTAGCAAAGGATACCAACTGAAATCAGAACACTGAAATGACAGATGAAGAATCTCAAACATGGACTGTAAAAAAACTTGATGAAATGCAAGATAAAATGGAAACCGAAACACAAGGAAATCACAAAAAGAATGCAGGAAATGAATTAAAAAATTCACTAAAGAAATTGAAATATTAAAAAAAATCAAACAGAACTTCTGGAAATGAAAAATTTATTCAAGGAATTACAAAACACAGTGGAAAGCCTTGAGAATAGGTTAGATTAAGCAGAAGAAAGAATATCAAAGGTTGAAGGCAATACCTTTCAATTAAACCAATCAGTTGAAGAGGTAGAGCAGAGAAATAAGAGAAAAGAGCAAAGCCTACAAGAAATGTGGGATTATATGAAAAGGCCTAATATAAGAATCATAGGAATCCCTGAGGGTGAAAAAAGAAAATACACAAGGGTCGAATAATCTATTTGAGGGAATAATGGTGGAGAATTTCCCTGGCCTTGCTAGAAATCTAGATATCCAGGTACAAGAAGCTCAAAGAACTCCAGGGAGATTCATTGCAAATAGGAATACACCACAACACATAGTCATCAGACTGGCCAAAATAAACATGGAAGAGGCCCTCCTATAGCTCTAAGGTGAAAGCAGCAGGTAACCTACAAAGGAAAACCCATCAGACTAACTGCAGACTTTTCAACTGAGACCTTACAAGCCAGAGGGACTAGGGCCCCATTCTCAGTCTTCTCAAATAGAATAATGTCCAGCCTAGAATTTTGTATCCTGCAAAAGTAAGTTTCTTATACAAAGGAGAAATAAAGACCTCTCAGAGAAGGACACACTGAAGAGTTCATCAAGATAAGACCTGCCCTCCAGGAAGTACTCTGAACAGTGTTACACAGGGATCAGCACAATAAACACTCACCAGTGTAAAATCATCCAAAAGCTGAAGGTCAAGGCCAGATGCCATAATGGCTCAAAAAAGAAAAAGGAAGTACAATGTTCAACTCAACAGGATGAACAGAAATCTGCCTCACTTATCAATTCTTTCAATAAATGTAAATGGCTTGAACTGCCCACTAAAGAGACATACGCTGGCTGAATGCATAAATATACCCAAACCAAGTATCTGTTGTCTTAAGAAAACACATCTTACCCACAAGGATGCATTCAGACTCAAGGAGAAGAGATGGAAAACAATATTCCACACAAATGGAAACCAAAAGAAAGCTGGTGTAGCAATTCTGATTTCAGATAACTTAATGTTCAAATCAACAAAAGTAATGAAAGACAAAGATGATCACTATATAATGGTAAAGGGAACAATTCAACAAGAAGACATAACAATTCTAAATATTTATGCACCTAACTCAGATGCACCCAGATTCATAAAGCAAATCCTATTTGATCTAAACAAAATGATAAATAGTGGCACTGTAACAGCCAGGGACTTCAACACCCCTCTGAAAGAACAGGACAGATCTTCCAGACAGAAAGTAAACAAAGAAACAATTGACTTAAACAGAACTCTAGAACAAATGGGCCTGACTGACATTTACAGAACATTCTACTCAAAACCCACTGAATATACATTTTTCTCATCAGCTCATGGGACATTCTCTAAGGTTGACTATATCCTAGGCCACAAAACATGTCTCAACAAATTTTTAAAAATAGATGGGAGGACTTTTTCTTGAAGATATATCAATAGTGTTGGTTATGAAGGGCTCTTTGGCTTTAATTCTTGGTGTGTGTGGTAGTGTACTCTCTGTATAATTCCTTAGGCTGTAAACAGTATCAGTGGTATCTGTGATTTCCTCAGTGGTTTAGGCTGGGTTATTAGTGGAGAGTATGGTGAAGTTTTACTGGGGACAGGGTTGCTAGGAGGGCCATTATTCAGGCCCTAGTGGTGGTGGCAGTGGGCTAAGCATGCCTAATCTTGGGCCTCAGGCCAGTGTATGCTGGTGCTGGTGTTAGTGGAACCAGGCAGATTGATTCTTGGGCTTCCAGGTGGCTTGTTTAGATGCCAGTAGTGGCAGTGATGGGCCATGTGGGTGAGTGGGTTCTTGGGTCCTTGGACAGCCAGCATGGTGTTGGTGATGACAGTAGCAATGGCAGCACGATCCCCTGGGTCCTGATTGGTGTGCACTGGTGTTGGTGGTGGCTGCAATGTGGGGTTGCCACCCACAACCCCAGACACACAGCTCTCAGGCTCTCCTACTTCTGTGACAACAGCGTCACAGTGCTGTGAAGAGTGGGGAGGGATGCCAACCTTCACACATGAACCCAAGCACAGAGGCCATGTTGCCAGTGCGTATGCAGTCACCACTCACAGCCCCAGACAGGTGGCCCACCAGTTTGCCTGCCCAGTGTCTGGTGGCAGCAGCAGTGGCTGTGCCTGCAGCATTGTGCAGAGGGAGATAAAGAGTCCTGCTCTCTTTGCAGGATCCTGAGCACAGAGGCCACTCTGTTGGTGAGAGGGGAATCTCTCTTATCTGTTCATGAGGCTGAACACAAAAGTTTGTACCACTGCTCGGGGTGGGGTTGCTTCTTTCTCACAGCCGCAGATAGGGAGCTCTTGGCTCTGGAAAGTACATAATTTGGTTTCCTTTGTCCCAGGGGCTGCCTTTTGGTGCGCTGCACTGTGCTTTCCTTGGGGACTAGTACTCCCTGTGGGTTAAACTAATAATATTGGGGACCCCACAGCACCTTTGGGTCCTGGCAGTGCTGTGCTGCTGTAACCCTCCAAGTGTACACTGGAGGATGTCATTGGCGGCTCCCAGGATGTGGAGATATGGGGGTTATGCTTCCCAGTGCAGAATGCAGTCTATGATGACTCTGGTCTCACAGTGGTGCTCAGCTGCAGCTGCTTAGGTCTGGGGGATGGTGAATGATCCAGTGTGAACTCCCAATTTTGTGCAATATCTTCGCTGGATCTCCAAATCACCATCCACACTAGGGTCAGGGTTAATGTGGGTAGAGGAGCTCTCCTGTGGTTCAGATTACAGCAGTCTGCTGTGTTTGTGTGGACGAATAAAGTCTCTCACCCTTTCCCTGCAATACTGAGCCCCTCTGGGCTCCCAGCCAAGGGATTCCTCCCTTCCTTCTCCTCATGTGGCTCAGATATTTCTCTTGACTTCTTTTTCAGACTCCAGTGTTTTCTTCTAGATGTTCTATTTATGGTATGATTTGTAATTTTGACTTTTTTTTTTCTAGAGAGGGTGAGTGTTTGATGTCTCTACTCAGCCATCTTGAGCTGGAATCCCCACAACATTTTTAATCCCTGCATGTCACCTAGGCATTATTAGGCAGCCCCAGATTGCAATGTGCAGCCATGGTGGTTTGTGATGATAAAGGAAATGTGCTTTCCTTATTCATACCCTTAATCACAAAGGGGTAATAATAAATATAAAGCCAAGGGAATAAAAGGTAACAACAGCACCAGATGACTTTGAGGTTAGGAAATTAGACAGAGAACAGATAAAAGATATTCTCCAGCAAAATTGCTGAGGTAGGTTATTCAGTCTTTGAGAAAGTTATTATTGCGAATTTTCCTGCCTAGGGCAGGATAGAAGCGGAGGCTATGCTTTCTAAAAATCCTCTACTCTTTAATTAGGATGTACAGCTAAGCCTATCCCAATTGGAAACACTTACCTTTAAGTCTTACTCAAAAGTTTCAAATTCTAGTTCTATTCACAAGTTCTATTATGTACTTAAAAGAATGTATATGTTCGGTGTTCAAAAAATGCTGAAATAGGAAAATGGGGATACTATGGGTTTGGTTTGATTTGGTTTTTGGAATTTGCATTTAAGAAAACTATTGGATAGAAATTTTTAAATCTTATGAATAAAGGTACTCGCTAGAGAGAAGCATAAAAAGAAAGGTTTCACCCATGGTCGCTGTGTTTTGAAGTGCCTAAAGATACTAATTTACACTTCAGAAATCTGTGAGGCCAGTGCCTGTGTGTAATGTTACCATAGCAGGGGTGCATCAGCTGATCTGGCAGCTGAGTGAGTGTGAGAATATGCAGCGTGATTGCAAAATAGAAACTAAAAAGGAAAACCAACTGTCTCTTGGTGCTGCTCCTATTTTGAGAGAAATGAAACTTATCAAGAGAGATTACCCTGGGTGCTACAAATATTAATATTTATAAACCTTTTTTCTAGATGCATATTTCCTAGAACATAGACCTTGTGCATATTTCCTAGAACATAAGCCTTGTTCATATAGAACAAAGATTTGCTTGCTGTTCCCAGAATGAGGAAAACCACCTTGAGTGGTTAGTCAGCTATGGGTGGTAGAACACAATACTTCTCACGTTGTGATCTGCCACCAGCCATAACAGCAACACCTAAAAACTTGTTAGAAATGCAAATCTTAGGCCTCATTCTAGACTGACTAAATCGGAAATTCTATTGTTGGGACCCAGAAATCCATGTGTTGATAAGCCTTCCAGATAATTCTAATAATGCTTCCAGACAACCATATGATATAATGAATGTAACTGAAAATACTTTTGCTACCATAAAATGAAACTCTATACTTTTTCCTTGAGTTTTTTTTTTTAAATTAACCCCCTTTTTTGTTTTAAGTCTATGTAAAGAATATTTGACTAAAGTTTTGTCCACCTACAAGAGCTGGTGGCTAGTTCAGTAGCATTCACACCTGATAGAGGAATACTCAGTTATCCCAGTGGGTTCTCTTGATCATCACAATGGCCTGTAATTTGGAAATAATGTGTTCCTACCTGATACAGCCTTCCCTCCTGTACTCACACATAGACATATGTTTAAAATAATCTTCAAATGAACTACAAAAAAGTTGATATAGTTAATAATATAGATTCCCATTCTTATTCTTTTTTCAAAAATTAATTCAACACTATTTCTTTTTGCTGTGGTTTGAATGTGTCCCCCAAAGTTCATGTGTTGGAAGCTTGATCTCCAGAGAAGCAATGTTGGGAGGTGGTTGGGTCGTGGGGGCACTGCCCTCATGAGAAGATTAATACCATTGTCATGGGAGTAGGGTCCTTATAATAGGATGAATTCTAGCCCCTCTTGCTCACTCCACTCCGTCTTTGCCCTTCTGCCATGGGATGACCCAGCAAGAATGTCCTGGCCAGATATAGCCTCTTGATCTTACACTTCCCAGCCCCCAGAACCATGAGCCAATACATTTCTATTTATTATAAATTACCCAGGCCGGGCACAGTGGCTTACCCCTATAATCCTAGCACTCTGGGAGGCCAAGGCAGGAGAATTACTTGAGCTCAGGAATTTGAGGCCAGCCTGAACAAGAGCAAGACCCTGTCACTACTAAAAATTGAAAAATTAGCTGGGCATCAAGGTGCATACCTGTAGTTCCAGCTACTCAAGAGGCTAAGACAGGATTGAGACCAGGAGTTTAAGGTTGTAGTGAGCTATGATGACAGCACTGCACTCTATCCAGGGCAACAGAGGGAGACTCTGTCTCTAAATAAATAAATAAATAAAATAAATTACCCAATCTGTGGTATTCTGTTATAGTAGCACAACATGGACTGAGACACTTTTCAATATTAAGTTTTTAGACTGCAGTTGGGCAGTCTTTGATTGGAAACTTGATGTGGGTAAATGACTTTATTTCTCCATAGTCCTAAGCAGAAAACAAGATGCCCCAGAAAAATTTATGCTGAGATAATTTGGACCATTGCCCGTGTTAGAGCACTAAGAGTATTTGTTTCATTCATTCATTAATTCATTAATCAATTCAATAAATACTTATTAAGTATCTATGAGTAATACATCATTCTAAGCATTTGAGATAGATCAGTACACAAAGATCTCTGTCTTCATGTGTCACAGTTGAGTTCACAGCTGAACTTTGAAGTTTTACTCCAGTTTTTGGGCTCTAGGCTTGTGAGAATCACAAGCCTTGGCCCACCCAACGGAGAAAGATCACAGACACTCAGCAAATATGCATGAAGAATTTATTGTAAGGAAAGTTTAAGGGTGCAAAGCAAAAGTACATTTCCTAAGGGGAAAATGGTCTGTCTCCATGAGTGGAGAAGACCCTGTCTACTTCATTGTTTTTCTTTTTATATGCTTTATGTTTAGGTAAAGGTTAGCTATAATTATTTATAACTATACATCACTGCTTTTGGAACTGAATTCTTTCCAGGTATGGACATGACTTAAAGGTTATGTTCCAGTAATACTTTCTAGTGTATGTATGATGGGGAAAGTTTCATAACCATTTATGGTGTTCTTTCCATTCTCTGACTGGTGGTCAGTGCTCCATGGCCTAATCACCCCATTCTTTAACACTGACATAACCGTTCCCTCTTTTTATTTTTCTGCAAACATTTTCTCCTTGTTTTTTTTCTATAACTGCTTTCTCTTTTCTGTTTCTCTGATTTCCATTACCTCTCACTTGTTTTTCTGTCCCTAACACATGGAGCCTGTATTCTATCAAGAAGAAAAGACAATAAACTGAATTGTGTCCCGCCCTTTCCCCAAAATTCATACATTGAAGCCCTAATCCTCCATGTGACTCTATTTGGAGATAAGGCCTGTGAGGAGGTAATTAAGGTTAAATGAAGTCATAGGGTGGGGCCATAATCCCATAGCACTGATGTCCTTATACAAAGAGGAAGAGACATCAGTGCTTGTGTGCACGCTCTCTCTCTCTCTCTTTCTCTCTTTCTCTGCACACACTGAGGAAAGGCCATGTGAAGTCACACTGGGAAAGCAGCTATCTGCAAGCCAGGAAGAGAGGTCTCACCAGAAATCAATCCTGCTGGCATCTAGATCTTGGAATTCAGCCTCCAAAACTCTTAGAAAATAGATTTCTGTTGTTCAAGCCACCCAGTTTGTGATTTTTCATCATGGCAGCCCAAGCAGACTAACAATAATAAGTGAATGAAATAATATGGGTCAAGTGTTACAGGAAAAAAAAAGAGCAAGTAGAGAAAGGAAGAGGAATTATATATGGGGAGAGGAAAGGGTCCAAGGGACCCTCTATCACAGCTGCTAAGTGATACAGAGGGAAACCTTTCCATGCTTCAATTTCTTCATAGTTACTATGGGAATTATATTAGTACTTACCACATAGGGTTTAACAAAGATTAAGTGGACCACTACATATAAATCCCTGAAAACAGTGCCTGGCACATGGTAAATGCCCAATAAGTGTTATGCATTACTACCTACTACTGCCACCACTACTATCTAGGAATGACATTTATTTCTGGGTCAGGGTCTACTCACAGATGGTGGCCTGTACTCTAATGTGGAGCTTTGTCTATAGTGTTATCAACTATTGGTGGCTGCCACTGGGTTGCTATTTCAGTTTCTCTTTTTCTTTTTATCCTCTTTACTGGCCACAGTGGGAAACTGGGCTGCTACTCCAAAGGAAGAAGAGTTAGTGCCTCTATACTAAGGGATATTTGTGCTGCTAAAAGAGCAAAAAAGTTTAACCCAGACCCAAAATATTTCAGAATTAGGAAAAATCGAGGTTTGGAAATGTATTCAAAAAAGAAGAAATATTGCTTTTATAGAGCTCCTGAACTAGTATAAGCCTGGCTACTATAACAGAGAAGCTCAAAAACATAAATGATACTGTAGAAGAGGTTTATTTCTTGCTCATATAATTGTCGAAGGCTCGTGTACCCGGACAGCTGGTGGTTCACCTTTATGCAACGATTCAAGGACACAGATTTCTTCCATCCTCCAGCTCTGCCATCTCCTAGACTACAGCCTAGAAATTGAGAGTAAAGAAGGCACACCTGCTTCTTAACCATCTTTATACCTGGAAGTGACGTACATCACTTTCACTTACATTCCACTAGCAGGAGCTAGTTCATGGCCTATCTACATAGAAGGGGAGGTTGGGAAATGCAGCTGCTGCTCAGGAAGCCCTTTCCCAGTGACAGCTTCATACCATGAAGGAGCAGCACTGAATTGGGAGGATCATGAGCTGCTTCCACCACAGTATCCTATTCTGGCCCTAAATAACCATGTGTACCCTTCTTCCCAAACACGGAACATAATCAGAACTTTCCCAAGAGAACCAGCCCAGAGTCAAAGCAATCACTGCACCAGCTCATGGCCAGGGATCTCTGGGTGATGCACTGTCCTCCCCAGTGGTCTGGACGTGACTCTTTGTGGTTTGGTGCTAAAAATAACTAGAAGGCTAGATAAGCCTAGATAACTCATGTGTATCATGGTATCATGTGTATTGTGACTGGATAGCCACAATAAATGCTCCCGACTGAGAAAAGGAAACACAGAAGAATCTCAGAAGTAACCAGTCTGTAGCAATGATGAAATTCTGGTCAATGGGCATTTTGAAGCTCCTCTACCCTGGCAATGGTGGAAGTTTCTTAATTAGACCCTGATTCTGCTCTCTGATAAGAACTGTCCTGCTATTGTTCTCCAAACATCTGGCTCCATCCTCTGGGAGCTTCTTTTTGACGTTTACTCTCTTATTCTTATTTCTTCTGCCATGAGGTGGGTGTTCTGTTTTTACCTTGCTGGTTCCAAAGCCTCCTGTACTCAAACGGAAACCTTGTCAATAGTTTCCCTTAAAGGAGAGCATTTGTTTAAAACATTAATGCCCTCAAAGAATGCCTCAAATATTTAACAATATTTGTTTCTGAATATAAAAAGAGTTTTAAAAGGAGCTTATCATGAAAGCATTGGTGGGTAAAAAAGAGATGAAAAAGGCCAAATAAAAGTACGAAGGACAGTAAACAGCAGTCAGAGGAAATGTGTGGAAATGTTTGTTATCCGCATGTATGGGAATTTCTGATGTTTTTGAAATCAGCAGTAGGAACATCCCCATTTCTCTTGTCAGCTGCTTCACCACAATCTTAGAAACCAAGTTTCTAGTGTACTTCATGATTTCCCACCAGACTTTGCACCTTCCTTTAGACTCCTGTGCTTACTAAAGGGCTGCAGAAGAGACACCTCCCTCCCCAACACTCACTTAAGGCCAAGCTCCACAGGCTAAAATTCCCCCACAATATCAGGGAAGATAAGTATTAATATGAAACAAAAGCCCCTGTCCCTGCCTTTCTGGAGTTTATAATCTGATTGCAAAATTAAGTCTGTCCATATCTGAAGAGACAGAGAAAGGAAATCCCTTTAAAACTGAAAAGAACATGGAATGGGTGAAGCTATTCCTGCTTTGTTGGAAAATGAGACAACTGAAGGGATGTGTGCTCTCTACAGGAGCACAATATTGTTGTGGACGTGTGCCTTTCATCTTAGTATGCTCTCTTTTATCACTTTACTTGACACCAATTGGGAGCCCAATAACTGCTTTTTGCACGAAAAATAAATTCCCTAACATTGATGGCAAAACAAAATGAACAAAACAAAATGAAACAAAACAGAAAAGCCAGAACAGAGTGGGACAGATAGAGGACAGTGATCAGAGCAATCCTCCTGGAGTTGAATACTCCTAGGGTTGAATATCTATCAGTCAGGAACACCAAGTGGGGGCAGTATGTACGGCTCTCAGTAGCTGGCCCTACGATGTCCATGCCAGAGGACTGGATTTCATACTCCAGTGGTGTGGCTATTGCCAAATACCATCATGCAACCTCCCTAAATTTAATGCCTTCTCTAAAACTGGCATATATGACCTAAACTGGTTCCAAACTGAGATGCTTCACAAGCTTTTGAGCTGGAAATCGTGGGTGAAGTGTAGTAGTGAAGTGTTTAGTTTCTGGAATCTCAGTACTTGAGTTCAAATCTGTCCCTACCACTTACTAATTGTTTGACCTTGAATAATTACTTGATCTATCTGAAACCTTAGTTTACACATCTGTAAAGTGTAAGTATTGATACCAACCGTTTAGAGTTAAAGAGAAATTTTGCAGTGGGCACCTGTTAAAAATGACCAGGGAGACTTTATTCAAGACTGTTGCAATAGGGAGAGAGACTATCGAAGTAGGGGAGAAAGATTAAACTCGACTCTGAGTACAAGTGAGGATTTACAGTCAACAGGTTAAGGTGAGGAAGCAGATAAAAAATTTTTGAGAGGAACTTAGTTAGATATCAAGGGTTGAGGAAGAGGAACTTGACAAGGTCAGGGGCTTCTCTATAAACTGTTTCAGCAGACTGCTAAGCCAAGATTGAGGCTTAGTGAAGAAGAAGACTCTAACAAGGAATCTGTTTAAAGTTTGGTCGAGGAGGAAATACTTGTGAAAAGTTATAATGAGTACTCAACAGACAAATATTTATCTCTTTTTAAAATCATAAGTGGCCACTTTTTAAAATCAAGTTTATTTATGATTTCCTCTGTAGCAAGATCATAGTTTGAAACATATTAATGTGCTTTTCCTTTTTGTACTTCCTTGTTTAAGAATTTCACCTATAAAATCTCAGGCAACAGTTTCTTTAGGGTAAATTGGTATTATAATGGCTGGAATGCAAAGAGAAAGGCAGTCAGTATTTAGCCATGATTTCCAAATCAGGCCACTGAAACCCATTTCAGAAACGGTACTGTTGTAGGAACATCCTACATTGTTGTAGGAACACTGAGGCAGCTTAGTTCAGAATTTTCCACTTTTTGTCCTGGATCAACAAAGAGAAAAAAGGAGTCAGGAAAAAAAAAATCTTCACAAATTATATCTGTAGTACAATTGATGAAGAAAACTCTAGAATTCTAACTTATATATAAATATAGGCTATGGTCAAAAGCAGCATAAACCAGCAAAAATAACATGGGAAGCTTTGACTGGGGATGAGTGGATGAAGCTGGGACCGGCTCAGAATGGCGAGGGCATTTGGAGATGGTGAGTCTCAAATTGGAACAAAGGTCCTGTCCCAGAAGGAAAGAACTGCACCCTGAGTGGAAACTTCAAAAAGCAGAAATGAAATCCAACCATGTTAACACCCAGGGAAGTAGTGGGAGGCAGAAGGAAAAAGGAGACCCTTCCTCTGCTTTCCAATGTCCCAAGGACTCTCTTCCTGCTTTATTTCCTGTTTGCCTGAGAGCACTTTGATTTTTTTTCCTAACTATTCTGGGAGATTTTTCATTTTTATTCATTTATTTATTTTGCTACACATCTATGCCCTTCAATTTTTTTGTCTATCTTCATGTTTTTAAATTATAAAAATTAAATATATATATATAATAAATTCCTCAGTATGGTCCAAAGTTGAACTTGGATCATAATATCCTTTCATCATTCCCCATCCATGCTGTTTTGTAGCTGCGGCTTTCAATTCAATGATAAATCTTACATCTCTCTATGTCAGTATATGTAGATAATCTTGCTATTTTTTTCAAGGATAACATTTAACAGACATATTTTAATATTTAATCTTCTTTTATTAGATATTTAAGTCATTTTCAGATTATCACTATTACAAACAGTGCTGAAATGAATATCTTTGCACAATTGTGTGGGTTTTTCAGTAGGAAGCATTCCAAAAATTAAAATTGCTATGTCAAAGAAATTGACCAGATGTTTCTCATTATGTCGTAAATCCTGGCCCCATTTGTTGTCCCAAGTACAGT
This sequence comes from Cheirogaleus medius, assembly GCA_008086735.1. Classification (NCBI taxonomy): domain Eukaryota; kingdom Metazoa; phylum Chordata; class Mammalia; order Primates; family Cheirogaleidae; genus Cheirogaleus; species Cheirogaleus medius. The sequence continues at coordinate 25,271,290 of VBSM01003143.1, forward strand.
GTTGAGTTGCTCTTCAACTCACTCACAGTAAGTATAGGCTACTTTCTTACCCAAGTACAGTGCTCATAACCCAAATTTAGGGTAGAAAATCCTTCCTTCCACTGTCAATCCTGTTACCTCTCTGCAAAAATGGGAGGGTCACCTTTTGTGTAGTTATATTTTCCCATTACTTGTGCTGGAAACAGATGGATTTCTCCATCACTTCTTCTCTATTATCCCTTGTGGTTTGGCTAGAAGCCCTGCTCTCCAACTGAGGGTCATGACAGAACCTGGGCTCCTACCAGTGTATTTGGAAATCTGGAATTCGTCCACAAATGGAATCCTCTTGCACTCCCATCTCACCCTGTTTTCTGCCACTTGCAGAATCAAGAAAAGCGCCAAGGATGGTGCCTGGCAAATTGCAATCTGTTAATACATGTTAGTGGACCCTGCCCCACACCTTCCTGTCATCCCGAAGCAGAGAGACTCATCTCCTAAGTCTTGTTTGCTGACTTTCTGGGCAAAGTGACTCAAAACCCAGTTATTCTTGTCTTGGATTTGAGCTCTTGGAGTCAGTCCAGCCATGGAGAGCACTAGTCTTGTGACTTCTTCTTTTTTTTTCAGCATAGATATGAAGTCATTAGAAATGAGGAAATGAAAACACCCTTGCTATTACTTCCCGAAAGAAAGAAATACTTTGGTAAGAATTGTTCTTCTTTTACCTGCTGTGACCCTCTTGCTGGTTTACTGGGACTCTTGCCCCCGAACCTGATTCACACCAGGAACATACTTGGATCACCGTAGAGGGAAACTGAAGAAAAGAGCAAGGATTATCTGAGAGGTTCTCAAAATGACAATGTGCCATCTCCTGCCCCTCACCTTTGTGTAGCCTTTTGTATTTTCATATTACCTTTGTAACACAGATAAGTGAGACTGGAACACTTAAAAAAATAAAAACAAAAACAAGGGAGCATACCCTCATAAGGAGAGTGGGGAGGGGTTGTTATTTTTGCAAAAATAACGATAGAGTAAAAGACATCGGGTAAGTTCAAACTGTAAGTTGTGCTTTGTTTCCACGGGAGATGAATAAAAGAAGGCACCTTACTGCCTCCAACCCAGTCACAGCCCTAATCCCAATCATGACCAGCAGAAGTTGTTTTAAATAGTTTCCTCCATATAAAGATAATTGCCGATAACTTGTCAGTGATTGTTCCCTCTGTTTTCTCTGTATTTTTCTGAATGGCTGAGGAGAAATTTAGGGAAGCTGAATTCAGAATACATAATTTGCCCATCTATCCATGCATTTATCTTTATGGCTCCATCTTTATTCATTCATTAATTCATGAATTATTCATTCATTAAATCACTCAGTCAATATTTATTGAATTCCAGCCACGTGTCAGGCACTGTTTTATGCCTCTGATGTTCTGAGTACAATAAAATAAAGATAGCTAACATTTATTGATCCCTGATAATGTACCAGGAACTGTTTTAGGAGTTCTATATATAATATTGTGTTTAATCTCTGACACAGCTTTATTATATATATTGTGGTTATCTCCTTTTTAGAGATCAAGAGGCAGACCCAAAGGGGTTACATAACTTGCAAAAGATTGCACACTTGCAAACAGAGGATCTTTGCTTTGAACCTGGTAGTCTGGCTCTAGAACCAGAAGCTGGATAGGGTAAGGTGAGGGTGTAGAGGGTGTAAAATTTAAGGAGGAACTTATTCCCATGGTGATGCAAGTTCTGATCCCGCACTTGCATGACCTGAGAGTGAGTGTCTCCTTAATGTGCATTAGGTGCCTTCCTCGTCTTACCTTATCTAGTCAGTCCCAGCCCTATCTAGAGCCTTCATTTTTAAACTCTATCCTTTATAGCTTAACATTCTCTACAAAATTACACCATGCAATAGAAAGGTCATACTCTGACCTGAGCTGGTGTTACTGTCACACAAACTGTGTACTCGAGGGTTGAAGAAAATATAAAAATTGATGAAGTCATAACATATCCTGCATATACTGCAGTTAGAGAGCCATTTATGAAGCATCTGGAATACTTGGGGTGTACAATCATCTGGTCATCTGATAGCCCTAGAGCTGGGATGGGATGTAAGAGGATAACCTGGTAAAGCTCCTGTACTTAAAAGAAACTCAGGCTTAAAAGAATGAAATAATTTTCACAAAGTGACAGAACCAGAATGGGAAGAAATGAGACTGGATCACCAATTTTCTAATTCCTGGTTTCATTCAGTATCTTTAATCATATATTAGGGTTCAGTGAAAGCAGCAGAGCCACTAGGAGGGATATATACATATTTATTACAGGAATTTGATCGTATGCAATTGTAGCAGCTGGCCAAGCAGTCTTTGTAAGGCTCTTGTCTTCACTTCTGGCGCTGGAGCTTCCAGTCCATGAGGCAGGCAGGAGAGACGGGAAGATGGATGTGGGGTGGGGACAGCAAGGATAGGCTGGAACCACAAGCACCAGCCTTAGCCCCACAACCATGGACTAGAACCCAAGTCAGCCCTCACTGCCTCCAGCCCCTCCTGCAGGAACAGCTGGAGCCCTTTGTCACAGAGCTAGAGACACATCTGGCCCAGGATTTAGAGATGCTGAAGGAGGATCCAGGGGAAGGTGGAGCAGTTGTGGGCCTGGCATCCCAAGGAGTTGAGCCAGGAGATAAGCAACAAAGCTCTGTGAGCCGCAAAAACACCTGCCCTGACCTCCCAAGCATAAAAAGCAAAATGGCTGCTTCCGTTGCACCCTCCAAATCACACGCAGAAATGTCTGCTGACTCCCCTGACTGGAAACCTACAGAGAAGGAAATTGTGGGAAACACAGTTCAGCTAGCCAAGCTGACACATTATAGAGTCCCTAGAGTTTTCAACTGTACTTCTTTGTCTAGCTCAGGCACTGTCATGTGAGCTTTTTGGCAGTGCTTTCCAAGATAGAATGTCTTTTCATTTGAAGAAAATATTGAAGAATAAAATGCATTCTTGATTTCTGGAATGATGACAGAAGAAGTCATAGCACAAGCAGCCTCCCCTAATAATAGCAGCAGCACCAACAAATGAAGTCATTCTGCATCTTTGTTTCTTATGGGAGGAAGAAAACTCCAAAAAAGTCTATCTCAACAGAGGTCACCTCCCTCTCATCAGACACAGAAATGCCCGTTCCTGCTGAGGGTTCACCTGTCCTTATCCCTAGTCTCTTGTCATGGCCCAAAGATCAGGGGAAATACTCTCAGCATGCCAGATTTCAACAGCAATAAACAGAATTGTTTACTGGGTCAGTGGGTCCAGGATATTAAGGGACAGATATCAGTTAAAAGCATTTTTCCAAAAAAAATCCCTTTGTATTCTAAAGAAAATACTATAAAGACATGATTACCCTGGTTTCTCAGACGTTCAATGCAGAAGTCTCTCTCCTTAACTCGTGGGCTGCTTTTCAGAACTGAGCAGAGCAGAGCAGAGAATTGAAGGTCTTGTCTCTTATGTATGTACCAACACAAAAGGCTGCCTAAACTCAGGTGCCATAGACATGCCCTGTCACTGGTCCTCTCCACTGAGGTCATCTGTCTCTTTCTCTAATTATCCCCAAGTGCTTGACAAAAACGATGACATCCATATATAAGTTTTCCATTCTAATTTGGGCATTAAAAGATGGGTTTCCTCTGTTCTCTAATAGAGACAATTCAAAGCATCAAATATGCAAATATTCTTATAGCAGAATGCAAAATAAGAGACAATCCTTTGCTCTGTTCCAGACCCTTGTTATTACTTAATTATATCTCACAGGAAACAATAAAACACTTCAAATAATCAAAAATTCCCGAGCAGCCTTCTGCACTTTTGTCCGAGGGTCTGTGGCACACCGTTTCCAGTAGTTTCTATACTCTTACGTGTCTGAAGATTCCCAGGAATGTGAATCATGGCTATAATGGTGTTCTATAGCAGAGTTGCAAACTTTTTCTCTTAAGGGTCAAATAGTAAATATTTTCTTTGGTTTTCTGGGCAATATGGTCCAGGTCTCAACTACTCTGCTGTCACAGTATAAATGCAGTGATAGACCATACATATTCCAATAAAACTTTATTTACAAAAACAATTGGCAGGCTGTATTTGGCCCATGAGCCAATACAGGTTTGTACATCTTTGCACTCTGGTCCTATAAATTCTTCATGCTCGCTGAGCATCTTGAAGAAATGAGGTCATAATGTTATTCACTCTACCTCCCTTTTACTTCAAATCCACCTCATTGCTATAAGTGATCTACAGCTCACGAATATCGCAGTAAAAACCCTGTACATGCCATCTGTCTTTACAAGGGCTAAATCCTTTGATTAGATTGTAAATAAAGTCCTGCCAATTGTGGCTTCCCTCTCTTCCTCCTGGGATCCTCGAAACTCCCCACTTTGCAATAGTTTTCTTAGCACGCCACTTTCCAAAATGTTAAAAAATGTTATTAAACATCAGCTTTATTTGCTTAGTCTTTATTGACACTTTAAAGAAGCGTAGGTATACTGGGTTTCAGCACTCACGGTGTCGTGAGCTCCCGCTTCCGTGACGAATTTGTGCTGCTTGTGTCGATCCAGACGTGAAATTAACCCTCTTCACAGCACCCCCAAAATCCACTCACTCAACGCCACAAGTGCCTCCCCTGTGTCATCCAGCTCCCCCACCTCGGAATCCCTTCTTCCAGAGGACACCCAGTCCCTCCCTCTCATCTCCCTTCTGTACTAAGGGACAAAATTGTCCCAGCCTCAATCCAGAAAATGTACCAGTTTATTTGTCTCAAAGAAAAAGGAAAAAAAAAAAAAAAAGGAATTCCCTGTGCTCCCTCCACCCCAAAAGAAGAATTCTGAGGCCACTTGTTCTTCATTTAAAAAAGACAATTTAACTCATTGCATACCAAAATGCTAACAGAATTCCAGTGTTCTGGGACTGTGGGTAAAATTTTATTTTATTTTTCTTCGTAGCCTTTTGCGTTTTCCCAGTTTTCTGTGTATTCCTTTTCCAATAAGAAACACGAAAGAACAGCGGAGCGGCGGCTAAAGCCCTCCCTGCTCGGCCCCTGCGGGGCAGGTGGCGGCTCAGGCGGGCGCGGCCGGTGAGTCGGCCCAGCGCGCCCCCTGGTGGGGCGGCCTAGCCAGCGCCTCCCGCGCCTCTGGGTCGGTTTCAGCTGCCCTCGCGAAGGTCACCTCCACCCCGCCCTTCCAAAGCCAATGACCTTTTCTCGGCCCCGTGCTTTTCAGCTTGCCTCTGCTGACCGGAAAGAGGGCAGGACCCGGTGTCTGAGGCTTTGTCTTGACGGCGGGTTGGTTGCAGAGCCGAAAGGTCCCTAACCGCGCAGGGTCATTGACCTCAGTGGTAATGAGGACAGCCACAGTGGTTGCAGTGCCCATCATCACAGCTGCTTAATTGCTTAAACAGAGCAGTTTGCCTACTGGAGGCTACAAATTAAAAGGTCTTGCTTCGATTTGTGTGTTTCCTGAATTTTAATTTAACTTGTGGCATTAATCCTTCCTGGGATTCCCTAGCACAGGCACCCACTGTTTCCTAGAGTGAGCAGAGCAGCCTAAAGCCTCCTCACCACTCACTCAGCAGCAAGGGGAGCCCCCAGTTATTGGGGGGGAGAGTAGACAGTCCAGCAGTAGGAAGAATATTTCTCCTGGTGAACCCTGCTTTGGGGGGACCATCCAGGAGACTTCCCTCTGGGTGCTGGCCTCCAGGGGCTGCTTTTCTCTTCACCTCTTACCATTCTTTTTCCTTCACCAAAGACTCATAGATTGCCCTCTTCGATTTTACAGTTTCATCAAATCTTTTGTCGCATTTACCTCTCTGCTCCAACTCAGGGTAGGAGAGAATTTACCCACCATTCCCTGAACACCCCCTGAACTGTCTGGTCTCTAGGCTTTGGCTCTCTGCAGGCTTCCCCTTTCCCTTACAACCAGCACACAGAAAAAGACTCCTGCTCTCCTTGGTCTGCAGGACTCCAGACAGACTTCTGTAATAAGGTTTGCCTCCCATTGTCCAAGGCCAGTCGCTTGGTGATGTCCTGATGACCTTCAAAACCATCACCCAGCTCATCTGCCCAATGGCACCCCCACCCCAATGGTCTGTTGCTCTCTAAATCTCTTCCCTCTAGTAAATCCCTACAAAAATTAATGTCCACCCTCAGGAGTCTGGCCTTACTGCTATTGGTAATAATAATAACAGCACCATTTCTGAGAGCTTAGCACATCCTAGTAGCTGTGACAATTGTCTGGATGCTTTTCATAACTTA
>VBSM01003143.1:25279297-25300529 GCA_008086735.1 Cheirogaleus medius
TATTTCTATTTTTAGCTGTTTGATGTATCTCCAAATTCTTTTCCACAAAGGTTGCACTGATTTGCAGTCTCACCAGAAGTGTAAGAGTGTTCCTGTCTCTCCACATCCTCGACAGCATCATTTGTTGTTTTGGGATTTCTTGATACAGGCCATTCTTACTGGGCTTAGGGGGTATCTCATTGTGGTTTCGATTTGAATTTCTCTAATGATTAGAGATGTTGAGCATTTTTTTATATGTTTGCAGGCCATTATTCTGTCTTCTTTGGAGAAGTTTCTGTTCATTTCCATTGCCCATTTCTTGATGGGGTTGTTTGATTTTTTCTTGTTAATTCTTTTTGAATTCTAGATAGATTCTTGGTATTAGACCTTTATCAGAAGTGTAGAGAGCAAATATTTTCTCTTCATGGGCTTTTTAAAGCGAGTTTGTTGTTTTTCAATGAGTTCCAGCAATGACAGGCTTTCAGTAAATGTGACAAGTTTTATACTCCTAATGTAACCTGTGTTTCCCAGGTCACTCCAGCCTGGAGACAAAATCAAGGTCACCATTAGAGAAACAGGTAAGAGAAACAAAACTGCATTTCTCTGTTCTGCTTCCCATCTACAATGGCGAAATCTAGCCCTGCCCTAGCCTCCCCACCCACCCAAATATTCCTGGGAGGTCCCTGGAGGGTCCTCAGGATTTCTCCTCCCTGCTCTACTCGCTTCTGCCCTGCTCCATGGTGTCTGCTGCCCTGGGCCTTGGTCCGGCCACTCCACTCCCCAGTGAACTGGGACAAAGGCTTTGATGTATTTTTGTTTCAAGTCTCCACTCCTGAAGTCTCTGGCACAAGTGCCTAGCGAGAGAAGGCGGATCTCTCATACTTTGTGAGTACAAATACTCACAAAGTCTCCCCTTCATTTTCACACTGAGCCATTTTCCTTCAACCAAATTCATATTCTCCATTCTCTTTTTCTTACCTTAAATTCTTTCCCAAGAGACTCCTACTCATCCCCCAAAATGGCCTCCAGAATGGCATCACTCTGTACAGTGGTATGACTAGTAAAAATTGGTCCCTGGACACTCCCATGTCGTGGTGAAATCAGAGGGGCTCAATTTAGTATAGCTTAAGTTTCAGAGGCAAGAACTTACTTCTCTTCCCTACGCACACACAAATGCACACATGCGCATACACACAGCCTAACTGTGCTACCTAAAATATTTCTCCCTCCAGTAACTCTTGACTTGACAGCCACAGCACAGCTCCAGCCTCCTGAGCTCTCACAGGAGGAGGGACACCTGTTTGAACAGTATCAAATCAGATAGGGACAGTCACTCTAATGGGCTTTGGTTCATTGCCACCATCCTCTGAATGCACCAGGAAGAAATCATTAGACTTTTGGGGGGATGAGGCAGGGGAAATTTTTTGAGAATAGCTAGAGAGAAGTAGATAAATGAAGACTGAAAATGGATTTGGGCTGGACTTGTGGTCTCTACTTGGTTTCAGAGTGGGGGAATGTGGCTGCTGTGACAAGTACCACAAACTTGGTAGCTCAGTGTGACAGAAATGTATTCTCTCACAGTGCTGAAGGTTTGTGGTCAGAAACCAAGATGTTGGCAGGGCCACACTGTCTCTGAAGGCTCAAGGAAGAATCCGCTCATACCTCTTCTATCTTCTGGTGGTTCCTGGTGTTCCTAGGCTTGTGGCTGCACTGCTCCAATCTCTGCCCCCACCTTTACACAGTCTCCTTCCCTGTGTGTTCCCGTGTTTTCTCCTTTTTTGTCCTAAGGACATTGACATTGGATTTAAGGCCACCCTAATACAAGATGATCTCATCTTGAGATCATTAATTTAATGAAAAATAAAAATAGTGACTACATTGAGAGTGTACTATATGCTACTTATTCCCTGTACACATATTTGGTCTAATTCTTGCAACAATACTATAGAGTTCGTGTCATTAATCTCATTTTGCAGATGGGAAAATTGAGACTCAGGAAAGTTTTCCAAAGTTCTAGAGCTAGAAAGTAACAGATCTGACCATGTTTACATAGCATATCCCTTGACTGTTACATCCTTGTTGCCAACTTCATTCATTCATTCTACAAAATTTACTAAATGCCTACTGTGTGCAGGAGCCATTCTAGGTTTTGAAGATATAGCCAAAAACAAAACAACTAAAAATTCCTGCTTGTATGAAGTTGTATTCTAATGGGAAAGATAGACTGTAAGTAAATAAGTACAAAGTTTATTATTTTTACTTGTAATGGTATTTTAAATGGTGATATTACTTTTGGAAAAAATATAAAGCAATGTGGGTACCTTGTGTGGATTTTCATGCAAACATATCAACTATAAGAAGACATCTTTGAGCCAACCAGGAAATTTAAATATAGTATTATATAATACTGCTAACTTTTTTAGATTTGATGATGGCATGGTGGCTGTGCTTCTAAAAAAAGTTCTTATTTAAAGATGCAGATTGCAATATTTATGAATAAACTAAGATTGCAAAAATGTTGATAAGTTGATGTTGGATGATAGTTACATGAAGAAGTGTCTTTATACTATTGTAATTTTGTGTATATTTGAAAATTTCCATTATACAGAGGATTTTTTGTTTGGTTTGTTTGTTTGTTTGTTTTTAAAGAAAGCAATGGATTGAGGGTAAGATGTGCAAGGGGTGTTGTAAGACATAATAATAATGTACTTACCTTATTGTGTCTTACACAACAGAACATTTTTATATAGTATCATAATGCCAATTAAGTTGTGGCATCATTTTGAGACCAATCATTCAGACTTTAAAGAAAAAAAAGTTGAACATTTCAAGTGTATATATTGAGAACTCTTTAAAAGCCAAAAATTATTGCAGCTTTTCAAACTAGAAATGAAAAATCCACTGAAGCATCCTGCAGATTTTAATTTCTAACAAGGTAAATATAAATAGCTATAATCCACAAGGACAAAAAGCTCTTTGGGGTCCTCATTTTTTAAAAGAGTAAAGTGTTTTGGGGACCAAAGATATGGGAAAATCACTGTGGATTATCCCCAGCCATGATAGGTCTTTTTCTTCCTGTGAACTTAAATGGACCCGTTGCTTTAGAATTCCAAGAACTTAAATAAGTTCCTCACTGTACTCAAGTTTTTGTCTATCCAATTCAGGAAGTTGGTTTTCAGTGACATGGAAGACTTTGACCAAAGTTAGCTTGTTTCCTCCTTCGTATTTTGTCATTTTGTTTGTTTTTTTCTTTTTTACTTTATTTTTCTCATTTTTCATTATTTTTTTTCTTATTTTTCTTTATCCTTTTATTTTTATTTCTCTCATTTTTCTTTATTTTTTCTTTTTCTCATTTTTTTCTTTTCATTCTCTTCTTTTTTTCTCTTTTCTTCTTTGCCCTCAGGGATGCCTGTGATTCTTACAACAGGCCTCTTTACATACTCCCATATTTCTTGTAGGCTTTGCTTGTTCCTCTTATTTCTCTGCTTTTTTTCTTTGACTGACTTATTTAATTCAAAGGTGTTGTCTTCAAACTCTGAGATTCTTTCTTTTGCCTGATCTAACCTATTCTTAGGGCTTTCCACTATGTTTGGTATTTCCTTGAATGAATTTTTCATTTCCAGAAGTTCTGTTAAATTTTTCTTTAATAATTCAACTTCTTTAGTGGATTTTTCATTCATTTCCTGCATTGTTTTTGTGGTTTCTTTGTGTTGGGTTTCTATTATGTCTTGTATTTCATTGAGCTTCCTTACAATCCATATTTGAAATTCTTCATCTGTCATTTCAATATTCTGATTTTGGTTGGTATCTATTGCTAGAGAGCTGGTGTTCCCTTTTGGGGGTGTCCTTTTACTCTAATTCTTCATACTTCTGAGTTTTTCAGCTGATTTCTTCTCATCTGGAGCAGCTGTTACTTCTTACTTTTGGATTTTCTTTTGTTTAGATAATGACATCCCCAGTTTAATCTCAGAGCTGGTAGATGGTTCTTGTGGGTGAGAATCAACTACACCCTGTATGATTGAGTCAGTAAATGCTGTAGAGGGCATTCCTGCTGCAGCTAGGACCCACACTCTCTCCCTTGTCCTGCCTCTGCAGGTACCCACACCTCCCAGGACTAATTCACAAATATCGCTTCTGTGCCCCAGGGCCTGTTGGCCCATCCCTGGGACCCAGAGAACCATCCCTGACCTTGCCAGCAAGAAGCATGCTGTTCTCAAGTCACCCATGGGGTGACGAAACTGGTTTGATGTTCCTCCACCTTGGGTCATTCCCCACTTTAATGGGGCCACCAGGCAAGCAGCACCAGGGAGGGCCAGTGGGAAGGGAGCTCACAGTTCAAGCACTCCTCAGTCCACTGCAGGACCCCAAATGGAAAGGTCTGAGTTCCACTCCCTGTGGAAACCTCCATATGGCGGCTCAATTGTCTCTGCAGCAGCAGATGGGGTAGGGGAAGGAAAGTAAAAGAGTCTGAGTGGATGAAAGCCCTCAGTCTGGTCATCTCTGACCCTCTCTCCAGGAGACAGTCTGCCCAGAATGACAGGGCTTTGAAGTCATGCAGGTCACCTGGGACCCACTGGACCCCTGTGGCTCCTGCAGTCTGGGCCAGAATTGGGAAATGTCTGTGTGGAGACAAGTAAGACGAAACCTGAGGAATTGAAGCCCCCTGGGGAGGACAAAAGCACATGGTGGGTAGAGAAGCAATGTGGCACCTACTTTCCAGCTCGGGTCTGTAGGACAGGAGGCACCCCCAGGGAGCTGGGAGCCTGGTGCCCTATCCACAAGAAGCTCCCAGCTCACTGGCGGCAGCAGCCTCTGGGCTCATGTGGGCAGAAAGTCTCCTGAGCAGCTTGGGAGCCCACCAACTGTCCTAAATGTGAGGGAGGGAGAAACTAACTGCTCCATCTACCCTTTTCACTGGTCTCCAAGTCTCTCAGGGGTTGATCTCCGCTGACACCTTTCTCCTTCTAGTTCTGCTCTGCACCGTCTTCCTATGGAGTCTCCTGAAGGTTCTGGCACCCTTCCTTCAGACCTTCTTCTGATCTATGTTTGTTTGTCTGTTTGTTTTTTCTCTTTATCTTAAACTCCTTCTTACTGAAATGCTCTGGCTGGCGGTGTCTCTGGTCCACTCTCATTTCTTTATTCTCTTGTTTTTACTTTTCTCATTTTTCTTTTTCTTTATTATTTTTACTCAATTTCTTCTTTTAAAAATATAGTTTATTTTTATTTGCTTTTGTAATGTTTATTTATGTCTTGTATTGTGTTTTGATTCCATTATAAAGATCAGTTCATCAGGTGAACTTTGGAAGTGATTTTCTTTTGAGGTGGTTTGGACTAAGGTTCTCACCAGCTTTTCCAAAACTTCAGCTGACCTTGGGACACCTGGACTCCAAGCCCAGCAGTAAGTCCAACATGCTGCAGGGTCTCTCAGCCAACTCTGCTGAGGAGAAACCCATAATGGCCACTAGGATTCTCTAGACCACCATGAAGGGTAATGTGGCCAAGGTGAAGTTGGTCTAGCACATCCCAACTGGGGAAGCAGAAACCATGAGGTTTGTCAGTGAGGCTCAACTGAACTTCTCTGGCCTCGACACCATCCTGCAAAGTAGGAATCATGAAGGCTCAGACCATCCCACTGTAGTGAGATATCTGCTGTGATCATACACTTCCTCAGTGTACTCTCTGCCTCATCATGAAGTACACTATTGGAGGAGAAGTATTTGAGTACTGGCTCATAGCAGTAGGAAAGAAAAAGAAGCCCAAACAAATTTCACTAATAGTGTCTGCTGTGCAAGCTGTATTGTCCATGAGACATAATGGCAGAAAAACTGCTATTGGATACTTACATGAACATCAGATTTTGGCTTCAGCAATAAGCTCACCTTTCAAAACAAGCTGGATACCTTCTATGGAAGATCCCTTATGCTGCCCCAGAATCCTTCCCGGGCCAAAAGTATGACCTAGTGGCTTCATGGAGTCTGCGAGTTATTCTATATACGCTAGTAAATGGATCTTTGCCTGTAAATGGACAGAACTTTAAGGAGCTGGGGGAGCAGGTGCTGAGCAGAATATATTCTATTCCCCTCTCCATGCTCATGGAGGGTGACAACTTGCTCAAGAAATTTCTCATTCTCCATCCCAGGGAGAGGCATATGTTAGAGGACTTTGTGAAGGATCAACAATGGATAGATGTGGGTCATGAACCTGAAGAACTTAAGCCCCACATGGAGTTACTCTCTAGCTACAAGGACCACCAGCAGACTTAATTCACAGCATCTGTGGGCCAGGCACATGTATCTGGTCATTTAATAAATCATCAAATATTTAGTGAATGTCTTCTAAGTGCCAGACACTGGTCTATAGCAGTGAACAAAATAGATACAATGATGCCTACCTTCACAGAGTTTATAGTATAATGATTTAAGAATTAGACCCTGCACAATGATGGGAGGAGATGGGGAAGTCAGGTCCAGACTGGGGAGGGGAGGATCAGAGGAAGGTCCCTACTCAGCCCTCCTGAAGCAGTCATGTGAGGGAAAGTCAAAACTTGCAGGGAAATCCGAGGAATTCGGCACCTGCAGCTGCAAGAATGGGACGACAATGGGAGCTGGTAAAGAAGAGTATGGAAGGCTGTTGCCTCTGCGTGGATGCTGGGCTTGGGCTGCTGTTGGTCAGCAGGGCCAGCAGAGAGGGAAATGACCTGGAGGCAAAACAGAGGCGGGGCAAGGACAAGCCAGAGCCCACCAGCACATCTGCGTCTGTCTCCCACCACACCTAACCACGGACCACAGAGAATAACGATTGCTCTTTCACTTCCGCCTCCCAATTCTTGCACAGATGTCTCTTTTGGCCAACTCTAACATGGAGCCATAAAGGAAATGTGGCAGTCACGTGAGGGAAAGGGGCCCAGGGGTTGGGGACTATAGAATTACAGGATACGGGAATTCTAAGAGGCACCCCAGCAGTCCTCCTGCAATCCATACATCCTCCTCCTTACCTCATTTCCCTTTCGTAGCCAGGATCAATCACCCCCACCAGTATGATGATCACCTTCTTTGCCTGTTGGTTCATTGGCATAAGAAGTTCAAGGAGGCAGTTTCAGCTTCCAGGTTAATGGAACCACAAATCAATGTAGATCCATCACTCTTGACATCTCTTCTTCCAAGAAAAATGAATATCCAGGTGAACTATTCAAAGCTCTTTCCATTGGGAGAACTTCCCATAACCACTGTCCTTCAGAACCATCCTGAAATGGGGCAGGAGTGCTGCACTGGCTGCTTTTTTTTTTTTTTTTTTTTTTGAGATAGAGTCTTGCTCTGTCAACTTGGCTAGAGTACAGTGGCATCATCATGGCTCACTGCAACCTATAACTCCTGGACTCAAGCAGTCCTCCTGCCTCACCCCTCCAGAGTAGTTGGGACTACAGGCATATGTCACCATGCCTGGCTAATTTTTCATTTTTTGTAGAGATGGGGTCTCACTCTTGCTCAGGCTGGTCTTGGACACAATGATTCATCTAGCCATCATTGGAGAAGAGAGTCTCTTGTTTCCTCAGAAGAATTAGGCAGCAGAAACAGTTATAAAGACATGCAAACCAAGCTCACAGGAAAAAAATTAGCTGAATGACTGAATATTAGGATGGAGACCTGTTATATAATCCAGAAGGGGATACTTTGTGGGACATATCTAGAAGTAAGGTATGAAGATAGTGATCAGTGCTCTGATGATAAATTCTGAAGATGGGCATTGGAATAATCTGCTAAATCTCTCTCTTGAGATATCACTACATTACATCAGTCTTTGTAACAAGTATCACGATCAGTGTCAGACACTGTTGAGGGCAAGAATTTTATAAGGTTACATGAAGAGACCTATAAAAAATGCCCAGTTCATCTGTTGGAAGATGACATTCTTGTGCTTGAAAACTTTCATATTTAAATATTGTGTTTAAGCACATTGTGATATGCCATGCATTGGTCTGATGGTACTAATGTATAGTAGAGCGCTTTTTCCCTCCTGTAATCCAAATGAAAGCAGGTAACTGCTTCTTTTCTCATTCTCACCTCTATCAAATAGCATTTATTATGTCATTCAGTGAAATACTTGGTTGTGCCAGAAATTGCCTAAAATGAATTAGGAAGACATAGTTTCCCTCTTTTTTGAGTAAAAAAGGAGCAGTCTAGAGAACTGTATTGCATGTGTGCATGGGGTTATTGAAATATTGAATGTAAATAACCTAGGAAGAAGATCCTAGGACATGCCTAACAAATGTTTGTTTTCTTCTGTCTTGCTTTAGGAAGAATGCTGTCTTTCTTCTGGCTTGGAATAAGGAGTGCTTCTTGTAGAAGCTAGAGGGCGGAGTGTTTTTGTAGGTGACCAGATTTGCCTGGAGCACTGTGGGGTCCAGGAAAGGTCTAAAATGACACATTGTGGTGAAGGGAGTAGCTGTGCTTGTCCTTTACCTGATTAAGTTCATTGATCTAACAGATGATAGGGTCAATTACAGGACATTAATCTTTGGTAAGTAAATTAATATTTTAAAAGCTACAATTGCATTGTTGTCTTGCTAACACATTATTTTAAATTTCCCTAAAAGAGGCACCTATAGTCTGGAGAAATTTCAGTCCCACATATCCACACTTTCACATCATCTTGAAGGATTATATGGCTGTCTCCAGAGAAATTAATGTTTATTTTATCAAAGATTTCTTTGTGTAATATATTGGAGCCTTTAAAAATGTTAAAAGGGAGAATAAAATATTAATGAGAGCAAAAATAGCTTAAGGGTGTGCATACATTAGACCTAGAAGTCTTATTCCTAGGACTTTATTCTAATGAAATTACCATGGATGTAGAGCTTATATTGGTTAAAAAAATGAAAATAACCTAAACATCTAATAGCAAGGAGATTTGTTAAGTATATTGTTATACCTCCAAATGACAAAAATAATAACATACGAACAATAAAATGATGTTTAAAAATGTTGAATGACATAGTTTTCCATTGTTAAATGGGAAGAAAAGTAGACAACTAAATGATATGTACAATAGAACCCATTTTTGTGAAATTATGTATGCAGAGGAAAGTAAGCTTTAAAGTATATACCAAAATGGTAACTATACAGAACCTATATAATAACTAAAAGCCATTAATAATAAGCAAATAAAATTGCATTTATAAAAAAGTATTCACTATAAGGAAAAATGTAAAAAAAAATAACAAAACCAATCAACTAATATCTATTGAGTGCTAATATGCCTGGGACTGTTCTAAGCACTTACACATAATACCATGTTCAACTTTGAAATGACCCTAGACACTATTAATTCTATTTTACAGATGAAAAAATTGAGGCATAAATAAGTTAAATCTTGCACAGATTCGGCTAGCAAATTGTAGATGTTGGCTTGAACTTGGTTAGCCTGACCCCTGATTGTACTCCTAACCACAGTCCTGGACTTCCTACTTCCCTCTTCCAAAGGAGAGTGTAGAAAGATCACGTGAAGGATACCCTGCATTTGCCCTGTAGCTCCACTTTCCCTTCTCTACCCCACCCTGTGAAGTAGGAGGCTTACAGCATAGACTACTCTTGCAGGTTCCAATGTCCTCGGGCTACCGGTTAGGTTTTGTCAATAGGGAGCACTATAGAAGATTGAAGGGAGGGAGAAAGTGATGGTAGAGTGTTTATTTCCCTGGTGCTCTTCCTGCTGAAATTGCCTCCGGCTGGCTGAGTCAGTTTACTGAAGGATATGGCTCCTTTCTAGGAGGTTTCTATTATATGAGACTCTTTCCTTCTATTTTCCAGTATCTCATCATTTTGAGCCCAGAAGTGGTTAACAGCTGAACTGCTACTTCCTGGGGTAACTGCACTATCTTATGATGCCCGTACCCTAACAACTGTTAAATAGTCCTTTTGTATTAATAAATCAACTCTCCTGGAATCATTACATTGTGAGTGTGCTTGTTAGCATTCTGACTGATGTAAGTTGGGATCCCTGTTTTCATAAAGCTGACATTGAGCATTTTGGGCACACATCACATGAACAGGTGGGTTGGAGATAATATAAAAACAGATAATCTCTGGGAGTAAGGTTGATGGTTACAAATGAGAATATTTTAACTACCCACACCTATTCCCCATTCCTTGTCACTTCTCTCCTAGACAGACTAGATAAGCTGTCGGAATGTCTGTAAAGCATGTTTCGTAGTGATCTGGATGCACTCTGTAGTTCTGCAATCTCTGGTACTATTACAGAGTAATTATGTAAAAGCAATTCTCTCTGAAGTTCTCAGAGCAATTTACAGAGCTTCTGGCCTACACAGACATTGAGTCATAGAACATTTTATAGACCTCTCTTGATCTGGAACATATTTATGAGGTCACTTGGTATAACCTCTTTATTTAGAAACTAGGAAATAGAAAATAGAAACTGAGACAGACATGAGTTAAAATATTTTTTACAGAGTCCTCTTATTTTCTACTCAGGATAACATAAAGTATAGGTTGAGTATCCCTTACCTGAAATGTTTGTGGCTAGAAGTGTTTCAGATTTTTGAATATTTGCATACATAATGGGATATTTGGGACCCAAGTCTAAACATGCAATTCATTTATGCTTCATATATACCTTATACACATAGCATAAAGGTAATTTTATATAATATATTAAATAAATTTATACATGAAACAAAGTTTGTGTATATTGAACCATCATCAGAAAGCAAAGGTGTCACTATTTCAGCTACCCATGTGGACAATCTGTGGCTGGCATCAGCATCATTCCTTACTGTGAATTTATATGCTTTTGATAAGCAGTCATTTTCTTATACTTAGTCATATCATTTTCTTATACTTATTCACACATAAGTACTTACCAATAAAAAATATGACATACCATTAATACAGTGAAAAAAAATAATGTGTTTAGGATAACTAAGCAGCACAGTGGTATCACCAGTTGTTAAACAACATCAACAAGCAATGGCAGGCTTGCAGTCTCCACCTATGATACTGTGTTTTGATTAAAAGGTTACCGTACACTGTATTTTATTTCTTTAGGTGAGAATCTGGGCATTCATTGAAAAGATACATTGCAGCTGAAGGGGGCTGGGAGGGTCTTTTTTCCCTTAGTGACACTGAATAAACTGTGTGTTGTGCACCTGTGTTTTGACTACAACCCATCACATGAGGTCAGGTGTGGAATTTTCCACTTGTGTTGTCATATCGACACTCAAGGAGTTTCAGATTTTGGAGCATTTCAGATTTTGGATTTTTGAATTAGGGATGCTCAACCTGTATTAATTGTATCTTCCCTGGTTTGTCAGTCCTCTAATGCTGAGGTCTTTCTCATTAACTGGTGCGTTATTTTACAAGTTTGAACAGGGAAAAGATTGTAGAATTTCAAATTTAGGGGGAGCCAACAGAAAATGTTCATCTATAGTCAAGTACCATGGACATGACCTGGTCACTATTCCACACCCTTGGAGTATCTGCTTTACTGTTTTTGTACTCAATATGACTGATGGTGATGATATATAAAAGTAATCTCTTTTTTTATTTTTTTGATAAATTGGGAACAGGGAGGGATGGCCTCCTTTCATCTCCAGCAGAAGTATTGCAAAGTAGCAAGGGTGCAAAAATTATCATGGCATAATGCAAGACCAGAAATAATCCTTTGCTCTCTTCTATTGCCTTGTTAATATTTACTTAAATTATGGTCCACCAAAATGAATACCTTCACAGATGAAGAGAGCATTGTAACATTCTAATGGCTGAGAAAGTGCCTGATTGGCTTCTATAGGTTTATCCAGGCATTCCTAACACTAAAATCCTAATAGCATCTCAGCCAGGGGTGGGGGTGGGGAAGGACGTAAGAATCCCCTGGGGTTTGTGTCATGTAGAAAGTGAGGCTCTGTGGCCTTACACATTTCTCACACTCAGTAAGAGCATCTTGGAGGAACAAGTTGTTCAAGTAGTTTATTCTAATTTATTCTATGTCAGTCCAATGTTAATACTGAAATGTCATTCATCAACTCATTCATACCACTTCCTGTTGTCCATTGGTTAAATCCTTCTTTCAATCATAAATATAGTCTTGCTGGTTTCATCTTCATCCTCTGTAAATTGGGTCCCTTCTTTGAAGCATATTCCTATAGGACCTCTATTCTGGCAGGCAAAAGTGTTACCTCCTATCCGTTACCAGTTTTGTTCATTCTTCCTTCCAGCTTTTTTTTTCATGGTTTTCAAAGGCATACATGTAATTTTCATGCTGTTGGGGAATGCTGTGGGTCAGGCTTAGGATGGAGGGATTGCTGAAGGCTCTGTCAGTGCAAAATGAGACAACCCGTAGAATGGAACATGAAAACCAAATATTTAAAAGAGAGTCCAAACAGAGCAAGAATTGAGCAATGCACAAAGTTAGTAGATATAGTAGATACTCGGGGTAAATGGGAGCAGAAGTGGCAGCATAAGAAGATAGATTAATAGAAAATGTTTAGAACAAAGCATAGAGAGAAAGAAATGAAAAAATACAGGGGAAAAAAGTATAAGCATTATGATCCTGGTGGCAGAGTCAATCACATGTGTAACTGGAGACCAAGGAGGGGAAGAGGTAAGACGAGGGTAGAAGCAATAGTGAAAGAGATAACGAGTGATTCCAAAACTGAGAGAAGACATTAAACCACAGATTCAAGAATCTCTAGAAGCCATAAGCAGAATAAATACAAAGATGCTTAGTTATTAGGTTTACCATAAGGATAGTCTCCTTCCTCCTGCACCATCTAGCCCATGCTTTCTTCTATTGGCAATTTCTAGTTCTATCACTAAATCTCTTGTAATTTTATCCAAGGGCCAAATGGTAATATATAAATCCCTCTGCTAAAGGACTGGAAACTGCATAGTTCAGCTAGCTTTATCCAGGCTTTATCCCTTCCCCTTGATGACATTTTGAAAAATAGCAGCCAGTTCTTCCTACTTCACTGCATACACAGCAAATATTTGGCCAGAATTCTCATGCAAAATGTAAGTATAACAATCTCAGGGAAATCAGTCAATTGAGAAAATATTATTGGTTGTCTATTGTATGTCCTGCGGGACAGTGAAGTTATATGCCATGATATATAAGAGTATCAATACAACATCATTTATTTGGCCACTTAATGATGCATCCTGTATTTTGGCCATAATATTGACTAAGCAGTTGGCTATTGGAGTGTCTGTTCACTTATTGAATTGGCAAACTTTCATCTGTAAACATTTAAAAAATTTTAACAGGTTGTTAGATTTACCTAGACCCATAAGCAACATCTGTGAGTTTCCAATCTATCACAATGTTCAATACTAGCTGTTGCACATAATAAATGCTCAATAGATATCAATTGACTCAATGAACAACTTTTTAAAAATGTAAAAGAAAAATAAAACAATTCAAGTTCAAATCCTCAAGAACAAAAGCATGCTTTCTATAGCTCTTGGTGCCTGCAGTTTAAGGCCACTTACACCCTATTCAAAAATAGGGCTTTCTGCAAAAAAAAAAAAAAGTTAACTGATTCCATATGTTGTTGGTACTTCTTTAGATTAAATCTATGCTTCTCAAGCAACTTTTGGTTAATCATAACTTCCTGTGTATCATTTTTTTATTGCCTTTGCATAATATGTTTGGCAGGGTTAGAGGATAGGATGAGTTTCTAGTACGGTGAATATAAAGGATCACAGAGATCAAGTTGTTTCTGAACATAAAACAACCAAAGATGCAAACATACTAAAATAAGTATCTCTAGTTTTTTGTTGCAATCCACCAAAAGATCGCTGGTACGGTTTCCCACAAAATGGAACACTTGTAGGTAAAATTCAATACCACTAAAACAACCTTCTATTGGTTTTATGGTCTTTCTTTCTAACATTGAAATGAGGTCACTATGCTCGTGATGAACCAAACCTGTTGCCATCTGGCATTGGGGGCCAGGCTAGACCATCAAACATACATTTGTGAATTATGGCTGGATCAATGGACTTGCTGTTCACTGAGGACAGTTCACTGAGGAAGTCTTGGAAGTGATGAAGGACAATTAGGAGGAAGAGATGAGAACGCAAAAGCCAAATTGGCCCTGATACTCCGATATCTATTTTGCATGGGGGGGGGGGAAGAGCAGTTTTATAAAGAAAAGGGTAAGAAAATTCATGGAGATCTGATGGAAGTGCCAGTTGCCTCTTCCCTTTATTGTGCCTCGGCAGGAAACAGTCTCATGTTAGCATGCTTTAAAGTAACTTCAACAACTGCAAATGTTCTTGGGCTTGGCAGTTTAAACTGTTCCCTTCACAAAAAGTGATTGCCAATTGAGAAGGATCTTAGACAAGGGCCCACTTGGATTTCTGATGAAATGTGAGCAAAGGGTTTGGAATTGTTTTAATGGAATTTACCAAAATAATATGGAAAATATGTTTACTATATAGATGCACCTCTGAATCAGAATCTTGTAAAGAGTGCTTCTCAAACATTCCTCATGTGAGTCACCTGCAGACCTTGTTCATGTGCAGATTCTGATTCAGTAGTTCTGAGGTGAGGTCTCAGTTTTGGCGATTCTTACATACTTCCAGGTGACGTCAATGTGCTGGCTCATGGACCACTCTTTGCATATCAAGTTTGTTAAGGTTGAAATAGTTTGATGACCTCTGCAGAATGGAGATATAAAAACATCAAGTTTTGCTTGGCAAAGCTATGATTCAGACAGGAAAACAGATGTTGAGACCTCATGACTCTTTGCTCATTGTGGGGTCATGTAGGAGCCTTTGACCATGAATGGAAGGAGACCAGGAAAGAGAGACTCCAACAAGTGCCGAGCAGAGAATGCAGGGGCAAAGAGAACAGCTTGTGAACAGAGTCCAGGGCTGGACTGAGGCTACAGAGGAAAGGATTATCAGAGACCCAGTTTCATTTAATTAATGCCTTGCTGTCTGCTTGGTGGCTTGCAGCTGTCAGATGGTATGGTCTGATTTTTTGTTTTGGAAAGTTCAGTCCAGTTGTGTGTGCTAAATGAGAGAGCTAGCAATGATATGCTTCCCACAGAAAGTACCAAGAGTATATAAGTCCTTAGCACCAGTCAGGTAACAACAACAAAAAAATCTCCTTTCCTATGATCTCATCTCTTCCTGATTACAACTCGGAGAAGCCGGCGGCAAGGATTGGATAGGTGGGCAGGGAAAAGCTGGGAAGAGGGAAAGAATAAATTATATACCACTTCCTTCTCCCATAACTCTAAGATTTATTCTCTCTTGTAAATAAGAGCCAGCTTTCTCCCTGTTGTCTCAGAAGCCTTGAAGAACCAAGAGCTCTCCTTAAGCTGACAGCTTAAGCTATGACTTACACAGAAGAAGTTGGAGGAGGGAGTGAAAGAAAATGAGAGATTCCAGAAAGTTGCCTGTATAAATAAGGAACAAACCTACAGATATAAATCCAGTTGATCCTTGAACAAAACAGGGGTTAGGGGAGCTGACCCCCTGCATAGTTGAAAATCCGAGTGTAAGTTTTGACTCCCCCAAAACTTAACTACTAATAGCCTACTGTTAACGGAAACCTTACTGATAACATAAATGGCTGTTTAAAACATAAATGGACTAGTATCTACATATATTTCATGCATTCATGATATACCTTTTACTTAATTTCTTTTTGATGTTTCTAGGCTATGAAGTTCATCTGCAAGTTTTTCAAATTGTCACAAACCTCCAAAAAATTTTCAATATACTTATTGAAAAAAACCCTATGTATAAGTGGACCTGCACAGTTCAAACCCAACAAAAAAACTATTGTTGTTCAAGGTCAACCAATGAAGGTACAAAGAATCTTTTAAAGCTAACACTGTATCTGCTAGTTGTATCTATAGTTGTTTCCTTAATTACATTCATATCTGTGTTTTCTAGAAACATGTAAATAAATTCTGCGATACTTGGATCTTACTGAGTATACTTATGAGACTGGCCTAAGGGTCTACAATTGGTTGGAATTTAGACTTGACTTCCATATTCCCAGGGCCCACAGTGTAACGAGGTCCCTGTGGGAGAACCCAGCTCTGCTGGCCACAGAGCCCACTCTGGCCTTTCCCAGGACTTGGTCAGCTCCCTGCCATGCCTTCTTGTCTCTCAAAGGTCCCAGGGATTTGGTCCAGTCCTTCTGTCTGCTGGAAGCTCTCTCTTCTACAATGAAGTGAATGCAACAGACAAAAAGGGATTGCCTACTCTATCTCTACTTTAACATCTCTCTTGCATTTTGTTTATTTTGTTCTGTTTTTTTTAAACCACAGATCACTTTTAAATGAAAATATGCTGACAGAACACTAATAGAAATTTGTGGATTCCAAGTGACAGAGGAAAATAAGGTATCATAGACATATTGTTTTAAACACATCAATCATTTCATTTTGTTTTAAAATATTTAGTTTAAAATATAAGTGTACACTAGAACAACAACAAATTCCTCAATAATAACTAATATTGAAATAAAACAACACAAACACTTTCAAATCAGTAAAAGCCCACGTGCTCACAAGGATTCTGTAGACCATACACGATGGCGCCCACCGTGCCTCACCATATCAGCCCCATGGCTGTGATTCCACACACCAGGGGTTGCATCTCCGCCTGGAATGTTCCCCTGTCCCAACATCTATGGGGCTAGTAGCTTCCTTGTTGTCTTCAGGCCTTGACTCCATTGTCTCTTTCTCTATGATAAAGTAAAAAACGTCCGGCTGAGTGCTAAACTATGAGAGGGAATGGGAAACTGAAACAGAAACCACAACTTTAAAATGCACCCTGTCTCATAAAATTAAGAAACTGCCAGACCATACCCTGAAGTGAATCACAGCTCGAATGCTTTTAATGCCAGTTTGCTCAAACCTATATGTTTTTTGAAACAGCTTCATGAAATATAATTCACATACCATAAAATTCACCCTTTTCAAGTGCACAGTGCAGTGGTTTTGAGTACATTCACTAAATAGTGTTGAACAGTGATCCTACATCTAATCTATTCAATTCCATAACATTTTCATTGCCCCCCAAAAGAAACCCTGTCCCCATTAGCAGTCACTCCCCATTTCTCCCTTACCCCAGTCCCTGCCAGCCAACCATTAATCTATTTCCAGTTTCTATGCATTTGCGTAGTCTGGACGTTTCAGATAAACAGAATCACACAATATGTGGCCTTTTGTGAATGGTTTCTTTCACTTAGCATAATATTTTCAAGGTTTGTCCATGTTGTAGCATGTGCCAGTGTAGCAACAGCTCTTCGCTCCGGAGCTTGGTAGTGAAGGAATAATTACTAGAAACACAGTGTTTCGAGAGAATGGGAAGAGGCCAAAGTCTGAAGGAGAAAATGGCCTCTTCAGCTAAGGTCCTCCCCGTATTTATTTCCAAGGACGCGTGCAAAAGGTCAGGGCCGTGTGCTCATTTCTTTAACAATTTTCATACAGGTCAGCTGTTTTCAGCTAACCTTTGCACTCAGCAAACAAGCAGCTTCGGGTAGGCGTTTTCCCCTGACCCTTCATTCCCTCTGCTCACGTTCTTTCCATCCATCCATCCTTTCTTCTAGGCTCAGCCTCTACATGCCAGTACTTCATTCCTTTTTATTGCCAAGTATCTTTTTTATGGGATATCTTTTCTATGGGATATATCACATTTTATTTATGCATTCATTAGTTGATGGACATTTGGATTTCACTTTTCACTTTTTGGCTACTATGGACGATGCTACTGCGAATGTGCATGAACTGATTTTTGTATGAACATGTTTTCATTTCTCTTGGGTGCATACCTAGGAGTGGAATTGCTAGTCATATGGTAACTAGCCTTTGGAGGAACCATCAACTGTTTTCAATACAGCATTTCCTAAAGTGAGATTATCTCATCGTAATGAGAACCAAACAACGTTAACATTGACTTAAGATGGTGCTTGCTAGGTGTCAGACTCCATCTTAGCAATTTGCATGGGAATTTGTCTAATCTCAATAATACTATGAAGGAGAAGTTACTGGCAATAGCCTCAATTTATAGATGGGGAAATTAAAGGAAAATGATGCTACATACTTTGCTTCAGGTTATATGCTAGTCAGTGTCCCCTCGTGAGCCAGGATACACACATTGCACTCTTAACAAAACTAAATGTCTCCAAATGACACGTGTCTGATATTTCCCTAACATTAAGTACATATTTTAAAAATAAATCGTAACATAGAAATGTGACTAGCTTCAATATATCCTGCAAAAACATTTATTCATGATTGATAGAACTCTAGTGTTTTCACAAATGTAGTTTGGGAACTATTTTAATACAACACCCTAAACCTTTCCAGATTTTTGGTAAATTATAAACATCAAAGTAACTTAAAAATTGACAAAGTTGCTTTAAATAAAAAGGAACAAAATGTTAAAACTTTTTGCAAGGTGCATACCATAATCAATGGTTGCAACTTTTATTTTCAATAAATTTGTTTTCAGACAATACACTTAGACACTGACATAAATGGTTTTTAAATCCCAGAAATATGTCCAAATAATCAAACAGAGTAATTAGTCAAAATAAATCAGAAATAACACACACAACACTCTCTCTTCTCTCTCTCCCTCCCTCTCTCTCTTTCACACACACACACACACACACACACTCCTAAAAAGCAGAGTACAAAACTTTATATAGAAAATGTTTTATACTGTACAAATTAAACAATTGTATGGGCACAGAAAATAGGTCTGAGAGATATACAGCAAATGTTACCAAAGGTTTTCTCTTGCTGGTGAGATTATTGTAGATTTTTATTTGTTTCCATTATACTCATTTTCTATTTTTCTTCAATTAACTTGAACTTGGATTTTTTTTTTTGTGGAATGACAAGAATCCTATTTATGTAATTAAAAAGTAGAGATAATAATAGATAACAAATGAGTACTTAGTATTTGCCAGACATTATTTAGATACTTCCCATATATTTTTATTTTTTAATTGAATTTAATTTTTTTTCTAGAAACAGAGTCACCCTCTGTCACCCAGGCAGTAATACAATCATTGCTCACTGCAGCCTTTAACTCCTGGGCTTAAGCTATCCTTCCACCTCAGCCTCCTAAGTAGCTGGGACTACAGGTGTGCACCACCACGCCTGTCTAAATTTTTCTTTTCTTTTTTGTAGAGACAGGGTCTCACTATGCTGCCCAGGCTGGTTTTGAACTCCTGGCCTCAAGTGATCCTGCTGCCTCAGCTTCCCAAAGTGCTGAAATTGCAGGCGTGAGCCACTGAGCCTGGCCTTCACGTACTTTTTTATATAAAACACAGGAATAAATAACCAATTTAATATTCATAAGCACCCTATTAGATAGGTACTCTTATAATCCTCATTTTACAGAGAGAGAAACTGAGATAAGTAAAGCCCCTGCCCCTAAACATCTGAAAAGTGAACAAAAATTACTAAAGGATGCATTGAACTTTGTGGAAGAAACTGTAAGTTGCCCACCAAATTACTAATGCATTAAAAAAAAAAAAAAAGCAGTTACTGGAGATACTGTTTTTGACTAGGGCTTTGTTTTAACAATTTGTTTTTTGACCAAGTTGTCTGGAATCAGGTACCTGGCTGGGTAAGGGGCATGTGAAATAGAGCAGCAGGTTTCATGGAGAAGGATTTGTTTGAGCTATTAATGAATCTTAGAAGATGATGAGGTGTTCACCGAGCTGGGGGCAGGGGGTATGGGATGGACGGAGGAATTCCAAGTAGAAGATACAAGCCATAGAAGAGATGACCTCGGCGACTGAGAATTATTAAACAGGCACTTTAGCTCCTGAGGGAATGCGTGACCGGAAACGGGACTGAAGTTGCAAGCAAGGGCAGACCGTGATGGCTGCTGCACGCCACGCTCACGTCCAGACGCCGCAGACCAGGCACCTGTGGAGGAAGGCAGGGGTCCCACTAGAGTGAGCACGCCTGGTGTGGGGCACTCCGAACACATCTGCTGCTCAGCACATTGTCATCATGTGGGGATGAGGGCCCAGTGGCCCTTTAGATTTTTCAAGAGAAGCCAGAATTATGTATTTTTATGTGAGCTCTTCTGATTTTTAACTGTTAACCACCACTTCAAATTTCTAGAGCGCTTTGAGGGCCGGGCTGTGCTGGCAGGTGAAGCACACCTGGAGGCCTCTAGGTATGACTTCTGGAGTAGGCACCATGTCCAGTTACTCACGTCACGTGGGAGGGCACTGAAGGCTTGGACTTAGTCATTTCTGTGTCCTCCGCTCAGGACGAGGTCTTTCGTAGGTGTCCACAGATGTTGCTGATGGGAATCAAAGGCCATTATGTGTGGGAATTATAGACCCTTATACAATAATTTCTAGAAACTAACTAGAAAGCCCAGAATAGGAAAAGGAGACTTGCTCACCGTTACCGGTCGAAGTCCAGGGTGTCCTAGATGCCTGAACTCCATCGATTCTCCCTTTGACAGCGTCTCCCTTCTCCCACTAATCTGTTTTACCTGGTGGTTTTAACTGCATGCCAGGAAAACTTTTTTTTTTTTTTCATCAGAGCTTCCAGTGTAAATAAAACAAGACACACTTAAATTGCCTGTCTTTGGGAGGCAGGGCAGTCAACCAGCATTTGTTGAGCACATAGGGATAGAATGCCTTGAACTCTTAAGCACTGAAATGTGTGTGTATGTGTAGGCTGGGGGTTTGGGGGGCGGGTGTGGGAGTTGAGAAACAGAGCCAAAGGCTTGTGAAACATGGAGGCCTTAAGTACCAGACTGGGCCAGGACCCTCCCAGTAGAAGGCGCAAATGTATGCAGGCCCAGACAGTCTTCTTGGGAAACTGCTGCCCCCTACTGGCAATGAAGGGTGAGACAACATTCAGTTTCAAAGGCCAAAGACTGGCTCAGCCTATCTCCCTCCACACCTAGCTAGCCTCTCACCCACAGACCAGGAGAGCTGGGCCTTCTGTTTTGAGGCTCAGGTTCCCTGCTGCTCCCTGCCTCCTGCACTATCCTCTGAGTGCAGGAACCCAGTATGCTTATTCAGCTCTGAATCTCCGACATCCAGGAGAGTGCCTGCCACTCAAAAAATAAGTGATGAAGAAAAACAGGTTAAATTTCTCAGGCAGTGAATAATATAGCAGGATCTCTGGCA
Organism: Cheirogaleus medius; assembly: GCA_008086735.1. Taxonomy (NCBI): domain Eukaryota; kingdom Metazoa; phylum Chordata; class Mammalia; order Primates; family Cheirogaleidae; genus Cheirogaleus; species Cheirogaleus medius. The sequence continues at coordinate 25,300,427 of VBSM01003143.1, forward strand.
TCAGGTTACTTGAGTTTATATACTATCTTCATGACTTGAGCCTCTATTTAGGCGTCCTCAAACTACGGCCCGCGGGCCACATGCGGGTGTTTTTGCCCGTTTG
>VBSM01003143.1:25309370-25343083 GCA_008086735.1 Cheirogaleus medius
CCACCGCGCCCGGCCTAATTCATTTAATTTTTAAGTCTCACTGAATTTGTTTAAAGAATAACAAAAAAGTGTCCAAGCTTTGCAAGAACGTTACTATTACTGAATGCTGGTTTTAGAATACATTGAACAAAGATTGTGGCTAAGAATGTCCAGGGAACATATTCAATGCAAAAGTCAAAGTATCTGGAACAAAAATTTTTTTAGAACAAATAAGCAGAAATAACCACTTGATTATTATTTTAATTAAACTATTTCAAAGTTAACAATCATAAGTAAATAATAAAATCTGGAAATACCTCATTTAGGTACCTCATTTAGGCACAAAATATTGGGAAAATACAGATTATGAAAGAAAATAGCAGCTTTAAAATAGATGATGCAGTCACCCAACTAAAGTCAGGCAACTTTAGGGACCTTGAGAGAAATTCACAGTGAACCCAGTGACCTGATAACAGGATCTTTGGGTTAGGTTTTATTTCTTGTCCCAAATCTTTTCTTTTAAAAAATTCTTTCCTATGAGGATAACAAACTTAAATCCTTTCAATCCTAGAATGATGAAACCAACATTTAACCAAACAACTGTGGGTAGAACACATGCGTAGAACAAGTAGAAGATTTACTCTTGTGATGGAATGTTGGCTACTAGATTGAGCAGACCAAAATTTCAATAACAATTGATTTCTTAAATAATTAAGAATGGAGAATGTCATTGACATTTTACCTTCTCCTTTCTTTGCCTGCTAATGTGGGAGATGGTGTCAGATTCTTTCCACAGAATTTCCATTGTCCTTTTTCTCTGCAGAGTGAAATTATCTCTTACTGGGGATTCCCTAGTGAGGAACACCTAGTTGAGACAGAAGATGGATATATTCTGTGCCTTCACCGAATCCCTCATGGGAGGAAGGACCATTCTGATAAAGGTATGGATGTTTTCAGTGGTGAGATAGGAAAGCTCTTAAAAGTAACAACATTGCTGGAATTTGACCAGTTTTTGTATCAGTAACCAAGTTCAGATTTATCTTGAAAACATTTGAAATGGGATTATTTTTAGACCAAAGTACTAAATGTGTCACATTTCTGCAAAACATAGAAAAACACTTTCTTTTAAAGAAGTAGGGACAAGAGTCATCTAATTTCATATTTTGCTTAAAGGTTCAAAGATCAGATTCATTTGAGGATATGCTAAAATCTCTATTTTCTTTTTTAAGGAAGCATCTTATTTAATAAAATGTTTTGAATATTAACTAGATAGCTTTTGCTATTTGAAAATTATTTAGTTTTTCAAATAGATAATGTATTCATGTAGTCCCAAAATCAAAGAGAATGAAAAAATACACGGTGAAATACCTTCCTCCTATCTTATTCTCCACTTCCAATTTTTTATGTATCTTTCTAAAATCTCTTCATTTTCATCTTTTTATCTCCAAAAATCTCATTAGAAACAAATAAAAACATAGATTTTTATTTTTCCCTTGCCTCCCTTTTAATACAAAGGGAGTGTTTTGTTCTTTGAATTTTCTACTTAATATCTTAGTGATCTTTTCATACAATTCATAGTGTACTTATTCTTCAGATACGTAGTATTCTACTATATAGCTGTTTCATGATTTATTTAACAAGTGTGCTGTTAATGAACATTTGTGCTATTTCCAGTCTTCTGCTATTTCTTCTGCTATTTCTTCTGTTATTTCCAGTCTTCTGCTGTAAATAACCTTTTATGTGTGCAAGTTAGGTATAAGATACATCTCCAGAAATACAATTTTTGGGTCAGAGGATGTATGCATTTGTTAGATATTGTTAAATTGTTTCTATGTGCACTTATGCTAATAATTACTCTCACTAGAATATATGAAAGTTCTTGTGCTTTGGCTTAAAAAGCATATATGTAAATATATACATGTATGTATATATATGTATGTATATTTTTTCCATCTCTTATAACTCAAGCAAAACTGATGTTTCAAATGCAGATTAAGGAATTTCTAGACAGACTACTTGAAACTGTTAAACAGATTTCAGAATAAGGATGAGGGAATTCATGGTGAGAGAATTCACCTCCTCTCCTTTTTCTATATCCACCTCCAGGCTTCTCTCTCCATGTAGCAACTAAAGCACGAGGGCTACATGCCCTACTTGTGTGTATCACACCATTGCAGGTGACAGTGCAGCGCCTGGAGTATGAGGAAGGTGGGCATGAGTCCTGATATGCTCCCAGGTGGTAGGAAGACCAGTCAGGGAACCTTGGTGCTAGAGCTGGCTCTGCCCTGTGTGCTTTTGCCTTTGTGAGTCTTGCATTCTTCATCTGTAAAAGCAGTCGATTGACTGGGATGATCTCGAAGTTCCTGTATAGTTCTTATCAGTCTCAGGTTCTGTAGGTTAAATTCTTTGTTTTACTTTTTTTAGGGGAGGAGGTAAGGGTGTTGAAGGGTGGGGAAAAAACACTTGGTCTTCAGAATGGGGAACACAGACTGAAAGTACTCTAAGCTAAATCTGGTCATAGCATTAGGTCCCCATGTTCTTTCTTTGTTCTGAGGAGGCCACCCTGTAGGGGACAAATGATGTGTATATACCTGTCATGAGCTAACCTCAGAGGAGTGTTCTCAAGGAAATCTGTGATGAATGACTTAGTTCTCTAAAGCTGTGGTCCCCAACCCCTTGGCTGTGGACCGGTACCGGTACCTGATTCCTAACAGGCCACACAGCAGGAGGTGAGTGTCAGGCGAGTGATCAGTGGCGGCATTAGATTCTCATAGGAGCTCGAACTCTACTGTAAACTGCGCATGTGAGGGATCTAGGTTGCACGCTCCTTATGAGAATCTAATGCCTGATGATCTGAGGTGGAGCTGAGACGGTGATGCTAGTGCTGGGGAGCAGCTGCAAAATCATCCTGAAACTATCTCCGTCTCCTCTCCTGTATCCATGGAAAAATTGTCTTCCACGAAACTGGTCCCTGGTGCCAAGAAGGTTGGGGACTGCTTCTCTAAAGGAATTGTGATTTTCCTAAGAACTGTGCAGGTGCTTTTCTGATGGTTTATATTTCCATGGTCCAAGGCAGAGCATGAGAGAGAGGCTCTTTATTGCCCTTTACTCCTGTTCAAGAATGATGTTGTTGTCAAAAAGAATAGAGGAGGTGTTTCACATCCCAAATGGAACTCATCTTCTCATGCATTGCCACTTCCTCTTCTGACTTCCTCCTCTATTAATAGCACCACCCTCCTCCTAATGCCCTTGGCTGGAAACTGCAGAATCATTCTTTACTCCAATCCTCAAGTAGCTCTCAGGTCTCCTCTAGGCTACCCACATTAAATCGCGTCAGTGCATCTTTTTCTTTGCTTTTCCTGGGCACCTGAAATAAAGTCAGAAGCTGAGAGAGTCTTGAGCCACTTCCATTTCCAAAGCTTTCCATATATTAAAAAAAGAAAGAATTTCAAAACAGGAATATGGATATGCAGTCTGCTTATAATTCAAGAAATTAATACTTTTAATACACACAAAATAACACCAAACATCTGTACTACTTGCAAGTAATTACAAGATCTATGAAAAAATTATTTACTTATTGCTGTCATGTTCCTTGTGCAGCCTGAATTTGCAGCTGAATGGTGAGCCTCTCTCAGTCCTGTGGTAGTGGCTCTTCAACTGTACCCGTAGTCTTCCTTGGAGATCACTGGAGGTTTTTTTTTTTTTTATGAACACAGGGCTGGGCCACATGGCTCCTCTGCCTATGTTCACTTACAAGATTTACCAGTTGCTCTTCTCTCTGCCTGCCTCACTGTTCTCATCTGTCCCGTATGGTTTTGCAGGATTAAGCTTCTTAAAGCCCAGCCATGATTATATGATTTTGCCATTCAACAATCTTCAGGGGTTTAATGAATAAAGATGCACACCTTTCCTTAATACTCTGTCCTAGCTGTTTTCCATGCCTTTCACCCTCATTTTATACAGCAGTAGCCCTTGGCTACCCGTGGAGTAAATGTGTGCTGTTTCCCACTGCTAAGCAACCTTATCAAGTGTTGAGCTACCCTTGCTTCTTGCTAACTTCTTAAGGGAATTGAAATTGAGAAATTAATCGTTTTTAGAGAAGTGGTTCTCTTTTTGTCTGCTCAGCCTTATTTTAGAGAGTCATGGGGTGTTAGTGCTAGAAGGATCTGATTCCTTCCTGGGCCAGGGATTTGGAGAGTTTGTATTTTTAACACACTTCCCTGGTGGATTCCAAGGTAAAATTTTTGGGTTTGGCAACCTGTGTTCTAGACCAGCACCCTCATTTTACTGGGTAAGAGAGCTAGGCTCAAAGAAGGAGAGGGATTTGCCTCCGATCGAAAGGTCATGGCCCAGCAACAGAGACTACAGATTCCGTGTTCTTTGACCTAGAGAATGTGGTCTTATGTAATACGTATAGACTAAGTTGATCCCATGATAGTCAGACTATATATATTTTTTGGCTAAAACAAGGAAATACATGCTGGTCTTGCATAAAATATATAAAATAGCAACAATAAGACATGTTTACTCTTCACCGAAGTAGGAAATTGGCCAATTGTCAAAGCACTAAGAGTGGAACATTTGTATGTGAAAAGTTATGAATCTGCTGGCCCCATGGATGAAGTGGCTTTCCGTACTGTGAAGGTCTGGAGCAACTGCCTTCAGCATGCAGAAACAGGCCTTAGCAAAGACTCCCCCAGGGTTGCTTATTAGCTTTTTGAGTCATAATTGAATATTCACAGTGTGGCTTATGACCATTGGTCTTTATTTTGCTTTGATTGTTTGTTTTAGGTTTCTGACTGATTTCTGGATTCTTCTTATTGTTTTTTCCTTACAGAAACTCTTCATTCCTTTTTAAAAATTTTTTTTAAGACAGGATCTCACTCTGTTGCCAGGGTCTAGAGTGCAGTGGCCTCATTGTAGCTTACTGCACCCTCAAACTCCTGGGCTCAAGCAATCCTCTTGCCTCAGCCTCCTGAATATCTGGGACTACAGGCGAGTGCCACCACACCCAGCTAACTTTTTAAATTTGTTGTAGAGTTAGGGTCTTGCTATGTTTCTCAGGGTGATCTCCAATTCCTGGCCTCAAGCAGTCCTCTTCCCTTGGCCTCCCAGAGTGCTAGGATTATAGGCGTTAACCTTGATAATCTGGGATGTAAATTTTTGCCCCTGGTGGCGCTGAACAGATGTAGGTTCATTAATCACCACCTGAGCTTGGTGCCTCAGGCTGAGGTCCAGGCTTGCTTGGTGCTCTGATGGCACTTTGGTTAGGGGATGGTGTCCAGACCCTTTGCCGAGCCGAGCAGCATACGTCAGTGTCAACTGTGCAGTTTGTCTCATATACCCAGGGGAAGGCTGGAGCAAAGAGCTGAGTGGAAGGGGAGAGAGTGCTCTGTCCTGCCCCCTTTCCTCCTCCTTCTCCTCCTCTTAGTTAACCACTCTGATCTGTCCTCTGTCCTCAACCTAAATATCACTTCTTCAGGGAGGATTTCTCCAGCTGCTCGCACCAGGCCCCTGGCTACATGTCTTCCTAGCTGTCCGTGTTTTCCTTCTATAGCAGTGAAGACAATAAGCATTAACTTATGTAGGCAACGATATGTGTGACCTCTGCCTCCCCCACCAGACCGTGAGCTCTATGGGGGCTGAAGCTTTCTCTGACTCCATTTACCTGATAATCCCTTCAGCCCAAGGCTACCCAGGCAAGCTCCTGCATCCTTCCTGGGACTGGAGTGAGCGAAGCATTGAAACTTTATGGTGTTCTTTGTGCAAGGCTACACTGCGGTAAGGATTCCCTACTTCTGGGCTCAGACACACCCACAAATGCAACTCGGGGGCTTCCTGTGGTGGGTAAGACTCAAAGCCGTATTACCTAGTGGTTAAGGCGAGCATGCCAACAGCTGCCAGCCTTGGCCTTGGATTCTGGCTCTACTACTTTAACTAGCTGTATGACCTTGGAGATTTTCTTCACCTCTTGGAGTTTTTATTTCTTCATCATTAGACAGGAAGCATAATACTTGTCACTTCATAGGTTGTTATAAAAATTCGATGAAATAAGGCCTATGAAGCATTTTATGCAGTATAAATGTAAGCTGTGGTTTCTGTTTTTAATGTTTGGATATCATCGTGGATTTGATGGTAAGCTCTGATGTCTGCTTGCTCGGGACCCAGTCCTCCCCGACAGGGATTGTATTCTAAGCTATAAGGAAAGCAGGAAAATTCTTATGTCAAGATTTGTTTACTATGGGCAGAGGTTGCTGAAGTGAGAAATGTACTAGATAGAACCGTGTCTGGGGTTCAGGTGACCAGTGCCGTCACCTCTGGCCAGGTGTCCCCTGCAGGTGCTTTCCTCCATGGACCAGAGCTACATTATTTCCCAGCATTCAGCCAACAGCGAAGCTCTGTGAACTCAAGTTGCTGTAATGCAAAGCTGTCTGAGGACAGGCTGTGGCGGCAGAGAGGGCCAGGGGAGGCAGAAAGACAGTTTGGCATGGAGATGACAGGCACTTTGGTGTCACGTGACCTAGGTTTGGTTCCCAGCTCCACCATATACTAATTGTGTGTCCTGTGGAAAATTATTTATTCTCTCTAGGCCTCCGAGTCCCCAAAGTAGGAAGAATGATGTAAATGGCCTGGCATCATCCTGGGTACATGGTAAACTCTAACTAAACCAATGCCCCAGAAAGGATATATGGTCTATGCTGTGTGTGTGGAGAGAACATGCAATTTTTTAACCTTCATTTATTCCTTCATTATTCCATTTATTTAACAAATTTTTAATCACATGTCTACCACATACCAGATTCAGCACTAGGTGCTGTGGGCGCTGCAGTGACCAAGACAGAGCAGGTCGCTGCTGCCTTCATGTTGCCTAATGATCAGAGTGACTTTGTCGCTGGTGGTGGGGAGAACAGCACTCTGAGGGATGGACGGTTTTCTTCCCTGCTGTGTGATGTGGGGTGCTCTTGTGTTCACTCTCGCAGGTCACCTCCTTTCCAGCAGAGCAACTGTGCAATGTGAGTGCGTGCGGTGGTCTGGACTGTGGCAAAGGCCACACCTCTTTCTGAACGTGTCCTGTGGACAGGCCGGGTGTGGTTCCCTGTGCCCTGTGTGAATCACCGGGTGAATTCTCACGCAGTCTAGGACACAAGAAGTCTAGTTACCCCTTACTTTACAGATGAGGAAATCGAGGTTTATAGAGGTTCATTAACTTGTCTAAGATAAAGCAGCTGGTTGGTAGTGAAGACAGGAGTCACAGCCTGTCATGGAGTCCTTGCCCACTGTGCTCTCCTCAGGCCCGGGGACCGCTGCAGTGTCCTTGATAAAGTCACACTGTGGAAAGTGTCTGATTTAGATGACCTGCACACCAGCTTCTATTGCTCATGTTCCTGGGATAAATGCATAGGAGATGAGCCTGTGCTTATGCACTCCAGTGGATACCAGGCAGATGGCTGAAGCTTCCTAACAAAGTTATTTATTGATAATGTTTGGGGCTGTTTTTTGAGGCCAACTCTTCAAACTAGAATTAGACTATAAAACTTCACCAGTAGCTCTCTGCTTTGGATAAATGAAGGTCTACTCTTAATAATTCTTGACAGGGAAGCCATAGAACTACCTTCAGGGGGCTGTTAGATGCTAGCCGGTGTCTGGCTGGCCTCTCCCTGAGCACTGCAGTGGAACACTCTTCTCCGGGCCAGCTTAGTGGAGCAGGGCCTGGCCGTACTCCTCTGTAGTTGAATCCCAGCTTGAACACAGCTATAGATGGGCTGAATCAGAATAGCCAGGGAAGCTTATCAAAAACAAATATTTCCAGGCTCTGTCCTTGGAGTACCTGATTCTCTGAATCAGGGCCAGGACCAAGAATATGTCTGTTTCATAAGTTCCCTGGTGATTTCAATATAGAGCCAGTTTTAAGAAATGCTTCATGGCTTGCTATGAAATGGCTGGACACAAACCGAATACTTATATGCACACCTCCTCTCCTCTGCCACTTTATTTTTATGTGACCTTTTTCTTTAGAATGTTGGTTAAAAGCAAGGACTTTGGAGTGAAGCAGGCTTGGGTTTCAATTCCGGCACATTGCCAGCTGAGTGTTCGCGGGCAGGTTACTTGACTTCTCTCTCCAGACGTAGGTTATTTCATCTTTCAAATGTGGGTGGATCTTAATATCTCTTATAATGAAACACAATGCCTGACACATGATTGGTAGCTGTTGTGATAAATACTAGTAATAGCGACAAATCATCCAGATGTCAGAATGCTTGCTAGCGTTCTTGTTCAGTGAGTAGAGCAGATTCAGAAAAGCTCTAGGCCCTGGAGCTTTTGGTGATTTGGAGTCTGTCTTCGGATGGTTGCACCAACCCTTGGACTTTGGGTTTGTCCAGCACTAAGGACTTAACTTTTCTGGTTATTGAGCTTCCTTGGATTGTCTAGTTCCATGGACCATTCAGGATGGTATAAAGTGCAGGACTCTTGTGACTTTGCATTACTCAGTGTGAATTAGTAGGAATGTGTGTGCATCATATGCAGAGTCCTCATTGTCATTTTGTCTAGAATCTGCCATCGCAGAGAAAGGACTACCTTATGTCCTTGTGGTTACATTGGGCCCACCTGGAAGTCCAGGTTGGTCTCCCCATCTCAACATCCTAAGTCACATCTACAAAATTACTTTTGCCATGTAAGGTAACATAGTCACAGATTCTGGGAATTAGGATGTGGATATCTTTAGAGGGCACTATTACACCTACCACACCAACTCAGGGAGCTGTTAGGGGATTTATCTCAGAAAATGCCTGTCAAGTGTTTAATGTAGTACATAACACATATTCAACACTTACTATACTCTAACTATAACTATGATTATATTACCTGGGCTAAAGATTGCAACTTCATTTTTCTTCACAATGCTTATGTTCTAATAATATTTTATTACATTTATAGTTGACGCTTGAACAACGTTGGGGATAGGGGTAATGGCCTCCCAGCAGTTGAAAATCTGCATATAACTTTTGAGTCCCCAAGAACTTAACTACTGATAGTCTACTGTTGACTGGAAGCCTTACTGATAACATAAGTAGTTGATTAACACGTATTTTGTATATTTTATGTATTATGTACCATATTCTTAAATTAAGCTAGAGAAAAGAAAATGTTATTAAGAAAATCAAGAGGAAGAGAAAATATATTTACTATTCATTAAGTGGAAGTGGATCATCATAAAGGTCTTCATCCTCATTATCTACATGGAAGAGGAGGGGATTGTCTCGCTATTTCAGGGGTGGCAGAGGTAGAGTAGAAGAGGAGGCAGGCAAACTTGGTGTAACTTTATGAAAATACATTGTAAGTTCTGTCTTTTTTGCTTTTTCATTTCTCTAAAAATGTTTCTGTAGAGTACCAGTTCTTCTTCCACCATTTGCTTTAGCTTTAGTGCCTGTATCATAGAAGCATCCATGTTGCAAGAGAAGTCAAAAGCAGTCTTGAATAATCACAACCCTTCTGCTAGATTATATAATGTCAATTTGTTTTCTGACACTGCTTCCTCTACATCTTCTTCCTCATCGTCTAGCACTCATTTGGAAGCATGCATCTCCATCACTCATCTTCTTTTAATTCCTCTGGTGGTGTCTGTTAGTTTTTGAAGTTCTCCAAGATTCATATCTTGAAACCCTTTACTCGCCACCTATTTTGTCATATCTATAGTTTCTTTCACGATTTCCTTGATTGGCTCTGTCATAAATCCTGTGAAGTCATGTTCAATATCTGGATATAGTTTTCTCCAGCAGGAATTTATTATTTTGGGATTGAGGGCTTTCATGGATTTTTCTATAATAATGATGGCATCTTCAATGGTGTCATCCTTCCAGACTTTCATGGTGTTCTCTTTATCAGGGTTCTCTTCCATAGTGTTGATAATCCTTTTCCATAGAGTACCGTGTGTAATGAGCCTTATGACCCCTTGATCTAGAGGCTGAATCAGAGCCATTGTGTTTGGGGAGAAGTAGACCACTTTGACACCTTCAGGGTTCTGAGTGGCCAGGGGCATTGTCCAAGATATATATAAAAAAACTTTAAAAGGCAGTTCCTTCCTGGCAAAATACTTCTTGACTTCAGAGATAAAGCATTGATGGAACAAATCCAGAAAAAGTATGCTTGTTATTCAGGCCCGTTGTATGATCAAAAGACTGGCAGCTGGTGTTTAAATTTTCCCTTCAAGGCTCAGAGTTAGCAGATTTATGGAGAAGGCTGTCCTGATCCTAGACCTAACTGCGTTTATTAATATATAAAATAATAGTGTTTATTGGGGGGTTGCAATGCCCCAGATATAACCAGGTCCCCGGGCAGTGTGCACTGCAAGAGATGGGAGAGATAAAGGACGGACACAAAAAGTAAGGTGAAAGGGTACAGGGAGATCAGGGGACCACCAGCATTCCCGTGAGCCAGGTGGCACTGACTGAACTCTAGCACCCATTTTTATTCTCTTTTTCATGCTATAGATTACAATGATTTCACATGAAAAGCTCATGGGTTACAATGTCTAGAAGTTTCAAGTCTCCCCTAATAGTCACACGATGTCTTAGCTAATTACTCTTTTATCTATAGAAGCAGGAACACATAACTCGTTACTAAGCACAACTACACCTTAAGGTATGTACAAATAGTATGTCTGAACTCAGCAGCTGTGGCCCATTCAATTGAGGAACAAAGAGATTAGTACTTCTTACTAGAAGGTTAGCTCCCCATTAACTGAGGTGTTCTACTGAGAAAGGGGAGGGAAGGAACTCAACCTGGTGTTTTTTAAGAGTTGGAGCCTGGCATCCCTTCTCCCGGACTTACATTTTGCAATCTTCCTTTACAGCTGTGGGTGGCTTTCATGTCAAGCCGCTCCGGGGCTTTTTAGGCATAAGGCCCCTCAGGCTTTAAGGTGGGAGTCTGCTTAGCTGTACTCTCAGATCGCTGGAATGTCCCCCAACTAGGCAGTTAACTTCCACCCTTATCTCCGGCTCCTGCTCAGGCAGCATTCCTTCACCTCCTCTCCTCCCATGGCCTCAGAAATGGGGTCCCTAAGCCCTGGTGGTCTTATTTCCATCAAGTGTTAGCCTGTCCATTCCTGCCTTAAATCCTGGCACTTGCTCCTCTTCTTTACTAATAAATGTCCTTTGTGGCATTTCTTTTCTAGAATAGGGCACTTTCATCTGCATTAAAAATCTGTCCAGATATTGGCTCTCCTCAGTGATTTTCTTAATGGTATCCACTGCATCTTGGTCAGCAGAAACTGCTTCTCCTGTTATCTTGACTTTTTTTTTTTTAAGCCAAACCCACTTTCTAAAATTATCAAACCATCCTTTGCTGGCATTAAATTCTCCAGCTTTTGATCCTTCACCTTCCTTTTGTTTTAAGTTGTCATATACTGACTTCACTTTTTCTCAAATCATATTAGAGTCTATAGGTATGCCTTTCTTACAACAATCCCGCACCCACATAAAAGATGCATTTTCAACATGAGATAAAAAGATATTTTGCAAAAAATTACAAGGTTTTTGCACCTGTTGATGTAATTTCAGTGACAGCTTCATGAATTTCTTTCTTTTTATTTTTCTCTTTCTCTTTCTCTTTTTCTTTTCTTTCTTTCTTTTTTTTTTTGAGACAGAGTCTCACTCTGTTCCCCGGCTAGAGTGCCATGGCGTTAGCCTAGCTCACAGCAACCTCAAATTCCTGGGCTCAAGCAATCCTTCTGCCTCAGCCTCCTGAGTAGCTGGGACTACAGGCATGCATCACCATGCCCAGCTAATTTTTTCTATATATTTTAGTTGGCCAATTAATTTCTTTCTACTTTTTAGTACAGATGGGGTCTCACTCTTGCTCAGTCTGGTTTCAAACTCCTGACCTTGAGCAATCCACCCGCCTTGGCCTCCCAGAGTGCTAGGATTACAGGTGTGAGCCACCACACCCAGTCTCTTTTTCTTTTCTTTACAACAGTTTTTATGCTGGATTCATTTATCTTGACATGGTGAGCAATCACAGCTGCAGACCTCAATCTACAGTACATATCAAGCAATTCAAGTTTTGCTTATAATCTCATGACTTTTCTCTGCTTCTTGGGAGTGCTTCCAGCATCACTAGTGGTACTTCTTAGGGTCCCATGGTGTTATTCCAGGTTTATGGTATTACACTAAACATGATGAAAAATATACAAGAACCATGAGAGATTGCTTTTTCCTGTGATATACAATTTACTGGAGAGATGAACTGCTCACACAGGGATAATTAGCATCACTCTGTGTTTTAAGCAGCTACTCTAACCATTTGAGCTCAGGGCAATGGCAACAGGAGGTGGCTACAACATTATTACAGTAGTCCAGTATGTACTGCAGTTAATTTTAAGCAGTTATGATTTAATACCATATCTTTCTACATTTGTTTACATTTCTCTGAACTGCAAATGGTGCCATATATGGTCTGTGTCTGCATGAATTTTGGTAAATTTTAATTTTTATAACTTATATTTATTTTATGGTAGTAAATGATGAAATAGACTAGTATCTACATATATTTTATGCATTCATGGCATACCTAAATTTTTCTTAATTTTTTGATATTTTTAGGCTACATAGTTCATCTATGAGTTTTTTCAAATTGTCGCAAATCTCCAAAAAGTTTTCCAACTTATTTATTGAAAAACCATATTTGAGTGGACCCATGCAGTTCAAACCCATGTTGTTCAAGGGCCAACTTTATATTTTTATTATTGTTACCCTCAGGGACTGTTATTTATTGAGCTTTGCTATATATGAGTAGCTTCATCATCCCCACTGCGGAACAGGGCACCTATATTTTAGAGAGCTCGTGTAAATCCTGCAAGGTCTCATAGCTAGTAAGAACTGAGGTCTCTTTCTTGCTAACTCCCTAGTGTTTGACCTCCTCCTTGTTCTTCATTTTGCTTCTGCCCTGGACCTCAGCTGGTTTCTCACAGCTGTTTCAGAGTGTGGTGACATCCCATTTGGACTCAGTGTCCAGGCAGAGAAGGCCAGTGCCTTCCTTGGGAGGCAGGAGAAACCCCCCCACCTACCCAGTCATCTTCCTGCTGTGGGACCATGGGCTCAGCACATTCCGTTTCAGAGCCTGACTGATCCCCTCCTCGCATCCACCCACGTTGGGGCCTGATCAGACAGGCAGCATTGTGGTGGACCGTCACTGGCCTGCTTCTTTTTGTCAGCTCTGCACTATTTAGGACCATGGTGAAGTTACTTGCCCTCTCAGGGCCAAGAAATGGTCCTTTTAGCCTTTCCCCTGAACCCCCAGCCCTCCTGGAGCCATAGGGCATGGCTGGGGAAGGCAGCCCCTGTCCTGTCCTGCTGGTTTGTTGCTCGGACCAGGCCTCAGGCTGCCTGAGTGCCTTGAGCGGGCTGGTGCCTGACAGAGTGTGGTGTCCCTCCTCCCATTCCCTATCCCCTCCGTCTACTAGAGATTACTTTCTTCAAGCATTTGGTTCTCATCCCCCCAAAATAGCTTCCTGCCTTCAGCCTGTCATTCTCAGAAGGCTTTCTGTGTGTTCTAGGATGACTTCCCTCTTGTTAACCTTCTTTCCCATAGCAAAGCAGTTAAGAGTCTGGCCCGTGGTATCTGACATGCCTGGGTTCAAATCCAACTCCCCCACTTTCTAGCTCTCGTTCAGCCTTGAGCAAGTTACTTGACTTCTCTTCGCCACAATTCCCAGTTCTATTAAATGGGAGATGTACCAACTTACTAGGATTTTCCTTATAGTACCTAGAGCACATAAGCATGCAATATAATATTATAGCTAGCCATTATTTCAGTCAACTGTTCTGAGCAAGGTGACAAGGAATCTGATTGAAAAGTAGATGTGAGTGGCAGTAGGTTCCTAGAGAGAAACATCTCTTGCCAGAAAATCCTTTAATCCTTGATTGGTGGTAAGATGGGAAAGAATGACATGATACCTTCCTTTCTTCCCCCTGGTGGGGGCAGGTGAGAGAAGCTGGCAGACAGGTGGGTGGGGGTAATGCTGCTGTCTATCCAGCACCCTTTTGTATTCACCCAACGGAAGAGGGAAGGGGCAAGCAGTTTAGCACCCACCTTTTAGAGTAATGCTAATACCCCAGGATTTGTTGCTGTTTTCTCTCTGTTGTTGACTCGTCATGCCTGATGGAATTGTTAGCACTGGAAGCTCAGTGGATTATACCCTCTGTGTCTCCCTCCTTAGAGGAGCCCTTTTGTTCTGGGATGAAAAGAAGCTGGCCCAGCCTGGAAAGATGTACACCCCATGAAGTCCTTTATACCCCCTCTAAGCCTAGGTCAGATAAGGCACTGAATGCTCCCAGTGGTCCCCCAACATAGCTGTGCATCAGATTCAGGGAACCTTTCATGTGTGCTCAGGGCCCATTGGCTGAGGCCCAGGTGCAGCATCAGTTCTCTGCTCATCTCGCTCCATTTCTTCACGAGAACCCTTTGTGGGGAAATCTGTCTCTCACTTAAGATCCAGCCCGGATGTTTCTTTCTCTGGCTGAGTCACTTTCTTCTGGGCTTTCCTGGGCTGTGTTCCAGCTTTTTTTTCAGACTAGGCCAGAAGAGGATTGCACGTCTATCTTCCCTGCTAGGATGGAGCTCCCTGGGGGAGGGAGTGTGGGTTACCCATCTTTGTGTCCCCAGGAGCTAGCACGATAGCTAATACTCAGTAGGCACCTCCAAAGGTTTACACAAGATGTGACATGTGTTTTTGAATCATTTCTTGGTATTTTAACTTCTAGCTTACTGCTTAGCATACAGCAGGTTCTCAGAAAAAATTCTTCAACTGAATGAGTAGGACACAGCTGAGTGGCCTCGGGTTGCTCTAAGGCCCTGCAACTTGTCAGACATTTACCTTTCTTTGTCAGCCCCTTCCCTCATTTGCTAGTGTTTCCCACTAGAAAACAATGTTTTCTGCGACCCTTTGCAGTGCTCCGCCCAGATCCTCCAGATTGGACAACATCTAGCTTTGAAAGAATAGATTCATTGTTTCCTTCCCATCTGGAGCCATTTTTTTTGGTATCTGTTGTTCATTGAGCTTTTGTAGTCTGCTTAGAGTGAGGAATGGGAGAACCTAAACAAACAAAAAAGATAATTTTTTTAAAAAGTGACTTTGATTTGTCCTTTCCCTATTACAGATGTCTTAAATCAGTGAGATTTGTCTACAGCCTTCCCCCTTTCCCTCTACCATGGACAGCTTTGCTGCCACTCTGGGTCTACACAGGGAGGTCTATGTGTGTGTGTGTATGTTGTATATGTGTGTGTTTGTGTGTGTATGTGTGTGTTTGTGTGTGTATGTTGTGTATGTGTGTGTTTGTATGTTGTATATATATGTTATGTGTATGTTGTGTATGTGTGTGTGTATG
The DNA here is from genome assembly GCA_008086735.1 of Cheirogaleus medius. Classification (NCBI taxonomy): domain Eukaryota; kingdom Metazoa; phylum Chordata; class Mammalia; order Primates; family Cheirogaleidae; genus Cheirogaleus; species Cheirogaleus medius. The sequence goes on from VBSM01003143.1 coordinate 25,324,736, forward strand.
TTGTGTGTGTTATGTGCACACACATGTGTACAGCTACATTCTCTTTCTCCCTGAGAGGTCACTTCCGTTTTGTGTCCAGCTTGTGGCACAGAGTTAGAGATAATGAATATCCATACATAACCTCTTAACGTAAGTAGTTTATCTCAATGTAACTAAACTGTTATTTTCTTTGTTCATTTTTCTGTTCAACACGGGCTCTTTATAACCTAGATTGCAGCAGTGGTTGTTTTGGGCAAAGCCAGATCCACAGAAATGTAACTTATGGGGCCACTGCAGGAGCTTTGGGAGTGCAGAGTGAGGGGTCTAAGAATTTTTAAGATGCCCCTTCAAAGGATAAAGTAACTCCCTGAGAGAAGCCTTCTGCAGGAGTGAATGGTAGGTGTGGATGGAAATAGGGTATTTACAGATGTTCGAAGCCTCTCCGCCACCTCAGACATTGTCTTCTGGGTAGCACATGCCCACCTGAGTTGGCCACTCACAGTTCCTCAGCTTCCCCTCGCCTGCAGGAAATGTACAGCGGCTCCTCGTTGCCCCTGGGAATCCGGGAGTTATTTACTGGTGGCGTTTAAAGACTTTCCTAGTATATCTTCAACCTGTCCACTCCCACATTTCTCCTTTGAAGCTCCTGAGGGGTTAGAAAGGGAAGTACAGGGAGACTTCAGGGAAATTTTAAACATTTGCCTGGAAAAGGTAGGGAGCTGAGGCCTGGGCCGTGTGGGCTGGCCTGTTCCTCCTCTGCAGCCTCAGTCCTGCCTGGCTGCCCACACATTACCCGCTTCCTCCTCTCTGTTACCCCTGCCCCAGGGCCCTCTCCAAATTCAAACCATTCCTGCCTTTCTCTCAGGGACTCTCCCTGACAAGCTGGCTAAGCAGCCTCAGGGTTTCCAGGAAAAGTCAACTACAGAGGCACAGGTTGGAACAAGTGCCAAGGAATTTGGCCACCTGTGGGGCTTTCCTCCTGCCTCACTCTCTGTCCAGAGGGAAGATTATTGTGGTGGTTTCTGTTACAGATGACCTGACTGATGGGAGCATTCTGCTCCTGGCCTTTGAAGGTCAAGTCACCTTCCTCATCGCTCAGCCCCAAAGCACCTTTGATGGGTGAAAAGGGTCTTTATGTGCCAAAGGAACCATAGCATGAGCAAGGAAGCCTCTTTTTCTAGAAAATATCGTGCACCATCAGTGGGCAGAGTGCCAGTTGGCACTGTTCACATTGCACTGCACGGTCACCACGGGACAGTGATGCCTCCTGTAGTTGTCCAACCAGGCAGCCCTGCTTTGGAGGTGCTATTATCTAAGACACATTTTCCCACTATAATGATGAATTAATTTTGGTTACTATTATCACTTACACTGAAGTTTATAATTCTGAACTTTTATGATTATTTTTCTTCTTTTCCCAGCTTGATAATGATCATCTTCATCGAAGGCAGGAAGCCTGTGCATATAAGATGCTGCAGCTACCACAGTGCCGTGTACATAGAACTTTCGCAGTACATTTAGTCTTGTTAATATCGCATTAAAACGAACATTTGAAGGCAAAAATGAGCACATGAAGCAGCCCTGAACATGTACGATGTACGTTCTGGTTTCTAGAAAGCGATGCCTATCTGGCCCTGGCATTGTGGAGCGCTGCCGTTTTGTGATTGGAAAATCACAGGAGTCATTTTGGACTCTTGGCCTGGGGTCCCACTATTTTCCAACATGTGGGGAACAGCACTCCCACATTGCACAACTCCAGTGGGCACCATTAGCATTGTCATGCACATGAGCAGTGCCTCCTGGAGTTGTCTACAGAGCCTACCTTGCATCAGGGGAACTGTCATTTAAAAACAATTCATTAGTTACCTAATCTAGATTAGGACATTAACAGAAATAAACATTTGTCAATTCACTTCCAGTCTTTTCATCCCAACAAATCATTCTTCCTATTTTTCCTTGACATTTTACATTTCTTTTACTTGGCATACATTATTTTTGCATAGCTGTAGTCCAGAGTGGTCTATAATTTTGCATTCAGCTTTTTTTTTTTTTTCCTTTGCAAGCTGTGTTATAAACTTTTCTGTGTTATCACAGTCCTTGTCATGGTTGATGGCTTTAATTGCACCAAGTGGATTACAATTAATTATTTGGCCACTTAACAATTGGCTCATTTCCAGTGTTTCACTATTATAAAGAATGAGCAGAAGGCAAAGGGAGCTCTTATTTGTTTCCTTTGACTTATGTGTCAGTCACTATGCTGGACACTTAATTATCTCATTTATTCCTCTAACAATTATTTCTAGAACCGAGACTCAGACTGGCTAAGCAGTGTAGTAATATGAACTAACGTATGTTGAACTCTTACTGTGTGTCATAGTCTTTGCTAAGAACTTTTCATGTAATATCTCATATCTCACAACTCCCTAGAAAGTGCATATTTCCACTCTTTCGGGAATGATATTAATTTCAGGAGATGTTTAAATACCTTGTCCAAGGTGTCATGTCAGAACTTAGAGAGGACAGAGTTGAACCCAGATTTTTCCAAACTGTCTAAAACTCATGGTCAGTATAATGTCAGCTTCATGAGGGAGTTTTCTTTTTTCCCCTCCTCTTCCTCTTTTTGTTTTCTGCTGTGTTCCCAGTGCTGGGAAGGATACCTGGCACATAATTGGTGATCAATAAAGGCTTGTTAAATGAATAATGGAATGGTCTCAGCACTATATAAGCAGCTTGAGGTCAGGTTTCTTTGACTCACAAATATTTGCTTTTCTGCTATATCTCAGGTACAGGTGAGTAGAAAATAAAATTTGCACACACCTGCAGAAGACACACATATTTAGGAGTTTGCATGTATGTGTAGTCCTTTTTATTCAATTTCACTTTTTTATTCAACTTAAAAGTTTTTTTTAAATGAAACTTAATTTTTTTAGAGCAGTTGTAGATTCACAGCAAAATTGAACATGAGGTACAGAGATTTCCCATATACCCTTGTCCCCCGTCACAAGCGTAGCCTCCCTCATTATGAAAATCCCCCACAGCATGATACTATATTCATCACACTTGATGAACCTACATTGACACATCATTATCACTCAAAGTCCAGAGTTTACATTAGGCTTCACTCATGGTATTGTGCATTCTATGAGTTTGGACAAATGGATAATGACATGTGTCTACCACTATAGTATCATACAGAGCAGTTTCACTGCCCTAAAAACCCTCTGTGCTCTGCCTGTTCATCCCTCCCTCCCCCCAATCCCATGATCTTTCTATTGTCTCTATAGTTTTGCCTTTTCCAGAAGGTCATATAAAATGCATCCTTTCCAGATTGGCTTTTTTCACTTAGTAATATGCATCTAAGCTTCCTTCATGTCTTTGTGGTTTGCTAGCTCATTTCTTTTTAGGGTTGAACAATTGTCTGAATGTACCACAGTTTATTTATCCATTCACTTGCTGAAAGACATTTTGGTTGCTTCAAAATTTTTTCAATTATGAATAAAGCTGCTATAAGCATCTGTGTGCAGGCTTTTGTGTGGATATATATTTTCACTCTTTTGGGTAAGATACCAAGGGCACAATTGCTGGATTGTGTGGTAAGAGTATGTTTAGTTTTGTGAAAAATTGGCAAACTGTTTTCCAAGGTGGTGCTATTTAACACCATTTTGCATTTCCACCAGCAGTGAGTGAGAGTTCCTTGCCAGCACTTGGCATTGCCAGTGTTTGGGATTTTCGCCATTCTATAGGTGTATAGTGTTATCTTGGTATGTGTGATCTTTTTCTTTCTTTTGGTTTATTTTTTAAGGAATCATTGTGAGAAATGCAATTACTACAGCAAACTGTAGAAACATTTTTTAAGTTCTCAAAAATGTATTAATTTTTTCCTTTGCTGGTTAAGTTAGTGTGTCTTGTTACTAGACATGCAAGAACAGTCCAGTTTTGCTGCTCCCTTGCCAGAACTCTTTTAAAAGAAAAACCCATTACTTATGTTACATAGGAATACATTGCTACCTCAATATTTTAATTTGTTTCCATTTCATTATTTGCTTTAGGAGATTTTAGGGATGATTTGTTTAACAAGTTACCATGTTTGTTTTGAAGCTTGGTGCTACTACTTCCTAAACATGTATGTTTTTCAGGTCCTAAACCAGCTGTCTATCTGCAGCATGGCTTGCTGGCAGATTCCAGTAACTGGGTCACAAACCTTGCCAACAGCAGCCTGGGCTTCATTCTTGCTGATGCTGGTTTTGATGTGTGGATGGGAAACAGCAGGGGAAACACCTGGTCTCGAAAACACAAGACCCTTTCAGTTTCTCAGGATGAATTCTGGGCTTTCAGGTATATTTGAATTGATTATGACACAGGTGTATTTCCCTAGTACCCTTAATGCAGACACATGGGGATTTCAGCAGAAGAGGCAGATAGATGGGTAACTCCGAAATTGTATGAGAGAGAAAACTGATGTCTCTTGAAAGGTTTTAAACCTTGCTAGGAATTTAAAACTAGCATTAAGGTAAATTATAAGTAAATTATTACATTACTAATTAGATTTAGTTAGGGATTCTTATTTTGGCATCTCTGGTGGTCTGGGAGCTCCTAGGTAAATGTTGTCCCATGATCTTCCTCCTTCCTCTATAAACATGTACTCCAAATGTTACCTTTCTTCTTTATAGAAATTCTCTCTCTCTCTTCCTTTCTTCTGGCTGTACCAATTAGTTGCTGTATGACATTGGGCATGTTGCATAAGCCCTCTGTCTCGATTTCTTTATTTGTAAAATGGGGATAATAAACACCTCATAAAGTTATTGGGGGCTTAAAGGAGTGGATATAGGGAAAGAGCCTCCATGGAGCCTGGCACATTGTAAGTGTTGGTGGCCTCTCTACCTCCTGATGACAGACATGCACACCTGGGTTCAGGACTATGTCTTGCTCCCAGGTATTAGAAAAGGTCAGCAGTGTGGAGGCTCCCAGGCTGGCTTCTCTTTTTAAGACCAGAGCCTACCTGGACAACACACAAGAATGAGAGCTTTTGCCAAAAAGCATGTACAAGAATATGGTTTTTGTCACACAATTTGTAATAGAAGAAAACTAGAAACTACCCAAATGCATGTCAGCAGTGAGTGGGCAAATAAAGTGTGGATATATTTACATAATAAGATGAGAATGAGCAGCCTACAACTATATGCAACATGGATGAAGCCAGATACAGAAAAATGCATACTGCATAATCCCACCTATAGAAAAATTAAGAAACACGTGAAACTAATTTGTGGCGTGAAAAATTAGAATAAGACTTACCTTTGGGAGGCACAGGTGGAGGGGAGCCCAAGAGGGCTTCTGTGGTCCTGGTAATGTTCAGTTTCCTGAACTCATTGCCTGTTTACCTGTCTGTGTTCAGTTTGTGATAACTCATCAAACTGTATGCTTGGTATTTGTGTGCTATTCTATTTTATGTACTATTTCAATGACGGAATTCCTTTCTTTGATTACAGTTATGATGAGATGGCAAAATATGACCTACCAGCTTCAATTAACTTCATTCTGAATAAAACTGGCCAAGAGCAAGTGTATTATGTGGGTCATTCTCAAGGCACCACAATAGGTATGTATGTAATTAAGATTGAAGTTGATATAATATCTTTATTATAGAGGTTGCACTTGTCTTAAAAGGGATATATTAAAAAAAGTTAGTTCAAATGCATTTATTTTTAAATGCCAAACAGAAATAATGAACAGGGCAAAGAATTTAGTAATAGTTGGTCTTCTTTGGAAATTCATGGTATAAGGGTCTCTTAAAATTGAAGGAATTAATATAAGCTACATTGTATTAGTTATTTTGGTAGATAAGCAAGATGAGGATATGAGAAGGTAGAAAATAAGAAATTTTTCTAAGTTCAGAGACTTAGGTGGGGTACGGGGACTCATACCTATATTCCCAGCACTTTGGGAGGCCAAGGTGGGAGGATCACTTGACATCAGGAGTTCAAGACCAGCCTTGGGACAACATAGCAAGACCCCTTCTCTACATAAAAGAAAAATATTAGCTAGGCATGGTGGTGCATGCCTGTAGTCCTAGCTACTTGGAATGCTAAGGCAGAAGGACTGCTTGAGCCTAGGAGTTCGAGGTTACAGTGAGCTATGATGGTGCCACTGCACTCCAGCCTGGACAACAGAGTGAGACCCTATCTCCAAAAAAAAAAAAAAAGAAGAAGAAAGAAAGAAAGAAAAAGAAAATAAGAAAATGTATTGACTTTGAAAGTTAAGTAGAATATAACTAACTATAGGTACAAGGATGACAGGTTATACTTTATTTACAAACAGTTTTAAAAGCTATATGCATTTTAAATTTATATTTATTAGAAAAGTAATGTATGTTCATTATAAAGAAAAATATAAAATTTAGCAAAGGTTAAAGAAAGTAAAAATTGCCCATAATTCTAGCAAGCAAAAGTTTTCTCTAATTAGGGATTAAGGATCTGTCTTATAATTTATTGAATTCTCCCTTTTAGTGTTTGCTGTGACTAATACCTTTGTGTTCATGTCACATGATCTCCTTAGAATACGATCCTAGAAGGAGACTATATGAGAGGTATGAATGTTTTTAAGGGTCACAATATATAGGGTTAACTTGTCTCACCTTCAGAAAAATGGAGTGAGTCATTTGTCTTCATTCATATTCCTTCTCTCATGCTTTTCTACTTTGCTCTACTACTCTCTAAAGTGACATTCTGGGGCCAAGTGGCAAGAAGTGACCTCAGAGAGGGTAAAAAGATATTTAACGCTAGGGAATTGTAGATGCAGGAGCTCCTTTGGAGTCTTTGGTGGTTTGGATGTGTCTGTGAATTGTCCTTGGAGGGGCTTTGGGGGATGAAGGGGTGGGGAGCTCTTAGAAATACGGTCTGTAGTTCACGTTGTTAAAGGAACAGGGAAGACTTTCTGGTTCTCCACACCTGGATTTCTTCCAGTGCATATCTAGGTTGAGATTTGCAACAAGCTCTTAAAAAATACTTGATTTACTAGTTTAATCAAGAGCAGCGCTAGCTCACACAGTTCAGAGGGCCCCATGTCAAGTGTTTGTCTCCCTGGGGGCGGCGCTGCCTGCCTGGTTCTCGGGCTGCCGCTAGAGGGCGTCACGAATGCCCGGCCTTGCCATTTTGAGACGCAAGTCCCAGAAGATGAATTCCTGTCTTCCTTTTGTTCCCACAGGTTTCATAGCATTTTCACAGATCCCCGAGCTGGCCAAAAGGATTAAAATGTTTTTTGCCCTGGCTCCTGTGGCTTCAATGGCGTTCTCTACTAGCCCGCTAATCAAATTAGGACGATTTCCGGATCTTCTTCTTAAGGTATTGGGATCCCTGCATCCCTCTCCCCTCCCCACAGATTTCCTCCTCAGATCTGAAGATTTGGCCACAGGAGGGAGAATCTGTGCCTTCCTTCTCTGCAGTTGCGATCAGTGGAGCAATGGGTTCCCCTTCACCCCTGCTTCCAGACCCAGGGGAGATCCATGGGTAACTGCGCCCTGGGGCCGCGCGTGCTCGTGGAGAGCACAAGGAGGTCTGCGAGAAAGTAATGCACACGTTCACGGAGTTGCCCTTTATTCCATAAGGTGAGCCCGTGCACAGCAGCGGGCAGGATGTGCGACACAGGAAACGCGCCCTTCCTATATGTCCCCAGCCACACTGAGGGCCACCCAAAGACACCGTTATTATTATATTTTGTAATATGGCACCTACTCACAAGCCGGTAACCTCATCAGGGCTTAGCCCTCAAGCTCTGTGACCCTACGCTCCGTTCAAGGAGGAAACAGCTTTCATGAGAAGGAGTTTTAAGCCAACTGAAGCTAGACAGTCTAATCACGCATTTTATATGCCTTATGTATTATACATTTACACACACATGAAGTCCTGTACTGAATTATATACTTGCAATCAGGTTATAACATGTCTTATAGGCCACTTAAAAGACTTTAATAGGAAATATGGACTATACTCTGATCTCAGGCCTGACTCTCACATAAAATGGGATTTATTGTATTAGTGACCCCATGCAGATAAGATGTAGCCACCCCTGACCAAATTTGTTTTTAAAGCCTTGGGTAACAGAAGCATCTATTTTCATTATAATCAGCACAGAGATTGTAAGTAAAGTACCCCTCAACTACCAAGCCTTCTCCTAGTGCCTTTCTCAGAATTAAACACAGTGCTGAGTTTGAGGTCTTTTTCTAAAGACCTTGTATGTGAATTTATAGACATATAGATGTACCAAGGGAAATATATTGTTTTGTTTTAATGTAGATGATGTCCAACGAGATATATATATATATATATATATATATATTTGCAGATTGCATTTTTCACTCTTAGAGAGCTATCATGTTAATACATAAAACTCTACCACATTCTTTTTAACTGCTGCACAGTAAGTTTTTGATTATAAGGAACTACTATTTATGTAGCTAGACCCCTATGGTAGACATTTAGGTTGTTGCTAATTTGCTGTTGCTGCATCTTTTTGGCTTTTTAGGGGTATATTCACAGAGTGGATACGGAGAAGTGAAATTGCTGTGTCATAGGAATGTGTAGATTCACCCCACTTAGGAGGTAGTGTTTTGTAAAATCTGGAGTGGGGCCCAGGGATCTGTGTTTTTACAAAACACCCTATATGATTTCTGATGTAGGCTAAACAGTCAGTATTTGGGAACCACTGTTTAATACAATGGTCCTTTATAGTATACTGGGAGAGTAAAATTATGAATGAATGAATGTTCATAAAACCTTTGAAGCTACTCTGAAAAATGTTGCTTCTGTGAAAGTAGAGTATCTTTTTCCTGTTTCCTATTGCACAAGTTTGTGAAGATCTGCCTCGAGAATGTAGTGATTGCCCTGGAAGTACTTGAGCACAGGTTCAGTGGCCATTACTTAGGAACAACGTAGGGCAGGGGTTGGCAAACTTTTCCTGTAAAGGTCCTGTTTGGAAAAACTCAAATCATGTTTCCCTCTGCTCTCACACCACACACTGACAATCAACACAGACACAAGACCTCTGTGACCAAATGTGGAGGATTTGTCCACACCAACAAACATTTTGCAGTGTTCTGCAGTTACACTGTCTGAGTGTCCTCTAATTCAGTTACGACACTATCTACTTGGAGGTAGTGTCAGATCCCACAGTTTGAGGGCTTAGTCCCCCAAACTGCCCTCCTCCCACTTCAGATACCAGTTGCAAGTTGGGCCTCTGGAACATTCATTCGACCAGCTGGCTTCAAGTTGGAGATCCCATGATCCCTGCTTTAGGTTTGATTAATTTGCTGGAGTGGCTCATAGAACTCAGAGAAACATGTTTACTGGTTTATTTTAAAGGATATCACAAAGGATACAGATGAACAGATGCTTAAGGTGAGGTATGGAGAAAGGGTTCAGAGCTTCCATGCTCTTCTGGGTGTGCCATCCTCCAGGAACCTCCACATATTCAGCTATCTAGAAGCTCTCCCAACCCAGTCCTTTTCGTTTTTTATGGTGGCTTCATTAAAGAGGCATGATTGATTAAACCATTGGCCATCAACTTGACCTTTAGCCTACCTCTCCTGTCCTGGGAAGTCAGGGGGTGGGACTGAAAGTCCTAACCCTGTAATTGTACCTTGGCTTCCATCCTGAAGCTACCTAAAGGCTGATAGCTATGAGCTGATCGTTAGCATACAAAAAGACATCTCTTTGGAGATTCTAAAGATTTTAGGAGCTATATGACAGGAAACAGAGTCAAAGACCAAATATATATTTTAAAACATCATAGGACCAGATAGTAAATGTATTTGGCTTTGTGGGCTATTTGGTCCCTATTGTAACTATACCACTCTGCCATTATAGCATGAAAGCAATCAGAGACAGTATGTAGGGAGATGAGTGTGGCTGTGTTCTAATAAAACTTTATTTATAAAAACATGCAATGCCAGGGGAGAGGGGAATGGGGAATTATTGTTTAGTGGGCATAGAGTTTCAGTTTAAGAAGATGACAGAGTTCTGGATATACATAGTGGTGATAGTTGCACAAAATGTGAGTGTACTTAATGTCACTGAACTGAACGCTTAAAAATGGTTAAAATGGTAAATCTCATGTTATGGATTTTCACCCACAATAAAAAAATGTTTTAAGAAAAAACCAAGTAGTGGGTTGGATTTGGACCACTGGCCAGTAGAATGGAATTAGATGCATGCACACTTGGCAGGCATTGCTGGTCAGTCACCCCTCAGCTGTTTCTCAGAGTGAGATGATAACTGTTCGGGGCTGGCCCTGGGATGAGGACTCATTAGGCCCTTTCCCACTGTAGAAGTCCATTGTAAGCTTATTTGGTTTTCTGCCTCCTCTTCATTTTGAGTATTTAAATACACATCTGTAATATGTAATTTTTGCCTTAATAAGCTTATTGCCTAAGTATCTAGTTTGAATGTCCACTGGTTGCCTTTTCTCCTGAGGCCATGTGTGGAGACATTTGGCACATGTCTCTGCTTCTGAGGTGGGTCACAGAGGCCCATTGACCAAAAGGAAGGGCTGGAATATTCTTGTGTTTCTTTTTGTTTTTCAGGACTTATTTGGGGACAAGGAATTTCTTCCACAGAGTGCGTTGTTGAAGTGGCTGGCTACCCACGTTTGCACTCATGTCATTCTGAAAGAGCTTTGTGGAAATCTCTTTTTTGTTCTGTGTGGATTTAATGAGAGGAATTTAAATATGGTATGTATGTTTATGATAAAGCTTGATTTAAAATTCCAGTGATTTTATTTTATCTGTGAATGTGCTTGTTTGTGTTGGATGATGTGAGAGAGGCCAGATGACCTCATCAGAGCTCTAGGGTCTTTCATTTAAAAGGCACAAGAATCAACTCTGGCAGGTGCCTGGAATTCTGCACCATCTGCTGCTGTCCTCAGGCTAGTTGCTGTCAACTTCCTACGTTGTACCTATATGGAGACCGTTGAATGGGAGATCTGTCCCAATTTGTTATAATATCTATATTTATTCTAGTGATTTGTTTCTTTTAAAAAATTACTGTGTGTTTAAATTTAGAATGGCCATTTACACACACATTTATCTATAGATATACATGTACACATACACATGTGTGTATATTATTTATTTATTTTATAAAATATAAAACCTTGGCCAGCAATATGCTTGTGTTTCTAAATATATTTGTCGTTTATAGTGTTGCATTTTGAAAACAGGTTTTGAAATTCTGGAATGAAGGCTCTGCAAAAAAATTTTTAAATGACATTTTTGTTTTCTCTGATAATTAAAGCCAGGTGTATAAAATTTCAAAAGTTCAGGAAAGCATGAAGAAGAAAATAAAAATGACATGTAATCTCAACCCACATGGCCTAATGCTCACCACACTGTTGCATTTCTTTCATATGTACTTTATGTATATGGTTGTATGTGTTTTTATAGGATGTATTTGTAGTCAAAGTATTTCTTCTACTCCTGATCTTAAATATTGGAGGTTATGGCTCTGTAGTTTTTAATGCTTTGAAGGGCAAAATATAATGTTTATTATCATTGTCACCTTATTAATGCTACTTTCATTCTTTATTTCAACGTATTTATTTTGCAGTCGAGAGTGGATGTGTATACAACACATTCTCCTGCCGGGACTTCTGTGCAGAACATGTTACACTGGGGCCAGGTAGGTATTCTAGGAGTGCAGTTGTGGTTCATGTAAAATCCACATTAGAAAGGCCTGTGGGTTCCATGAAGCACCCCTCTGCTAACCCTTCCCAAACAGAAGGACAATCTGCTTACAGATATGATTTGGTTTTCTTCCCCAGAGTCCTGGGTTCTTGTCATTGTGTTTGTGTTGCTTTTGTTACCCTTGGTGGGACATACTATGCAGACAGAGGTTCACAGCTGTTGGGGTTGTCTTTTTCCCTCTTCCCTCCCCCTGCTTCAGTTTCAGATTTATGCTCTATATTTCCTCACTTCCTTCCTTTTCATTTCCCCTCCCCTTCATCTGTTTTTTATTGAGTCCTAGATTTATTTTACTTCTGTGTTGTGTCATAAAGCATGACTTTAGAGCAGCTTTGGAGGTAGGAACTGCTGTTTCAGCATTAACTGCTGAATACAATATGCTTAGAACATTAGTGGATAAACAGAGCTAAGCCAATCATGGACATGAATGGGAGCCACTAACTTTTAAAATATAGTTTTGATCATTTTATCACATAAATAACACATGTCCATTCTAGAAAATTTACAAATTACATCTAGGCAAAAAAAAAAAAAAATTAGAATGAGCATAAAATCATTCTCTAACCCTACACAGAGATAAGAAATGTAGATCCAGAGATAGTAAATGTCTCTGCATTCTACCCTACCCCTCTTGCTGCATATCATTCCATGCATTTCAGGAAAAAAGCAGTTTAAGACATGGATAGAAATAGCAGATGTAGAAGTGGATTGATTAATTTTCTCCTTACTATTTTACAAGTTGCTTTTCTTTTTCCATCTAACAATATGTCGGTGACTTATTTCCACCTCAGGACATATTTTTGTGTATTTTTTTCCCCAGCTAACTTCATTTTAAATTTGAAATAACTCAGTGTTTAAACTCTAAACTAAGATGTTACAGGTGTCTTAGATAGTATTTTCCAAACACTGAGTAGTCACTGCTTGCATCAGAATCATTGAATCGCTTTTAAAAGTATACTCTTTGATAAAATGCTTTAAAAAAGTAATGGGAGCGGGGTTTGTAGCAGAACTGTTGAGTTGGCTACCATCTAGGCTTATAAAAACAAAGACTCCTGTATCCCAGTCATTTGGATGGGATATATTTTTTAACAACTTTATTGAGGTATACGTGGCATATAATAAAGTGTGCATGTTGATGTATTTTGACACTCATGTACACTTGTGAGCCCATTATCACAATCAAGGTGTGAATATATCCATTTCCCCCAGAAGTTCCCTCCTGCCCCTTTGTAACACCTCCGTCCTGACCTCTCCCCTCCATCCCTGAGCAACAACTGATCTGCTCTCTATCACTGTAGGTTAGCTTGCATTTTCTAAAGTTTTTGTAAGTTCAGCCATACAGTATATACTTGTTTTTGTCTGGCTTCTTCCACTCAGCATAATTATTTCGAGATTCATCCATGTTGTTGTATATATCAGTAGTTCAATTCTTTTTATTCTTGAGAATCTGTATTTTTTTAAAAATCTGCCTAATAGATTCTTAAGAATCTGTATTTTTAAAAAATCTGCCTAGTAGATTCTTCACCCAACCAGGTTTGGGAGTCACTGATCTGGGACATCTGGATGCTTTAGTCTCCTTCCTCAGTTGCCCCAGGAGCTTTGTGGGGAGTGGATGGTTCACCTCTCCCCGGGGCTCATCTCTAAGGAAGTAGGAAGAGCCTGGCCTGAGGCTTGCTGTAGTGATCGGAAGGCTGAATGTTTAATGCTGATCCCTCAGTGCCAGAGTTTGCTGTGTGTTAGAAGAGGGGCAGCTGGAAGGCACGCAGTTTATGGCGTGCTGGACAGCACAGCCTCACCACTTAAGGAGTGCCTCAAAACCTTCAGAAATCCTCACATTCGTTCAGGTTTCTGCTTTTCTCCTCAGTCACATTTCTGTTTAGAGTCATTTGGTATATATGTATATGTGTGTGTATATAAATATATATATATATATATACACCCTGTCACCAGAATTTCCCTGTATTTTTTAGTATGCCTGGAACCTCTTGCCTAATGGACATTTTCCAAAAAGGCCCAATTTCTGTCTCCTCAGGAGTTAGTGCACTCCCAGAGATGCATGGAGGGTGACCAAGCCAGGCTGGAGGCAGATGCTAAGCTTGGTGACCCCCAGCAGCCACATGTGGTACACCACATGCCTCAGCAAAGTGCAAATGACCACCAGACCCGGGCTTTCCCGAGCCCTTGGCAATGTGTCCCGAGAACTATTTCATATTGCAGACTGGTGTTACTTTACCCTCCCTGTCCCAGACCCCCACGGGGCATGGGGTGTGCAGTCGAGCCATAGGATCAGCTACAGTCCAGGCCTCTGCTCTTGTTCCAGCCCCTTTCATTGAGCAGCTGGCCAGGGTCAAGGCTGCAGGCTGTGGTCCAGAGCTCTGTTTTCTGGCCCAGTTGTGACCTTGTGGCTTTAGGTTCTAACCACCCTGGAACATGCCTCATGAATGTTTGCAAAGCACAAATTCACTGCAGAAGGAAGCCTGGCCCTCTGCCCCTTTGCTCACTGTGACTCTCCTTTGTCAATAAAATGGTTGCTTTGTGCAGCTGTTTTATAGGATCTTCCCCTTGGCTTTCCCTCCTCTGGGCTGTAGGCAAGGGGCTGCCATTCCGGTGGCTGCGTGTGGCTCCGAGGCAGCCCTAGGGCCTGTGGGAGAGGTTTCTGTGGAAGGTAACCAGCCTGGATGCTGGCAGACTGAGTCCACGGTTTAGGTATGGTGTTTGAAGGCTTCCATGGTATGAGTTTAGGGGTGCCCATAAAGGCCATTTTATAAACAGTACATTTACAAGTTTACTTTTTGCTTAAATAGTTAGCATTTGTTTGTTAACAATTCCAAAACCTAGTTCTTTACTGGGCTTTCAAATTTATTTTACTAATCTTCCTCTTCTCTTCATAATCCTATGAGTTCCTGAGTTCCCCAGAGCCAAGACTCTTATTGTTATGTCTCACCCTCTCGCTAGCCCTGCCCAGAGCCCAGGTACTCACTCCTGTTTGAAGAAGGTCTGAACATATCGTTACAGTGTTGCTCCAAACTACCTAACATGCTGTTGAAAATACAGGTTCTTGGACCTATCCAAGACCTGTTGAAAATCTGAATTCCTGGGGTGTGTCCCTGGCATCTGCATTTTAATATGTATCTTAGCAGATTATGATGTCCTCTATTATTTTAAACCTCTTACTTAAAAAAAAATAAAAAAATATCTAAAATGTACATTTTGTAGGATTTTTAAAACACAGTAAAAAGGACATTCAGTCTAATTTTTATTATACATATAATATGTTTTATGAAATTGTAGAAAATATGTGAGTAAAAGAGAAAAATCACTTGGATGTCTAGCACCCAGCAATAAGCATTATTAATATTTTGGTATGATCTCATATATTTTTGTTATAATCATTTCTGTTAAAAAAGTAGGATCATACTACATGGACTTTTTAATACATTTTCATTTAATGAAATAACATGTGTTTGTTAGATACAGGCTAAGCTGCTGTAACAGAGCCTCCAAAATACAGCTTCTCAATAAATAGTTTCTTTCTCTCTCATAATACAGTCCAGAGAGCAGTGGCCCGGGCTGGTGGTTGAGGATAGTGGTGTGGCTGTGCCCCATGAGGTCATGCAGGGACCCAGTTCCCTCCACACTGTAGCTCTGCTGTCCTTGGGGTGCTGTCCTCTTCTGCCTGGTTGAAGCTAGGTCACCTCCATGTCGCTTCCAGCCTACAGGAAGGAGGGAGAGAGGAAGCTCAGCGCAAGTGGCTTTGCATAAAGGAGATAGTGCAAAAGTGAGCTGTGTGGCCACAACCTACCTGCTCACAAGGGGATGAGGATGTGGTTTCTATGCTGAGGCCATGGGCTTAGCAGAAGCTTTAGGGATTCTATTACAGAAAGAAAGAAGGCAAGAATGGGCACTGAGGGACAGGCTCTGCCATAGTAAAAAATGCCTTTCTAGGTCAGTTACTAAATTTTTAAAATATAACATTTATAATAAGGGACAGTTTTCTATTGTTTGAATTTTATTTTTTTATGTATATTTTTTGTGATGATACTTTTTTTGCAATTGCAAACCATCCAGGAATAAATATTCATGTATTATAGATATGTCTGTATACATTAGGCAGATTTTCTTAGGGTGATACATTCATAGGAATAGACTTAGTGGTAAGAGGGTAGGCATATCTTTAAGACTTCTGATATACATTGTACTTTAGAAAAGCTGAACCTATTTACATTTTAATTACCATTCAAGACCTAAAGATATTTTTTGAAATATCACCTTAAAACTGTCTACCCTAATACTACAAGCGTTTCTTCCTGATCTTCATCTACATATGATTATCATAGAAGTATAACTTTAGTGCATATTCAATTTCATTTTCCGACTTTTCCACTTAGTATTATTTATGAAAATTATTTGTAAACAGTTTTCTGTTTTTATTTTATTTATACTTATGACAGCGGCATACTGTTTATGTATATTGATGTGTAATATGTTCTATTTACTGAAATATCTATTATTAGACTTTAGCTTGTTCCCAGGCTTTTGTTTTTGTTACTATAAATAATGTTCTTCACACTTCCCTCTTTTTGAGATGCCTCTTCAAATGGGTAGCTTGAAGTCTGAAGTGACTCTGAGCACAAAGGTTAAGTTTAGAAGTTCATTTTGAGCTTTAGACAAGTTTTTCCTTTTTATTCTATACTCAGTCTTGGTGGGTGCTTTATGTGAATGCTGAAAGACATGAAAGTGAAGAACTGATGTCTGTGTGCAGTGGCAGAATAGTTTGCACGGATATATTTTCACTGACTATTAGAGATGGGGAACAGATGCACCAATGGGTGCCAAAAATGCATATTTTGTTCTCTGGTAAATATGCCACATGTGTTTAATATCTGTCATTTGCAATGGCAAAAGCAGATGCTAAACATTTATCATGTAGCAATCCCCGGTAGTATGTAATATCACATTTTTATTATATCAAACAGTAGAATTTTATGTAATTGATAAGAATAATTTAAAGTATATCTTGTATCAAGGTAGTAGCTACCTTCCAATCATGCAGTGAGAAATTGAGCCATTTAGTAAAGAAGAACAAAATGATGCCATTGTATTTTAAATAATGGTTTAGAAATGAAGAGTAAATCTGGATATTAGTATAAAATTGATTTCTGAGGATATGGCTAGCTCCAACAACCTGTGATGTTATCTTAAACTTCTATGTCAAATAACTTTTTTTCCAATTATTTGTAGACTGTTAAACTTCAAAAGTTTCAAGCCTTTGACTGGGGAAGCAGTGCCAAGAATTATTTTCATTACAACCAGGTAAAGTTTTCAGTCTTTTAATTAAAGTGGGCCCCAAAAACTCATCAAGGAAGCCGGCCTATCAGGATTCTGGTGGGCTCAGGTGCTGTGGGAAGTGTTTGGGAGAGTTGACTAGATAGTCTTTTCTTCCCCTGAGTCCATCCCAAAATAACCCAAGCTTTGCGGTTGGTGTTATGGACTGGGCCTCTTCTCTTCTTTCCCTGGCTCCAAGTAAGAACCAGCACTGTCATGTGTCATTCAGGGTGAGAGTGAATACAGACTTTAGACTCAGACAGTCCTAGGTCTGTCACCCAGTAGCTGTGGAGTCTTCGCTAAATTACATTGCTTAAGCCTCTTTTTCCCTGTACAAATAAAATGATCATTTTTTGAGTGCTAAATGCACTCAAGTGTTGAGATACTCTGCCCATGTTTTTCTTATTCTAGAATGTCCCTGTGACATAGATGTGATTTTCTCAGACTTAAAGATGAGGAAACTGAGGCTTGTAGAATTTCTGTGGCTTATCTTACACCCAAAGGGAGAAAGTAGGAGGGTATGACTCCAAAGCCTTTCCAACCTCCTGGTTCTACTGCTTTGCATCCACTACCCAGGGAGAACTACACTTTCCTCACTGGAGAGTAAGCGCTTGTTATGGTGCCCAGCGTACGGTAGCAGCTCCGGAGCTAGCAGTGTTCTACTTAGTATTCTTTCATTTGGGGTTAGATTTCTTTTTTGTTCTGATGATAGTAACTCAAAAGATATGCTGATAAGGATTTTCAAAATTTAGTCTCATATTTGTAGATTAAACTTACTAGACAGTGTTTAACAGAGATTGTGCTTAATGTGATGTGTCTCCTTTTTATTGTAGACTTATCCTCCCTTGTACAATGTGAAAGACATGCTTGTGCCCACTGCCGTCTGGAGTGGCGGTCAGGACTGGCTCGCGGACGTCAATGACATCAATGTCTTGCTGACTGAGATTACCAACTTGGTGTACCACAAGCGCATTCCTGAGTGGGAGCATCTCGACTTTATCTGGGGCTTGGATGCCCCTTGGCGGCTGTATAATGAAATTATTAACCTAATGAGGAAATATCCGTGAAAACCGATTGGGAAATGTACCACCGAGTCAGTGATTGAGTCATGCGAAAATGTGTGTGTTAAATTTTTGTAAAATACTTGTTTTCCTTTCCCAAGTCTTTTATATTTTTATATCCAAGAAAATGATGATGTTGAAGATGCCCTGTTTTCTCTAGTTAGAATTAGAAACACCCTACCTATTTTTTGTTTAATTATGGCTGAATATGGAAATAGTGTCTCAGCCATAGTGTTGTCTCTTAAAGTTTTT
>VBSM01003143.1:25343183-25367258 GCA_008086735.1 Cheirogaleus medius
CTCCCAGAGAGCTAGGATTACAGGCGTGAGCCACCGCGCCCGGCCTAAAGTTTTTTTTTAAAATATCACTGATATATGAAAAGGTCATTGTAACCATTCTGTTTATCCTTAAAATATACTATATTGACTTTTTACCCACACACAGGACAAATTAACACATGAGCTCAGTTCTTATGTCTTTGCCTTAAAGGGCTCTCCAGTCTAATGGCCTTGTATCTAGGGATCTAAATGACATTTCTTTTTCATGTTTTCATGCAGTAGGTGCATAGTCAAATCCAATGATATCTCAGCTGTGCAAGTAATAAAAGATTCCATAATGAATTTTGTCAAATCTAACTGTGACAGCTGTTATTTAGCACATGTTTAAATTGCTCAGGCCAAGCTGAATAATTCGCTGGAATTTTCAAAAACAAATTGCACTGATTTAAAAAAAGAAGAAACCATGTTTTAAATAGCTTGAAGACTGATACACTCAGCCATCTATATTCATGAACTCTAAATTTCATGGCAGACCATAATTCTACTTGTCTGAGAAGAAAATCCCTGTGGGGAGATTATACCACTACTTTTCCTGAGATTAATGTACTCTTAAACCAGCTGTTATGGCTCAGTGATGATGTCTGTGTGAAGCCAAAGCCCTGTGGTCGCCCATGAGAAGTGTCCCAGTTCATTTTCACTCAAATGAAATGTGAACATGATTGTTTTCAGATGAAACCTCAGCTCAGGGATTCATTTTGTTTTTTAGTTTGATATGTGTCCATATTTTTCATACATTTGCTTTGCATCCCCATGTTGGGAAGCCTATATTCATTTGCTTCTCTTGCAACATTGTTTCTTTACCATACTGTCTGATGTACAAAATGACAATTGATATGTTTTCTTGTTATAGTTACTTTAGTTGCACTAGCAATACTGATATTGGCTAATATTTAGGGCAGAAGAATACTTTGTAACATTTAAAGAGTCTTACTTAAACTTTTCAATAAAATCCAGTGAGCTTCATAGGCTTGAAGGATTTTGTGTGTGGGTTTTGTCCTTTATTTCATAGCCATTCTATTCTCTTCCTCCCTTCATCTCTTGGCAGGACT
Organism: Cheirogaleus medius; assembly: GCA_008086735.1. Classification (NCBI taxonomy): domain Eukaryota; kingdom Metazoa; phylum Chordata; class Mammalia; order Primates; family Cheirogaleidae; genus Cheirogaleus; species Cheirogaleus medius. The sequence continues at coordinate 25,344,272 of VBSM01003143.1, forward strand.
TATGCTTTCCTGTCTCATCTTCCCTTCCTCTGTCCTCCTCATAAACCTCACCGATACTGCTCATGAATGATTGTTCCTCTTCCATGGGGAGGAGAGAATGGCACGGTTTGCAATCACTGGCTTTGAATGTTATCTGTGACCGTGGTCCACGTTAGTGAGCTGTGAGTGGAGACTGGGCAAGTGATTACCCGCATCTGCGTGGCGTGGCTGGCTGCAGGCAGGACCATGGGTTCAACTGTCCATCCAATTCCCTCCTTGAACAAATGAGGCAGCCAAAGCCAGCAGAGACAGATCGCACCAGAGGCTTCCCCAAAAACATAGGTATGAGGCCCAACATGATCTCTCCTGCTACTCTGTGAGCTTGAGGGCATAGGCTATATCTTACTCATCTCTGTATACCCAGAATCTAACACAGCCTAGAATATGATGAGTCAATAAATATATGTGGATGGACAAAATGTGTGAAAAACGATGGACTTCTTTAGTTAAATGAATGTACAAGTAACATCTGGGAGGTTCTAAGGACTGATGCTGGAATCAGTGTGATTTTTCATAGCACCCATAAAAAGAGTAAAATTGTCCTAGATGCAAAAAGTGCGCATCCTTAGGAGAATTCCATTCTCCTTGTGGACATAGGTCCCCCCAAAAGTCCTTGTTTCACCTTTGACCAAGGCAAACTGATTTGGCCAACCAGGTACAGATACTCTACTGGGTAGGGATGAAAAGAATGGGACAGTGAGTGGGTGTTTTTGTTTTTTTCTAGCAGTAGAGGGAGAGAGCTTGCCAGAGAATGGCTTTGGTGCCATAGGTGACTTGGTTTCTCTAGCTTTGGATGTTGCCACGGAGGCTCTCAGAGATGCCCTTGAGAGCTCATGGTCAGTCAGGCTCCCACGCACCAGACAATAGACCGAGGAATGAACAAGGGCTGCATTCCAGAGTCCAGCTGGCTTATAAAGCAACAAAGTTCTCTACCTTTCGTAGAGGAAGACACTAGAGAAAGCCTCCTTATAAAAAGAAAAGTAGTAGGGAGCTTGGGAAGATTTTTGCCAGCAAGGCCAAGAGTGCCCTCTTGTGGCAAATTAAAAAAAATGAAGAGTTCCAAGTTGGCAGAATATTAGCAAGTCTTTCTCCTCGCCCTACAAGAGTGTAGAGATATTTGTGTTCTGCTCAAAATAAGCCGCGTCAAAGCCAGTTGGAAAAGAACAGAGCCAAAATGTCACAGGATTTCTTGCGGCAAAAAGCTCCAATGATGAAACAAAACTACGTGAATGCAGCCAGGATTATGAGGCTACAAAAGGCTTATGCAGCTACGTCCAGAGCAAGAGGCAAGGAATCAGTGTAATTCAACTCTAGCAGGAACAGCTGTGCAACATCTGCACCTTTAGTGGAGTCTCCAGAGAAAAGTCTGGAAAGAAGACAAAGTAAAAACCAGGCAAGTGAGTTAACACGGAGAAATGAAGGACCACCAAATGAAGGAAAGAAGAATGCAGGGCATGGAGATAGGCCCACAGCCTAGCTCTCTGGGCCAGGAGTGGGATGAGGGGAGGGAGGTGGATGCCTGGGGGCAAGTTGGTGCCAGGAAGCCCGCAAGGGTAGGGGACCGTCACTTGCTCATTCAACAGTCTCCCAGGGGGCGTTAGGGTCGCAGGTATCATTCCCCGCGGTGAACAAAGTAGGTAGTTTACTTATCTAATTGCTTCCACCCCAAACTGAGATGCAAAGGCTTTTTAGCCTGACTAGCTCAGGCTCTGGGTGTTAAATCCAGCATTTCCTCCCCCACCCCCCTACCCCCAGCAAAGCCCTGCAGTCCCAGAGCCCTCTCTTGGCTGCTGTGCCTCCGGGGCCCGCTCGCTGGCCTGGGCGCCCGGGGCGCGCCGCCAATGGTCACCCCTGTAGCCCCCGCCGCCCCCGGTACCAAAGCTCCTCTTGAAAGCTTGAAAGCTCCTCCTCCCTGAAACTGGCGGAGGTCTCATTCCATCCCGCCACCCGTCGGGTTTGATTTCCTGCGCTGATCGTCACAGCCCGCGGCGGCCGGGGACCTGCGGTTCTCTCTGCGAAAGGATCCTTTGCGGCTCGCTGCTGGCTTGACCGCTACCGGGTGAGCGGACATAAAAGATCCGAAGCACATGGCGTGTGGCTTTAAAAAGCTTTTAAAACATCGAGTAATACTTCTGTCTTTATGAAAACACATTGATGCAGTCATTCGTATGCATTTAAAAATACAAATAATTCTGCACTGATTGCAAAGGAGCACTTTCTGGTGGCAAAGGAAACACTCTCTAGGTTGGGAGCGGTTGATGAGACAGGTGAATTGAGTTGTCAAAACTCATTAAAAACTCCACGCTGTAGATCTGTATTTTGTATTGTGTGTCAATTGTATGTCAGTTGAAAAATCAGAACGTAATTCTGCATGTATATGAAAAGTTACTAAGTGTCACTGCATGCATGCATATATAAAGGCCAGTTAGATGCGTCTGTAGATGAGAATATTTACAGCAACGCCGCGCAACTCTGCGGGGTTGTTTATTCAAGCTCCGCGCTGCTGGGAAAGGGAGAAAGGCGGCTGACATCACTCGGGGCGGGGCCACAAGTCCTAAGAAAAGTGGTGGGACCGGAGCCACAGCAGCTGTCTGGCACAGCCTCGCCATGAACTGCTGCAACTGCTCCGAACCCCAGATCCTCTGCAGCTCTGAGCAGCTATTCTTGCAGCCCCTCTGGGACCGCCTGAGGACTTGGGAGGCCCTCATCCAGTCGCCCTTCTTCCCTGTCATCTTCTCGATCACCACCTACGTGGGCTTCTGCCTGCCTTTCGTGGTGCTGGACGGCATGTGCCCCTCGGTGCCCAAGCTGCGGCGCTACAAGATCCACCCCAACTTCTCTCCGTCCGCGCGGCAGCTGCTGCCCTGCCTGGGACAGACGCTCTACCAGCACGTGGTGTTCGTGTTCCCCGCCACGCTGCTGCACTGGGCCCGCAGCCCGGCCCGCCTGCCCCGCGAAGCTCCCGAGCTGCTCCAGCTGGTGCACCACGTCGTGTTGTGCCTGCTGCTCTTCGACACCGAGTTCTTCCTGTGGCACCTGCTGCACCACAGGGTGCCCTGGCTGTACCGCACCTTCCACAAGGTGCACCACCAGAACCCGTCCTCATTCGCGCTGGCCACGCAGTACATGAGCATCTGGGAGCTGTTTTCCTTGGGCTTCTTCGACATGGTGAACGTCACGCTGCTCGGGTGCCACCCGCTCACCGTCCTGACCTTCCACGTGGTCAACATCTGGCTGTCGGTGGAGGACCACTCCGGCTACGACTTCCCTTGGTCCACTCACAGACTGGTGCCCTTCGGGTGGTACGGGGGCGTGGCGCACCACGACCTGCATCACACGCAGTTCAACTGCAACTTCGCCCCTTACTTCACACACTGGGACAAAATACTGGGAACTCTGCGCCCTGCGCCAGTGCCTGCGTCGTGATGCGGCTGTGGTGGGTGCCTCTTTGCCTTTCACACTTGAATGAGGAGAAACACACCTGAGCTATTTTTTTTAAGCAACTAACTTATTAACTGATGAAAACTGTTATAGATAAAATCTAATGTATTTTTGTAGTGACAAAGTAATTTATATAATGTTGTGTATCACTACAGTCGTATTGTTGGTGTTAAATTCTAACTCACTTCAATAGCCTTGATTCTTGATTATAAATGAGGCATTTTCATCACTAGCATATTTAAATCATCTCTAAAAGGATTTGTTTGTAGAATAAGGAATTCTTAGGTTTGAAAGTGCCCTAGAACCTGGCTAAAAGAACATATTTTTATGGAAGATCTTGACTTCTGACTCTAAAAACAATGAAGCATGTTCCTGCTGGACAGTGACCAAGATTATAGCACTTTTTTCTATTTTTTTCATAGAAGTGTATATTTATTTTGAAAGAAATGTTATTTGTGCTTTAAGAAAGAAAAAAATAAGAACATGAACCAAATAAGTACTGGCTCCTGTTTCACTGGCATTTTGACTGAGAAAAACTAATGAGGGTGGAGGGAGCTGGGGTGGCATCCATCAGCCCTACCATGAAAGAGTGGACTCTGGTGGTGGGGTGTTTTGGGAGGGATTGTAGGAGAGAAAGAGGGAGGAGGAGGGGTCTGTTTGTCTGTTTTGGTCTAGAGATTTCACAGAGGGAAACACACTATTGTTCTGAATGCTTTTCAGCTGATTTCTGCATAACAGACAAATGATAGAATTACTCTGTAAAGTTTTACAGAGAGATTAACATGGGGCAGACATTTGATTATTGGGTGGAGATGTTAGGGAATGAACAGAATTAGAGGAGTGCCTTGCTCTGCAAAACTGGCAAGTCAAGTATTTACACTAGAGCTGCTGCTGAATACAGAAAGGGGCTCTGAGTAAGCCCCTCTTTTCATGAAGCCATGCTCAGCTAGTACAAATGATCATCACAGCCTTGCCTCTGCAATCTGGAATTTTTGTATATTCTGTTTTCTTCATTAAGACACACATGCAACATGTACAGCTCTTCCTCAAAAAAACAACAGCAAAAAAGTGAAATTTGGCCCTGAATTTCTGGTTCCTCATCTATAAAAGGAGGTGGTGTCCCAGAAGTTCTTGCAGATTGCTTGTGACCGTAAATGTCCATATTACTGACCACATACCTGGCACCCGTCATGCACCTCATCTGGCTGCTGCCTAATTGTTTTAATTTTGTTTTTGAAATGTAGTTTATATCATGCGAAGTTAAAAATCAAAATAATTTAGACCAAAACCCATAAAGAATGGCAGCTTTGCGTGTAATTCTTGGCTCATCATATATGAACCAAACTATCTTGTTTAAAGGTGACAAATCCATCTAAAGACCTGGTCTCCACAGTCTTCCAAGTGAGACTCCTGAGAAATGTCTTTAGGCCCTCCAGATGTTTGGCAGAATGCAGCTGGAATGCCTGGCCACTCCGCCAACTTACTCAAGTTCCCTCTAATGTGTGTGTTCCCTCAGTTTCTGGATCGAAGTCACCTCATGCTCTGTCCACAGCAGGACTTAAAGATGACATTGATTTATAAAAGTGAAAGCCATGAAAAGGGGAAATGAGAGATGAGGGGAAAATGCCACATTGGAGGGAGTGTATTATCTTTGTGCTATACATGGCACCTGCAGAAACAAGGCTAAGCAGGCAGGTGTGGAATGTGTGGTGCAACTATTAGTTGTGAGCAGTTGCAGGCACTGTAATCTTAGGTATTGACAGGTTATCACAGCTCACCTGCAGAAAACTGTAAAAATGTGTCACATTGACTCACCATAGAAGGGAATTTTAGATTTGGGGCAAGTTGCATACATGAAAAGTATGAGGATTTAGAAATACTTTCCCCAAATTGCTGTCTTTTAAGTTTTTAATGGCTTGGGAGTTGAACTAGGGGAGTGGAAAGGATGAGCAATTTTGCAGAGAGTTTGAGAGCTTGTTAATAATAATAATAATAAATAGTTCATATTTGCATGCACTGTCACACATTGTTTCACTTGCTGCTTACAACAACACCCTACGGGATGTAGGATAGTTATCACCATCATCATCATCATCATTATTATTCTATGTTATGGAATTAGGATTGGTACCCACACAGATTACAAAATACTAAGAATTGGAGCCAGTTGTCTCAAACTTAGGTCTTGTAGCGTATATTCTACCTCTCTTCTGATAACACTTATGATAAACTTCATAACTGCCAGAGAGAGGCAAACCCTGTGACACCAACAGCCTCTTTCTGTTGTTTAGGGGCTGAAAGCCACTGTCTCTAAAACATAGCATTTCCCTTGCCTACTTGGCATGGACATCCCGGCTTCAAAACCTCTCCCTGGGCAGGGGAGAAAGGCAAGGAAGGTAGCCCTAGGCCATCTACGCAGGACCTGGGAAAGCAGGAGGCAGGCCAAGGACTTCATTTTCTACATCTCTCATTGTACCTGTGCTAAGAGCACTACTGCTGCAGCCAGATTACCTGAGTGGGAACCTGGGTCCTGGACTTACTAGCTGAGTGATTTTGGACAAGTTACTTAACCTCTATGTGCTTCAGCTTCCTCATCTGTAAAGAGTGGATAATATAGAACCTCCCTCGCAGAGCTGTTGCAAGGGATCTTTGAGTTACTAGATGCAAAGTGCTGGGTGGGTTGGAGGTCCTGGCCATACTCATGCTTGCTGTGACAGATGCTTCCTGATGTGAGTGCTGGACTGCAGTTCAGGGCTGTAACTTTTTGTCCACAAACATGCTTGAGCTCTCTCGTCTTACAGGGAACCAAATAAAGCTGAGTTTTTGATCTTGATTGCATCATAAGCTGCTTCCCCCATTATCCTTTCAAGGCAAAAGTTTTGGAAAGAGACAGAAGTCTGTGTTTGTTTGATTCCACTTCCTTACTTCTGAATCATTCCACTCCCATCCCTTCCTGAAACTTTTCCTCTGGGTTCCCCACTATTTAACATCCTAATTATCAAATAGAGTGAGCTTTATTTCCCAGCAGTTTTTCATCTCCTTGGCTTTTTCTTTTTCTTTTTTTGGTTTTTGGAGGTATTTGTTTTTACTAAGCAACCTCATCTTAGAATGTGGTTCTCCTTGGCTGTAGTGAGGTTTCTCTAAACTCCTTTCCATCCTAATTCTCCAGCTGTTTCTTCCCCTTCAGTGGCTCCTCTTTTGCCACAACAGGGAGGTAGGCCTCAAGGAGCTTCTCTTTTTATTAAAAAATATCTATATTGTGTGTAATGACTGCCCTTCCTACCATCTCCTAATGTATTCTGTAAATTTCCTACTGCATTGCATTCTACTAAGCATACACACAATGTGTGCACACATATATATGTACACACACCTTGTATATGTGCACTTGTACATGATATATATGTACACACACTATATAACACTGTGTACACACTATACACACAAACTATATATGTCTATATGCTATTATATGTACACATGCATGTATTTATATTCTATGTAAATATAACATATATGAACACTGTATACATACACTATATATGTACAAAGCACACTATATATACTAAATAGGTATATATGTACATAAATTCTATATGTATAGATGTAAAACATGCTATATATCTATAAACACTAATATGCACACACTATATATATTAATACACACACACACTCTCCTCTCTCTCTCTCACACACACACACAAGTATTTTTGTCCTCTTTACCATTTATTTCTGCCTATAGCACTGTGCCTAATTCTTGATAAATATTGGTTCAATGTTGCATAAATCCTGGAAGCACTAGAAGCACATCTTTGCCATCACTCATGTTTTTCTTCATCCATTGCTTCTTGTTCTTCTCCATTCTCCATCGCTGGTCCATCCCAACTTCCTGCTCAGGCCATGGCCACACCTCATGCCCTCCTCTTCTACCTGGAGGAGGGTACGGTCTACTGGGAAAGGGAGTCAGGCTAGCAATGCATCTCATCTAATGCGGTCAGTGCTGTAAAGGTGGTTATTAACAGGTGGTTAAGGGAGCCCAAAGAGAGATGGGACACTTGAGTTAAGTCATGAAGGATTTGTATGGCTTCACCAGGCAGGGGGACGGGCACACCTGGAAAGAGAAACAGCATTTGCAAAATCAGAGATGAATGAAAGAACCTTCTTAAAATATGGTAAAAAGTTCAATGCACTGGAAGAGCAGGAAGGAACTTCATGGCATGTGTCCTACAAGGCAGGTAGGGCCTGGGTTTGGGGCCCAGCAATAAACATTTGCTGTCTTGCCCCTTTACAAGACATTGAAATTACTTACAACTGTTTTCTCACCTGCCTACATCACAGAGTTTTTGAGAGATCACATGTAAAATCTCTTTGAAGCAAATGTTAGGGCTTTCTATTGCTTGTTGATTTAGATGGATGAATGTGTTGATAACTGGACTTGGGCAATGGTGGGAGTGGGGAGGGTGCTCTGCAGATTTTAAGCAAAGGTGTGATATGATTAGATATGGTCTAAGACATTTATTGGTAGCAGAAAATAGTGGCAGTGATCCCATTTAGACCATTGCAAGTTCTGCCTGGATTCCAATCCTGGCTCCACCGCTTATTAACTTTTGTGACCCTGAGCAAGTTGCTTAATGTCTCTAAGGCTCAATTTCCTCATCTGTATAAAAGAGATGGTAGTTCCTCCCCTTAGAATTGCGGTGAGGAATAAGAAAGATCACATTTAGAGAACTTGGCAAGCTGCCTCACCTATAGCAAACACTCTGTAAATAGTCACTCTTGTTAGAAGTTATTACAAAGGTGTTATGATTACAGGTGAGAGAGAATGAGCCTGTCCCAAAACAAGTGCAGATAGGATGGAGAGGAAGGAAGGGATTTCACTTCTATTATAAAAGCTCTTTTTTATTATAAAAGTAACACATGTTCATGGATAAATTTCAAACACTAGAGAACAGTGCAAAGTAAAAAGTAACTTACATTCACATTCAGTTAAGTTATTCCCACTGCAGATATAATCAAAGTTAACCCTTTCATGGGTAGCAAACCAAAAAGTCAGTCAGTCAGTTTCTCTCCCCCCCCCCTTTCAGCTGGCATGCATTCAATGGTTTTTAAAAGTCAAGAAAAAAAGCAAATTAGTGTGAACAGAAGTTCTTTAGATGAAAGCTCCGTGGCATTTCTCCCCTCTAAATACTTTTGCTTATTTCCTTTTTCTAGACCTCTGGATCACTTTGCAAAACAAGAATACAAACCTAGGTTCCCTCTTTTCCCCAGGGCCCACGAAGGCTCACTTGGCAGTGTAGCTGCTCTGCAGCTGAAATGGCACACACCAAAGGAAAATCAGTTGTCTTTGCTCTCTGGAGCTGGAATTTTTCCTGACTCTCCTCTGCAGCTGCCTACAGTATCTCTTTGGTGCCTTTTACAAAAGTCCACTCCCTGCTTTCTACTGAAGCAATTGCTGTCTCTACTGGAGAGAAAGGCCTATAAAAGAAGAAGCCAGGTCTTAAAAACCTTTAATTCTTTCAAGGACCTTACACTTGAAAAGTGCTCATAAAGGTCCCTGGAGTGTAAACCCTAGGGCTTGGAGCCTGAAAAGCCTGGGGTTGAGCTGCCTGATTATCTGTTTTGGGGGAAATCACTGAACCCCTGGGAACGTCAGTTGCCCCCTCTGTGAATTGGGTGGAGGCTGGTATAATAACCAGCCTTGGCCACTTTCTAAGGTTGCCGTAAAGATCAAATGGGTTAGAGCGGTGGGTGCTGAGTGGACTAGCGATGCTCTGTATGCTGAGTGTGACAAGGTGGCGCCTGGGCATGTGTGAAGGGATAAGGTGCCAGGGCTCATAGCTCCCTCCAGCCTTGCCCGGACAGTGCTCAAACTTGCTCCAGCCAGCCGCCGTTTCTCTGGCTCCACACCAGCCGCCTTCCTGGTATTCCTCTCCTTTCGACGCCCTGGTTCTTGCTTCTCTGCCAAATCTCAGGGGAATCTGGGGGCTGGACTTCCACCAATGTAGCAGGGGAGGACGTGGGGGCACCTCAGAGGAACCAGAGTTACAGGAAGCTGACCCCAGGGCAGCGCAGGCTGCAGAAACAGCCAGAGCAGCGGGCAGAGGCGGTGTCAGCCCGAGACCCGCCAGTAGAGGGCTCTTCTCTCTTTCTCTCCAAGGCCTGGTACCAAGTCAAGAACAGTCTGCTAGATAAATAGAAATTGGCAGAAAAGGGCTTTTTTTTGTTTTTGTTTTTAAAGAAAAAGGCTCTTGTGGTTGGACACTACCTGGAAAATGTCATCCCCTACTAGACAGTTTGGGTTCCCTGTGAGGTGGAGAGAGGGAAGAGTTGCTCACTTTGGCAGTGGGTCCGATGTGCCTCAGATCCAGCATCGCTAAGGGAAGACAGCTCACGTGCTGCCACCGTCAGGTGAGGAGAGTCTACGAATGCTAAGGCCGAGATGCCACTGCCCAGTTTCCCCATTTTATAAATAAGGAAACTGGCTCAGAGTTGGGAAGTGACTTGCCCCAGGTCACACGGCTACGCCAGAACTCAAAGATCTATGCTCTTCCTGTTCCTCTCTGCTACTTCTCTCCCACCCTCTGGGTCCTCATTGGGGGGTGTCTCCTGCTGAGTATTAAGAATGCAGTTATGGGACACCGCTTAGAAATTGTTTCAACCTACATTCTCTGTTAATCGTTCGCACAAACACAGCATAAGCAGTTCCGCTAACTTGTAGCAACTTGAGCAAAGTGTTCATTTCAAATTTTGCTAAGATCTACAATGGCTGTGCAGAACATATTCAGCCATGTAATGTTCTTTTTATTAGCATATTAACAATGGCTGGATACTTTCTGGACAGCCCTGCTTTATCCGGCTACATACCTTTGTGGGCAAGTGGTGTGACCTTTTATTCTATCACTGGGAACTTTTGAACTTGTTTAAAAAATGTTTAATAAAGCACACATACAATGGAATTCAACTTAGCGAGAATAAACTATTAATACATGCAGAAACAAGGATTAATCCTAAAATAATTATGCTGCATAAAAGAAGCCAGACAAAAAAATATGTACTGTATGGTTCCATTTATATAAAACTCCAGAAAATGCAAATGAATTGCGACAGCAAGTAGGTCAGTAGTTGTTTAGGGCAGGGGAGGGGCAACAAACATGGATTACCAAGCGGCACAAGAAAACTTTTAGGGATGATGGATGTGTTCACTATCTTGATTATGGCGATGGTTTCATAGGTGTATATAAATGTCAAGATTTATCTAATTGTGCACTTTAAATATGTGTAGTTTATAGTATGTCATTATACTAGATGATGTGGTGTTAATGATAAATTATCCTAGGATTTCATGTTCTGAGTTTTAGCTTTGAAGCCAATTTACTGTGAAAAAATGTGGCAGAGGACTTAACGATAACATCACTCTCTCTCTCTTTATCTCTCTCCCTCTCTCTCTCTCTCTCTCTCTCTCTCTCTCTCTCTCTCTCACACACACACACACACACACACACACACAATCTAAGATCTATCCTTTGCCCATCCTTACTCCCGACCTATCAGAGACAGCCTCTCAGGAGAAAGAAGACATGTCTGGGAGCGTGCAAAATCCAGACCCCTTTCTCTGAGAACCTCCCGATCCTCTACCACACACACGCAACACAAGACACAGGTTGGGTCCCCACAGTCCTTGTTGTACTGTAGGATTCCTCTGGCGTGGCCACAGCTTTCTGTTGCATGGTTGGAAATCTGATCCATGTAGGAATAATACAACTGTCTCCTGGGATTTTAGGATATGTAGTTGAGGGGACCAAGGTGACCACTTTGGGGCTACAATTAGTGCCATGTAAATGGTAATGCAAAACAAAGCTCATCTGTAGAACAAAAGGAGGATGAAGAGATTTTCAGGCAGGAGAAATGAGAGACACACATCCCTGGAAAGAGAGTGGGGAAAGGGAGAGTTCTGAGAACGGCCAGCTTCCCTGGCTTCTGGAAGCTCTACAGGTCCAGGTTCCAGGCCCTACAGTTGCTAGACTTCCTGCCTTTGATTCCATGACTTTGCAATACATTCACCTTCTTGTCTTGTTAAATGCCTTTCTGGTTCTTGTATTCAAGGAGAACACTGGTTAAAACACGTGGGTCCTGCTGCATCCTTCTACTTTTAGGTCGAAGGAGGAAACCTCTGTGGTGCAAACTGGTCTAGGAGGTTGTGAGTGGTTGTCAGTATCGGACAATGAATGGCCACATCCTAAGCACTGGCCAGAGGCTATGGTGCCTGCAGGCCAGGTAGGCAAAGGGACCTGTGTGGTCTTTAGGGGCCAATGTGAAGAACTAAGTGAGTGCTCTGCCATTATTTAGTACCAATAACCCCTATCTGGACCTTCTATTGGACAAGGTGGGCAAGTGCTGCTATTTTACAGCAGCCTGAGTGCAGAGTTCAATGTTTGCTAAGATATCTCAAGTCTCATCAAAGTGACTTTGGGGAGCCCAAACCTTACCTGAATCCCTAGGATTCTTCCCATAGAGAGCATATCCTTATTTCCTAACAGACCTCTTGTGTGTAATGAGTCCCACAGGGGCACACTGGATGCTCTGTGGGCTGGAGGTCCCAGCTGATGCCAGCAGCCTCCTAACACATAGCCCGACTTCCTCTGCTGGGCTCATTGCCTAGTTGATGGCTCTTGGCATTTTCCCCACCTCTGTGCATTTGTTTCCAGCTATGTCTCTCTTGCTGCCGTTTCTCCTTTGTTTTTGCTTTGCTTTGTTCTTTGCCTGACATTTATCAAATGCTTACTATGTACCAGACTCTTCTGACTCATTTTACAACTCATTTACTTCCTCACAGAAACCCCATGAATGGCACAGAGAGGTTCGGAAACATCCCACATCTTTTAGCTAGTAAGTGGCAGAACTGTGACACATACCAGGTGGACTGGTTCCAGACCCGGCCTTATCACCACCGGGCTCTGCCATCCATCGGGAGCTCATCTTTTTCTTTGTCACATCTTCTGTCCATGCTCTCATAGAAAATGAGTCAAATGTTGCTTGGAACAGTTTTGTCTTTAAGAACTTGTTCTTCTTTCTGAAGAAAGAAGGATAAGTTCTTACAAGCAGGATTTACATTATCATAAATGTCAAGGGGACATTTCCATAGGCAGTTTTTCCCATTTACCCACCACTGGGGTTGCTCAATGGGATGCTTTGAGACTAGATCGAGGACCATCACTGCTAGGGTTCATTGATGAAAGGAAGAAAATGAAAGAAGTTTGCAAAGAAGAGTTCTGTGTACAGTGCAGGTATGATATGCATCATTCTGGTGAGGTGGGGTGGTGAGCCCTCCTGCAGGGCAATGAAGAGGGGATTGGAAAGGGACTGCAGAGGGGGGTTCCAAGAGTGAGTCCTGGTAGCTGAGCTGCCAGCTAGGAACTGTGGTCTGGTTGTCCAGGGTCAGCGCTTCTTTCTGGTTTGATCCTCCCTAGTGGCCTGCTCTGGTCGGGGGCTTCTCTCTGCCCATGTCATCAGAACACAGCCTAGCATATCAGGTCACTCAGGACTAACCTGTGTTACCTCTGGCCTAATGCTCAGCGCTTCAATTCAACCGAAATCTCAATGAGCACTTACAATGTAGTAATAAATAACCATGATCACGGTGATGAGAATAATGTTAATGGTTATAAACATCTGAGGATTTTCTAGATATCTCTCTGTTATTAGTTTCTAATTTAATTTCATTTCGGTCAAAGGATATACTTTGTATGTCTTTTTTTTTAAATTGGGATAAAATTTACATTACATAAAACTCACCATTTAAACTATTTTAAAAGTGTACAGCTCAGTAGAATTTAGTATATTCACAAAGTTGTGTAACCATCACTATGATCAAATTCTAGAGGATTTGTATCACCCCAAAGGAAAACCAGACTCATTACCACTTAGTCATTGCTCCTGCTGGCTCCTGGGACACACTAATCTGCTTTCTATTTCTATGGATTTGCTTATTCTGCCATTTCATATAAATGGAATCACATAATATTTGGCTGTTTTTGTCTACCTTCTTTCAGTTAGTATAATGACTCAAGACTCATTCATCTGATACCATGTGTCCATACTCATTCCTTTTCATTGCCAAATAATATCCCATTGTATACATATACTATGTTTTGTCTCTCCATTCATCAGTTGATGGACATTTGGATTGTTTCCACGTTTTGGCTATTATGAATAATGCTACTGTAAACATTTGTGTGCAAGTTTTTGTGGGAACATATATTTTCTTTTCCCTCGGGTATAACTAGAAAGGCAATTGCTGGGCCATCTGGTAACTGTATGTTTAACTTTTGAGGAACCGTCAAACTCTTTTCCAAAGTGAATGCCCCATTTTACAGTCCCACCAGAGATGCATGAGGGTTCTAATATCTCCACATACTCCCCACACTTGTTATTTTCATTTCAAGTAAATTATAGCTATCCTGGTGAGTGTGAATTAATATCTCATCGTGGTTTGGATTTGCATTTTCTGATGACTAATGATGTTGAGTATCTGTTTAAGTGCTTACTGCTCATTTGTATATCTTCTTTGAAGAAATGTCTATTCATGTTCTTTGCCCTTTAAAATATTTTTTGTTGAATTGTAAGAGTTCTTTATAATTTTTTATATTGGATCCATATTAGATACATTATATGCAGATATTTTCTTCCATTCTGTAGGTTGTCTTTTCACTTTCCTGATAGCATCATTTGAGACACAAAAGTTTTTAATTTTGATGAAGTCTTACTATCTATTTTTTATTGCTTATGCTTCTTGGCATCATATCTAAGAAGCCATTATCTAATCCAAGTATATTACAATTTATCTCTATATTTTCTGCTAAGAGTTTTATGGTTTTAGCTCTTACTTTTGGGTCTATAGTTTATTTTTGAGTTAATTTTTATGTATGGTGTGAGATAAGTGTTCATCTTTATCTTTTTTTCATGTGAATATCTTATCCTAGCAGTTTGTAGAAAAGACTATTTTTCCCCACTCCATGGTCTTTTTTTTCTGTATAGAATAATTTTCTTTTTTTTTTATTTCAGCATATTATGGGGGTACAAATGTTAAGGTTACGTATATTGCTCTTTCCCCCCTCCCCCCTCGAGTCAGAGCTTCAAGCGTGTCCATCCCCTAGACGGTGCTCATCACACTCATTCCACTACATGGTCTTGATACTTTGTATAATTGTAATCTGTTGAAGTTCATTGGTCTTTGTTGAACTCAATTATTATCTCTAATGGTTGTTTTGTGGATTCTTTAGGGTTTTCTATATAGAAGATTATGTCATCTGTGAATAGAAATATTTCTACTTCTTCCTTTCTAATCTTGATGCCTTTATTTCTTGCCCAATGGCCCTGGCTAGAACTTCAAATATGATGTTGAATAGCAGTGATAAGAGCAGACATCCTTGTCTTGTTGCTGATATTAAGGGAAAAGCTTTCAGTCTTTCACGATTAAGTATGATATTATCTTTTGGGTTTTTATGCTCCTTATTATGGTGAAGAAGGTCCCTCTGTTCCTAATTTGTTGAGTGTTTTTATCATGAAACGGTGTTTCATTTTAGTCAAATGTTTTCTCTGCATCTGTGGATATAATCATGTAGGTTTTTTCCTTTTATTCTATTAATGTAGTGCATTACATTGATTGATGTTGAACTACACTGAAATAAATCCCACTTGGCCATATTGTAAAATCTTTATAAAATGCTGCTGGATTTAGTTGATTAGTATATTGTTGGGGATGCTTTCATCTATGTTTATAAGGGATGTTGATTTGTGGTTTTCTGTATTGTTTTCATCTGGCTTTGGTATCAGGGTAATAAATGCTGCCTTTCTATATTGAGTTATAAAATGTTCCCTCCTCATCCATTTTTTGAAATAGTTTGAGAAGGATTGGTACTTCTTCTTTAAATGTTTGGTAGAATTCACCAGTGAAGCTCTTTGGACATGGGCTTTTCCTTTTTGGGAGGTTTTTGATTACTGATTTATTATCTGTACTTATTAAATATAAATGAATTAAATTTTCCAATTAAAAGGCAGAGATTGGCAGAATGGATTTTTTTTTTCTTTTTGAGAGAGTCTCACTCTGTTGCCTGGGCTAGAGCGTTGTGGCATCAGCCTAGCTCACAGCAACCTCAAACTACTGGGCTCAAGCAATCTTCCTGTCTCAGCCTCCCAAGTAGCCGGGACAACAGGCATGTGCCACCATGCCTGGCTAATTTTTTCTATATATTTTTAGTTGGTCAATTAATTTCTTTCTGTTTTTAGTAGAGACAGGGTCTTGCTCTTGCTCAGGCTGGTCTCGAACTCCTGACATTGAGCAATCCTCCCGCCTTGGCCTCCCAGAGTGCTAGGATTACAGGTGTGAGCCACTGGGCCCAGCCAGCAGAATGGATTTTGAAATTAATCCACTTGTATACTGTTTATAAGAAATTCACTTTATTTTCAAAGACAAAATAGGCTGAAAGTAAAAGGATGAAAAGATATATTCTGAGCAAACCAAACGAAAGCTGGAGTGGCTACACTAATATCAGACAAAATAATATTAAGACCAATATTGTTATAAGAGACAAAGACTATTATACTATGATAAAATACTCAGCCCATTGAGAAGATATAGCAATTATAAACATATATGCACTTATTACAGAGCCCCAAAATGTATGAAGCAAAAACTGACAGAATTGAAGGGAGAAATAGTTTAACACAAGCTTTGATATCCCTCTTTGAATAGTGGACAGAACAACTAGACAGAAGATAAGCAAGGACATAGAAGACATAATAAAAACCTAAAACCCCAAAAGACTTAAGAGTCATCTATAGAACACTCCATTCAATAACAAACTAATACACATCCTTCGTAAGGGCACATGGAATGTACTTTGTACAACTTTAATCTTTTGAAGTTCACTGAGATTTGTTTTGTGGCCTATCCTAGGGAATATTACATTTAATGTAATTACTGATATGGAAAGATTTAGTTCTGCAATTTACTATTTATTTTACATATGTTTACATATTTATGTTTAGTTTCTCAATTTCTCCATTATTAC
Source organism: Cheirogaleus medius (assembly GCA_008086735.1). Taxonomy (NCBI): domain Eukaryota; kingdom Metazoa; phylum Chordata; class Mammalia; order Primates; family Cheirogaleidae; genus Cheirogaleus; species Cheirogaleus medius. The sequence goes on from VBSM01003143.1 coordinate 25,360,822, forward strand.
CTTTTTTTAATAGATATTTTCTAGTGTAACATTTTAATTCCCTTTCATTTATTTTTATATATAATTTTGAGTTATTTTTTAGTGGTTGCTCTGGGTATTATACTTAAAATTTTAATTTGTAATGAACTAGTTTGGATTTATATCAACTTTATTTCAACAGAATACAAAACTTGTTTCTATATAGCTTTGTCCCTTCTTTATGTTGTAATTATCACAAATTATATCTTTATACATTGTGTGCCATTAACATAGATTTATAATTATTGTTTTATGCAGTTTTGTTTTAAATCATAGAAAAAAGGAGAAAATACAAGTATATTGACATAGTCAAAAAAGGGATTTGAGTTCTGACTTTTTCACTTACTTTGTAACTATGGTGAAGTGACTTACCTTATCTGTAAAATGGATCTACTAATAGTACCTATAAAAAGGTTATTTTGATGGAAATACATAAAGCACTATTGAAATTTGAGGCATTATTATTATTCTCTTTATGAATAAAGGATGCCTGATCTCTCCATTATCTACTTGGCAATCTGTGAGTTAATACTACTAAATATCATTTAATGAGTCCCCTCCACATATTAGGCACTTTTATATACATCATCTAACTTGGCTCTCATTTAATCCAGCAGACATTTAAGATCTTTTTCACAATTGCCCTTTTGCAGAGGAGGAAATAGAAGTTCAAAGAGGTTATGTGACTTACCCATAACCACCCAGAGTGTGTATGGAAAACCAAGATACAAATTCAAACTTTTAGTAAAGCCTCCTTTTTCCCACCCCACCTCCCTTCTTTTCTTTCCCTCAAACCATAGGCTCTCCAGGCCTGCCGTGTATAACCATGCAGGTTGTGCACTGAACAAGTCCAGGGAGGGTCATTTTCATAGGCGTCAATGTGAATGGCCCCTGCTAGAGGTTTGAGATGGGCAACTTGCAGACCTGTATGAGGAGGCCCCAGGGTGGCTAATGTGTTTTATTGAAAGGCAAGAAGATTTTGCTGACAACCACACCCTCACCCCAGCATTCTTCCTTTCAATCATTCTGGGAGGGGCTTTCCATGTTTTTAAAAACTCTCGGTAAATGACCTGAAAGAATCTGATCACATCATCTCTCACCATGTGGCGTGATTTTCTTGACATAGTGGTGATAAATAAGCCTGCATCTGTACTATTCTTTGAGTATTTACTTTCCACATGTCCCTACCTGTCTGCCACCTTCCAAAAAGAATTGCTGTGAAAGAAATTGCTTGGATGGATTTGGCAATATGTTGTCAAACCCTAGGCAAAAAAGCGAGGTACTGTTTTTAAGTTCATCTTGGGAGATTTGCTTCATGGACTTGTGAGTACTTAGACCACTAAAAGTCTTAGAGGCAGTCTTTCAAGAAATAAGCTCTTTCATGTCTCATTTTCCAGAAAATACGGCTTAGTACTGCTCTGTGCCTTTGGCTGTGAAATATGCCTTTATCCAAACAGAAGAGAAAACATACATTTAGGAGCAAGCTAAAGGACATGAACAGTGTTCAACTGAGTATGCTTCTTTCTTCTCTAGGCCAGCTTCCTAAATGATATGGTCCATCGAGGGCTTTCCCACAAGCTGAGCTTTAATAAAGGTGTTTGCACTCAAGAGAGCAGCGGGCAGTAGAAACATTAACTTTTAGTGCAACTGAGAAGGATCTAGGGTGTGGGTTGGGCCCAGTTAATGACTTCATTTAGCTACCTCAGTAATAGTTACAAAAATATTGTACCTCCCTGACATTTATAAAGGATTTTATAGGATGCTTTTTCAGTCAGGAACTTTTATATATATTATAACCTTGTGACGTTGGATAGCTAGATAATTTTTTGTCCTGCAAAAAAAGGGATCTAGAATCTGAAGCTAGAGATGTTAAACATGATGTCCATGTTCACTAAACAAATAAGAGTCTAAACTCAATTTGAACTTTCTCTGCAAGGATGTCCATAGCAACCGCTGTATCCATTTGGAGGTCATGGAGACTTAAATCCTTTGCTTTCTCTAGTCTTAAACAAAAAGATTTATTACAATAATGTGGAGATCATTTAAAACCTCTCTAAATTACTATAGTGATTTTACACTAATCAGAGTTGAGTGACTATTCCAGTAGAATAAATCTATGATTGTAAATAGCCTTATCAAGAAATAGCCCTTGTTATAACCTTTTATCTCAATAGCAAGTGCCAACATAAACGGTAAGTAGGAGGAACTCTAATTGCTGTCTATTAAGAATTGCTTCAACAAGAACTACTCCAAGACCAAGCAGATATTCACACTCCAATGTAAACATGTGACCCCTATTTACCTATGGAGTTATAGGTAGCTAATGTGCAAACAGCCCAGCCTATTGAATGTCATTCAGCCAGATGATGATGCTATATTCATTTGCAGGGATTTGGAAATAACTATCCTCTCAGGGAAATCTGTGCTTATACTCACAAGTGGTCTCCTCTACAAGTTCTATCTTGAAATGTGGTCTCCAGGAAACACAGGTCTGTTTTGTCTAGATGTGTATGTTGATAGAAACATATGTATTTACACATGATTAATTGATGACAAATAAAGAGGCTCTTCTTGGTTTCTTTCAACATCTAGGCTCTTGTGAACAATTGAACGAACTTGAAGCCAGGCTTTTGATATGAAAGGAAAATATTATTTTAGAAAATGAAAAGCTTTTTTAATTCACTGGAAGTTGGCACTGATCTATAACTCAATTCAAAGTTAAGTAAAGAGATCAGTCTAGACCAAGATTGGAGCATGTTGGAAAGAAAGAGACAATTCAGGAAATTGGTGAGTTAAAGTTTGTGGCTTCAAATATTCCTTGTGTGGCTTGTCATGGTTCCAAAAACTTCTTCCAAGTGAGATGCCAGGGCATCACCCCACTGGAAGTTAGTGCTCCTATTGCCTCCAGCTTTCTTGAGGGAAAACACCTTTATTAAAGTTTAGCTGGTGGGGAAAGAGTTTATGCAAATAAGCACCAATTTGAGGCATTATCTCTGATTTATCAGAAACATCAAGAGAAAACAAGAGGGGGAGAGTTGAATATAGAGTTAGAAACTGTTTGTTGGAAATAAATATTTGAAAATGTGTCTATTCTAGGCTCTTTTACAAACTCTTCCTTGTGTTAACTGAAATCCTATGTGGACATGTCATAAAAAATAGAGAAAATTAGAGTTTTCATGGTTGAATGAGAGATACTTGTATGGAACCTACCTGACCTGCCACACACATATCCTTTGGGGGACTTCTGAGGTACCTCAGGGGTCTAAGGAACGCAGTGAAAAAAAAGAGAACTAAAGAATTTCTAGAATTTCTTTGTCTGGAATGAGGTGGTTGTTCTGCAGCCATTTCTAGGGGAGAACAGGAAGAAAGGATTAGATTGTAAACCTGTTTACCAGAAGCATACTCGTTTATTCATCTCTATATTATTGATGATAAGTACAAGACCTGGCTCCTAGTAAGTGCTGATTGATATTTGTGGAATAAATGAATATTTTTAAAAATCTGCAGCTGAGTGACCAAAAGTATCTAGAACCAAGGGAGCAAAGGAAAGTATTATAAGCATATTGAGTAGAATGAATATGGGTCTGATGTTGACTTGATGTCCTCATAATTGCCTGCCTGGAGAGGACCCTCTCACTAGTTGTTCCTGATGATGAATAAAATACATAACATTAATGAATCTTCCAGTTCAATGAAGCTTTATCCTTATAGATCATCAGGTCTAGTTCATGTTGCACTGTAGAAGTGATCTTCAAGAATCTGTCAAATCATGGTTCTTAAATTTTAGAATGTGTAAGATTCACCAGAGAAAAATGCAGAAAAACATAGATTCATAGGCTATGACTCCACCCACAGTTGAGAAACTCTGACTGCAACAGATGAAAGGTGCAGGAGATGAAAAGCAACTGTTTGTTCTTTGAGGTGACAACTGCACTTCTAGATTTTGTGAATTCTAGGAACATTAAGCACCCTAGCACTAATCATGAGGGTAGCCCCAGAAGTACCCTCAGCCCCTTAATGGTACCCAGAGTGGTAGCTTCCACCTTGTAGGCTTTGGGCTCACACTCTGTGGTAGGAATTGCAGGGGTGGAGTCTGGGAAAATGACTCTAATTGCAGCTATAGCTTGGATTGGCACTTCTGACACATTTCTGTTCAAAGCTTGGAAAAGCCTCCAAAAGTATCAAGTTGTACTCAGAAGAAGTCAAAATCATGTGGAAAGAATGACAGAACAACTTTGTAATCATATTCTTACAGAGAAAGCCATATTATTAGCAGAATCTATTCAAATCTATCAGCAGGACGGAATGAAAAATTACCTTTATGATTATGATATTTTCCTAGTTGCTAAACATTATGATTGTAAAGACATGACCCATTAAATAGTAATAACAACTTACATTTGTATACAATAAGTGTTTACAAACAGCTATTTTAATCAATTTATCCACAAAGAAACTTTGAGAGGTAGGTAAGGCAAATTTGACTTTAGATTATTAGGCATTTTCTTTAAAAACAAAGAAATATAATTTTAAATGTTTTTGATTCTATAATCACTTCCAATATTAGAAAGTTTTTTAATACTTTGGAAGGTAGTTAAAATAATATGTAGCAAGCACAGGTCTCTGAAGGTAGTTTTGAAAGAGAGATCCCTCCCAGGGTGTTCTGAACAAACAGTGGCATCAATATAAAAGGTGTAAATTAATCCCATCAGGGGTCATTGAAATGGATCAGTCTGATATTCTTGTTTCAACAAAGAACTGAGTAATCAGTCTTTTATAGCCAAAATATTTCTAGATTATTGCTGAAGTCTGTCATCTCCATTACCCCTCAACACTCTTACTGCATGTGAAACTGGCACAGAGTTTGTAGCAGGTTGCAATCGTACTTTTGTTAGACAATGGGAGTGTGTAAGCATGTTTGCATGCTCTGATGGGGATTGAATAGCCTTGCCCTTTTGAGAATGCCAACTAGACTGTTATCCTGCAGCTGGATACAAACTCTCTGACATGATAAAAAGAAACTAAATAATAAGCTGATGGCTCTGTGGGAACAAGAAAAAGGCAGGAAAAATTCACAGGACAAGTTCCTTCTAAATAATTTTTGGTATTTGTATGAAATTTGGCCTTGATTGACACCTCCCTTCAATTCTTATAATGAATACTCTGTAGATGAAGAGCACTTAAAAATTTTTTTACATTAAGGAGTCACTAGGAAACCAATTATTTTTCTCATCAAAAAATTGAATCATATGCTTTTACCATTAAAATTAAACATAGAGATAAGATCAAGATGACTGACTAGATATAGATAGTATGCACCTCCTTGATAAAGAGGAATCAGAATAGTAAGTATTAAATAGATAATTACATTTCTAATAGATCATCTAGGAGAGAATGCTCAGATTCACTAGAGAAGTGCTAGGAAGCACCAAAAGAAAAAATTCTCACCACAAAAGCAATTTCAAAGAATTGGAAGAAGTAACTGTTATGCCAGATGCACAGTTATGAATAGAAGGACACAGGAAACATGAAAAACAAGGAAATATGACATCACCATAGGATCATAACAATAGTCCAGCAACAGATCCCAATCAAAAAGCACTTCTTGAAATGCCAAAGAAATTCAAATTATTGATTTTAAGGAAGCTCAGTAAGATGTAAAAGAAATCTGAAACCCAATATAAAGAAACCAGAAAATCAAATCAGGGTATCAATGAGAAGTTTACTAAGGAGATAGATATTCTAAAAAAAATTCCAAAGAGAAATTTTGGAACTGAAAAACACATTAAAGGAAATGCAAAATACATTTGAAAGCTTCAATAACAGACTAGACCAAGCAGAAGAACAAATATCAGAACTTGAAGACAGGTCTTTTGAAATGATCCAGTCAGAAAAAATCAAGGGAAAAAAATGAATAAACAAATCCTTGAGACATCTGGGACTATATAAAATGACCAAACTTACAAATTGTTGGTATTCCTGAGGAGAAAGAGAGATCAAAAAGTTTACAAAACCCATTTAAGGATATAATTGGCGTACACTTCCCAAGTCTAGCAAGAGAGTTAGACATCCAGATACAGAAGGCCTAGCAATCCTGAGACAAATACATTGCAAAAAGGACTTTACCATGGCATATTACATTCAGAATGTTTAAAGTAAAAAATGAACGAATTTTATTTTCTATATCTGTGAAAAATGATGTTGGTATTTTAATAGGGATTGCATTGAATCTATAAATCACTTTGGGTAGTAGAGACATTTTAACAATGTTGATTCTGCCAACCCACGAGCATGGTATGGTTTTCCATCTGTTTACATCCTCTTCTATTTCCTTCCTCAGTGTTTCATAATTCTCCCTATAGAATTCTTTTACCTCCTTAGTCAAATATATTCCTAGGTACTTTATTTTCTTTGTTGCT
>VBSM01003143.1:25367358-25384229 GCA_008086735.1 Cheirogaleus medius
ACTGCAATGAGATATCACCTATCTCCAGTGAGAATGGCCTTTATCAAAAAGTCCGAAAGCAGTAAATGTTGGCATGGATGCGGAGAGATAGGAACACTCATACACTGCTGGTGGGACTGCAAACTAGTGCAACCTCTGTGGAAAGCAATATGGAGATACCTTAAAGAGATACAAGTAGATTTACCATTTGACCCAGCAATCCCATTACTGGGAATCTACCCAAAAGAACAAAAGCTGTTCTATAAAAAAGACATCTGCACTCAAATGTTATAGCAGCACAATTAACAATTGCAAAGTTGTGGAAACAACCCAAGTGCCCATCAATACATGAGTGGATTAATAAAATGTGGCATATGTATACCATGGAGTACTATTCAGCTATAAGAAACAATGGTGATATAGCACCTCCTGTATATTCCTGGATACAGCTGGAACTCATTGTACTAAGTGAAGTATCTCAAGAATGGAAAAACAAGCACCACATGTACTCACCATCAAATTGGTTTTAACTGATCAACACCTAAGTGCACATATAGGAATAACATTTTTTGGGCATTGGGCAGATGGGAGGGGGAAGGAGAGGATGGGTATATACATACATAGTGAGTGTGATGCGCACCATCTGGGGGATGGTCACGCTTGAAGCTATGACTCGATGGGGCGGGGGGCAAAGGCAATATACGTAACATTAACATTTGTACACCCATAATATGCTGAAGTTAAAAAAAAGAAAGAATTTTAAAATTAGCAAGAGAAAAGCATCTAGTAACCTGTAAAGAAAACCTTATGAGACTAAACAGCAGATTTCTTATCAGAAATCTTATAGACCAAAAGAGAATGGAAAGGCATTTTCAAAGTGTTAAAGAAAAAAACAATTTGTCAGTCAAGAATTTTATATCCTGCCAGAAGCAGCTTCATAAATGAAGGAGAAATAAAGTCTTTCCCAGAGAAGCAAACACTAAAGGAACTCACAACCACTAGATCAGTCCTACAGGAAATGCTCAAAGGGTTCTTAAACATGGGAAAAACTGTCAATGTTTACTATCACAACCACACACAAAAATATAACTTGCAGGTCTTATAAAATAATCACACAAACGAGAAAGAGAAAGGAATCAAAAGGCAACATCACAGAATTTTGTCAAACTACAAAAACAAAAAGACAGAAAAAGAAGCAAAGAATTTATAAAAAACTAGAAAATGATTAACTATATGACAGGAATAAAGGCTCACACATCAATATTAAACTTGAACATAAATGAGTTAAATGCTTCATTTAAAAGATATAGAGTAGCAGAATAGATAAGAAAAGGTGTTCCAACTACTGCTTACAAGAAACTCAGCTTACCTGTAAAAATACACATAGAAAAAGATATTTTACACACACAGAAAAAGACATTTTACACACATGGAAACTAAAAGTGAGCAGGAGTAGCTGTACTTATATCAGATAAAACACTCTTTAAATCAGAAAGAGTAAAAAAAAGACTAAAACAGTCATTATATAATGGTAAAGGGATGAACTCAGCAAGAGGACATAACAATTATATATATATACACACACATACATACACACATACACATACACATACATATGTGTGTATATATATATATACCCAACATCAGAGCTCCCAGATTCAAAACAGCACTAGACAGATCGTCAAGATGGAAAATCAGCAAAGAAACATTGGACTAAAATTGGACTTTAGACCACATGAACTTAGACATTTACAGAATATTCTATGTAAAAACTGCAGATTATACATTCTTTTCACCAGTCTGTGAAACATTCTCCAAGATAGACCACATGTTAGGCCACAAAATAAGTCTTAACAAATTTTAGGAAATTGAAACCATATCAAGTATCTTCCCAGACCACAGTGGAATAATGCTGGAATAATGTGTTCCTCAACACAAAGAGGAGCTACAGAAACTATGCAAATACATGGAAATTAAGCAACATGCTCCTAAATGATCACTGGGTCAATGAAAACATTGAGACAGAAATTAAAACAGTTTTTGAAGTGAATGAAAATACAACACACCAAAACCTGTGTGATACAGTAAAAGGAGTCCTAAAAGGGAATACACAATATTAAATGCCTATATCAAAAAAGCAGAAAGATCACAAATTAAGAACCTAACATCACACCTCAAGCATCTAGAAAAACCAGAACAAACCAATCTTAAAGTTAGCAGAAGAAAAGAAATAACAAAGAGCAGAGCAGAACTAAATGAAATAGAGGCCAAACCAAACAAAGCTAAACTAAACAAAAACAATATAAAGGATCAAGAAAATGAAAAGTTCATTCTTTGAGGATAAATAAAATTGGTAGACTAACCAAGAAAAGAAGAAAGAAGATCCAAATAAAGAGAATCAGAAAGAAAAAAGGAAACACTACAACTGATACCACAGAAGTAAAAAAGATCATCAGAGACTATTATGAACAACTATATGTTAACAAACTAGAAAATATAGAGGAAATATATAAATTTCTGAAAATATACAACCTTCCAAAATTGAACCAGGAATAAATAGACCTATACTGAGTAGCAAGATTGAATCATTAATAAAAAAATCTCTCCCAACAGCCCCCTGTAAAAAAAGCCTAGAATCAGACAGATTCACAGACAATTTCTCCCAAACATCAGAGAAGAACTAATATCAATCCTTCTGAAACTGTGAAAAAGAAAAAATCGAGGAGGAGAGAATTCTTTCCAACTCATTCTATGAGGCCAGTATCACCCTGATACCAAAACCAGACAAGGATACAACAAAAAAAGAAAACTACAGACGAATATTCCTGATGAACATGGTGCAAAAATACTCAGCAAAATACTAGCAAATCAAATCTAACAGCACATCAAAAAGATAATACACCATGATTAAATGGGTTTTATACCAGGGATGCAAGGATGGTTCAACATAAGCAAATCAGTAAATGTGATATATCACATAAACAGAATTAAGGGCAAAACCCTATAATCATCTCAATAGATGCAGAAAAAGCATTTGATAAAATTCAGCATCCCTTCATGATAAAAATTTTCACCAAACTAGGCACTGAAAGAACGTATCTTAAAATAATAAAGGCCATATACCACAAACCTACAGCCAACATCATATTTAATGGGGAAAAGTTGAACACATTTCCCCTAAGAATTGGAACAAGATAAGGATTCACACTTTCACCACTCTTATTCAACATAACACTGGAAGTCTTAGCCAGAGCAATTGGGAAGAGAAAAAAGTAAAAGACATCCATATGGGAAAAGAGGAAGTTAAGTTGTCCTTGTTTGCTGATGATATGATCTTACATCTATAAAAACCTAAAGACTCCACCAAAAAACTCTTAGATTTTATAAATGAATTCAACAATGTTTCAGAATATAAAATCAATGTAAAGAAATCAGTAGCATTTCTATACACTGACAACAAACTAATGAAGAATCAAGAGGGAGATCTCATTTACAATAGCTGCAAAAAAAAAAAAAAAAGTTACCTAGGAATATATTTAACCAAGGAAGTGAAAAACAAAAAAGAACAGCAACAAAACATTGATGAAAGAAATTGTAGATGATACAAACAAATGGAAAACATTCCATGTTCATGAATCAGAAGAATTAATATTAAAATGAATATATTGCCTAAAGCAATTTACAGGTTCAATGCAATTCCTATCAAAATAGCAAAATCATTGTTCACGGAACTTGAAAAAATAATTCTAAAGTTCATATGGAACCAAAAAAGAGCCTGAATAGCCAAATCAATCTTGAGCAAAAAGAATAAAGCTGGAGGCATCACATTGACTGACTTCAAATTATATACACTATAATATCTAAAACAACATGGTATTGTTATAACAATAGATACATCAATCAATGGAACAGAATAGAGAACCTAGAAATAAAGCTACATACTTACAGCCAACTTATCTTTGACAAAGTTGACAAGAACATTCGCCGGGGAAAGGACACCTTTTCCAATAAATGGTGCTGGGAAAATTGGATATCCATATGTAGAAGAATAAAACCTGACCCCTAGCTCTCACCACATATAAAAAATCAACTCAAGATGGATTAAAGGTGTGAAGATAAGACCTGAAACTATTAATATAAAAATAGTATAAGAAAACCTAAGGAAAACTCTTCTGGACATTGGTCTAGGCAATGAATTCATGACTAAGACTTCAAAAGCACAGGCAACAGAACCAAAAATAAATATATGGGACTTAATTAAACTGTAAAGTTTCTGCACAGCAAAGGAAATGATCAACAGAGTAAACATACCACCTACAGTATGGGAGAAATTATTTGCAAACTATACATTTGACAGGGGACTAGTATCCAGAATTTATAAGGAACACAAATAACTCAACAACAATAAAAAAATTCACCCCATTAAAAAGTGGGCTAATGACATGAATAGACATTTTTCAAAAGAAGACATAGAAGTGGTCAACAAGCATATGAAAAAATGTTCAACATCACTAATCATCAGAGAAATGCAAAACAGAACCACAATGAGATATCACTTAATTCCAGAGAGAATGGCTTTTATCAAAAAGTCACAAAACAACTAATGTTGGTACAGATGCAGAGAGATAGGAACACTCATAAACTGCTGGTGGGACTGCAAACTATTACAACCTCTATGGAAAGTAATATGGAGATAGTGCAAAGAACTGAAAGTAGAACTACCACTTGCTCCAGCAATCCCACTTACTGGGTATTTACCCAAAGGAAAAAAAGACATTCTATAATAAAGACATCTGCACTAGAATGTTTATAGCAGCACAATTCACAATTGCAAAGATGTGGAAACAACCCAAGTGCCCATCAATACGTGTGTGAATTAATAAATGTGATATATGTATACCATGGAGTTCTACTCAACCATAAAAAGCAATGGTGAATTAATACCTCTTGTATTATCCTGGATGGAGCTGGAGCCCAGTCTTTTAAGTGAAGTATCACAAGAATGGAAAAACAAGCACTACATGTACTCACCACTAAATTGGTACTAATTGATCAACACTTATGTGCACATATGGAAGTAACATTCATCAGATGTTGGGCAGGTGGGAGGGGAGTGTAGGGGATGGGTAAATTCACACCTAATGGGTGCAGTGTGCAATGTCTGGGGGATGGGCCCACTTGTAGCTCTGACTCGGGTGGGTGGTGCAAAGGCATTATATGTAACCAAAGTGTTTGCACCCCTGTAATATTCTGAAATTCAAAAAGGATGTCTGTTATTCAGAGATAAACCACCAGACATTTACTGAAACTCAAGTGATCTGTTGAATAAATTAAATTGACGGTCTTGTAGGTGTGGTTTCAGCTTTGTCTTGTATAGCCTTGTGCCTGTTAAGGAGTTGTAATGGATATTTCTAAGAAGTGGGCAAGAATAGGGCAAGAAGAGGCACGTCTGACCTCCCTTCTCTTGGCCAGCAACTAATTCAGCTTTAGTGTATTTCTGGTGTTTCCTTGGCCAAGAGGGGCTCCATTGCTCAGCTAAGTAGCTTAAGATTTTATTTAGTTTACAGTTCTGTGAAGCTGACCTTCTCCCTCAGAGCTTGGACCATCATCTATGCCTCTGCTCTGTCTAGCTCTGGCAAATTATTCCTTTCTTTTACCCATTTAAACTCATTCTGTAAGCCTGCCTGTCAAGAATTCAATCTCTTCCACAAGATTGCCCTTGATAACCTTAGTCTGTATTAGCAGGTCCCTTCCCCATCATAAATACCACTCTTTGATGATATCTTGCTTCTTAGCACTGGAACTCTTTCTCCTACATCAACCCAAAGGTCACTAAATAGAGGTATATTTTTGGGACTGTGGCCTCTCCCTTTCTTGTCCCTTACCCCATCACCAAAATTAACCCTTCTTTCTTTCATAGAATTAACCCAAATTCTTTCATAGAATTTGGCAAAATTAATTTTTAGGCAGCCATAGAATGCAAAAGCTCTTCTGACCCATTGGGTTAAAAGTTACGTTCATAAATTAAAGCTTTATTTAGTTCATCTAGCATAAAATTTCAACCCTTTAATCTCTTTCTTAGCAGATGGAATTGAATTCTACTACAGACTTTATAGCTCTTTAAGCTCTGAACTTTGGAGTTGATTTAGATGCATACACTGACATCGCTAATCCAGTTCGAAGCCACTTTCTCCATAAGTAGGCTGTAAACTTCATTTTAGGAGAAGGACCATATGTGATATATCCACTGTTGAATCTCCAGAGGCTTTTTAGAATAAATAAATGTAGTCACTTGAACTCCAGTGTGAAGATTGTGTTCTCAAGTCATTCCAACCCTGGTCAATGAAATCTAAGCCTGCCTTCCTGGACACAAAGTGGCTGCTCACCACACTTTGAGTCTTCTCAACTTGCCTTGGAATTTCTATTGCCCCTAGTCTGTCCCTTGTCATGGCACTTAATATATAATGAATGCCTTGTGTTATGGTGATTTGTGTTCACTTAGCATCTCCTTTTCAAGACTATTAACGCCTCAAAGGCAAGAATTGTGTGTCAGTGGCCTTCTGCTTCCACTCTAGCCCTCAATGCTGAGCACATAGGTGGGTATATTTTCATTAATTTATTAATTCATTTACCAAATGAGCACCTATCATGTGCCAGACACTGTTCTAAACAATGGAATATAGTTGTGAATAAACAGACATTCTAGCTCTCTTGAAACTTACATCGTAGTGGGGAAGACAGACAATAACCGAGATGAATATCTACACAATATGCTAGAAAACTACACAATATGCTAGAGACAACCTAGTGCTAAGGGCAGTAATAAGGCAAGGAAAGGGTAGAGGCCGTGTTGGCCAGGGTGGTAGTGGGGGTTGTCATGTAATTTTATTTAAGGTAGCCAGGGAAAGCTTCCCTAAGATAGTAACATTGAATAATAGCCTAAAGGAAGTGAGAGAATCACACAGTTAACTGGAAGGAATCCTGATTAGAGAGATCCCAAGGGTAATAGCTTCTGAGGTGGATGCATGCTCATGGCTATGCGGAACTGAAAGGCTAAAGTGGAGCGAGGGGCTGCATCATGCAGATCCTTGTAGACTATTATGAAGACTTTAGGGTTCATCCTTCAATGAGAAGCCACGGGAGAGGCTTGCGCAGAGGAAAACATGTTCTGCCTCTCACACACTTACTCTGGCTGCTGTGTGGAGAACAGACTACGGAAGCAAAGTTAGAAAGACAACTGAGCACTGACCACTAGATTACACGGTGTGGACACGTTAGTGATCTCAGCAAGAGACATTTTGGCTGAGTGATCAGAGAGAAAGTCTAATTGGAGTGGGTCCAAGACATAATGGAAGAGAAATTGGAGACTGAATTTAGACAATTCTCACAGAATTTTCCTATAAAAAAAGGAGAGAAATGAGAAAAGTGAAGTGAAGAAATTAAAGAAAAAGGTAGGTGAAGTAACAGCAGATTGTATGGTTATGAGAATTATTGACGGAGGAAAGTGGAGAGTTGCTGGAGCTGTATCCCTGAGGAGGTGAGAAGGGGTGGGACCCAGCGTACTTCCAGAGGTGCTGGCCTCGGCTGGAAGCATGGGAAGTTCTTTCCACAGTAAGGGAGAGAAGGAAGCAATACGGGCAGACATACAGACAGGTGGGTAGAGGCGGTATTGGGAGTTAGTGGAAGTTTTTAATTGCTTCTATTTTCTCACTGGAATACAAAACAAAATCATTAACTGAGGGAGAAGATGAGGGAAAAGTGGCAGGAAGTTTGAGGAAAGAGAAGGAATAAAATAACCATCTAGAAGAGTGGGTAAATGAATGAATTAGGAGAAAAATAGTGTGAGTGCCAAGTAACTGGGGTCTCACCTGGGGTTAGTGGTCATGCATTTAGAGCATGGACAGTCAGCATGATTGTATATTCTTCTCCAGTTCAAGCAGTCATGTGGGAGTAGGTGGAGGGTTGGCTTGGACAAAGCTGGGGGTTTTGCCAAGCAACTATGTCAAACAATAGAGGGCAATAAAAATGAGGGAGAATGCAAGGGAATGATTATATTAACTAACCAACCATGACATTTTTAACCTTGGGAAGGAGGAACAGGGTGAGGCTACTGAGAATACAATAGAATGAGGCTACTGAGAAGAGGGAAGAATCTATGGGTCCTGGGTCCTGGTGGGGGTCAGAGGATTGATGGCCCTGGGCTGTTAGGGAGAATGAGGTGCAAAGATAGGTGGTGGAGTGGTTGAAAAAATGGAATGGGTGCAATTAGATTCTGGTGGGAAAGCAGTTATTTGTAATGACAACATCTAGGTTATGACTATGGAAGTGAGTGACTGAGGTTGATCTTGTGGTGGACAAGATCTTTGGAAGAGAGGAGATCATGAAGTTCAAAGATCAGGGGATTGGAGAGACCATTTTTTTTAGTGAATATTAAAATCATCAAGAATTTTAGAGAGCATGATTATGGGACAGGAGCTAAAATCTCCAAGGAATGAGATGGACTGCCCCAGGGATCTTTAGAAGACTTCAGGACAGAGGGAGACAAGGACAGAGGAAGAATGGTATACTCTGATGATAAGAGAATCAAAGCCAGTCATTTTCGGGAGGAAGAAGAGAAAATGGTTGGAAGTAGCATTACAGGGCAAGAAAAGAACCTACTTACCTATCTTCAGATGCAGTGTACAGGATGTAAGAGAGGGTGGCATTTAGGAAGACTATGGGGGAAACAATATCCTCAGGAGAGAGCCAGGTTTCAGGTAAGACATGGAGGTGAATGGAATCCTCACAGAAAAGGTTGCAAGTAGAGGAGATTTTGCTGATCTATCTTGGACAATGAGTCTGAGAGCTGATTTTTGTTTTGGTTACAGGAGATGGGGAGAGGTAGGAGAGGAGGTCAGAATAGGCCATGGGGGTTAGAGCACAGCATCTTGAAGACATGAGTAACTTGCCTCTTTTTGGAGTGTCCCTAAAGTTCTCCATCTTGCAAAAAACCGTTTGATTCTTTTCTGATCAAAGCCTCTTACTCCCTGTTCAGTACACAAAGCTAGAAAGAACCTCTATCTCTCTATTAGTAAGGTAGAAACAGCATACAGGATTCAAGATCTAGAGACTCTACAGAGAGTAGGGGAAGATAGGAATTGGTTCAGGTTGCATACATGTTCCAGATGCAAACCTCATTTACCACAATTTTGTCTGTAAAAAATGTACTTAAAATAATGACAAGAATTGAAATTTTTGGAGTAGATCTGAGGTTGTGATCACAGACTAGTCTTCTCCACATTCCTCAGCCCAAAGGATCAAGCCTTCTTAGGAGTGTGAAAAAATGAACTTGGAGTTTCATGGTGGTGGTAGTGATTCCTTCATTTTGCATGGCTTCTCAGAGGTGAATACTGTTCAAGGCAGAGAATTTTTCTTGTAAATTCCAACTGTTAATGGAAGAAATAGTCAAAACCATGGGAAAATTAACAAAAGACAGACCATCCTTTTTTAATATACACTTTGGAGACAGAGATTCTTCTCATCTTAGTGTTTCTCAATAAAGAAAAGTTATACTTCGCTCACTTTATATCAGAGAGATTAGAATAAATTTGGCAGAATAAACAAAATTGATTTAATTTTAATTTAGCCCCATTTTTAAAGGAAAGACAGGTACAGAAGATAGTTCTGAATACTTAGAAATGTAAGAGGATTTTTGCCGCAAAGATGTTTCTGAATAGTGTTGAAAACATTTGATTGAATGCATTTCATGGGTTCCCCGTGAGATTTTAATTCTTATGCCCTTTTATTAATTTGTTTTTCTGGGTTATATCACTGCTGTGCAGTGCACACCCTAGAATGCATTTACCATGAACAAAGCACAAACCACAAATGGGCAATTTCATCACACTTGGCATTCCTCAGGCTAATGCAAACTTTTTATTAATTTTTGAAAGTACTGTGTGACTTTTCTTCTTTCAGACATAACTCCAGCTGGTTTGCACATAGAGGTCAAGGGTTTTATTGGCTGGCTCCTAAGGCTTGTGATATTTTTTGGGAACTAATAAAAATAGCTAACATTTATTAAGTCCTAACTACACACCAGGGAGGATGATAAGTACTTTATGTGCATTGTAGTATTTAATCCTGTCAACTATTTTATGGGGAAGTTATTATTAATATCATCCTTGTTTTTATAGTGGAGAAAACTGAAGCTTGGGAATATTACTCAGCTCACTCAAAGTCACATGGTTAATAAAGGGGCTGATCTGTGGTTCAAACCCACATATACTGCATTCCAGCCCCTTATCTGCTTTCTGTCCTGCCATTATGTGGTCTGCCATGTGTATCTGAGGTTATCTATAACATAGTTTGAGATGAGTGGGTTTGGGAGGCAAAACAGCTGTAAGCCAGAGAAACCCTTACTTAATACTAGGACATATAGACTACTAGGACAAAAAGAAATCTCACCTTTAGGTTTTAAAGTGGCAGCTCCTAGATTTCCATCTTTATTGAGGAAAAGTCATATATAATTAAGTGCCAGGGAAGGTTATAAAGATCGAAGATGAATGAGACAGAGTGCTCATCTTCTCTATATTTATAATCATGTGTAAGAGAAAGACACATACACTATAAAATGTAATTCTTTCTTGTGTATGTGTATGGTGTCATGTGTGTGCATGTGGGTGGTGTGGTGTATTCACAGTGTATGTGTATGTGTAAGTAGCATGTGTGGCATGGACTTATTGCGTGTGCGTTTGAGTGGTGTGTGTATGTACATAGGTGAGTGGTACTCACTAAGAATGGGAATTTTTTCCTCTTATTTTTAGTTAACATGTGACAATTGTACATACTTATGGGATACAGAATGATGTTTCGGTACATGTATACCATATGTATAATGTAACGATCAAATCAGGGTAATTAGCACATCCATCACCTCAAACATTTATCAGTTCTTTGTGTTGAGACTACTCAAAATCCTCTCTTCTACCTTTTTGAACATATACAATAAATTATTGTTAACTGTATTCCCCCAACAGAGGTGTAGAACGCTAGAACTTATTGCTCTTATCTAGCTGAAGTGTATCCGTTAATCTATCTCTCCTGATCGTCCCCTCATTTTTAACACAAAGTCTCTCCAAATAAGCTGTGAGTGGAGAGTAGTGGAAGGCCAGAAGAAATTTCTTGTATTTCAACATTTAGACCCATGGATGTTTTTGTCATTGCAGAATCTCAGGATTGCAGGACAACTCTGGGGCACACACCCCAGCCCTACTCCATTTTCTTTGTAATTTTTTCTGAAGACTTCAGTACTTTCCAGTTAGGATTTCATGGATCCTCTTAAACTCATATCAGCAAAAGTTACATAAAGATGTAAATTCACTTTTTCTTAGAGAACAAAACAACCATTTTCTCAATATTATTAACAGAATGTGTCTTCCATTGATTTGAATTAGCAGAGTCCAGAGTCTGCCCAAGGCTAAGTGCATCTCTCTGTATTTGTAATTTTGATAAATCATGAAAAATTGCTTTCCACAGTAGTTCTATCAACTTGCACTTCCACCAGCAATGTAGGGAAATACCTGTTTCCCTATAGTCTTCATAAACCTATTGGATTTTTCTAGTCTGATATGTAAAAATATTTCAATGGTATTTCTGTTGGCATTGTTAATGGTTTTAATAGTTCTTAATGTACTATTGTTTTATTATGAGTGAGTTTATACATTTTTTCAAAGGCTTAAGAGTCATTTGTATTTCTTTTTCCATTAATTGTTTGTATTTACACACTTTTCTCATGTGTTGTTGATCTTTTCTTATGAATTTCTGGGAAATCTATATATATTAGAGAGATTATTAGTCTTTTGCTATGATGAGCTGTTAATAGTTTCTCCAGGTTTTTAATCTGTCCTTTGATTAGCTTATGATGAATTTTACCCAAGCAAAGTTATTTAAAAAATTTTTATGGAATTAAACTTCTCAATTTTTAAAAATAGCTTCTTGATTTTGAATCAAACTATGAAAGCCTTCTTCCTTATAATTGTTACATTGTAAAGAATTCTTATATTCTTGGGACCATTAATTGTTTAATATTTTATATATATATTATGAAACTTTGTGAGGTATGAAGACAATTTTACTTTTTTCTGCATCTGCCATGAGGATTTTGTCAAATAAAAAATTTTTTTACTTTTTTCCAGATAGCAATCCAATTGCTCCACTTATTAAATTCATTATTTCTTTTGTCTGCTAGCCTATTTAGTACCTGTACCACACAGTTTTAGTTATTGTGGCTTTGCAATATATTTTAATATCTGGTAAGACTAGTTGCCCCTCATTGCTACTCTTTCAAATTTTTCTTAACTATTCTTGTTCATTTACTTTTCTCTACAAACTCCAAAATTACTTCTCCTAAGTCTACTCAACCCCTTATAACCCTGTTGGTTCTTGTTGTAACAACAAATTTATAAGTAAGCTTAGTGAGAATAGATATCTTTATTACATTGATTCTTCCTATTCACTAACATACTATATTTTTCTATTTATTCAAGTACTTGTGTCTTTCCAATATTCTACATCTTTCTTTATATAGTATCAGGCAAAATTTTGGGTGATCTTATTCCTAAGTATTTTACCTTTTCTGTTGGAATTGTTAATATGTCCTTCTGCTTTGTATCTTTCTACTCAGAGTTTGTATTTGTAAAAGATACTGATTTCTAAATATTAAATGCATACCCACCACCATACCAAATTCTCTTATTGCATGTATTTGTTTTTAAATCTATTTGCAAATAATAATAATTTTACCTCCTGCTTTCCAATTATGCCTGTAATTTCTTCCTTGTACAACAGCATTTGCTAGTACTTCCAGTACAACGTTAAATAATAGTGATGATGAAAGACATTTGTTTCCAGTTCCTGAATTTAGTGAGAATATCCCTAATGTTTCCCTTGCATTAAGCACAATATTAGTTTGGGGGCTGAGAGTTTTTAAAATCATATTGAGGAATGATCCATGTTTTCTTTTTTATTATTGTTATTTTTAATAAAGAATGGTTATTGAATTTGTCAAATGCCTTTCAGTGTCTAAAGAGATGATATAACCCATTAGTATAATCTATTAAAAACTCTTTATTAGTGTGATCTCTTAATCTAATAAATTAAATTATTAGATTTCATCATAGTGAACCATTTCTACATTGTTGAAATAAACACCACTTTAAATGATGTATTATTCTTTCAATATGCTGCTGAATTTGATTTGCCAATATTTTATTTAGAACTTTCTACCAATATTCATTAGTGAGTTTGGTGTATTTGTATGAGTGTGTGTGTGTGTGTGTGTGTATGTATGTAGAAATGGGGGGATGAGGAGAGTGAGAATTTTGGTACTGGTGTTACATTGGTTTCATGAAAAGAATATGAAAGTTTTCCTTCTTTCTCTGTGCTCTGGAATAAATTAAAAAACGTTGGAATACTCTGCTTTTTAAGGTTCTTTTACCTGATAAAAAGTCTGGCCCTGGTGTATTTTTGGGGACAGAAGGTAGTGCAGCTCTCTTTTTCTACTTGCTCTATAGATATCTATCAAATTCTTAAATTATATGTTAAATTATACTTAAATGATAATTTTCCTAGAAAATTACCCATTTTATATTTTCCTAGAGAACTACCTATTTTGGCCAGATTTGCAAATTTATTTGCATGAAGTTCAGCAAAGTAGCCTCTTATGATTATTTTAATTTATTACTTCTGTGTTTATTTTCTTATTTCATATTGTGTATATCAAACACTCCCTTCCTCCATACTCACATTTTATGGATTAGATTAGTTGATGGCTTATATATCATTTTAATTTTTCTATTTTTCTAAAATAACTAGCTTATGTACTTATTATTTCTACTTTTTTCTGTTTTTCTAATTTATAGATTTATGAGTTTATCTTTATTAATTTCTTCTGCTTTCTTTGGATTTATTAAGTTACCATTTTCTAAACTTTTGAGATAGAGGCTTAATTTTATTTAATTTTTTACTAGTTTTATATTTTAGAAATTTGGGAGTTTGGGCCTAATGTATATATAGTCAATTTTGTGACTATTCTAAAAACTCTTAAAAATAAATAATGTTCTCTAATTTTAGGATATATATATTTATAAAATCAACATTATTCGTCGTTGTTTAGATCTTATATACTCTTACTTTTTATACACTTATTTTTTAATGGACTGAAAGAGGTGAATTAATGTCTCTTATATCTATCAAATTCCTATTACTCATCATATTTCCTGTATTCTTGAGTGTTCTTGCAATATTATTTTATCCACAGATATTTGCAATTATTATATGTTAATAATGAGTTACACTTTTTAGCATTATGAAGTGTCCTTTTTGTGTCTCATCTAATATTTTTTTACCTGAATTCCACCAGGTCTGATTATTAAGCTAATGATCTCTACTTTCTTTTTGTTTACATTTTCTTGATATTACTTTGTCCATATATTTATTTTCAATCTACCTGATTCATTTTGTTTTAGGTGGACTATTCAGTTTAGAATTGTGTAATCTTCAAAAACGTCAACTTTGGTTTTATTTTTCATATTTTAATCTCTAGGGACACTTGTTAATTGTGTCTCTTATACTGTGGCCTCTAACATCATTCTCTTTTCTTTGCTCTTCTTTGCTCTTTTCCTCTCCTCTGTCTACAAGCACCATGGTAGAAATGCCATATGGCCACCATTGCTGTTTGGTTTCCAACAGTCATTCCTATCCCCTTTTGTTTTTTGTGTAACTCTTGCTAAGGGGTTAAAAAAAAAATCTCTCACTCTCTCAGTAACTGCAAGTTGTTTTTCTAATGAGATGATCATGGCAGTAGATGAGAATTCTCTGACCTTTCCAGCAGTTGCTTCAATTTAAATAAAAACTTTAAGAAAATACATAACCCACGTATGATTTCAATTTGCTTTATTCTTTTGATCCTTGTTTTTATTGTTAAATAATGAGCATTGTTCCTCTTTTCCTTATATACTAATTACTTGCTTCAAAGAATAAGAATCATTAAGGTAGTCCTGAGAACAAATTGTGATGTAGGAGTGTGCTGTGGCACACACACTCTGTACCCTGCCTCTACCCCTCAACTCCCAGGGATTACCCTCCACCCCAGTGGGCGCCTAAGCAACCATTCTCTGCATTCTATCACCATGAGGATGATGAAGAAGACCTGGATACTGGAAACAAACAAAACCCTGACTTTGCATGTATAAGATGTATGACCTTAGGCAAGTTACTTGACTTCTCTGAACATCCATAATACTGAATTCCTAGGGTGAGTCAGAGCATTAATGAGACAATGTGTTTAAACAGTCTGGCACTTGAGTGCTATACCAATGTTTATTTCACATAAAGTAGAGTAGTAAATTGGCAGTGGATGGGGATGAAATAGTGAAAGGATAGCCCACAGAAGAATAGGATATCCCACACTCTGTAATATAGAGTATACAATAGGTGTGCTCTCTTGTGCTCTAACGACTCTACTGAGAACATGCCCTGGGTCACTGCTGTTGTTTTCTCTGTGCCCCAGAATAAACACACATGGAATAGACCTGAATAAAACCAACAGCTTAAAGCTAAACTTAGTCAAAGTATCACCTGAAGCAGAGCTGCCAGCCACTCTTAGCCCATCTATACATTACCTACAGACCCATGTACATGGGAATAAGTGTTTGTTGTTTTAAGCCTCTAAATTTTGAGGTGATTTGTAGCTCACAAATCTTATAGGAAACTTGCCCTGAATTAAATGGGGTCCACAAATGATATGACTCTTGGCACAAAAAGGAGTCAGAGCTAAAATTTCCCTTCTCTCCTCAATTCTAGGAGACTTTAGAGAAGGCTCTTGTGATAAAGGCAGAAAATAAGATGGCAAAGAACAAGAAAATCATCCCTGGGAAGTTGTAGACTGGCTCTCATATGGATGTGAATCTTGGGTTTATATATCGCAAGGAATGGACCTGCCAGGAAACACTGAGCAATGAATTTGAGTTGAGGTTGTTACTAGCTGCTAACACCCCAGATGTCTGGCAGAAGCTGTGGTAAAGATTCTCTGAAAGAGGAATACTCAATTGTAGGCCTCAGGGAACCCTCACAAATAATTTTTTTCAAAAGCAATGACTAGTCTGCAGGTAAATTTAACAGGTATACAAGGAAACAAGGCTACGTGGCTAATAAGCAACAAATAATAAACATCAGGAAAAGAGTCTTACTCTCTTCAGGCATTGGAATTTTAGAGACAACTTGAAAATAACTATGCTTACTAGGTTTAAAAAATTAATTGGGCTGAAAAATATCTGTAGGGAACAGGCCATTATAAAAACCACAGAGCAAATTTGGAAAAAAAAATAGAACTTATAGATATGGTAAATAAAAGAACTAATATTAAAACTTAGGTAGGGCACAAACTGGACATAGCAGAATAGAGAATTAGTAAATTAGAAGTCAGAGAAGAAGAAATTATCAGAATATAGCATGAAAAATAGCAAAGATGTAAAATATATGGAGAATACTTTGAAAAGGACTAATGCATATTTGATTAGAGAAAATTAAGGCAAAGACAAACTTTTAAGAGATTATGACTGAGAATTTTCCAGAACCGTTGACACCCAACCATTCATAAAGGCCTATGCCAGCAAGACAATTTTTTTATTATATGTTTATATTTAGACATCACAATGACAGTACAGAAATCCAAAAGCAAGGAGAAAAATCTTAAAGGAATCCAGAGAAAAGGCATCTTATCTTCAACGGGTTAACAGTTAGAATGATTGCTGACCTAATCAAAACAACAATAGAAGGCAAAAACTAGTGGAACTATGTCTTTTTTTTCCCCCCTTTTATTTCATCATATAATGGGGGTACAAATATTGTTA
>VBSM01003143.1:25384329-25415709 GCA_008086735.1 Cheirogaleus medius
TGGTCTCCAGACTGCTCGCTCCAGAGGTTTCTCCTTCCAGTTCTCCTCCGCAACGTCCTCCCGTAGTCTCCGGCACTCCTCCTTCCAACCCCCGTCCAATGTATGGTCATTTGCTTGCTTCTTTCTTCTAATATCTTCTAGAAGCTTTCTTTTCTGCAGAGACGCTCTGTCTGGCAGTGTTTCTCATCCGCCATCTTGCTCTGCCCCCCGGAACTATGTCTTTAATGTGTTAATGAAAAAATGACTACCAACCTAGAATTTTTAGCCAGTTAAAATATCTTTTAAGAATGAGGGTATAAAGTCCTTTAAATGGTTTATTAAAAAAAAAGAAAAAGAAATGCAAAAAACAGAATGAAGATAAAGGAATTTTCAGAATTAAATGTGAGAAATTTAGTAATTAGCAAATCCCAACTAAGGAAAATTCAAAAGGATGTACTTCATGGAAAAGGTAATTTGTATTAGACAGAGGATTTGATATGCAGGAAAGAAAGAAAGAAAAAGCACATGGCAAGTATGTGGCCAAAAAGAAGATAAATGAACTTCACTAATAAGGGCATGCAGACACCCAATAAACATAAAAAATGCTCAGCCTCATTAATCATCATGTTGTTAATCAAACAACAAGGAGATATCATTTCATATGTTTTAGATTAGCAAAAATTTAAAAATAAACCACAAAATTGTGACAAACCAAGTATGGAGGAGGATATGGAGTGAAGATAATACTCATTCATGGTTGCCAAGAGTATATATTGGTAAAATTATTTTTGAAAAATTATTTGGCTTATTCAGTAAAGTTGAACTTATGAAGACCTTATGACTCAGCAATTCTACTTTGATGTAAATTCCCTAGAGAAAAGTATACACATATGCACTAGGAGAGTGTACAAGGATGTTTATAGCAGCATTTTTCATTATAACCTTGAAATGGATATAACCCAAATGAGTACATAAGTTGCGGTATACTCATGCAATGCATTATTGCACAGCAGTAAAATGAACAAACAGCAGGTGCTTGTAACAACATGTGTGAATCTTACAAACCTAACATCGAGTAAAAGAAGAATACATACAATAACATTCCATTTACATAAATTCCAAAAGTGAGCATAATTAAGCTATGTAGTTTAGGGATGTGTGCATAATGGTAAAGATATGAAAAGCAAAAAAACAATTGCCATAGAAATTAGGATAATGCTTATCTCTAGGGAAAGAGAAGCTGCTCTGGTCTGGAAGTTCAATTCTTGACCTTATTGGTGGTTATATGTATGTTCGCTTTTAACCATTAAAATAGCTACTCATATATGTTTTGCTTTGTTTTCTGTCTATATGCTGCATGTTACAATAAAATATTTTCAAAAAGGGGAACATACCCCAGTTTCTTAGCCTCTTGGTACTTCTCCCCGGAGGTAATCCCTCTTCATATTTTCCAGTGTATCTTCTCTTTTCTCCTTTAGTTATTTCTCACTTTAAATTACTTTTTCCTCCTAGTTCTAACTTTCACTAGTACATGTTTTCCAGTTTGTTGTTTTTTTGAGCTCGTCATCCTACTCAGATATCTCTTGTTCATGTTGGCTACTCTGGTACCTCTTACCCGAGAAGGGCCAGAGGCCACACTCTAGTCCAGTGGTTCTTAACCAGGGGTAATTT
This sequence comes from Cheirogaleus medius, assembly GCA_008086735.1. Lineage (NCBI taxonomy): Eukaryota > Metazoa > Chordata > Mammalia > Primates > Cheirogaleidae > Cheirogaleus > Cheirogaleus medius. The sequence continues at coordinate 25,385,980 of VBSM01003143.1, forward strand.
TACACCCCAGAGGACGCTGGCATTGTCTGGAGACATTTTTGATTGTCACAACTGGAAACTACTGGCATCTTTTAGGTAAAGGCCAGGGATGCTGTTGAACATCCTATAATGCACAGGACAGCTTCCCAAAATGCAGAATTATCTGGTCCCAAATGTCAAAAGTGCTGAGGCTGAGAAATCTTGCTCTAGCCTGTTGCAACTCTAGTGAGGTCAAGGGCAGAGAAGGGTATGAATCCTAGGACTTTTCAAACCACAGTAAATCAATTCCTTTAGAATCGCTCACCTAGCAACCCTTCAGTGACTCTTCACTCACCATCAGAGCTTTGTTTTCAAACTCTCAGAGAGAATGGGCTGGGACAGAAGGATGTCATCTTGGATTTTAGAACATCAGCCCTGGGTGCTTGCAGGATGTGCAGGAGAGGGGTGGATTCCCAAAGCCGTTCAGTCCCACTTGTTTTCTTCACCTCCTCACGAAACTAGACTTCTGCTCTGCCATGATCTTATTTCCAAAGACTCCTGCATCTGTACTCTGGCCATTGCTACAGATTTCTGTAGAGAGTGAGCAGGCAATGATTGTCTCAGGGGAATGGAGGGGGGAGAGGCAACTTATGCTGGTTTTCTCCAATGTTTCCTTTCACGGTGTCAGGGTGCCAGCCACCCTGGGCTGCAGCCATCATCTGCAGCAACAGCCAGTACACACACATACACACACACACACACACTCACTCACACACACATCCCAGTTCAAAACAGCCTTCTACTTTTCAAAGGGTTTCTTATGTTCCTCTTCCTCTTCTACTTATTTGCCTTTCTTCTTCGCATCTTTCCTCTCTTTCTTTTCTTCTTCCACTTTAATGTTTCTCCTCCTTCCTCTCCTTCTCCTCCTTCTCTTTATCTTTCTTTTTCCTCCTCCTTGATTTCTAAAGTCCATTTATCCCTCTATAGTTTCTTCAGGTTTGATTTTGCTGAGGGAGCCCACATCTGCGATAACTAACAGTCTTTGTGGGCACCCTGGCTATTATAATAGCCAGCAACGATTAGGGTGGCCATTTTGCAGTGTTTTTGTTTCAGTAAATATCACGCGATCAATCCTTTGAAGATCAGATATTTGGGCAGTGTCCCTTCAAACAGTAAAAACACAATTACTGTTCTGTTTTCTTGGCTAGTTTCCCTTGTTTCATTTTCCTTAGTAAGTCCCTGAAGTATAATTGTCTTTGGAACTATTGCTGAGAAGTAGGAAACGATGTCTTAACCATATGCTTCAGCTAAGTCACACAAAAAGCTCTAGCTATTTGAGAGGTTGTGGTAGTATTAACTTGGCTAGGCTATAGTGTCTAGTTCTTTGGTTAAACACTAGGCTAGATGTTGCCATTAAGATGTTTTTTAGATGTGATTACTGCCACCAGTTGACTTTAAGTAAAGGACATCATCCTTGATAATGTGGGGGCTTCATTCAATCACTTGAAGCCCTTGAGAATAAAAACAGACTTCTCAGAGAAGAAGGAATTTTGCACCAAAACTGTAAGTTAGAAATGCTGCCTGACTTTCCAGCCGTCTAGTCTGCCCCACAGACTTAGGACTTGCCATGGCCCACAAGCACATGGGACACTTCTTTAAAATAAATCTTGGCTCTGTGTGTCTGAAAAACTTGACTGACACAGAGGTCACACCACATCTTTTCTTGAAAGTGGAAAAGGCTTTTAAGTGAAAGTCATTCAGATAAGTTTCTCAGGCATCAGTTTACCAGGGATGAGAAGCAGCAGGTGGTAGTTGATGCATGATCAGACCTGCCTCATGAAACAGAGGCACATTAGAATAGCTTCCTTTGGAGCAGAACTGAAAAGCAAATTTACCATAGGTAAATTGATACTCACATGAGTAATAGTGAAGTACTCAAATGCTTTTTTCTAGATTTTTTCTCATAGCTAAGTGTATACTCATTGAAGCATATTTAGTAGCCTTTGAAGCCCTGCACAGCTTCAAATGTATTCATTATTTCCTACATATCTTTATTCATTTTTGAAATACTTATCGAATAGGGAAAGGATTCACTCTGTCCTGTTACCACTGTATTACCAGCATGTGACACGGTGCCTGGGATGTGGCAAGCACTAGAGTATTTGTTGAATGAATGATGCATAAATTGACTATTTGCATGTCATTTACGTAAACAAGTAAATGAGAACATCTGCAGATGGTTTTCAGCTTCCTAGTCTGCTCCAAGCAAACTCCTGGCCTAGATATTTGCAATGAACTGCCTAATTTCTTGGTGCCACATTAGGAACCCTTCAAATGAAAGGCACTTGACTCCTATCTGCTGGCTAATCCTGACTCCAGGTTTGGGACTGGTACTGTTCTGAAAAGTCAGAATTTAAGAAGCTTTACCTCAGAGCTTTTGGTACTCAAAGGGCATCACTGATTCCTGGGCATGCTCTGACCTTGGACTTCTGTGTCCGTAGTTATGCACTTGAATTTCACTTGGTTAGAACACGCTCCCACTTTTTAGTCCAGATGATTAAGGCTATGGTAGATTGTTCCACTCTAAAAGGCAGTGTGATGCAGTGTCATAGCCATGAGCTTTGGACTGCCTTGCACCTGGGTTCAAATTTTAGTTCTGCTTGTTATTATCTTGAGCCCTTTTCCCTTTGTTTGAAGAAACATGATAAGGCCTCCTTGTACAGTTCTAAGTATTAAGTGATGATGGAAGCTCTACCACTGAAAAGCAGAGGGGTAACTTCATGTTGATTCTTTTGTCCTCATTCTGGGATTTAGGTCTATCTTGCTTTTTCTTGTGCCAGTTTACCTCCGTGGGCAAACATTTTTCCACCTATACAACAAAAGATTGAAACCAGATATTATTTTATAAGCTACATTTTGTGAAACAGTACTTGTTTATTCAACAACTTATTCACAAACACTTTCTGAGCGCTAAGTGTCAGACACTTGTGAGCACTGAGAATCCAGTGGTGAACAAGGAAGAAAAAAATTCATGTTTACATGGAGCTTACTTAACATGCAGAAAATTAAAATAGACATCACTAAAATATGATAGAGTGGGCGGATAGCTGGTTTAAATTTGGTGTTCAGGAAAGTGTCTCTGAAAAGGTTCCATTGAACCTGAGATTTTAATAATAAGAAGGAGGCAGTCATGTTATGATTAGAAGAAAGAGAATTCAAGACACAGGGGACTGCTCATTCAGAAATCCTGAGATATGTTGATGTGGTTGACACAAAACCAGTGTGGGTCAAACACAGTGATTGAGGGAAGAGCCCTTAATGTGTTTTTGTGAAATGTGAATCTTCAAGGGGATGATTTAGTTTGCAACATTTTCCAAGCTTATTGGACCATAGGACTGTTTTTGTATGATTAACATCACTCGGCAAATAATATTCCAACATCTGCTTCTGATTTATTTCTGCTTTTAGACTTTCCTGACCTTGACCTAGCTGCAGTTCTGACTGAACATCTATTTGGAGGGAAGTCATGTGATGCCAGGCATTGCACAGAGTTTTTTTTCTTTCTACGGAAAGGTGGTAGTCCCAGTTTTGGTATCTGATTGTTCTGTGGCTGTGGTTATGGTCCAGTCAGAAGTCATTATAGGTTCCTTCCACAAATGCAATGGCAAGTCATTCCTTTCTTCAGAGTGGCCACAGCCCCATAGGGCTTTCTTTCCAATTGGAGATTGTGGACCTATTGTGCTTAATTTCCGGATGGGCTGGGGAAGGGCCATGAATTGGGAGAGGTTCACTTGAATCTCTGACTGTGCTAACCTACTTCCTTCCCAATCTCAACCCCATGCAATTGTTCAGACTCATTTTCATAGCAGAGATCTCTTCTCACGTGGGTTGTTTTTTGGCTCTGTAATACCGTTAGCAGTGATCTTTGGTTACAATTTCTATGATGGTTCTCAGAAAATTTTTTTTCCCAGGATTTCAAGTCTAGATTCTGAGTATCTGTTATACTTATAAGAAAGCATTTGTCAGGAAATATAAGACTTCCATATGAGGATAGGGCATGTTGCTTTGTTCCCTGAATCATCTTGACTGTATTGCATTAGAACACCCTGAAGATATTTGGGGAAAATAAAAGAGACCACTCCATCTATGTGAGTCATGCAGACACAGGCTTCATTTCACTTTTCCCATAAACTCAAGCTAAAGGCCAAATTTCATGTCGTTGTGCTTGGCTGAGGTTTCATGCTACATACAAATTAGTGCAAACAATATAAAAATATAATTTTCAATTTCAATCAATCTAGGTATGATGTTTATCTTTATGCACCTGAGTTGTTTGTTAGGACTAGGTGTGGGAGCTTACACTTATTCTTTTATATCATATCCTCTCAGATTTGCCCTTTCCTCCAGCTGACTAGGATCTGTTTGCAACCTAATGCTACCTTCATTCATAGTCCTATTCAACTTGACTTTTGTGTTTCTTACACATTTTGATATTCGGGTTCTCTCTAACTGCTTTTAAATTATTGGGGTAAAAAATCTAAAACAGGGTAGCACTGAGGACAGATACCAGCAACAGGTCTTCCTAACTCTCCTACTGTTTGTAGGACAGAGATTTGCTTTCCAGGTTTTCTTGAATTCCAAATGTGTGTAGGGAAAAATAAAGAAAATAAACCTTCTGTTCAACCAAGAAGGAGAAAGGAAACAAGTATTTGTTGCATACGTGCCACATACCAGGAGACTACTGGGCTAGATGCTTTATGTTAATTATATATTATCTCACTTAATCTTCAATACAACCCGAAGACAAAGGTGTTAGTATGGCTGCTTTATAGGGAGGAAAATTGGAGCTATGGGAAATGCAGTAATTTTCCAAAGGCTACTTGACTAGTAAGTGAGGGAGCTAGGATTCAAACCTAGTGCCACATTGGTTCTTTTTTTTTTTTTTTTTAAATCTCTTTAACTCCTTAAGTTTTCTCCCTTCAAACTTCATTGTCCCTGGAACTCTTCTGAGGGTGTTATCTGCTCCTCAGCTCAGCAGGAGAGAACGGTGAGATGCGGGTAAGGTAGCTCGCACTTGCTCCGCTAAGATGTCCCTTGTGGCCACACCAGGACTCCTCACAGCTGTCACCATTCCCACTGCAGGGCTCTGTTTACTAGGACCCAGAGGTGCTTGGGATCCTGCTTCTTATTCTGCATTTCTTTTCCACCTGGAAGACGAGACTCTTGTCTGTCAGGATGTTACGTGAGGCAGAGTTTACTCTTGCTTTTCCTCTTCAAAGCAGCTTTTCTTCCTCTTCTTCTTCCTCCTCCCCCTCCTTCCCTTTCTTCTCTTCTCCTCAGCTTCCCCTTGCCCCTCCAACTCTTCCTCCTCATCCTCCTCCTCTCTCTTCTCTTCTCATTCTCCTCTTCCTCCTTCAATGCTTCCTCCTTCTCTTGCTGTTTTTCTTTCCATTCTTTTACTTCCCCTTACATCTTTGGCTTTGATGCTTTTCAGTGGGATCATCACTATGTTGTGTTGCCTGGGGCACTGCTTGTTCATTTATTCAACACATATTTCTGAGGTTGTTATATGCATCAGGCTTTGAGCTTGGTGTGAGGGTTATGATGGTGAATGAGATCCAAATCCTGCCCTGATGAATTTTTCACACATGTAGGGAGAGAGACTAGTAAGCTGATGATTAGGATGTCGTGCAATCCGGACTATAATAGATGTAGGAGAAGCTGCTATTAAGCACACACAGTGACTCTACAGGTCCAGTGTTGAGGGGCAGGGGAAGTTAGGGAAGGTGTCACAGAGGGTCTGGTACTTAAACTGAGACCGGAGTGTGCAGACTTGTCCTCTGTGGAGAACTTCACACTTACTGTTAGTTCTAAAGATGTGGCTTCCTCCCTTACACTCATCTCAACTTTGATCCCTTCAACCCGATAAGGCTGTTGAAATCTAATTCCTCTATTCCCTCTAATCCAGGTGCAAATTCTTCATTTTCTCTCAAATGAGTCAAATTTTGGAGGAACATCCCTCCGGCCACTCTACCTTCTCTTCGAAATAGCACCCGGCTTGCATTATTGGAAGCAGAGCTGGTTCTGATTTCTCCTCCCATCTCTAAAACCATAACGTTAGCAGTAGAGCCACAACTGGAAATTCCAATCAAGAACTCGCTCCTAGATGACATGGAATCAAATTTAACGTTGCCGTCCACTTAAATTCACGTGTCGTGTTTCATAACCAGGCGATTATGCAAGTTGTGTTGCTGACAGAGCGGTGCTGAGGCATGCTCTGGCAACTGGCCTCCCTTGTTTGGTTCCAAGTTTCAGTTTCCTGACAAGTCTGGTTTTGTAGACCACCTTGTACAAATGAGCAGAGCAGAGAGCCCGGGTGAGCAGAAAGCTTGCAGACACAGGAAAACACAACTTATCTTGCAGGCAGTGTTAGTTTTTTTGCAGACATCTAGTGCCTTTTTCTTTTCTGAAACTAAAGTCTAACCTATTTATCACTGGAGAGTTGACCACTGGACAGATTGGAATTCTGGCCGCATTTGTGGAGAGTAAGGCTTGATCACTTGCACGCAAGAATGATGAGTATCTATTTTAGCTTCAAAGGGACAGGAATAAAGCTAATTATCTTATTTGGTACAGGTCCTAGTTCCACTTCACATAAAGGAAACCTCTAAGATTGGCCTTACTAAGAAGGAGAATGTGAAACAGCCCCTGAAAAGTGCCAAGCTGAGATCCACACTTACTATCCTCCACCCAGGGCCAGTCCTGCCTCAGCCACCAGCGCCAAGGCTACCAAGACTCCAATTTACTTTTAGTCTCTTGGGCAGCTTCACTAACTCTGACCTCAATTTATTCATCTGTGAAATGGAAATAATAACATCTATCTTGCAAGATTGTTTTAAAATTTAAATAATTTCAAGGAATACATTAGGTGGATGATGGACTTTCAACTTATTCATGAAATATTTATTGAGCATCTAGTGTAAGCCAGGCACAGTGCTAAGGGATGGAGTCTTTGCACTTAGGGTGATTATAGTTAATTTAGTGGAGGAGACAAAAATTTTTACAGATAAACACATGAAGAATGCAATAGTTACAATAAAAACGAAGAAACTAAACAGGGTAGAGTTAGTTCTTGTCACCTCTCAACTATAGGTTCACTACTAAACTGAAAATGAGTTAGAAGTTGGACTCTCACTGAATATAATATGAAGCAAGTAACAGAAATTTTTGCATTCATTTCTTAGCAGCAAACTGGAGCCATTACACAATGGGTTTTATGTGCCGGGAAAGTTAAAAGAGGTGTCTAGATAAATTGTTTTACCTTACTCTCAGTGTAATCCAAGCCAAACATAACAACTAGCTAATTTCAGCAACAAATCAACCAATAAACAAACGTATTAATAAAAGAATTAAACAATAAGATGTTTCTAACATTACAGAAAATAATTGTGATGACTCTTACTTCAAAATCAGATAATAATAATGAGAATAACTGATATTCATTAAGTTCTTTTCATGTCCCGGTTCCATGCTAAATGCTTTTCTTCATGTTCTTATTTATTCTTCACAATTCTTTGATATGTGGTTTAATATACACATTTTACAGATGAAAGAAATGAATTAAAGAATAACTTGCTGACGGTCACACTGTACAAAAGAGGCAGAGTTGGCTCTTAAGTAAAGATCGTTAATGACTGAAAAACCCCATGTGTCAACCGCCACACCATAAGCACTTTTCTAAAAATAAAATTACTTATAAACCAATTTCAGAAAAAAATTAAATTCTCATGCTATCTATGAATAAATTCCAGATGGGTAAAATAGGTCAATATAAAATGCCAAATCACATGAAATGATAAAATATTGGAGAATTATTTTTATACAAATACTTGGGAGTGAAGGAACCCTTTATAAGTATGGAATACATACCATAAATCATAAAGAAAAGTAATGACTGATGAAACTAATTAAAAATGTTATGAAACTAATTAAAAATATTAACTGTGAAGAAATTTACAATTTAGATAACAAAGGGTTCACATCTATTACATATAAAGAAACACATATACACTCATATATTTTTCTAAAAGTTAGTAAAGAAAACAATTAGCTAATAACCTAATAAGGAAATCAAATTAGGTTAATAATATGCATAGAACTGTCATGGTAAAATCATTAACTTTATTGGCAATTAGAAAAAAACCAAAACCATAATATTTTATTGCATAAAATAGAGAAAAACAGAAAAAACTAACAACAGAGGATTGATTAAATAACTTATAGTGGTTCCATATGCTGGACTTTGCAGCCATTAAAAAATAGATTGACCTATATATGTTAATAAGAACAGTATGATTTACTGTAAAATTAAAAAGTAACTTGCTGAACAGTGATAAATCATCTTTATTTGGTCTCATTTCTAGCTGGCCTTTCTTTCTTTTCTTTTCTTTTTCTTCCTTATGCCCTTTCTCCCTCCCTCTCTCCCATCCTTCCTCTCTCTCTCTCTCTCTTTCTTTTTTTCAACAAATATCAGTTTGCATAAAACATCCAATTTTTTAATGTATATATGGAAATTGGCCATAACTATGTTATGACATTCAGATCCATTCAGGTGGGACCATATTTTCTCAAAATTCTCTTCTACATTTATCTGAAATCCATGTGTTTAAATCTTATCAAAATGTTCTTGTAATGATCAAGTTTCTGACTGATCAGTAGGTTCTTCTTTCATTCCAGTGGTGCTCACAGTCCTAATGACTTGTTTTCCTTAAAGCCATGTGACTCCAAAATAAGCAAGTGATTGATCTTATTTCTGCTAGTATCAGAAAAATCAAACTTGTTGAGAAACCAAAGCCAGATCACTTTCTGTCTAGTTGATTCCCCTAGGCTATAAAACATGTGGGTTTTAAAAAATTTTTTTGAAAGCAATGAAAACCACATGCTTTATATTTTCAGTTTCATTGCTTTATAGTTTCATTTGATTGCTTTGCATGCTTATGAATCAGCCTTCTTATTCTCTTTTATTCTTCCCCCCAAATAAAATCAACCTATTTCCCAATAAATAGGCCCATTTACTCAAGAGCATGAGAAAGTTTAAATGTCTGATGGAACAAGTAAAATATAGGAACTATTAAAGAGCAAATCAGTTTAGCCAGGATAGTATTTTTTTGTAAAACAAAATGAATAAAATATTAAAATATATAAAGATAAAGAGGACATTTTCTGTCAATTCTTCTTAGAGTGGTAAGTGTATTTTCAAGTTTACTCTCTTAATTAAATATATTGGTTAAATCAAGTATTGATAGGATTTATCCTGAGGTTAGAAATATATGGAGCCCTACTATCTATTAGATTAATTTTTTGGAACTTAGTCTCTGATAAAAATTAGCCGATAAAATGTTTTGGATTTTATCATTGTTTAATCTCAATCTGTTTAAGGAAAGAATTTTTTTAAACATAACTCTTTTCCTGTCAAAATAGTCCTTTATTATTGAGTTGATCATTGTTAATTTAAATAAGATTACACTTTTGAACTTTTTGTTTAAAGAAGAAATACAACAATCTTAGATTTTATTTTATTTTTTGACTTCCAGCAGTATGGGAGAAAAAGGGAATTTCCAAGTAAGGGACTGACTTACCAAAGGAAACTCAAAGTATTTATTTCTTTCAGGGAACAGAGATACAAATTTAAATATTATTGCTAGGGCATAATATTATTAAATAAGAGAACCAATTAAAATTACAGCCTCTTTCCAGGTTAAGGTTACTTCCACAGGACATGGAAATAATCTTGAAGTCTGCTTATCAGATTGTACTAGCTGCCACGGATAGAGACAGAGACAGAGACACAGGGAATCTGGGGGTGATGGGGTTCTAAGATAAAAACTTTCAATGTAGGAAAGCAAAAGGCAGATTGGAAGATGAATAAATGAAGTAATGAGCACATAGTGTTTTGTGTCTACGTTACCAAGTCCCCAAATTGGCTGAAGATCCATGAGATAAAGACTTAACTTCCAACTTGTTACAATGACCTTCTTGAGAATTATCAATTTCTACATCCAGGAACAAATATAGAACTAAACACTATTTGAGAAAAACTTCTTAAAATAAGTTTAAAATTATTTATTAATTTGAAAAAAATCCCACTAAACAATATCACAAACTTAGTAACAGAAATGTTGGTATACCACTAGCCAATGCTTTTACTTACCACTAACTTCAAGAGGATGTTTAGTGCTGACCAGTCATCAGTCTACCTTTTCTTTGGAGCAATCATCTGCCAAGTGTCTGGGACGACTCTCCTCTCTCCTCAATCTCCAACATCTCTTCTACCCTTCTCACTCTTCTCTGATGTTCTTTTCTCTTATTTCACTGGGGAAAAGGAAGAATTTTCCTGCAGTCTCACCACCTCTTCTCTACCCTCTGCCTAGACTCTGCTTTCCTCCTTCTAAGGATGACAAGTCACATCCCTATGTAAGGCCAATCGCTCCATTTGTCTCCTGGGTCTCATCCCCCCTCTCCCACTCAAAGATATGGCTTTTGTAATTGTGTCCTCTTTCTTCAGTATGGCTCGTTTTTCCTCCTCTTACTGGATCATCCCATTCACCTTCCAAACAAGCTTTAATAGCTCCCAGCTTTAAAAAACAAGATGGTTCCTTGATACCCCTCTTTCCTTTCAGTTCCTCCATTCTCTCCCTTATTTGCAGTAAACCCCCTTGAATGCATTGTCTAAACCATTGTCTCTAATTCTCCTTCCTTCTACCTTGAACCTATTCAGTAAGGCTTTCCTCCCCACTCCTCTGCCAGAGCAGTGATTTTCAAGGTCAGTAATAATCCCTACACTGACATGTTTGTTGGTCAGTTCTCAGGCCTCACCTTACCCTACACACTGAAGTCGTAGATTATTACCTTCTTTTGGAAACCTATTCATCCATTGGCTTCTATAACCCACTCTCCCGTGGGTCTTTTCCCACCCCATTAGTTGCTTCTTTTCATTCTCCTTTGTTATTTAATATTTCCTCATTTTCTCAAACTCTAATCTTTGAAGGACCTGAGAGCTCTGTCCTTGGATCTCTTCACTTCTCTTTCAACATAGACCTTTTAATCAAATGCATCTAATCCTGTGGTGGATAACCTCCAAATTTGTAGCGCCAACGTGGACCTCTCCGCTGACTTACACTTGTATATCTGGATATTCAATTTACATCTTCACAATAATGTCCAAAAGGCACCTTCCATCATAATATTAACATATCCAAAATTGAACTCTTCTTTGTTTGCTTTATTTTCACTCAAATCTACTCCTTTCCATGGTCAATCTCAGTAAATGACACCTCAATTTTCCCACTTGTTCAGTGAAAAAATAAATCCTTGACTCTTTTTCATTTCTACCACCTTTAATCCATCAGTAAATTCTATCAGCTCTTCTTTCAAAAATATACCCAGGATCTGATCACTTCTCCCCTGCTACCATTATGGCATGCATGTGGACTCTTAAAATTGCCTTTTCACTTCTCCCCTTCTTTCCCACTGTGTCTGACCTGAATATCTCTCAATAGCTTCTCATTTCATTCATAGTAAAATTCTAGTCCCTTCCATAGAATAGAAAAGGCTCTGTGTTACCCCCTGCCAGCTTCTCTCTGCACCATTTCCTACAACTCCCCACTTACACACTGTCCTCCAGTTGTGCTGACCTCTTTGCTATTGTTGGAAAACATCAAACATGTTCCTGCCTCAGGGCCTTTGCACTGCTTCCTCCAGGTAGTCCTCTAGATAGTGCCATGGTTCTTTCTCTTACTTCCTTCAAGCTTCTGTTCAGATGGCACCTTATCAGGGAGACCTTCCTCGATTACCTGACACACACTGGCACCTCCATCTCTCCCTACCACCCTCTCTCCTTCTTTAATTGTCTTCATTATGTCTATTGGCCTTGCCATCTTATTTATTTGTTTGTCTCTTTGTTTATGGCCTGTCTCCTCCTATTATAACAAATTCCTTGAATTCAGGGATTATCTTTAGTCCCATAATATGTATTCAATAAATAAATACCAAAGGAGTAAGTGAATGATAGCCACCAATTCTTGAGCACTATAAGATAGATATTATGTTATATTTACCTTACCTCGTTTAATTCTTTCAACAAACTCCTGTTGTTCTTGTATTACAGCTGGGGAAAATGCAGTTTAGAAAAATTAAGAAATTTGTTCAGAGTTGCTCTGTAGTAAATGGAATATGTAGGGCTGGAAAGCCTACACCAAAGTGGGCTTTTTATCATTGATGCATTAAAACTCATTCTCACAGACATTATTTTATTTTGACCCTACAAAGAACTCCATGAGAAAGCCAGTAAATATTTTTATTATCCTTGTTTAAACAGTGAAAAAACTCTGCCTTAGAAGGTTCAGATATTTATTTAGAGTCACAAAGATAATAAATGTCATAGTTGGAATTTTAATGATTGCATCCCAAGCACAATAAAGGGATTGTTTCAAATTCATGAATTTATTTTACAAAATAATTTGTCAAAATTAAAAAAATTAAAGGACAATTAGCTTACATGGAACTAATTAATTTTATTAATAAGAATGCAATTTTCTTTTAAAAAATTTTTATTGATACAAAATATGTGTTCATGTTTATGGGGTACATGTGATACTTAGTTACATGCATAGACTGTAAAATGATCAAGTCAAAGTATTTGAGGTGTCTATTACCTCAAGTATTTATCATTTCTATGTGTTGGGAACATTTCAAATGCTCTCCTCAAGCTATTTTGAAGTATACAACATATTGTCATTGACTATAGTCACCCTACTCTGCTATAGAACACTAGAACTCATTCCTTCTATCTAACTGTATGTGTCTCATCATTAACCCCCTCTTCTTCACCCATACACCCTTCCCTAACTCTGGTATATATCATTCTCCTTTATACCTCTAGGATATCAACATTTTTAGCTCCTACACATGAATGAGAACATGTGATATTTGTCTTTCTTTGCCTGGCTTATTTCACTTAACATAATGACCTCCAGTCTCATCCACGTTGCTGCAAATGACATAATTTCATTCCTTTTTATGGCTCAATAGTATTGCATTGTGTATATATACCACATTTTCTTTATATGTTTGTCCGTTGATGGACACTTAGGTTGACTGTATATCTTTGCTATTGTGAATAGTGTTGCAATAAAATTGCAAGTGCAGGTATCCCTTTGATATATTGATTTCTTTTCTTTTGGAATAAATACTCAGTAGTGGAGTTGCTGAGTCATATAGTAGTTTTATTTTTAGTTTTATGAGAAACGTTCACACTGTTTTCTATAGTGGCTGTACTAATTTACAATCCAACCAACAGTGTATAAGGGTTCCTTTTTCTCCACATCCTTGTCGACATCTGTTATTTTTTGTCTTTTTCATAATAGCCATTCTAATTGGGGTAAGATAATATCTCTTTGTGATTTTGATTTTGATTTCCCTGATGATTAGTGATGTTGAGCATTTTTTCATATATCTGTTGGCTTATTGTATGGCTTCTTAGGTCCTTTGCCCACTTTTTAATGGGATTGTTTTGTTTTATTGTTGAGTCGTTTGAGTTCCTTGTATATTCTGGATATTAGTCTCTTGTTGGATGTATAGTTTGCAAATATTTTCTCCCTTTCAACAGGTTGTCTCTTCACTCTGTTGATTGTTTACTTTGCTGTGCACAGAGTTTTAGTTTAATATAGTCCCATTTATCTATTTTTATTTTTGTTGCCTGTACTTTTGAGGTCTTAGCAATAAACTCTTTGCCTAGATCAGTGTTCTGAAATGTTTCCTCTATGATTTCTTCTAGCAGTTTCATAGTTTCAGGTCTTACATTTAAGGCTTTAATTCACCTTGAGTTGATTTTTGTATTTGGCGAGAGATAGGGATCTAGTTTTGTTCTTCTGCATGTGGATATCCAATTTTCCCAGTACAATTTATTGAAGAGAGTGTCCTTTCCCCCAGTGTACATTCTTGGAGCCGTTATTGAAAATCAGTTTTCTGTAAACACGTGAAGATATTTCTGGGTTCTCTATTTTGTTTCACTGATCTATGTGTCTGTTTTTATATCAATGTCATGTTGTTTTGATTACTATCACCTTGTAATATATTTTGAAGTAAGGCAGGTGATACCTCCAGCTTTATTCTTTTAGCTCAGGATTGCTTTGGCTATTTGGGCTCTTTTTGGGTTCTGTATGAACTTCAGGTTGTTTTTTTTTTTCTATTTCTGTGAAAAATGATGCTAGAGTTTTTATAGAGATTGCATTGAATCTATAGATTACTTCAGGCAATATGGTCATTTTAATGATATGAATTCTTCTGATCCATGAGCATGGGGTGTCTTTCCATTTGTATGCATACTCTTCAATTTCTTTCATCGATGTCTTGTAGTTCCCTTGTAGAAGTCTTTCACCTTTTTGTTAAGTTTATGAGGGCTGTCGAGAAAGTATCCAGCCATGCAATATGTTCTTGTTATATTAGCTATGGCTGGATACTTTCTGGACATCCCTTGTATTTCTAGGGTATTTTAATTTTTTTGTATCTATTATAAGTGGGATTGTCTTCTTGATTTCTTTCTCAGCTAGTTCATTATTAATACAGAGAAACTCTAGTGATTTGTGTGTGTTGCTTTTGTATTCTGCAAATTTGCTGAATTTATTTATCAGAACTGAGAAGTTTTTGGGGGAGTCTTTAGGTTTCTCTAGATGTAAGATCATATCTGTTGCAAAGGGGGACAATTCGGCTTCCTCTTTTCAGTTTGAATGCCTTTTATTTCTTTCTCTTGCTTGATTGCTCTGGTTAGGACTTCTAATACTATGTTGAACAGATGGGATGAGAGTGTTCCAGTTCTTAAAGGAAAGTCTTTCAGCTTTTCCTCATTATGTTAGTTGTGTGTTTGGCATCTATGGCCTTTATTATGTTGAGGTGTATTCCTTACATGCTTAGTTTGTTGAGAGTTTTTATCCTGAGGATGTTGAATTTTATCAAATTCTTTTTCTGTATCTATTGAGATAATTATGTGGTCGATTTGCATATGTTGAATTTTTCTTGCATTCCTGGGATAAATACCAATTGATTGTGGTGTATGATCTTTTTGATGTGCTGTTGGATTCTGTTTGCTAGTATTTTGTTGAGGATTTTTCATCTATATTCTTCAGGGATATTGACCTGTAGTTTTCTTTCTTTCTTTTTTCCCCGTGTGTCTTGGTCTGGTTTTGGTATGAGGGTAATGCTGGCCTCATAGAATGGGGTAGAGAGAACATGAACACTCTCCTCTTCCATTTTTGGAAAGAGTTTGAGGAGAATTGGTATTAGTTCATCTTTAAAAATTTGGTAGAATTTGACAGTGAAGCCATCTGGTTCTTGACTTTTCTTGGTTGGGAGACTTTTAATTACTGATTCAATTGCATTACTCTTTTTTGGTCTGTTCAGTTTTTCTATTTCATCCTGATTTCATCTTGGTAGGTTGTATGTGTCCAGAAATTTAATCATTTCCTCTAGGTTTTCTATTGATAGTTTGTTAGTGTATATTTGCTCATAATAGTCTCTGATGACCTTTTGTATTTCTGTAGTGAGAGTTGTAATGTCTCCTTTTTCTTTTCTGATTTTGTTTGAGTCTTCTCTCTCTTTTTTCCCCTTGATTAGCCTAGCTAGTGGTATATTAATTTTGTTTATCTTTAAAAAAAACAACTTTATGTTTTTTTGCTCCTTTGTACTGTTTTTTAAATCTTTATTTCATTTAGTTCTGCTCTAATCTTTATCATTTCTTTTCTTCTGCTAATTTTGGGTTCTGTTTGTTCTTATTTTTCTAGTTTCTTGAAGTGTATTAATAGATTGTTTATTTGCAATCTTCCTACCTTTTTCATGTAGGTGTTTATTGTTATAAACTTCCCTTTTATCACTGCTTTCGCACACTGCTTTTCCATATCCCATAGGTTTTGGTATGTGGTATTATGATTTTCATTTGTTTCAAGAAAATTTTTTATTTCTTCCTTAGTTTCTTCTTTGACTCAGTGGTTGTTTAGGAGAATGTTATTTAATTTCCATGTATTTTTACAGTTTCCACAGTTCCTCATGTTATTGATTGCTAGTTTTATTCCATTGTGGATTGAGGAAATACTTGATATGATTTCAATTTTTTAAAATTTGATGAGGCTTGTTTTGTGTCCTAACATATGGTCCATTCTGGAGAATGTTCCACATGTGGATGACAAGAATATGCGTTCTGTAGTTGGATGAAATATTCTGAAAATGTTTATTAGGTACATTTGGTGTAAAGTGCAGCTTAAATCCAATGTTTCTTTGTTAATTTTCTGTCTAGATGATCTGTCTAATGCTGAGTGGAGTGTTGAAGTCTCCAACTATTATTAGAGTCTATCTCTCCTTTTAAATCTAATAACATTTGCTTTATATGTCTAAGTGCTCCATTTTTGGGTGCATATATGTTTAGAATTATTATATCTTCTTGCTGAATTGATCCCTTTATCATTATATAATGACCTTTGTCTCTTTTTACTATTTTTTCCTGTAAAGTTTGTTTTGTCTGATATAAATATAGCTACTCCTGATTGCTTTTGGCTCCTATTTGTGTGTAATATCTTTTTCCTTCCCTTTATTTTTAGTCTATATGTATCTTTACAGGCAAAATGAGTTTCTTGTAGGCAGCTTATAGTTTGGTCATAGTTTTTTTCAGTTAAACCAGACTATATTTTTTAAGTGGAAAGTTTAATCCATGTACATTCAAGGTTATTATTGATGTGTGAGAGCTTATTTCTGTCATTTCATTATTAAAATAATTGATTTCTGGTTGTTTTGTATGCTTTTGTTTTTTTCTTTCCCTATTATTGCTTATCATTGTGGTTTTAGTGGTTTTCTATAGTGGTAACATTTGAGTCTTTCTATTCCTTATTTGTGTCTTTGCTCTATCGGTGCATTTTATACTTTTGTGTGTTTCATGAGGGTTTATATTGTCCTTTCACTTCCAGACATAGGACTCCCTTAAACATTTCTTGTAGTGTTGGTCTATTGATGATAAATTCCCTCATCATCCAATTTTCTCCCAGCTTATAAGATTTCTGCTGAAAAATCTGCTCTTTGTCTGAGAGGGATTTCTTTATAAGTCACTAGATACTTTTCTCTTGCTGTTTTTAGTATCTTCTCTTTGACTTTGACTTTTGACAATTTGACTACAGTATGTCATGGAGAAGACCTTTTTGCATTATACCTGTTTGGAAATCTCTGAACTTCCTATATCTAGATGTCTAAATCTCATGGTAGACTTGGGAAGTTTTCAGTTATTATTTTATTAAATAAACTTCTATGCTTTTCATTTTCTCTTTACCTCCTGGGACACTGAAAATATGAATATTTGGTCATTTATGGTATCCCATATGTCCTATAGGCTTTGTTTATTCATTTTCCTTCATTTTTGTCTGACTGTATTATTTGAAAAGACCTGTCTTTGAATTCTGAAATTCTTTCTTCTGCTTGAATAAGAAAGCTTCAGTCTATTACTGAAACTTTTAAAAGTATTTTGTATATCATTTAATGAATTCTTCTGTTCCAGAAATTTCATTTGGTTCTTTTTTATGATATCTATATCTTTAGAAGAGTTTTCATTTGTATCCTGAATTTTTAAAAATTTCTTTATATTGTTTTTCCATGTGCTCCTATATGTCCCTAAGCTTCTCTAATATCCTTATTTTGAACTCTTTTTCTAAAATTTTGGAAATTTCTTGAAAGGTACTATTGGAGAATTATTGTGTTCCTTTGGAGGTGTAATTTTTTTGTTTTTTTTCCAAGTTTATTTTGTTTTTATGTTGATATCTGTACATCTGTAATATTTGCTTCTAATTTTTTGACTTTGCTTTTATAAGGGAAGACTTTTTCCTAAGGATGTATCTATAGTGTTGGTGGGGCAGGGAACTTTGGTTTTGATTCTGGATGGTAGTAGTGTGGTCTTCATATGATTTCTTCAGCCATAAACAGCATCAGTAGTGTCTGTGATTTCTTCAGTGCCTAAGGCTATGGTGGTTAATGGAGGCTGTGGTAATGTTTTGCTAGGAAGGGGTATACCAAGTAGTGCTGTTCTTGGGACCTGGGGCAATGTACAGTGACACAGTTGTTAGCAGTTCCAGGTGGGCCAATTCTTGGGTCTGTAGGCAGCTTGCTAGGGTACTGGTAGTGGCAGCAGAGGGCCCGGAGGGTGAGTGAGTTCTCAGGCCCCTGGGCAGCAGGCATGGCATGATCAATGGCAGTAGCAATGGCAGGACAAGCCTCTGACTCTCAAGCAGTCTGTGCTAGTGTTGGTGATGGCTGTGATGGGTTTAGGAGGCCAGTCTTCAGGCACACAGGTGCTGTGTGTGTGTGGGTGCCAGCTGTGGTGGTAGTAGCAGGTTGGGTGGCCCCAACCTCAGGCCTCCAGGATAAGTGCTCAGGTATTAACAGTGATAGACTGGGCTGGGTTGTCTCCAGGCCCCTGGATGGCATGCTCAGAGTGGGGGGCCAGAGCCAGGCTTGGTGGGGTAGGCTTCAGGCCCTCTAATGATGCATGCAGCGGCTGGCTGTGGTAGGCAGGGGTAAGGCGATCCCCAGGCCTGAGTCAGAATGCTCAGATAGGGACAGCAGCAGCTGTGCTGCAGTCCAGCTACTGGGGAGGGTGAAGAGGCTTTCAGTGACAGCAGCTGAATGCAAGTGGCTGAGAAGTATGTACTTCATTCCTGTTTTGGCCCTGGAGGCAGCAGAGGTTGCTATGGGCAGGGAGTTTGTTCTCAAGTCATGTGAAAATTCACAGCAGCTCCACTGCTGGTGACAGCGTGGTCTTTGCCAATAGCTTGGGCTGTGTTTCAGCCCTAATGGCAGCAGCCAGCCACAGTGGTGGCTGCAGGAAAGGAATGTCAATGGCACTCCAGAGATGTGGAGAAGCAAGGGTGGTTGGGGCCCAGGGCAGGATGCAGCCTGTTGTGATCTAGGCTCTCATTATGGCACCTTGTTGTAGCTGCTTAGGGCTCGGGGTGTGTGAGACCCAGCATGAGTCCCCTCTGGAGCAATGCCTTTGTGTGTTCTCTAGGTAACTCCCTATGTTGGTCTTGGGCAGTGAGGGTCCAGTCACTTTCCATAGCTACAATATGGGAGTCCACTTAGACCCTGTGGCACTCACTTACCCCTCCCCCACATTGTGGCACCTCTCCAGGTTCCCAGATGATACTGCAGGCTGCCTTACTTCCCTCTCTTTCTTTGCTTTAGGTATTTCCTGTTGCCTCTCTGTTGAATTCCAATATTCTCTCTTAGATGATCTATTCAAAGTGTGGTTATCTACTTGCTATTTTGGTTCTTCTTTGTGGAGGAGGAGAATATCAGATGCCTTTAGCTAGCCATCTTGCAGCCCTTCCCAAGAATGCAATTTTATTTAAAAAATAAAAACAAAACAAAACTAACCAAGAATCTGGGATGTATGAACTTCATATTTTCCCCTAAGTCTGACCTAGAGCCTTATATTAATAAAGGCTTATTAAATATAATATCTAACTTTATTGTTCACATTGTGCAGTCCTAGCCCTCTATAACAAAGCTGCTGGCATCCCTGATGAATGATAATGTATGTGGTATTAACAGATTATGTTACACAGCATTAACCCTCTGGAAAAACGACCAGGCAGAATGTGAGCTGGTTTATGCCCTCTTCCTTTCTGTTTCTCCCTTATCCTTTAATGAATTTCCTATCCCCAAGTTCCCAGGGTCTCCTTATCCTGCCCCCTGGTAGTTCCAGGGGGTCCATTTCACTCTCATTCATTGTAGCATTTAGTGTATCTGGATGCCACACTTCATCCAACCTCTACTTTCCTCTCTTATTGCCAACCTTTCTTTCTATTCTTTTCCTCTTATGAACTGAAAATGAGATGAAATGGTCTCGTTGTTCCTTTTGTTTCTCCCTCTGGAGTAACCCCTACCCCTCTTTGGGAACCCAGTGACATGTTGGTCTTTTCTCCAGGATGGTGAAGACATTAAGACATTATGGTGAGGGCTCTACTGCACCACTTATTAGGTGGAGGGGCTTGAGAATAATTTAAACTTTTTGTGCTTCAATTTTCTTTCTTGTGAAATGGTGACAAAAATAGCACCTACCTCATAAAATATCAGTACTTGGAAGAGAAGTAATAGAAAACCTTTGTAATGCAATTGAGTGCATCATGAACAGCATCACACAAGTGATTGCATCATTTATTATAAATGCCAAGTGTGCAACTAAAATATATGATAAGCACTACAGAGAATATATGGCTATAGGTTAACATATCCAGAGTTCACTTTATTGCACAATCATGTGTGACATGATGAGAAAAGCAGATGTGCCTGAGCCTTGTCTGGTAGTCATTCGAGTGCTTGGAGCTATAACAGCATTGTACTCAATTAGTAATTTTATGTGAACAGATAAGCATCTTTCTGAATGCTTCAAAATACCTACCTTATTAAAAATGACACATTTACAAGAAGTATGAATATATTCATGAAAATGGTGGGAGGAGATTTATCCTGAGGTTTGTAAAAGAAAGAAAAGAAAAAAATCAATTTGGTTGCATGATGCAAAAGAAAAAAAGTGAGTAACATTTATTGAATACCTGCCATGTGCCAGGGGCTGGGCTACATGATTTACATCATTCTCCAATTTCACTCTCAAAACCACCCTAGAAATAGATACTACTGTTTAAAATCTAAAATATAATACATTGATCTCAATTTTTTAAGTTTAAAAAGTATTTTATCCTATAACTCAATACAAAAAATCTGATTAAAAAATGGGTGAAGGACTTGAATAGACATTTCTTTGAAGAAGATTTACAACAACCATATATAAAGATGCTCAATATCACTCATTATCAGGGAAATGCAAATCAAAACTATGATGAGATATCTCTTCATACCTGTTAAGATGGATACTACCCAAAACCAAAAAATAACAAGTGTCGTAGAGGATGTGGAGAAATTGCAACCCTTGTGCACTGTTGGTAGGATTGTAAAATGGTGAAGCCACTATGGAAAACAGAAGTATGGAAGTTTCTCAAAAAAATTAAAAATAGAACTACCATATGAGTCAGCAATCCCACTTTGGGGTATATATCCAAAAGAATTGAAAACAGGACCTTGCAGAGATATTTGCACACTCATTTTCATTGCAGCGTTATTCACAATAGCTAAGATGTGAAAGCAACCTAAATGTCCATGGAAAAATTAATGAATAAAGAAATATGGTATATATACACAATGGAATATTATTCAGCCTTTTAAAAAAAAGTAAATCCTGTCATATCCTACAATATGGATTAACCTTGAGGACATTATACTAAGTGAAATAAGCCAATGACAAAAAAGACAAATGCATGATTCCACTTATATGAGGTATCTAAAGTAATCAAACTCACAGAACCAGAAAGTAGAATGGTGGTTGCCAGAGGATGTGGGGAGGGGGAAAAGGGAAATTTGCTGTCCAGTGGGTATAGAGTTTCAGTCATGCTAAATGAGAAAAGTTCTAGAGATCTGTTGTACAACAATGTGCATATAGTTAACAATACTGTGCTGTACACTTAAAAATCTGTTAAGATGGTAAATTTATGTTATGTGTTTTTTACTGTGACAAAAAAGTTATTTTTAAATGGAATTGATATTAAATCACTTGATCTAGCCCAGATTTCTCATTTTATATTTGAGGAAATGAGATTTAAAGATGAAAGTGACTGAGTTTAATTCACGTGGCTAAGCAAAGAAGAAGCTGGGAAAGAACTGCAATGTTGTTACTCTCAGTCTGGTGCCCTCTCTGATACAACCCCACGTCTAAATTAAATCAGTGCATCCCAGAGGCAAGCCCAACTCTGACTTGCCTGGGAAGAATTATTTTTCTCATTCTTTCTCTCCCTTTGGCTTACAGATAGCTGTCACTCAGCTAACCCAATCTGATATCCCAATAGGATTAGATTGAACAGTGATAAATTAATGCATCATCAACCTACAACTTCCTTTATTTCAGAATTTCCTGAAATGCACAGGTGTGCAAAGCGGAATCATTGGTCTGAGCTGGTACTATCCCCAAATGAAAGTTCAAGGTAGCACACAGTGTTACGGAGTTAGAGGTTGAAAGGTTAGTATGGGTAAGGTAGACATAATTCGAGTGGCTGCACCTGTGTATGTGCACAATTGCCTTTATTTTATTTCACAAATTTGTACAGGTATTACATGGAATAGTTTGTATTGATAAATGCACACATATTTGTAACACACGTATTTATTACATTATTTGGATTACTATTTCCCTGTCTGGATAGGGGTAGGAAGGCTCTAAATTCTCTACCACAGATACAGACTGGTAGACAAAGGAGTGGGCCAGGGTGGAGACCTGGGCACGACGCAGTCAGAATTTACTGCAATGGTTCATGGGCTGCAGGTGGAAAAACGGTGATCTTGAACTTGATTTTCTTCTGAAATAAAACCCAGGCTTTAGAAAAATCTGTGTTCAATTCCCAACCACTCCGCTTATTTGCTGTGTGACTTTGGGAAGGCTACTTGATATCTCTAAGCCTCATTTTCCTCTTTAGGAAGGACAATAGGATCTTCCTATAGGATCGTTGGGTGAATTAGATGAAATACTATATGTAAGATGCCAATCCCAGTATCTAGTATTGGCTTCGGAGTTATTTTCACCCCAAAACAAGCCACTAAACTTAAGAGCTAAGTCCTCATAAATAGAATCCAATTATCCCTTACTTATTGAGCACTTTACATGTCCAATTACACGTATACAACTACAGTGGGCTCCAGTGCACAACTTGGGAAAGAATGGTTGTCCAGCTGGTGGCCAACTGCTGACACTGGGAAATTTGGAATTTCAGCCTTGCCTCACAGAGTTTTTCCCCACATGTTGAAATCACTTATATGAAATGCGTGGGTGATTCTGTTCTCTGTCTTGCCACCATAGTTAATCCTCTCTGGGAGACAATTAGCATTTTATGTGTGACTCATATACCAATCTGTTTGAAACTCACCCTACAGCACTGAGCTGACAGCTGCTTCATTTCTAACTCTGGCTCCTTCTTGCCTACTGAGATCATATGCCTCCATGTCTTTGTTTTTTTATTATCATTACTTTTCCAATTAATTGAGTGTAGTTTATATCCTTTTTTAATCTTCCAAGAAAATAACTGAAGTAAGTTCAGGAGTGGAGAGCAAAAACTGCAGATGATTACAGCAATATTTCCTTAAAATTGTCCTTAGTCATCCTCCTTACTCAGCGTTTCCATCTGTCCTCAAAGCTTTCCTTTTCCCTTCTCTCTACTGCTCCCCAATTTTTTGGACCTCCTGGGCACATACTGTTTTTCTTCCTGCCTTTTTGACTGTCTTCATTCCTTCCTTTATAATTAAATATTAATTTCACCTTTATGGAAGTAATTATGTAAGTAATGCAAATATACTTCACACAATAAAAATTCAAACAGTTCAGATAATCAAAATGTCACCTTGGGTACCGACTCTTAGTCCCAGTCTGCTTTTCAGAGATAAGCATGGTTATTATTTGACAGACAACCTTCTACATCTTTTCCTTTACAAATATTAGGTTGGATCATATAAAATTTCTGCTTTTGTAGGTCACAATGATCAAATATTAGCAATTTCATAAGATCCAACCTCCTATCTATCTCTCTCTATATAGAAGTGTAGAGTATTATTTTGTGGATTTTAAAAACATAAATAGAATCATATTATGCATATTTTATTGCAATTTGGTTCCCTCCCACCCCCCACATAGTAATAGAACCTGGAGATCTTCTAGGTCAGTGTTTGTATCTTTACCCTAATCTTTTTAACTGCTGGTAAAACACTTTAGTATTGATCATTTATTTAATCTATCTACCACTATTTATCTGTAGCTCTTATAAATCACACAGGACTTGAACACACCTCCTTGCTTATGTGAGAATATTAAACATTCACTTGATAAAGTGAATGTTTACATAAAGATACAAATTAGAAATAGGTTAGGTGTTATTCCCCATAGAATTAGTGCTTACCATAGGCCTAATTATTAATATCAGGGCTTTGCCTACAGGTGCCTATCTGGGTGCAACATGCTTTGGTCTGGCTTCGGGGGCTTTCCAGTTTTGTGTGTCTCCTCTATTTGCCTCCCTGGGATAACCATCCTTCTTACAATAAACATGAAACAGAATCCCAGAAGCCAGATTCTGTGCTGCTTAAATAATTGATCTGCTTGATCATGCCATGGGGTTTAAATGAGTGCCTGGCACATTTTAAAGTTTTCTATCACCAGTGTCCCCCCTTTTGTATTTTTCCTAACCATGGACACCTCTGAATTTCAAGGATTTCCTTTTGGCTATCAAATGGAATTTATTAATAGATACATTTAATTTTATAAATATTTATCACAGATACAGTAGTATATCAACCATTCTGGCCAGCATGAGTGAACAAGTGGTTGCACTGAGCTACTATGCATCCAGTTCAAAGTGAGGGGATGTCATATTTGGCTTGGTCTCAGATGTACTATGTTATTAAGCTATTCAAAAGATTGAACAAAAGCTCCAGGCCTCTCTACTACTTATATAAAGTGAATAAGAGCTGGGGCTTCACATAATCTAGCATGGAGTCTCACGCAAAGAAACACCATCTGAAAGTGATTCGAAGCATTTCCAATGCTTATTAGAATCTCCTGTAAAACATTTATGAGGATCCAATTTATATCCCACAGCAAGGTTCTCATTTCCCATTCTTTTATAAAATTCTTGTTTCTTATTGCTTTTGCTCTTGAGATCTCTTTTAACACATTGCTATCGTGAAGCTTCTCTCTTCGCTTCTCAATTTCAACTCAGTACCAACTTCCTCCACACCCAGCCCTGCGTGATTCTTGGCCTCTTTGCCCCTACTCTCTCTCTTGTGGTGATTTTTTCCCCTAAAGAGTTGCTTTCCCTTTCCTGTTACAATGATCATCTCAGACTTCTAAGGTAAGAAACTCCTGATTTAGAAGATTTTCAAGAAGAAATAGTGGAAGATTGGCTTGTCCTGGGCCTTAGGCAGCAGAGAGAAAGATGTCTGTTCTGTTTTTCCTGGAAGTTGCTCTTCTTTTAGCAGGGGAAGGGGCTGAGGGATGTGAGACTATAGTGGTTCCTTCATTTTTAGTACCTGAAAATAATGTGCGTAATATACTTTTTGACCATTTCCTAGGCACCTTGGAAGAAACAAAAGATAGCATAGAATTCTATATGTATTCTCGAGAATACATATATAATTTTCCTCCTGCTGATTTCCTAGAGAACAAATACTGTGTGTATACTAGGAGCACAGGACCTAACCTTCTGCAAAGGCCTTTGGGTTTCTTATTGGGGAAAGGGGAGGGGAGAGTAAGAGGACTGTAGACTGTGGATGCTTAAGCTTCTGGGCACAGATTGATGAAAGGTGGAATGATGGTTTGGGGTCACTGCTGGCTCAAATACTGGGTATTTCTCTCCTCTGCCTCTGCTTCCCCTGAAGGACTATTGGAACAAGAGAAGAAATATTAGAACCTCTACCTTACATATTTTTTCATCTTATCCTTTTTAGTTTCTGTTTTGGTGTATGTTTTCTAGTATGCATAAGATATTGATAAAAGAGTACACAACTATAATAACTAAATATGTAAAGTACATATATGGGGGAGCTTGCTCACATTTTGTTTTACCCATAGAGGTACATTGTCAAAAAATGCATTTGTCTATTCATTCATTTACTCATTGATTCATTATTAAATTCCGGCTATGTGCCAGTATTTTCTAGGTGATGGGAATGTGACAATGAAAAAAGTTTGAAAATTGTGCTCTATATGGATGGTTCAGCCACCCTTTCACGGGTAATACCGATTGATGGTGCAATCAGCAACTGACGAGACTAGTGTTTCAACTAATTTTCATAGTTGGATTGGAAACAGAGTCACCCACAAACTTCCTGAAAACTGGTGGGACATGTGAGTAAGTTCTTTCATGAAGTATTTATAACATCTAGATTGGAATACTATAAATAGCTGTTCACTTTCCTTCTCAGAAGAAGAACCTGTGAGTAAATGAAAAGGGAAGATGCTCAGAGGTTGTCAAAAGGACATAAGGTTATGGGCTGCAGAGTGAGGGGCGGGGAGGGACTCTTCCTTCTAAATCTCCTGTGGCATCAACATCAAAACATGAAGCAAATTTCGATAAATTGTTCTGCCAAATAAACGTTTGGCATAGGCATACGTAGTTAGAAGAACAGCGATAGGCTTTTTACGTTCAGTGGGTATTATTGTTTCTATTCTTTAGATGAAAGCACTGATACTCCGTAATATAATTTTCCCCAAAATCCAACAGCTAGTGTGGGAGGCTGGATTTATGTGCAGATATAATGCCAAATTCATCCACTATGCCACCTCACCTGAGATACAGGAAAAAGCTGGAGGAATTAAAATAGAGATTGAGATGGAAACTCAGAAAAAACAAAATGAAGGAGCATTAGGATTGTTGACCCTTTTCCTCCTGGGATAGCCTCTCATGAATTCTTCTCTTTTGGTGTTTTTGGTCCTTATAAGGAAATATATAAGAATCTAATTCAAAGAACATCTAGGAACACTCACAGTTAAGTTCATGTTAGCATGCCATAAAAATCCATGAGGGCTTGAAGTCAGAGTTTAGACAGGATTAAATAGGTGAGTATATATCAGGAAAAACAGAAAAGGATACCTATGTCAGAGGGACAAATTCATTAAAATGAAGTAAGCGACATAGAAGGATTGCTAGAAATGTGACTTTGAAAACTTACCTTTCAAGACAGTTTGAAAATCATAGCATTGTTAATGAAACAACTTCAAACAACTAGGACAAGAAACTCTTCTGAAATGTGTCTAAGATCCAGAAAGATCCTCATTCAAATCATATGTGGCGAGGGCCTGTCATTTTTAGAGTGAGGGCTGGGACCCCTGGAGAAATGGATGCCGAGGCAGTGGTGTGAAGGCAGCCTGGCTGTGAGGAACTTGTGCTCATGGCTGCCCCGGGGACAACATTAAGGGTATAGGAAGTTAGAAACAGAAACCAGACATTCTAATTCTGCATCAGATACCACATGTTTTCTTGCAGAAGCTCATTTCTATTTCTGTTCCAATGAGTCTCAGGCTTAAGCAAAGCATTTATAAAGTGACATCTATAAAGATGCTATAGTCTCTCTCCTTGTTGGGCTGTTCAGTAAATATCCCATTAAGTCCTCTCTGGAATGGGCAAAGCTTGCTCCTGGTGAGGAAAACCTGGAGCCTCTGCTCAGACCCTTGCAGTCCACCTGTGGAGTAAGACATATAAATAACCCACTGTACAACAAGACAAAATGGAGCAAGTGTACTCTGGGAGTTCAAAAGAAGAGAGATTTATTCAGACTAGAAGAATTAAGGAAGTCTTCAGAAGATTTTGTGCTGGGGATTGAAAGTCAACAGGAACTTTTAACATTTTTTCTATGTATAATGAATACATGCTCATCACATGGTTTGATAATATAACAAATACAATGAAGAAATTTAAAATAATATACAATCTCTACACTAAAAGATAATCTATATTTATATTTGGCATATATTTTATATTTCCAGTCTTTTTCATGAACATACACATGCATACATACATGTGTATTTATATTTTTTCTTAACAGAATTGGAATTATAAAGTATACATACTGTTTTGAATCTACATTTTTCCACCTGTTATACTGTGAGAACATTTTCATGGCACCAAACATTTTGAAAATCATGATTAAGAACACAGTCGAAGTAATCTGTCAAAGTATGTATACATACTTTATACATTTTTAAAATAAATTCTTTTTGGTTAGACATTTAGATTGTGTACAACTTGAACGAATTAGCAACAAAAACAGCATTATACATATTTGTGTTCACCTTTGAAATTGTCCTTAGGATAAATTCCTAAAAATGGAGCAGAGGGATGAAGATTTAGATATTCACAAGTATTTTGATATGTTTTGCTTAATAGTTTTCCAGAAAATCTGTCCCTAATCATAGTCTCATATGCAAGAGTAAACTTGAATATGAGAAAGATTCTGCAGGTCAGAGAATAGCACTTCAGTTTATTGAACTATATGGACAAGTATGACTGAGTTCAACACATTTGGGGAAAAATAAGGAACTCACTATGGCAGAAGCAAAGGGGATATGACAGATGTGGCAGGAGGTGAGCTTGGAAAGGTGGTTGACTGTCATGACAGGAAATTTGAGATTTACTCTGTAGGCAGTTGGGAGCTATCAAAGAATTCAGAGCAAAAGAGGGCCCCTCTGTGTTCCGTGAGCCCTGTCCAACAGCAACATCAGGATAAGTTGCACAGTTGGGAAATTGGAGGCCCAGATATCAATTAGAAAGAAATTATAATGGTTCAAGTGAAAGGTGGGGACATCAGAACAGGCAGTGGGGTCAGGGATGGAGAGGACAAAATGGATATAAAATGCCTTAGAAAAGTAAATTTAATGCATTGGATATACATTTTCCTGTTTGGGTGATGATATTTTTCCAAGTTTGGGAGAGTCTACTATGGGCAAATTGTGTGTGTGTGTGTGTGTGTGTGTGTGTTGTGTGGGCCTATGGGCTGATGGGGGTGCTGCTCTGGGGCAAGTAATGGACTCTTTGGAGTTAGGCTTGAGTTTAAATCCTCATTCTGCCCCTTAGTGACTAAATGACCCAGAGCCAGTCTTTACCATCTTTGAACCTGAGTTTCCTCAACTCTAAGATGGAGCTAATTCCACACACCTTACAGTATCATGTAAGAACTAGAGATAATAGTGCCAAGCACCCCTACAGCAACATGGAACACATCAGGACTCCATAAAGCTTGGTCATTGCTTTTTCTCCAGGGGAACCAACCCATGTGCTTTCCTGCTGGAGTGAATAAGCAGCAACAAATCCTTTATTGCAATCAGAAGAAAGCTGACTTTCATAACAGCTTGTAAACCTTGCTCTAAGCTCTTTGTGTACGTTGTCTTCAATACTTGCAGTGACGCTCCACAGTAGTGCTATTATTCACATTTTAGACATGAGAAAAACAAAACTCAGAGAAATCCAGACAGCACTGCTGAAAAATGGCAGAGCTAGGAGTAACACTTTAGCACGAGTTATACTCACTTCCCACGAGCCCTGTTTCTGCATCTACGTGGCAGGAAAGGGCAAGGACATTTACTTCTAACTATTCAGAGAAAAGAAGCAAGCATGTATCCTGATACTTTAAACCAAACCTTATTTTTAGAGGAACCATACAATGTGACAGCACTCCACTTCCTAAGCTTTCTGTGTGAAGAATATCCTAGAACTATTTGTGGAGGCAGAGGAAAGAGGGGGTGACAGGAAGGAATGAAAGGGAAACATTATTCATTTCCCTTTTTGCTCTGATTCAAGTTCTCTGAAACAGACCTCTTAGGAACATCATGCCTCAGGCGAGATGTCATCCTGATACTTCCTAATCATTTGACCGTGTGTTAACATGTCTTTGTAGAGAATGTAGCCCTGCTCAAGAGGATAACACTGAGTCCCCAAAAACATATCATTTACAAAAGTGAAAGCTGAAGAATGAAAGTGATCATGCAAAAACTCAAATAGAGGCAGTATGTAATACACAGTAAGAGAAAGAGATTTGGTGTCAGACAGACAGCTTTGCAATTGACGAGCTCTGTGGCCTTGGGAACACCCATCCTGAACC
>VBSM01003143.1:25415809-25431507 GCA_008086735.1 Cheirogaleus medius
TGGCAAGTAGGTGATTATATACATGGGCTTATTATTTAGGGGAAGGGTTCAGGCTACAGATATGATGTAGAAGTCATCCTCCAGTAGATGACATAATTTAAGCCATTGATAGTGAATGAGGTCAGCAGAGAGTGATTATAGACAGAGAAAAAAAATTGACCTCAATACCGAACCCTACAGCATGTCAACATTCACAAATTTAAAAGAGAGATAGTAGCAGCAAAAGGAAGAAAAGGAATAGCAAGGAATGCAAGAGGATAATCAGGTGAGCGTGGTGTTCTAGAATCAAAACGAAGATGGTTTTCAAGGCAGAAAGTGCTTCTGATGCATTCGATAAGTGAGATGAGGCCTCAGAAGTGACCCTTGGATTGAGCAGCATGGTGGTCACTCATGTCCTTGAGATAAGCTGCGTTGGTGGAGTGTTGGGTTCAGGAGATAAAGGAAGGAGAGGAACAAGGAGCGTGTGTCAAGATAAGTCGTTCGAGATGCCTTGCTGTAGAGGGAAGGAGAGAAAGAAATGTGGCTATGATGGCGGTGAGGTAGGATCAGGAGAGGGGTTCTGTTTATTTATTTTTCCAATGGGGGAAAACTAGGCCCAAACATGTTTCTGTGTTAGTGAAAAAAATCCAGGAGAGCAGAAAAAACAGATGAAGTTTCCAAATAATGGACTAGTGTCTTGAGAGAATTGGGCTAATAACCATAAAATTGTAATTAATCTTTTTTATTAAATACCTACTGCTAGTCAGATTCTGTCCTAGGCGCTTTGTGTTTATTATCAGCCTCTAAAATGCCCTGCTTGTCATTCCAATTTTACAGACAAGGAAACTGGGACTTGGAGTGTTAGTTATCATGCCGTAGACCAAGTGTTCTCAAACTTCAGTGTGCGTGCAAATCACTTGGAGATCTTGTTAAAATGCAGGTTTTGATTCAGTAGGTCTGGGCATTTCTTTCTTTGTGTGTGTGTGTGTTTGGCTTCTTTTACGCAGTATAGTATTGTTTTTAATTTCAGGATATTATGTGGGTACAAACATTTTGGTTACATGTAATGCATTTGCCTTGCCCAAGCCAGGGCTACAAGCTTGCCCTTCCCCCATACAGTGCACTTGCCTCCATTAGTTGTGAGTTTACCCAGCCCCAACCCGACCAGCACCCAATGAATATTACTACCATGTAAGCACCTTAGTATTGATCAGTTAGTACCCAGGTGATGCTGATCCTGCTGGTGCTAGGACCATCCAATGAGTGAGGAGACCCTAGAATAGATCATATGGAGAGTATTGAATTCCTGGCCTGTTTGATAAAGAACTCAAGTTCTTTCTACCCTGCTTTGTGTCCTCCCATGATCTTGGTTGGCTCACAGATTAGAATCCCGAAGTGAAAGAGAAGCCGAAAGAAGCAATGCAGGAAGGAAAGCAGCAATTATTTCCACTCTCTTGCAAGAAGAATCCAGAAGAAAGTGAGCAAAGGCAAGCTTGGAACACAAGGCAAATGCTCATGACTAGCCTGTCTGAAAAACCAAGATTCCCCTACTGGGCTGTCTCACAGTGACTGGGCCAGACAGGCTTTTCTAGTCATAATGAAGTATGGGCTCATCCCAGGTCATTCTTATTTAGCCTCATTATGGTCCCTGACTCTGTAGTACAACATATTGAAGTTAGTCTCACATCTAGACCCGAATGGAAAAATTCTTTGCATCAGCAAGGTGTGCTGCAAGGTGGGGCACTCAGATTTGGCAGTTAGACACAGTAGGGTTTAAATCCTGGTGCTGCTGTTTATTAAATGTGTGATCCGAGCACGTTTTGCACCTATACCCTCATCTCTAAAATGGAGATAATGCTCTCTAATTTACAGGCAGACAGTGCTGCATGGTTAAAAGCATGGCCATTGGAAGGATTAACAAGAAGAGCTCAAATCTTAACGGCATGGCTTCCCAGTTGTGTTCTTAACTTCTCTAAGCCTAGTATTTCTCTCTGTAAAATGGGGAGACAAATACACCTACTTTATAAGGTTTGAGTGAAAGTCAAATGAGATATTCTTTGTAGAGATCAATACATTTTAGCTCTTAGTAATATTAATGCTATCGTTACAGGACTTTTGTGTATCTGAGATACAAATGTAAAAGTGCACAGTACAGCATCTTACATGAAAGAGGCACTCTGTCCATCTTTGTTTCCTTTCTTCCTAACCAACTCTGGGGTTACTGGATAAAGTTTGTTAATGAAAAATTTTAAAAAAATAAAGAAAAAAGCATCTTAAGTATCCAGGATTTAGCAATAAAAATAATTTAGCCTGTAGCCTGAGGCAATAGCTAAAGACTAAAAGGACTTAAAAGGAATCACAGAGAAAATGTTATTTCTTGAGCAATAGGAAATACTACAAGGATAAGGTGAATTAAGTCTCGGGAATTTACACAGAAAGATTATAATGGCTTCCCACGGCTTGCCTCCTGCTATATTTGAGCTATGAGGGACTCCCCAGGCAGCAAGTAACACTTCCTGCAGTTTTGAGCTCCACATGGTGCTATGACCCTCTTTGCACAAGTATCTGCCAGTGCACTTTATTCATGTTATCTTGAATGCCACAAATGCTGTGGAGTGTTTGTTAATTTTCTACACTATGAAATATTTTGTATAAAATTAGAATTATGTTTTATTTCAGTATTTGGAAATACTTGCCTTTTAAAATTGTCTAGGGCTGGTGTTTTCTTTGTGGGAAGATTATTTGGCACTGATTTAATTTTCATATTTTCTTTTTTTCTTTATTCTTTTTTGAAAAATAGATCTTAATTTTTAGAGCAGTTTTAGGTTCACAGTAAAATTGAGTAGAAAATTCAGCAAGCTACCATATCCCCTACCCACCCTATATTATCCACATACTGTACCCAACAGAGTGGTATGCTTTTTTACAATTGATAACTTACATTGGCACATCATTGTTGCTAAAAGTCCATAGTTTACATTAGAGCTCACTCTTGGTGTTATATATTCTGTGGGTTTAGGCAAATGTATAATGACATGTATCCACCACTATAGTATTATGCAATAGTTTCACTCTCCTAAAAATCCTTGGTGCTCTGCTTATGCTGGTAGTCACTCTGCCATGGTAATCACTCTCCCTGATAATCATTAGTCTTTTTACTGTCTCCATAGTTTTGCCTTTTCTAGAATGTCATACGGTTGGAATCATATAGTCTTTAGCCGTTTTGAATTGGCTTCTTTCACTTAGTAATACGCATTTAAGTTTCCTTCATGTCTTTTCATGGCTTGATGGCTCATTTCTGTGTGGTGCTAAGTAATATTCCATTGTCTGTGTTCAACATGGTATTTCTATCCATTTCCTACTGAAGGACAACTCGGTTGCTTTCAAATTTTGGCAGTTATGAACAAAGCTGCTATAAACATCTGTGTGCAGGTTTTTATAAAAACATAAGTTTTTAACTCCTTTGGGTAAATAGCAAGGAACAAGATTGCTGGATCATATGGTATGAGTATGTTTAGTTTTATAAGAAACTGCCAAACTGCATTCGGATGTAGTTGTACCATTTTGCATTTTCATCAGTAACAAATGAATTCCTGTTGCTCCATATCTTCACTAGCGTTTGGTGTTGTCAGTGTTTTGGATTTTGACCATTCTAATAGGTGTGCAAGGGTATTGCAATGTTGTTTTAATTTGCATTTCCCTAATGACATATGATGTTGATCATCTTTTCATATGTTTATTTGTCATCTGTATGTCTTCTTTGGTAAGATGTCTGTTCAGATCTTTCTCATTTTTAAATTGTGTTGTTTGTTTTATTGTTGAGTTTTAAGAGTTCTTTGTATGTTTTAGAACAACAGTTCTTTATTAGATATGTATTTTGCAAATATTTTCTCCTAGTCTGTGGCTTGTCTTCTCATTCTCTTGATGATGTCTTTTGCAGACAAGTTTTTAAAATAAAGTTCAGCTTATCAGTTATGTTTTTTATAGATTGTCTTTGGTGTCGTTTTTAAAATGTTATCACCATACCTCAGGTCATCTAGATTTTCTCCTATGTTATCTTCCAGGAGTTTATAGCTTTGCAGTTTACATTTAGGTCTGTGATCCATGTTGAGTTAATTTTTGTGAAGGGTGTAAGGTTTATGTCTAGATTCATTTTTTTGCATGTAGATGTCCAGTTGTTCGAGCACCATTTGTCCTATTTTTCTTAAGCTTAGCTGTGCATTTTGAAAAATGCTTGGTCTGTTTTTTCTGTCATTTCTAGGTATAGGAAGTTTTTCAATGTATCTATTCTAACACGGTGCCAGAAAAGGAAGTTCTTCATAAATATTTGTTGAAATGAATAAGGCACATGACTAGAAAAGTGTACTGAAAGTTGAGTTTAATTTTATTTCTAAGAGTTCATCAGCACATATTCTGTTTCACATGAAACCATAGATACGTCATGGTATTGCTTAACCATTGGCATGATTTTCTTGGGTGAGGTTCAGGCCCAACATCTGTGGTGAGTTCAGATCCTGTTTGTGGCTGGACTATGGCAGATTGTAGGGTGGTATGGGGTCAGGAAGTGGTGGCAACTTGGCCCAAAGAAAGAAAATGCCACAAAGTAAAAAGACCTGTCATGTTGTTCTACAAAGAGAATTATCATTGTTAAAAGTTAACTTAAAAAAAAAAGGATAAAATCACGGCTCTTGTTAAATATTTTATTTAACTTATAAAGTTAGAATTACACAGATGTAATAAGTGGTTCAGAGGAGAAGTCATGAAAGCATAGATTTATATTAAATAAAGGAATGCTGAAATGAGTATGCATGGGGAGTCAACCCTAATGTCTTCCAAGTTGGGGCGGAAGTCAATTAAACCTCTACTGGACAGGACAGAACTTGCAAGTCTATAGACAAGAATTTATTTCTATGAGTTATTCATAATTTTAAGAGTTGTAAAATAGCTTCCATAGAATTAGAGGATGTTATCCTGGTACAGCATGCTATAGACAATGCATAATTTTCCATTGAATCACAAATTTTTCCTTATACCACCAATTTAAGACAGATCCTTTGTCTTAGGGAAATTTGTCAATGCATGAAATTAGGGTAATTTGCTTAAAAAGGAAGCTCCTCCCAGCTCTGTGATTCTAATCTTCTGAAGTATGACTGATCCACAAACCTGGTCCTAAGAGAAATAAAGAAGGAAATGAGAACACTGCCCCTTCTATCTGTTTGCCCTGCTGCTTCTGCCTGCGAGGACTCTTGACCATGGAGTCTCATCCACCTAAATCAGTTTTTATTGAACATTTTAAACCACAACACATAGTAAGCATATTTTACATGGTGCAAGCACACACATGCATGCAGACAACACAACTGAAATAAAAGTTTTACAAAACATATCCTATCTTTATCATGTAGAATACTGTCATTTTTTCCCCATTCCATTTCTTTTATAAAATGTGGGTTGTGACCCACTAAATGAATGCTAAGCCTCACGAGTGAAGTGGTTTTCAACTTTCTCTGCACATTATAGTCACCTGAAGAGCTTT
This sequence comes from Cheirogaleus medius, assembly GCA_008086735.1. Lineage (NCBI taxonomy): Eukaryota > Metazoa > Chordata > Mammalia > Primates > Cheirogaleidae > Cheirogaleus > Cheirogaleus medius. The sequence goes on from VBSM01003143.1 coordinate 25,421,325, forward strand.
CAGCATACAGATGCCTGGGGTGTAACTCCCAAAGCCTCTGATATAAATGCTCTGGCTTGTGGCCTGGGCATTTATATTATTAAAAATCCCTCAGATGATTCATAGCCACAATTGAGAATTCTTATCCTAGACAGAGCCACACTTTCCTAGCCCTCTTCTCTGTATTCCTGGTCTCTATTCAATGGCTAACAGGAGTGTTAGCAAAGGAGTGTGGTAATCAGATAAATCAATCCTTATTAATAGGATGAAATAATCATTTTGCCTTAAGACAGAGCAAATGGAACCTAGTCCTTGAGATAGGCCTTATGGAATTTCAGGCATCTGACTACCTAAGACAACACAAACAAAGCTACTCATCATTATTTTCTCTAAAAGTATTGATTATTCTTTTTAAGCCAACTTCTGTGATCCATAGATTATCAAAATTATTCTCTCTTTGGCCTCCTAAATTTCTCAAGTCTATGTCATGATTAGGACTCAAATTTGCATTAAGCTTGGAAGTTTATTCTAAATCTGCCACCTACCATCTTTGTGACTGGTCAAAGCCAACCTCCATGTGTTTCAGTTTTTTCACTGGACAAATAATTTTAATCATTTATGCCTCCTCATTCTCACAGTATTATTAGATAAGACTTTTAAATTATAACAAGACATAAAACTGGTAACAAGACACCCAGCCCTCTCAGAAGGTCCCTAGTTTACTTTCATGCATTCGAGGAGTAACATTTTCATGGGACATTGTGCCAGCTACTGTTTTAGGAAGTGGATTATAAAGGTAAATAGGACATCATTCTTCCTGCCAAGCTGTTCCCGGAGGGAGCAATAGATGGGAAAACAATAGAGCTACAATATGGTGACTGCCAAACTGGAGTCTTATTCCCTGGGTGATGCAGCTAAGGGGATTTGGCCTGAGCTCCCCTGGGAGTATCACTGAAGTCTTCTCAGGGAATCCTGCTCAGAGGTGACAGGGACTCTGAGCTGATCACACTGGTCACCCACACTAAATTGAAGACATATTTGAGTGTTGAAGCTGAGCAGCAGTCAGTATAATTTCCTTTTCTCTGCTATCTATATCCGGTGAGGATTTTTCTTTAACCACTGTGTTTTCTTCATCAAAACCACATTTAAGTTCCAATCTATTGTCTAATCTTTTAATCTTTGATACTTTAAACAAACTAGAAATGTCTTTCCTGGCAGGGATAATGACTTCTTAAGGTCGAGGAACAGGGTGAGTGATCAAACACCACCTCTTCCCTTTAAGGCCACGCTATTCCAGAATGCTCTCTTGTTTTTTAACCCACTCTAAGAGAGTCCGCAGGAGCGTGGAGCTTAATAGATGACTGGATTAAGTATGGCAGACCAAATGGTAACAAAGCTTGCCTAGATAGAACTTTTGTTTAAAGACTTTAGCTATTTCATAAACAATTTTTAGTTCTCCTTAGAATTTAATTTAATTCTCCACAGAGTGTCTGTGTTAGACATAGGATTGGTTTCAGAAAGCTTGTCTTTTAGATAGTCATTTGAGATTGAGGTTCTATGAGGTGACAGTTGACCAGGAGACTCAGATATAACTAAATTCTATCTTTTAAGTAACAGAGATTGAATTCGAGCTGAGGACCAAGAATAAGAAAAACCAAAATGGCATTTAATTTTATCTAATCGTGGGTGTAAACCATAATCCTGAGGGCCCTGGTAACCTAGACTTGAGACAGTGGCTTGGCTAGCATGCTAAACAACTTCCTTCTTGTTATTAAACCCAAATACCAATCTAATGTCCCAAATAATATTTGTCTTCCCTGCTGACAAACTGGGGCCATGGGCCTTTAGGAGAAATCTTAGCCACCTAACTCATTATCTGGATGACCAAGACTCCACAGAGCAGAGAAAGAGCCATCTCAGATGGCATAGGGTGATGGCACCGAGCATTCTAATAGATGTTTTCACAGATGCCATTTTTAAGGGCAGGGCAGAAAAGACCATTATTTCTGAAAGTATGCCATGAAAGGTGAAACGTTTTTATCTTATAGTTGTGTGTATATTTTAATAATATATTTTGAAAACCATGGGCAGATTATCCAATCTGTGATTTCACAAATGAAGCTAAACATATTTAAATGAAAGAAGTGAGTCAATTTAAAGAAAAAAATCTTAAACAAATAATAGTACAAATGGGAGGTGGCGTGGAAGCTCCAAGGTCATGATTGAGGGCTCAGGTTGAGATGCAAAACGGTGTGGTTTCAAATCGTAGCTTCGTTGATTATTAAGTGTGTTCCTTTGAACAAGCTACTTAGGTTCTCAAATCATAGCCTCCTCAACTATAAAATGGAGAAAATGCCACCTACCTCAGAGGTTGCTGTGAGGATTAAATGAGCATGTAAAGCACTTTGCACTCTCTCTATCACATAGTAAAGGCTTAGTATATATAAGTTGCTGTCATTACGATCATTAATACAATTACTTTCAAAAACACATCTTTATCGAGCTAATAAAGGTAAGCCTTGTAGCAGGGTCTGGGACTGAAGAAATAAATAAGTTATGATCACTACTTTCAAGATGCTCAAAGTCTTGAGATAAATGAAAACATATATACATGTGAACAATTGGAAATTATTGTGTAGAGTGATAGTTCCAGTGTGCTGGTAAATCTTTAACAACCAGCAATCTGGGGAAAAGTACATCCACCTATATATGTTTACAAATAATGATAAAATATGCAATATTTTTGTTGTAAATTTCATATAACCAGTTGACTCTCATAGAATGCTTTCATTGATTTTTGCTGAACTCTTGTATCCTAGTCAACCTCTGGTTACAACTGACAAGGGAATGTAGTTCTGATATGAATGTTTATTGATATTTTCCTATACATCAATGAAGAAGATGATAGTGGAACAGCGAAGACATATGCTAGAACCTCACTCATTCATCAGTATGTGAGCAACTTCGTTGCTGAATTGGAAAATGGTTTTAAAGTCTAGAATATTTACTAATGGTTCTTTACAGAAAACATTTACCGACTCCTGGTCTAGACAACAAAATGATAAATCACACTCTGTTTTATAGTGTTTGCCAATTTACATACTGTAAATACTTCATACGCTATTTCAAGCTCTCCGTGTGACATCAGTGAATGTGGAGTTGGGAAGAGATGCACAGTAGCTCACAATAATATTTCCACTATACAGTTACAATTGACATAAATAATTGCAAGGACACAGATACTAATGATTAGGAATTAATGAGTTTGAAAATATAATTTATTTCATTTTAAGTTTATATCATTTACATTGTAATAATGGTTAGGCTTAACAACTGGCTTGCAAAATTCCTGAACATTTCACAGTTGGCTCTCAGGATCTCATGTGAAGTGGCACCAGCACACCATTGTAAATAGTACTCTGTGCTTGGGGAAGGGTTGCAGAGGGGAGGATTGCCTACTTTCCAGGTGTATGTTACACTTGCCTGGCTAGTGATTAGGAAGGGCTTCAAAAGGGGGAAGATGAAAGAAAGAAAGAAAAAAAGGAAGAAGAATCCTTGAAGAATGACTGAATGAATCATTTTTATAAACATTTATTGAAAACCTATATGCAGAGATACAAAGATGGGTAAGACACAAGCTTTATTCTTAGAGTTCATAGCTAATGGAGGAGATATTCATTCATTTATTCATTCATTCACTGATTCAATCAATCAATCCATAATTTTTTTCTCTGCTACTGTGAGCTCCATGGAAACAGTCAGCAAGATATCACAAACAATTATTAATATGATGCAATGCGTAAATGCCACAGTAGAAATATATTTTAGCCTTGGCGCAGTGGCTCATGCCTGTAATCCCAGGACTTTGGGAGGCCAAGGTGGGATGATGTCTTGAGGCCAAGAGTTCGAGAGCAGGCTGGGCAATTGCAAGACCCTGTCTCTACAAAAATTCAGAAAATTAGAAAAGAAAAAGGAAATATATTTCAAAACTCATTACTTCCTAATTATTTTACTATTATGTATGTCCTTATGATTATTTATGTCAATTATAACTGTATGGTGGAAATATTAGGGGAACATAAAGAAGGAAGGGATAAGTTGTCTGAAAGGATTGGGAAGACTGTCATACATTTCATTTTGCATAGCACTTCTAAATTAATTGTCTCACTGCCTTTGAAAAGGCAACGGGCTTCTTATCTTTCTTGCCTTTTACTCTTTATTTGATCGGGCGGCTCTTACTCTGTCTATCTAAATCTGATCTACCCTTTAGACTCAGTTTAAATTTGACCTCCTTCCTGAAGCTTTCACTGAGCTCCTTGATGCCATGGCTTTATATGCACCCTCTGAGCTCCACAGCATTTGCTGACTGGAAAATTCTTTTGAGTAATCTTCAATTGTTAACTGTGAGCATCAGTGTAAGGTAGGCTGAACATACAATAACCATGACTGATAGGCGTCAGTAGCTTTTAGAATTCTAGGGCCCTGTTACATACGATTGATTACAAAATGGAATTGTAAATTTTTGCAAGGTCATGAATTCTTTGTCTTATTTAATATAATCATTTGATAGCATATGAACCAAAAATGTCAAAATATAAAGTATTTTTAATAAAAGGGTCTGAGGCCAGGAGAATGCCATGTTGTGTATTGGGAAGAAGATGGGCCTTAGCCTCAGGTAGACCTGTGTTCGAATTCCTGCCCTGTCATTTCTTAGCTTGTATGTCCTTGCATGAGTTATTTAATTGCTTTGAGACTTTATTCTTTTGCTTGCAAGTGAGAGGTACATCTGTCTCACATAACTATTGTGAGCATTTCTAGACCATGAGATTATAGACAGAATGTTACTCATTGTTCTGTCCTTAGTTCCTGGCACCAAGTTAGCTTGCATTATGTATTTGTTAAAAAAGAATGATTGAGTCAGCTCTCAGTTATTACCATGAAATCATTTAGAAATGTCATTACTTCCCACTGCAGTGGAATAGACACATGGACATTTCTTCCCTTTGCGGAACCAAAATAACAATTTAGATTTGTAACCGATTAAGGAGATCAAACTAATGTTAAAACAAGAAGTGAAATTAAGCATTCAGTGGATTTGCTAACATGATCCAATTCCTTCCTGTGGTCACTCTCTTTAGGTATGTCTGTACTATTTCCTAAAGTCTCAGTGCACTGCAATTTTCCATTTTCTGGGGTTCCTGTTCTTTTGAAGTTGCAGAATCATTCTGTGCTTGCTGAACCCCTGAGTTGTAAGCCAATCTGAAGTGCCTGTGGTGAGGAATGGGGATAAGGGCGTATATTCTAGGCACACAGTATTCTCTTCTATGCTGGTGATTTCTAGAATTATTATGTGCATCAGAAACACAGTACTCTCTTCTATGCTGGTGACTTCTAGAATGATTATGTACCAAAAGCAGTCATTATAAAGAATGAGACCTATGACACATTCCTCCTTAGCATCTTTGCATTGGTGACAATGTTGAAAAGCTGACCTCTGTTTACTGATTCAGAGCTAGGATTAAGTCACTGTACCATATGGGGTAGGCAGAATAATGGTCTCTCCAAAGTTTCCACATCCTAATCCCCAGAACCAATGAATATGTTACCTTTCATTGCAAAAGGGACTTTGCAGTTTAAATTTAAGATCTTAACAGAGATAATATCCTGCATTATCCACGTGGGCCCAGTGTAATCACAAAGGTCTTTATAAAAGATGGAGAAGAGAAGCTGGAGAGTGAGAGGAGAAGGAAAGATGGGAGCAGTGGCTGGAGTGATGTGATTACTGGCTTTGAAGATGGAGAAAGGGGCAAAAAGCAAAATAGAAAAGGTATGGAAACAGGTTGTTTCCTAGACTATGCAGGAAGAAGACAGTCTTGCTTCTAACTTTTTTTTTTTTTCTGAGACAGGGTCTTGCTCTGTTGCCTGGGCTAGAGTGCAGTGGCATCATCATTGCTCACAACAACCTCAAACTCCTGGGCTCAAGTGATCCTCCTGCCTCAGCCTCCCAAGTAGCTGAGACTACAGGCATGTACCACCATATCCAGTTAATTTTTCTATTTTTAGTAGAGACGGGGTCTTGCTCTTGCTCAGGCTGGTCTTGAACTCCTGTGCTCAAGCGATCCTCCTCCTTAGGCCTCCCAAAGTGCTAGGATTATAGGTGTGAGCCACCGTGCCTGGCCCAGCATGGTCTTTTATTTCAAGTTCTAGGAGCTGACTCCCTGGAGCCACTGAATCCTAATTTTAAATTCTCGGTCGAAAGACCCTGTTTGACATGTCTTGAGTCAGGTGTCATCACTGTTTTAATCATTTGTGACTAGAGGGCAGACCCCCATACAGTGTGAATATTCAGGGTCATTGCCAGATAGGCAGCCAAAAAATTGTCTTCTGCCAGTATCCAACCTTGTTATGTTGATGTGAATTTTGTTTATTTACCATTAGATACTTCCTTTTCTCCAATATGGATAATTGGGTACAAAATGTTACATATTTTATTTGGTCACCGTTTGGTTTATATGGAGTATTAAAGTATTATGCTTTGATGAAGTTCCTATGAGTTAAAAATACAACAGTTTTACAGATTGTAAAAGTTTAAAATTTTAAGATTAGTGAACCTCAGCTCTGCCATTAGAAGGAGGGAGAAGTGTCATATTGTCTAAATGTATGATCATAGTCATATAGAATTCATTTATTTAGTATTAAACTCCCATCCCCTAAATCACATCATAAGGTGACACACACATAACAGCTCCTGGAATAGATGGTATTGCTAGTTATTTTATTTGATTTGGCTCTTTACACTTTTCCTTACATGAATTCATTTTTTGGCTATCATCTTTGTCTCAATCCCAGGAATTTCTGGCTATTTCTCAATGTGCCTCTTCTCAAACCAAAACTCTCCCCAAATTCTTTTAGTATCTTTTCTGACTCATTTTTCTTTTCCACTAACTCCAGATATTTGGTTTCCTTTGCCCTTCACCCCCATTGTTTTATATTCTAGATCTATTTTTTTTAACTTGAAGATTAATAGATTCTTTGAGGGGTCATTAAAAATTATTTTCTTATAGACTAGACATGACTTTTTATTCCCAAGTCCAGAAAACTTCAAATTAGGTGATTATGCTAATATATATGTATCTGATTAACAATGTGCTTACTTATCTGTCTGCTAAACAAACCAACTCCCCTGAAGACAGGAGGTGGGCATTCTTCTCCCTGTCTTTAGGGCGTAGCATAGCTCCTGACACATAGTGGAAAGAATTAATTGAATAAATAAATGTTGTGAACAATTAGGTACATTCAGTAGAGATCAATTAGTTAGATTTGTAAAAAATTAGTAAAATAAATTAATGAAAAAAGTAGTGAGACCTTTAATATGGACACATTAGGGTTCATTTAAGGCTTGGTACTTAGTTACAAGGATGCCTTTGTCTGCATTCTTCCTTGAAGCCTGGATTTTCACTATTGCAGCTCCTCTCCAAATATTATCCATCTCTTCAAGGCTCAGCTCAAATGTTACCTCGATTCTTCCCTGATCTTCTCAACCATAGGTGATTTCTCCTTCTTCTTTGAACACCTTTTGCTCTTTGTACTACTTTTGTGATAATTACCAGCATATCAATGAATCTAACATACAGCTCTGGATGGCTGCCAACAGTGAACTCATTTTATTATAAACTCTAGATTGTAAATTTCTTGTATAGCACACAGATCTATTTAACTTACTTTTGTATTCTGTATCTCCCAAAACACCATGCATTGATCTAGGTTAGTGATGACTATATGTTTTCTGAATAAATATCATCTAGTTATATTTGTTCTGTTACCCAAGTGCACCCTAGGCAATTGCACCTATATCACTACATCTAAATGAAAAGATGTTTTGAATTTGAAGAGTGCTTAAGTTTACTACTACTCTTTGATATTCTAAAGATTGTAGTGTATGTTACATGGGATTTTTATGTCTTGAAGTCTACTTTATTTTCTTTGGTATGGATTTTGCCAGAATCAACTGGAGAGCCATAGAGCAAAATTTTGCATTCCAATTTGGAAATTTAGGCAATATCTCTTTAATGTTTCATAGTATAACTGAAAACTGGTGAATGTTACACCTAGGTAGATGTCTTCAACTTGCCTTATTGATTGAGTTTCCTGATGTTTATACTGATATTTTGGTATACCACAAACTTGGTATACAACCTAAATTATGATTTTCCTCTTCCCCGAAGCTCTTACCTAGCTAGTCTAGCTAAAATGATAGGTTGGGGAATGAGAGGCATAATATATAAAGAGCACATATTCTGTTTTCTGACAACATGACATTATATATAAAGCTTCTGAAGACTGCACCAAAACAGTGTTAGAACTCATAAACTAACTCAGTAAACGTATAGGATACAAATTGACTTACAAAAATCAATAGTATTTCCATATACTAACAAAGAACTATCTGAAAAAGAAATTAAGAAAACTATCACATTTATAATGGAATCAGAAAAAATAGGAGGAAATTTAACCAAGTGAAAGATGTGTATACTGAAAACTAGAGGGCTGGGCACAGTGGCTCATAGCTGTAATCCTAGCACTCTGGGAGGCCAAGGCTTGTTTGAGAGGATTGTTTGAGCTCAGGAGTTCGAGACCAGCCTGAGCAAGAGTGAGACCCCCGTCTCTACTAAAAATAGAAAGACGTTAGCTGGACGACTAAAAAATATATAGAAAAAATTAGCCGGGCATGGTGGCGCATGCCTGTAGTCTCAGCTACTCAGGAGGCTGAGGTAGAAGGATTGCTAGAGCCTGGGAGTTTGAGGTTGCTGTGAGCTAAGCTGATGCCATCGCACTCTGGCCCAGGCAACAGATTGAGACTCTGTCTCAAAACAAACAAACAAAAAAACAACCATAAAATTTGTATGGAACCACAAAAGACTTCAAATAGCCAAAGTAATCTCAACTAAAAAGAACAAAGCTGTAGGCACTGTGCTACTGGATTTTAAAATATAATACAAAGCTATAGTAATCAAAACAACATGATACTGACATAAAAACAGACACGTCAACCAATGGAATAGGATAGAGAGCTGAGAGATAAACGTTCACATCTATGGTCAATTGATTTTCAACAAAGCTGACAAGAACACACAATGGGGACAGTCTCTTGAATAAATGGTGTTGGGAAAACTGGATAGTAACATGAATAAGAATAAAAATGGACCCTTATCCCTCATTAAATAATCAACTCAAAATAGATTAAAGACTTAAAAATGTAACACCTGAAACTAAAACACTACTAGAAGAAAACATAGGAGAAAATCTCCATGGCATTGGTCCATAAATTTCTCCATAAATTCAGGAGCCAGATGGATTTGAGTGCAAAGTCAACCACTGACTAGCTGTGTGATAATGGGCAACCTATAAATCTCTAGATGCCTCAACTTTCAAATGTTTAAAATGGAGATAAGCCAGTACTTAACCCACGGAGTTCTTATGAGGATTAAATGAGAAAATTTACGTAAAAATTTATGGACCAATTCCATGGAGATTTTCCATTGCTCCATGGCAGGGATTTCTGGGATATGAGCCCCAAAACACAGGCAACAAAAGCAAAAATACAAACAGGATTATATCAAACTAAAAAGCTTCTGCACAGCAAAGGAAACAATAGAGTCAAGAGACAATCTATAGATTGGGAGAAAATATTTGCAAGTCATATATTGAATAAGGGACTAATATCCAAAATATACAAGGAACTCAAGCAACTGTATACAAGAAAATAAACAACCCTATAAAAGTGGGCAAAGGACCATTTCTCATAATAAAGACATACAAATCATCCAGAAATATGAAAAAATGCTGAATAGAGCATTTTCAATGGAGAAATGCAAATTAAAACCACATTGAGATATCATTTCACACCACTTAGATTGACTATTATCAAAAAGATAAAAGATAACAAGTTTGTGATGATGTGGAGTAAAGAAAACCCTTGTACACTTTTGGTGGTATTGTAAATTAGTACACCCATCTTGGAAAACTAACAATAGATCTACCATATGATCCAGCAATCCCATCTCTGGGTATATACCCAAAGGAATTAAAATCAGAGATGTCTGTACTCCCGTGTTCATTGGAGCATTATTCACAATAGCCAAGACATGGAAACAACCTAAAGGTCCATTAATGGATGAATGTTTTCTTTCTTTTTTTTTTTTTT
>VBSM01003143.1:25431607-25448706 GCA_008086735.1 Cheirogaleus medius
AAAAAAAAAAAAAAAGATAATAATGTATTATATATTTCTAAATAGCTGAAAGAGGGGATTTTAAATGCTCTCACCACAAAAAAAAAAAGACAAAATATTTGAGGTGATAGATATGCTAACTAGTCTGATTTGATTATTCCACATGTGTACATGTATTACAACATCACATTGTACCCCATAAATATATGTAACTATCATTTGTCAATTAAAAATAAAATAAAACTTAAAAAGAAGAACACAAATTCTGGAGCCACATGGATTTGAGTGCAAATTCTTGGTCAACCACTTACTAGCTGTGTGATAATGGGCAACCTACAAATCTCTGGATGCTTCAACTTTCAAATGTCTAAAATGGAGATAAGCCAGTACTTAATCCACGGAGTTCTTATGAGGATTAAATGAGAAAATTTATGTAAAGAGCATAGGAAAATACCTGTCACTGTTTAAATGTCTAATTATTTGCTATTATTTTAGTCAATTTTAAGAAGAGCTGAGGGTTGAGAATGAAAGTTCATGGAGTGGCTGTCACCTGCATGAGGCACATGCAAAGCTTAACTCATTTGAACTTTTATGACTGGAGGAAAAAACAATGCACCTCCTGTGGGTTTTCATAAAAGTTATCCTCCTTGGGAATGTAAAAATACTATACTATTAAAATAACATTTTTTGACAGACAAAAGCACTTCATTAAGGTTTGTATCCCTTTAATACCCTGGATTTGCTTTCTGCTTAAAAATATTATTTTAAATTAAGGAATTAAATTTGAATTTGCATATGTTGGCATTGCCACTAGAGGAATTTCTTTCACATTTCACAACAGCAATACATGAAAAGGGATTCTTTCTTAGAACAAAGGCACACTACTTATGACCTCAGTCCTCATGACCTTGTTGCTCTTTTGAATTTTTAGAGAAACTCTCATATGTATAATATTAACTTACTTACATTTAGAAAGGTTTTTTTTGTTTTTTTTTAAAGTTTCAAAGTTTCACATCTTGAAAGTTTAAAGACTGGAAAGACTTTGTCTAGGACTGGCTGAAGACCAGCTCTACTAGGAGTGGGTGTGTATGGCAGGAAAAGGAAGCAACAGAAACAAACTATGTCTCTTTCTTACAGGAAAGAAAGGGAATTAGACTGCTAATTGTTCCAAGCAATTAGGTGTGGAAACGCAGAAGGGAAACAGGCGTGGAATATCCTAATCTAATAAACAATTCACCATACCAGTTTAACAAAGCCAAGTCATAAAATGAAATACTTTAATAACTATCCTACATTAACAAATGTATGTGTGTGTGTGTGTGTGTGTGTGTGTGTTTGTGTAATACAATAAAAAACTTCTAGGAAATCTTGAAGGACTACAGTAACTTGAATCCAATGATTTTGCCATCAATATTACTCTCTAAATTAGTTTCAATTCAATAAAAACAAACAAAAACTAAAAACAATTTTGGGTCATGACATTATGGCAGGCATTATACCAGGCTGAGTTTACAAAGTTGAATAAGCTGTAGACATTATTCTATGAAAGCTTGCAATCTGGTGATATAAAGGTTTCTCAAGTTTTAACTGAAACATTTAGCCATAAACATGAAATAACATAAAACACACTGTGAAAACCTGCCCCCCCACCTGACTGGAACCAGTGAATTTCACCACCACATGAGCACCTCAGTGTTGATCAATTAGTACCAGTTTGATGGTGAGTACATGTGGTGCATGTTTTTCCATCCTTGTGATACCTCACTTCGAAGGATGGGCTCAATCTCTATCCAGGACAATATAAGAGGTGCTAGGTCACCATTGTGTTTTGCAGTTGAGTAGTATTCCATGGTATACTTATACCACATTTTTCCACTCATGTATTGATGGGCATTTGGGTTGTTTCCACATCTTTGCAATTGTGAATTGTGCTGCTATAAGCATTTGAGTGCAGATGTCTTTATTATAGAATGAATGTCTTTTTTTCCTTTGAATAGATGCCTAGTAGTGGGATTGCTAGATCAAATGGTATTTCTATTTTTAGCTCTTTGAGGTATCTCCAAATTACTTTCCACAAGAGTTGTACTGATTTGCAGTCCCACCAGTGGAGGGTAGAGCAGGTGGGGTGGGTAAACCCCCAGCTAATGGAGATGGGGTGCACTGTATGGGGAAGGGACACGCTTGTGGCCCTGGCTTGAGTGAGGCAAATGCATTTCACATAACCAAAATGTTTGTACCCCCATAATATGCTGAATTAAAAAAAACCAAAAAACCTTTCTTCCTGAAACATATTTATTCCTTGCTCTTTTGGCGTATGCATGTAAGTGATAAACTGCCTCTTAGCCTTTGTTTGAAAATGCCTACAATTTTCTTTCACTATGTTATAATAGTTTGGGTGTATAAATGTTTTTTTAACACTACCATGGAGATGGGAAGGAGGGGATGGGAATAGGGCAAGTTAAAGCTCCACAAAGCTCTCTGCCCTTACCGCGATTCGGTGATTTTTCTTGAAAAAGCACTCTTTGGATTGTTGCTGGGATTACATTTACTTTCCCTCCACAATACAAACATATTCATCTGTTATTTTCTTACCTCTTTAGTTGTTTTTCAGAATGTGCTGTTGCCCAATGTTTGTTTCTTTGTAGATAAACTCTCTTTTGTGTCTGATTGCTTTAAAATGTTCTGTCTTTATTGTTTTTCAGTATCACCTTGATACATTTGAACCTTGAACAATTCGGGTTTGAACTGTGCAGGTCCACTTATATGCACATTTTCTTCTGCTTCTGCCACCCCTGAGATAGCAAGCCCAACCACTCGTCTTCCTCTTCCTTCCCAGCCTACTCAATATGAAGACTGAAGACGAAAAGGATGAAGATTTTTGTGATGATCCACTTCTACTTTATAAATAGTAAATACATTTTCTTTTCCTTATGATAGTCTTAGTAACATTTTCTTTTCTCTGGCTTACTTTACTGTAAGAATATAGTATATTATATATGTATAGTATACAAAATATGTGTTAATTGGCTGTTTATGTTATCAGTAAGACTTCCAGTCAACAATAGACAGTTAATAGTCAAGTTTGTGGGGAGTCAAAAGTTATATGCAGATTTTGAGCTGCATAGGGGTTAGCACCCATAATCCTAGCATTGTTTAAGGGTCAACTGTGGCATGGATTTCTTTATGGTTATCATCCTCAAAACTTCATTAATTTGAGGAGTCTATTTCTTTCAGTAATTCTGGAAATTCTTAGCCTTATCTCTTTAACTATTATAATATCTGTTCCCTATTGTCTCTTTTTCCCTTTCTGGAAATCATATTAGATAAATGTTCAATGTTTTTACTTTAACTTCTACATTTTAAAATTATTTTTTATAATCTCAAAGCTTTAATTTTCTCTGCTAATTAATTCTGTGGAGGGTTTTTCTTCCAGATAACCAATTCTTTCTTTTTGTAAATTTTTTTTTCTTATTTCAGCATATTACGGGGGTACAAATGTTTAGGTTACATTTATTGCCTTTGCCCCACCTGAGTCAGAGCTTCAAGTGTGTCCATCCCCAGATGGTGCGCACTGCACCCATTAGGTGTGAATATTCCCATCTCCTCCTCCTCCCCAACCTGCCTGACACGTGATGAATGTTACTACTATATGTGGACTTAAGTGTTGGTTCTTTCTTCAGCAGTGTTGAATCATTGGACTAATAATGGAATAATGCTTTCAAAGTTCTAAGTGAAAATCATTTTCAACTTAGAATTCCGAACCAGCCAAATAATTACACAAAAGTGAAGACAAATTAGACATTTTTAGATAAAGACCAAGAGAGTTTACTACTTACATACACTTGCTGTTGAGAGTATTCATTGAATTCTCAATTTTCATTGTTATTTATAGAAATTCTACTTTTTTCCCAAATGCCCTGTATTTTTCTTGGAGATTTAATTTTTAAATTTTGTCTTTAATCATTTTAAACATACTTATTTTATATTTTATTTTTGAAAATTTCCATCATCTAAAATTCGTGGGACTCTAATCACTATTTGATGTTTGCTGATTGTTCTGTGGTGCATTTTTTCTCTTAAATAATTTTAAATGTTTTTAAAGTTGTGAGCTCATCTTTTCTAGGGATTTTTGATTTTTTTCTGAGAAAAAAAGAGTTTCTGAGAAACTCTTGTGGGAGCATACCTCCAGAGTGGTTTTGCATTTGCCTCTGCCAGAACCTCCAGGATATTCTGCCATCTTCAATTAAATTTAATTTTAGTTTCCTAGCTTGGAAGTGCATGGACTATAAAATTAGTAAATTTCATAGTAAATTAGTAAATGACAAATAGGGTATATTTTGCCAAATATAAACTATTTTTAAGAGCACAGATAAGAGTTACAAAAAATAGCCAAATTCTAGGCCATAAAGTAATTCTTTACAAATTACAAGTATTTCGCAAATGTTCTCTGACCTCTTGGAATTAGATTAGAAAGCAATCACAAAAAGATAACTAGTAAATCTCCATATGTTTGAAAATCAGGCATTTCATTTCTAAATTACCAATGGATTTAAAAAGAAACCACAAAAAAATTATAAAATGTTTTAACTGTATGGCAATGGAAATGTGATAAATTAAAATCTTGTGGTATGCAGTCTGAGAAACAAAAATAAAATACTAAGCCCCCAACCGCTAAACAGACCCCCTCTTGGCCAAGGGAACTTCAGAGAAACCTTAAAACTCAATTGCTGGCCACGATGGGATGAGAAGTCAGACATACCTCATTATACCCATCCCTTGAAAATCATCATTAGTCTTTCTTCCCTAAGGGCTAAACAAGCCTTTGGAAAGGTTTATTCCACTGCTGATTTCAATCAACTGTCTAATGCTGCTCCTCCGTTTTTGTGGTTTTGGCACAACTGACCAGCATTCCTTCCTGAGTAGAGGCTACTGACCATGGAGTGGTTTTGGAGGAGTCTATGGAGGATTAGTGGTGAGGATTTTCATGTCCTCTGTTTCACGTTTTGATGTCCGAGGGCCAAAACCCTTGGATCATGCTAAGCCTGCCATTTTTTGTACATGGCAACCTATGAAGGGTCATGAAGCTCAATTACAGATGCACATGTTTTCCTTTCATAAATATTCATAACTCCTCCTATAGTTTGTTAAATATGTATATATGACCATCCTGCTCAGCATAAATTCCTGTGACCATTGTCCCTTCCTCCCAGTACATGCTCTCAGCTTCTGCTGTAGGCTATGCTTCCCAGCCTGCCAGAATGGTTGCCCTGCAGGCTGCAACTCTTTATGAGAAATAAAGCTCTCCTTTCCAAATTTATGAACTTCATTGGTTTCTTCAGTTGACAAGTTAAAGAAGAACTTAGAGACAATGTTATGGCCTTGAATGGATATTAAAAAAAGAAAAGAAGCATAATAATCAATAATAATCAATGATATAAACTTCAATTTAAAAAGTTAGTGTTAGACAGGACGCAGTGGCTCATCCCTGTAATCCTAGCACTCTGGAAGGCCTAGGTGGGAAGACTGCTTGAGCTCAGGAGTTCAAGACCAGCCTGAGCAAGAGCGAGACCCCATCTCCACTAAAAATAAAAAATATTAGCTAGGCATTCTGGCAGGTGCCTCTAGTCCCAGCTACTCACGAGGCTGAGGCAGGAGCCCAGGAGTTTGAGGTTGCTGTGAGCTAGGCTGATGCCATGCTTGGGCAACAGAAGGAAGATAAACCAAATAGAAAAGAAACATGCATTAGCAAAGGATTAACAAAGCCAAAAGCTTTCTTTCAAAAATGAGTAAAATTGGTGAACTTCTACTGAGAATTCTCAAGAAAAAATGAAAAGCTACAGATGATGAAAATCAGTAATAAAAAAATTAAAAAATCAAATATCATTGCAGATACCTCAGACAGTAAAATAAGAGATTATTATGAACACCTGTATGGCATAAATTTGAAAATGTCCAGGAAATATAGAAATTCATGAGAAAAGACAATCCTGACTATAAAATAGAAAGAAATTAAAAAAATTAATATCTTCTCATATGGAAATCAAATATAGAAAAAATTAAAACAAATATTAAAAAAATATTTCTGGAATGTAATATTGTTTTCAATATTCAAAATTTAACCAGTGTAGTTGATCATATTAACAGCAAAAAAGGAGCAATATAATTTTCTGCATTGATAGATGCAGAAAAAATATTTGATAAAATTAAAAGTCAATTCATGATAAAATGTCTTAGCAAACTAAGACTAGAAAGATCTTCCTTAATATGAAAAAAAATGAATGTATGAAAAACCTACAATAAACATCAAACAATAGTGAGACATAGACAACTTTTCTTTTTAGATAAAGAACAAGAAAAGGATATTCAAAAAATCATCATTTCTCTTCTGGTGCCCTTCCCAGTGCAATAAAGCAAGAAAAAGAACCGAAAGAATAAATTGGAAAGGAACAAATAAAACTGCCATTATTTGCAGAATTGTGTGCACATGAAACAAATCTACAGATAAATCATAGAATTTGTAGGTTTGTAAAATGTTAAATATAAGCACAATATTAACAAATCTATTGCATTTCTGTAGATAACAAACAGCTCAAATGAAATATATATGTTTTCAATTGCTAAGTATCAAAACCATAAAATATCCAGGAATAAATCTAATGAATTATGTTTCAGATATGTATAGAAAATTCGATCAAACATTATTGAGAGACAAATAAATGGAGGGATATACCAGGTTAATGCATTAGAAGCTTTTTTATTGTAAAGATACCAATTTCTTCAATTTTTTTCTACAAATTCAGTAGAATACCAATTAAAATCCAAATGATAGTTGTGTGAGAATTGAGGAACTGGTTAGTAAATTTATGTGGAAATATAAAGAACCAAAAACATCATAAAACTTTAGTCATTGAAAATATGGCATTGGAATAAGGACAAATAGAAATATGTAACAGAATAAATCTCTAGAAACAGACCCACAGAAATATAGACACTTGAATTATGACAAATGTAGCTCAGTGGAGCAGTGATATATTCAGGAAATGGTACTGGATCAATTGGATTATCACATGGAAAATAAAAAAAATAAGCTCCTACCTCACAACATACGCAATATCAATTTCTTTGGTTGTGGATCTTAGTGTGGTGATGAAACAATTAAGATTCAAGAAGAAAATGTAAGAATATATATATATTCATGACTTTAGTACAGACAAAAATTTTTTAACAACAAGAAATAAAAAGCACCAATAAAGGAGGACAATAGATAAATTAAAGTACATTCAAACTAAAAACTTCATTAAAAAATAAGACATAACATTAAAAGAGAGAAAACCTAAGTCACAGAATAGGGGAAGATAATTGCAATACATACAATAGGCAAAGGGTTAAAATCCAAAATAAATTAAGACTATCAGCAAAGAAGTTGGCAACCCAATAAAAAATGTTCAGAGATTTGAACAAGCCCTTCATAATGATGCTATTAAAATGACCAATAAATGTATGAAAATGCAATAAAATTCATTAATCAGGGAAATAAATTAATACCACCCTGAAATGACACTACAACATTGGTACAACTGTATTGGAAAAGCAAGACATTGTCTATTAAAGTTGAACATATGTCCCACTTATGATCTATCAATTCTACTCCTAGGTATATATCTAGAAAACATGTTTATGTACCACAAAAAACTTCTACAAGAATATTCATCCATTATAATTTATGATGAACACTAAGAAAAAAAAGTTACCAACAGAAAACTGGATAAATTATGTGCAATATAATCATACCAAGAATGCAACACAGTGCTGAAAATAAACTAGATCTATGCAAAACCACATGGATGAAAGGTATTATGGGCTAACTTCTATCCACCTAAAAATTCATATGTTGTAGTCCTAACCCCCACTACTTTAGAACATGGTTGTATTTAGAGATAGGTCTTTAAGGAGTTAATTAAGTTAAAATGAGGCCATTAGGATAGCCTCTAATCTAATATAATGGGTGTCCTTATAAGAAGAGGACACAGACATGTACAGTGGGAAGATGATGTGGAGACACAGGGAGCAGATGGCCATCTACAAGCCAAGGAGAGAGTTCTTAGAAGAAACCTACCCTGCCAAAACCTTGAAATTAGACTTCTAGCTTCCAGAACTGTGAAAAAAGAAATTTGTGTCATTTAAGTCTCCCAGTCTGTGGTGCTTTGTTATGATAGCCTGAGAAAACTAACACGGAAGGCCAGTTCAGAAATAGTGGAGTAAGAATGTCCCCAAATCTGCTCCATAACAGCAAGAAGAACACTAGTAAAAATTGCCAACAGCAAATTTTCAGAACTCTAGAAATAATGAAAGGCTTGCCGCAATCCAAAGAGTGTTTATTTAAGAAAAATAACTGAATTGTGGTAAGGACAGAGAACTTTGTGGAGCTTTAACTTGCCCTATTCCCAACGCCTCCTCCCTGTCTCCATGGTAGTCTTAAAACCAACAGCCTCACAACTATGATAACTCTGATAACTGGCAGCCTGGCAGCCATGGACCCAAGAATGGGTTTGGAGCTCCCTAAAAAGTGGTATACAAGAGAATTGTCACTATTTGACCTATGTGGCAGCTCCCTGAGAAGCTCCATCTTAAGGGCCTGTCTTTATTTGACCTGATTAGAATTCTATCTGTGCAAAAAGTCCTCTACCAGGTGTTTTTGTAAGAAACAACCTGTAGGCATTGTTAATCCTCATAGTTGCCTGTGATAAGGATACCAGGGAGAGCTATCAAGAGAGCAAAACACTTGAAAAACAGAAATGAGATGTCCAAAATGGGCTTTATCTGAGTCTGTTTGAGTTGCTATAACAAACATATCGTAGACTGGGTAATTTATAAACAACAGAAATTTATTTCTCATAGTTCTAGAGGCTGGGAAGTCCAAGATCAAGGGGCCAACAGATTTGATGTCTGGTGAGGACCCTGTTCCTCATAGATGATGCCTTCTAGCAGCATCCTCACATGGTATAAGGGGTGAGTGCTTACTCACAGGGTGGAAGGGGCAAACAGCTCCTTGATACCTCTTTAATAAGGTCATTAATCCCATTCATGAGGAAGGATTCTCTTGACTTAATCACTTCCTGAAATTTCCACCTCTTAGTACTATGGGATTGGACATTAGGTTCCAAAACATAAATTTGGAGGGACACAAACATTCAGAACCATAACAGGCTTTGAAAAACTTACTTACGTATTTCTGGGAATCTGGAAGGCAACATGCATATGCAGATCTGTGCACATGCCAAGAAAGACCAGAGAAGGCCCTACTCTCTCATTTCTGCCTGACCTCAAGGCTCAATGAAAGCAGAAAGTGAAGGCTTGGCAGTTGGTACTATCTGTGGTTTTAGGCATCCACTGGGCGTCTTGGAATGTATTCACTGTGGATAAGAGGGAACTATTGTATTTAGAGCAGAGCATTAATTCTGACTGGATCCTAAATTTTAAAAAATGAAACAATAAAGTTATAACTTTTGAGGATACAATTATGGAAAAATTTGAATATTACATGATATTAAAATAGCATTAATTTACTTAGTTGAGATAATGACACTGTGGTTATATAGGACAATGCCTTTATTCTTAGAAGATGCATGTTTAAATATTTAGGAATAAATATGCTATCTGAAACTTTCAAATTGCTGAATAAAACACATGTGCATGTGTGTGTAGAGAAAGAGAGGAGAGAAGGAAGAAATAGGGCAAAATGCGAACAATTGCTGAATCTAGGTAAAGGACATACGGGGTTTTACTCTATTAATATATTTTTGAAGTTTTTAAAAATTAGAAGTGGGCATAAACATGCAAGGATCTATTATAGAAATTGATTCTCTTACAACTACCCATGTCTACTCTTTGTGACATTTCAGGTGTCCTCAGAGGTGAGCAGTGGCTCTGCCACATATGCTCCTAACTCCTTCCATCAGATTTTAGTCTGAAATGTTGGTTCTTGACTTGCTCATGGCTGAAGAATGACCAGATATGCCAAAGTTAGGCAAGCATGGAAATGAGGTTTATTGAGGAGAGGAGAGGATTATACGGCAAGAGCAAGATGTAGGTTTACAGAGCATGGTACATATGCCACAGTTGACAACCAGACCCATTGTCACAGCAAAGGGAGAGCAAAAGGAAGGGCACAAAAAAAAAAGGAGGGCTTAGTTATGGTCTGTGTCTTGTTTTATAGTGCCTGGATTGGGACCTCCCTTGGTGTTCAGAGGTCACCATGGAACCACTTTGATTGGACTGTTGGGAGTCACATGACCTGAGCCTAAACTAGGCATGCAGGTTGTTCTAGTTCAATTTCCAGACTCTGTGGTGCCTATGCTGCTTGGCACATGGCCTAGAAAGTCCTCTACATTTGCAGCTGGCACACTGCGTTATGATTGGCAGATTCATAGGGTATTCCCTCTTCCCCAGGTATAGCAGCTGCTCAGGAGATTAGGGTGGGGCAGGACCAAGATGGGGGCCACAGAACCCACTTTTGTCCCTAGAAGACCCGGAATCCCTCACTATCTATCTAACACTTCCCTTTTCCATTTATAAAATACTATAGGTTGAGCTGTTGTCTTTCTTCCCAGGAAACCTAGAATTTACCTTCTGAGAATGCAAAGATTTGTAGATACAAGTTTCTGGAGAGATATCTCTATTACTAGGGACATCTAGATTCGAGAGAATGGAGGAATGGTGCCCAGGAAGTAGGGCAATTTGCTCTTGGAAAGATGTTTGCAAAAAGTGGGTGGAGGTGTTTGGCAAGTGATACAAAACTAAAGGATCAGCTTTAGCAAAGACATAGAGAAAGCGAATTCTTGAGCTCCACTTCCTGGAATGTTTCTCCTTCCATTTTTAGCATTCCTTCATCAGATATTCTATTTATTTTTATTTCACTGCACTTTTACTAAGCACCTACTATGTGCCAGACAACTTTCTAGGCCCTGGATATATGGAGATATTGAGAGATGGTTCTTGTCATTGAAGGAAATTAGAAATATTTTACCCCCAAATATGGAGTATTGACATACTGAATTGACTGAGGAAGCCTCAAAGTCTTTCTGATCTTCCCCCCACCCCAACCATGGACTCTCCCAAGATTGCTGAAGTTTCTTTATGTGCCTGAGATCCAGACCCACCTAAGTAAACATTATTCTTTTTTTCCCTTCCCTGAAAGACCAGGAATATGACCACACCAGAACAGACTCTTTAAGAAGATAATATCCTCTCAGACTCATTTAAATTCCAATGGGAACTCTTTACCAGTTAATCTTGTTCCTCATCCATTCATCCTCCCTAGTAATCCCTTATTGTCCCTGAACAGAATTCCCTGCTTCCCCCTTTCATAACCCATTTTACCAGAAAGTCATATGAGCTTCTGAACCCTGTTGGGGAGTTGAATCTTTATTTTCTGAGAGTTCTGTGTATGCACATTAAAATAAACTTGATAGCTTTTCTTTTATTAATCTGCTCTATTGTGAGTTTGTCAGTTGTGTGGACCAGATATCAGGTCCCAGTGTTCCCTGGTTCTTGGTTCCCAGTACTGAAGAATGGTTACTGGTACCGAGTCAATAGAGCAAATGAGCAGACCAAGCAGATACAAGAAAGCAAAGTACCAAAGTTTATTAAAGCATAGAACATTCCAGAGAAGGAATAGGTCAACCCCTGCGAGTGGAAGAGACCCTGAGTTTAACAAGATTTTCCCTTTTATGCTGATTCCCTAAGTTTATGTTAAGTGGCAGATGGAATATTCATGATTTTTCTTGGAAAAAGGTGGAGAATTCCCAGAATGGTGAATTCTCCCTTTTTCTATCTTTGTAAGGAAATTTCTGGGGGTTGCCATGGTATTGGTGCAGGTGGGTGTGATTTTTACTATGTGAATGAGGGTAGGTCTGAGGATATTGTTATCTTACTTGTACTCATGCTCCAGAGACCCCCATTTGTGGCCTTGATCACTTCTCTACTTTGTGGCCTTTCTACTTCTTTCTGGTTGGTCAGTCCCTGGAGACTCCCTATCATAGACCAAACGTCTTTTGGGTCCTTGGGGATCCCTCGACACATCATCTATTCCTTCCTGGAAGCCCCCATCCTGGTCAACTTGTTCCTCCTAGTAGACAAAACATCTCCTAACATCATCTATTTCTCAGTGGAAACCTCTAGACAAAGCATGTTTTCCTTCCTCTTTTTCCCAACCTAACAAGTTGATTTTTCAGTTAACCTTCCAAGGGCAAAGGGGAAGTTTTCCCTTCATTCTAACATCCTCAAGTCATAATCTCACCTATTACAAGTTTCCCATTACACTGGAGTGAAAAAAATAAAGTAAGACTTTGTCAAATGACAATTACAGCCTCAGGCACCTGTGAAGAATTGACCCTACAGATCATTCATTAAATAAATTTTTTGCTAACATCTCATAAGCAAAGACATGCAAATTGTACCTATGTCTAGGAACTAAAACTAAAGCCTATCTGATTCCACACTAATAATGAATTACAAGTTTATATTACAGGTAACAGAACTGGAGACAAGACAGAATTAGACATTCTTCCACCTACCTGGGGAAATCTACATAACTGATGCTTCCTTCATTCCTTTATTTTGTAAAATGTAGATTTTGTTACTGGAAGCTTGGCACTTGTCCCCAAGGCTTCATCAGAAGAATGAGGACAAGTGGTTTGAGGAGAAGGAAAGAGAAGTTTATTAATTTGCCAGCAAATGAGGAGGATTGGCAGACTCCCATCTTAAAGTACCAATGTCCTGCCTCTGAGCAGAAATACAGAGCTTTTAAAAAGGAGACTTGCAGCATCAGACTATTGCTGTTCAACTATAGTTGATGGTTCTGATTCATCCCATCTTCAGCTAAGACAATCTCTTGACCTTCCCCAGACAAGTCCCTTAAGCCATCTCCTATGGCATAAAGAACAAAGGACACTCCCTTGCCCTTCTGAGCACTGGCCTGAGACAGGAATGCAGGTTTTAATTTCCAAACATAGCAGGGAAGGTTTTAGAGAGACAGAAAACATTTTTACCCCTTTTCAGCCATTCCCCCGGGGTTATAATTCTTGGACATCACAAGAATGTAGCCACTATCTCATCAGATCCTCTCCCCCCAGCCTTTATCCTTCTCTCTGTATGCCTTTAAAATGCTAAAGGTTTCAACTTCCCCTTCAGGAAAACAGCCACAGCTTGTCTAGAGTTCCTGTTTTTCCTGGGTGCGTCCTAAAAACCTTGGCTTATTAAACCTCCATGGATTGAGATTTTTGCCTCAGTTATTTATTTGGGTTGACAATTTCTTGAGTTGACCCTCTGAGGTCAGGTAGAGACAGGTAAACATTAACTCCAAAGAGCGATTCCAGTGGCATCATATGAGGTATTGGTGTGTGGGAGATGGAGGCTGCCTTAGAACAAGTCTCTTCAATCAGATGCTTCCTGATCACATAATAGTCAGTTGCTCCCTCTGTCGGTGTATTATACTACATCAGGAAAAGAATACCAGGAAAAGGCAGCAGAACCCAGCTTTCTGATATTTGGGGTAAGGAGCAAACTGAAAGCTCTGAGAAGAAGAAGTTCTCTTTGGAGAACAGAAAGAAGTTCCATATAAGGAGAAGTTTGCAAAACAAAAGGCCAGGTGAGTCCTTCAGGTCTTGATACTAAGGTGGCTTGATCTACATAAGCATGTAGATTCCTGAAGAAAGTGGGCATGTGTAATTCCTGACATGCATCTCCCTTATCTTTTTATATTTTAATAATCTCGGCTACTAACTCATTTCATCACAGTGATTAATATGGTAGACTAAGAAGGAGTAATATGCCTGAAGGGGCTTTGAGCATCACATTACTAATGCTGATTTAACTATAATCTATGATGTGGTGAGAAGATAAGACATCTTCAGGTGCAGCTATTTTCACAGCATACGTGTGTGTGTGTGTGTGTGTGTGTGTGACATTGAGAAAATCTTCAGACCTAATCTGTCAGTCCAGATCTAAGTAGAAAATCTGTCTAGATATTTCAGATCTTGCTTTGTTCAGGAATGATACTTTTATTACCATGTTCCAATCTTAACTTTTATTGTCTGAATTCTTCTGGCCAGGCCTCTCTTCCTGACCTGTATCCTCTTCCCTCATTAATTTTACTCTATCATTGTGTTATTTTTTAAAAAATTTGGTAGTTTTTAGATAAAAGTTGGTAAATTCTATACTTGCATCAGAGGTTATTGTTGTTATATGGGAGGAAAATATTCCAAATAATGAAGGAGAGTATTTTATATATCACCAAGCATAAGCTAACCTCATCTGTTATTTTACTATGTCAGAATATTGCCATTCCCATAATAATATTTTTAAAGAATTATATTGACAGGTTTTATGGAAATTATGGAATATAATTATTATTAAATTCAGTAAGGCCTAATTTATCTAAAGAATATCTTTACTTTCTCTGAAATCTTCTTTTTCATTTTGTCAACACATGCAAGGTAGAGAAATGAATTGAGATACTGATTTATTCATTCTAGTTAGAAAGTTGTGACTCAATGCATGGAAAATTCATAGCAAACGTAGTTTTGAGCTTAAAATTTCCCTTCATTTTCCTCAGATCATGGCAACTGGCTATGGAACAATTAGACCCCACTCAAGAGAGCAATTTATCTTAGGATTCAATGGCAACAAAATTGCCTTCAACCTCTGTATTAAATGAGTAAGCTGGGTCCTATTTTATTTAATTACTCTCTAACTGTATTCTATTTTGATTCAACAAAACAACATTCAAAAAAGAGCTGAATAGAATTCATTCACCTGCGGGTGGAAGGTTTTAAAATCAGTGCAACTTTCATCTTCTGTCTGCTTACACTCCACTGCTGACTTTTTCTTTAAAAGGACTCAAGAGTGGAGGAAAGGCCACATGGTTCCCTGTATTCCATATAATGGAGCAAAATAGGACAGAATTACTTGAACCACTAATAACCTTGCAGGGAAATGGAGCATTTTCATGAACTCAGGAAGGGAGCCAGGAACAAAAAATAAGGAGTCCCAGCTAAAAATTTAGCTTCTTCCAGGGATAATGATGGCTAAAAATTGTTGAGTGCTCCCTGTGTGCCAGGTGCAAATACTAAATATTTTATTGTATTTTTAATTCTTTTTTAATTTCAGCATATTATAGGGATACAAATGTTTAGGTTATGGATATTGCCCTTGCCCCCACCCCCGTCAGAGCTTCAAGTGGGTCCATCCCTCAGACGGTGCGCACCACACCCATTAGGTGTGTATATATCCATCCCCTTCACCCCTCTCCCATCTATCCGACACCCAATGAATGTTATTACTATATGTGTTAATACCAATTTGATGGTGAGTACATGTGATGTTTGTTTTTCCATTCTTGGGATACTTCACTACTAAGAATGGGTTCCAGCTCTATCCAGGATAATACAAGAGGTGCTATATCACCACTGTTTTTTGTGGCTGAACAGAACTCCATGGTATATATATATCACATTTTATTAATCCACTTATGTATTGGTGAGCACTTGGGTTGTTTCCACATCTTTGCAATTGTGAATTGTCCTGTTATAAACATTCAAGTGCAGATGTCTTTTTCATAGAGTGTCTTTTGTTCTTCTGGGTAGATCCCCAGTAATGGGATTGCTGGATCAAGTGGTAGATCCCCTTGTAGCTCTTTGAGGTATCTCCATATTGCTTTCCATAGAGGTGGTACTAGTTGGCAGTCCCACCAGCAAAATACTAAATATTTAACATACCTTATCTATAAAGTAGGTAAAAATTTAGGTGTTATTTCATTTCATGGAAGAAGACAGGAGCTTAGAGAGAGATTAAGTAAGTTTTCCATTATCAAATGTCTAGACAGTTGTGGAGCTCAGATTAAAACCCACACTGTTGTCTTGACATGAACACTATTCTTCCAGTTGGTCAATCTATTTGCTCAGCATTGGACCGCTTTTTATAGTTGGAAGAGGATAAAAATTACTAATTTGTAACTGTTTCAAGATTTTGCCACATCCTCCCTAAATTCACCCACTAATGAGAATTTTTCTTTTTTAGTTTCTTCCCCTCTGATATGGGAAATGTGGAGAAAACAGGGAAGAACATGCAACTTGGATATGGAAGAAACATTTCAAAGAGCTTGGAGAAAGAGAAATGGGAGAATTGTGGTATGAGGGGAAACCGAATGGAGGAGAAAGCAAGAATCATCCTTGTGACATTTAAAAAAACACAAGAAACAATATTTGGTTTCCTTAGGATTATTTTTGGTTGCCAGATTGTGTCTCCTCAACAATATCCCCACCACACCTCTGCTATGTAGGTCACTGAGAATAAGCATTGTATCATCAAGTCTAGTCATTTTTATCCAGTGAAATTTCCAGGGAGCTGGAGAATGCAGATTGGGCAGCCAGGGTTGCTTCCCAGGAGAGAAGCCTCTGGACTGGAGTCTGGCAAGCATATATTAGCAAGCACTATGCACAGTGGGGGTCCCCAGAGAAGTAAAGAGCTCCCTCTCCATGACCTCATAAATGCCAGAAGAAAAACAAAAAATTATAATATATTTGATGAGATTGGGTTTCTGGTGCAAAGTGGCAAGAAGATAAATTTTGTGTTCTGATCAAAAGTGCCTAGGCCTCATGTCAGCTCAGGAGATAAGGGACCATGGGGAAGTCAGATCAGAAATTTATAGATATCATTGAAGGATGCTGGATTGACACAAACTAAGACATTGCGATTGCAGTTGTGTTTATACTCACCAAAGTCTAGAGAGGTTTCACATGACACAGATTATCTTTTGGAATCATGGCTGTGACATTCAAATGAAGATGCATTCCCTTGTCACAGCTCTGACAACAGCATTCCATGACTCAGAATTGACCCAGGAGCGCTTCATCGTGAGAGCCACACTGTTGGATGTGAGTGACTATGTGGCCAGGATGGCCTACAGAATGTTGTAAGCTCCCAAGTGTCAAAGTACTCAGCTACAACAATGAGCCAAACTTAGAGTGACAATGAAGTCTCTATTCACTCACTGTAACAGTACAAGCAAGAGGTCCAAAGGAGAAGCATGGGGTCCTCTGTGTCCCACTTTTCCCAGAGGA
>VBSM01003143.1:25448806-25466057 GCA_008086735.1 Cheirogaleus medius
AAAGACAAGTAAAAAAAGCAGGCTGTGAGTAGAAACACCCAATAGTTTTGGCTGTAGGAATAGACTAGCATCTTGTGGTAGGTTGTACGTGTGTAGGAAATTATTTTGTCTCTCTCAAAAAAAAAAGATGATGATGAAATGCTAGAGAAAGGGCTGGAGTGACAAGCTGCTGTGAGAAAGCAGCTGCGGTGGGGAGGGCCACCTCTGAATGATGCTTCTTTGCAGATAAAAGTCAGTGACATAGGGCTTTGAGGGTACATGAAATGTGGCAGAAGAAATTCAACCTGCCTAGTTCACTTTGGAACCTACTCTGCTGCAATTGATCTAATTGCATTCCCCAGCCCTCTAGGGTTCCCTGCTAACATGCACTGATGATGTCAGCCCCTTGTATGGTTAGATTAGAATGCTGGTGGTCCAGTGCAGGAAGCTAAGGAGATATTGTCTTCATATCTAACCCACCAAGGTGAGTAAAAAAGCAACCTCTCCAACGCTCTGCAGATACAGAAGCCCCAGAAGTCTTCTGAGTTTTATATAGTTTTCAGAGACAGGTAGATTGGAAGCTATGTGTCCTTAGGATCTCCCAAATTTGTGGTTGACATTCTCTATCCTAAGCATGACTTGGGATCAACTACCCTGCCTGAGGTGAATTATCTGAATTATGCAAGAGGATGAGTGTAATAGATTCTTAAGCTGTAATAGTTTTCTGTCAACTTGTTCTTTCTCTTTGGATAATACACAAAATTTGCCTCCCCTAGGTTTTATGTAAAAATAAAATAAGGAGCATCATTATAAAAAACAAATTAGTGAAAAACTTTCTGTTCATGTCTTTTTTCCACTGTTTAATGGGGTTGTTTGTTTTGTTCTTGCTGATTGGTTTGAGTTCTTTGACGGTTGTGGATATTAGCCTTTTGTCGGATGTACAGTTTGGGAATATTTTCACCCATTCTTTAGGTTGTCTATTTACTCTGTTGATTATTTTCTTTGCTGTGCAGAGGCTTTTTAACTTAACCAAGTCCCATTGATCAATTTTTGTTATTTCTGTGCTTGCCTTTGGGGTTTTACTCAGAAATTTGTTGCCTAAGCCAATGTCTAGAAGAGTTTTTCCTATGTTTTCTTCTAGAATCCTCATGGTTTCATGCCTAACATTTAAATCTTTTATCCATCTTGAACTAATTTTGTATGTAGTGAGAGATAGGGGTCCTGTTTCATTCTTCTGTATATGGCTATCCAGTTTTCCCATCACCATTTATTGAATAGAGTTTCCTTTCTCCAGTGTATACTGTTGTCTGCTTTGTCAAAGATCAGTTGGTTAAGGGTAGATCACTTTATTTCTGGGTTTTCTATTCTGTTCCATTGGTCTATGCCTCTATTTTTATACCAGTGTCATGCTGTTTGGGTTACAAGGTTATAACCCTGTACTGTAATTTGAAGTCAGATAATATGATGTCTCCAGATCTGTTCATTTTGCTTATGATTGCTTTGGCTACTTGGTCTCCTTTTTGGTTCCAAATGAAGCATAGAATTATCTTTTTTAGATATGTGAAATATGACATTGGTATTTTGATGAGAATTGCATTGAATCTGTAAAACACTTTGGGCTAGTGGACATTTTAACAATATTGATTCTACCAATCCATGAGCATGGGATGTTTCTCCATTTGTTTGATTCATCTGTGATTTCTTTCATTGGCAATTTGTAGTTCTCTTGTAGGAATATTTCACCTCATTGGTCAAGTATATTGACCAAAAAACATGAAAAAATGCTCAACGTCACTAATCATCAGGGAAATGCAAATTAAAGCCACATTGAGATATCACCTTACCCCTGTCAGAATGGCTATTAAAAAGTCAAAAAACAATAGATGCTGATGTGGGTGCAAACAGAAAGGAATGCTATTACACTCTTGGTGGGACTGCAAATTAGTACAACCTCTATGGAAAACAGTATGGAAATTCCTCAAAGAAATAAATGTAGACTTACCATTTGATCTGGCAATCCCACTACTGGGTATCTACTCAAAGGAAAAAAGTCATTTTATCAAAAAAACACCTGCACTTGAATGTCTATGGTATCACAATTCACAATTGCAAAGATGTGGAATCAACCCAAGTGCCCATCAGTTAATGAGTGGATAAAGAAAATGTGTTGTATATATACCATAGAGTACTACTCAGCCATAAAAAGAAATGAAATAATGTCTTTTGCAGCATCTTGGATGGCACTGGAGATCATTATCCTAAGTGAAGTATCTCAGGAATGGAAAATCAAACACCACATGTACGTACTCTCTAATAATTGGGAGCTAAACGGTGGGCACACATAGGCACAAAGAGATGTAAAGTTCATTAGAAACCAAGAAGAGGGCATGGTGGGTGGGGAAGGAGGGGCAAACACTTACCTATTGGGTACAATGAACACTATTCTGGTGACATTATGGGTGCACTGAATGCTCCAACTTAAGCATTATACAAGGTTTTAGGCTATATATATATATATATATATGTCATCGTTTCTGGCTCATAACTCCCATAGTCCTTGTTATAATGTTGGGGTGCTTTAGGCGTTAGAAGACAAAATCTCTCTCTCTGACCTTCTCCTGTCCCCCTTTCACCTGCCTAAGGTGGGACTCTAATCCAACTGTAGGTCAAAAGACCCTCATTCCAGAAAGGGTCCTTCTCCATATCCTGGTGGAAGGAATGCTACACAGAGAGGCCAGGGAGAATCTGAACAGGCAGGCCTTGCTGGATTTAGACCATGTGCTTTTTGTCCAATCACATTTCTACATGGTTGTCAATCATGAAGCCTGCATAAAAATCCAAGAGGACTAGGCTCAGAGAGCTGAGTAGCTGAACACAAGGAGGATCTTGGAGGAGGGTGCCTCTTCTCCTATACCTCACTCTCTGCATCTCTTCATCTGTACCCTTTGTAATATCCTTTATAATAAATTGGTAAATGTGTTTCCCTGAGTTCTGTGAGCCACTCCAGCAAATTAACCAAACACAAAGAGGGAGGGGGTCATGGTAATCCCAACTTGAAGCTGATCGGTCAGAAGCTTAAGAGGCTCAGATCTGTGACTGGTGTCTGGACTGGGGACAGTTTCAGGGACTGAGCCCTCACCCTGTAGGAGCTGACACTGTCTCCAGGTAGATAGTGTAGGAATTGAATTAGAGGACACCCAGCTGGTGTCAACTGCTTGGGGGGTATGGAAAATCCCACATTTGGCCACAGAAGTCCTCTTCCGTGTGGATTGTTGTAGAGTATACAGGAAAGCATAGTTTGGGGAGTGTTTTCTCAAAGCAGTCTCCATGTAACAAAAACATTCATACCCCCTTTATGTTTTGAAATAAAAATAATTTAAAAACCAAAAAACTAATTAATATCATCAGGCAGGGTAATTACTTGTTTCTCTTTTTGAAGGATAGATTAGAACATGATAACTGGAGTTTGCATGATACATGATTAACGTCTCTATGTAATCAAAAAGATAAATATTGTTGTTGGGATAATTTTCTATGTTCTTGTTTCCAGACAGGGAATGTTAAAGATTAGCCTACAGATTGGTGCAAATGACAAAAGGTGGCTCTGGATGTGTATTAACTGCTATTATAAATAGTCCAAGTTCCTCCTTTGAAACCTAAATGATTTGCATTTAGTCGGAAAATCATTTGTTCCATTCTTGATAATTAAGATGAAAGGTCACATATTCTTGATTAAACAAACAAAAAAAATTCTTAGTACAGAGGAAGTTAGTACCAAGAAAATATTTTGTTCTGCAATAAAGCCAAGTTTTCCCAGAATTGGAGAATGAAAGATCCTTTAACCAAAAAACTAAATATCAAACTGCTGACATGTTCCCCCAAATCTAGGCCGTTGAATAGAATTAGACTCTTAGAAGCATAATCATAGCTCCCTTATGGTGTTTTCTCTATTTTGTGACATTCTCAAGCTCTTCATTGGCTCATCTTAGATGCCAACATTTAAGCTCTTCTAGTTTTTTCTTTCCTAACAACACTAGACCAAGCAGCCAAAATACTTTGTTGCTGTTGGTGGGAATGTAAATTAGTACAGCCACTATGGAAAAGAGTATGGAGATTCCTCAAAAAAACTAAAAATAGGTCTACTGTATGATCCAGCAATCCCACTTCAGAGTGTATATCCAAAAGAAAAGAAATCAGTATGTTGAAGAGATATCTTCAGTCCTAATTTTATTGCAGCATTATTCCCGATAGCTAATATATGGAATCAACCTATGTGTTCATCAACAAGTTAATGGATAAAGAAAATGTAGTACATATACACAATGAAATATTCATTCACAAAAATGAATGGAAACCTGTTATTTGCAGCAACACAGATGATCCTGGAGGACATGATGTTAACTGAAATAATTCAGGCACAAGAAGACAAATATCACATTTTTAAATTAACAGGTCCTTCTGGTTCCAAAGCCCATTTCCAATTTATTTCAGCACTTTATTCTGTAACAACACTCTCAGCCAATAAACAAATCTGAAAGATGTGGGTGCCCATTCTATAATCTTGTGCATGAGTGGGGATTAAGATTGGGGATTAAGCAGAGAGAAATGGAAGGTGAAAGGGGATTGAGGATGAGTAACAGAGGAGGAGAAAGTAGAGAGGGGTAGAGAATGAGGAAACTGGGAAGTGTGTCACTATGGCTTTTATAAACCATAAGTAAGCCTGGCCATCCCTGAGCAAAAATACACACACACACACACACACACACTCCCCTCTACTTGACTTGGCTTTTTACTTTTGTATAGGCTAAAAGCAGAATATCCTAAGAGAAGAAAAAAAAATGAAAGAAAAAATAACAGGCTATTTTGTCATATAGTTTGTAAACTTCAACATTTTACTGAAAAAAAAAATCTTTTACTTGATTAACAAATTTTATGCTTCATCTTGAATTAAGGTGTTTTCTGTTTTCCCTAATTATGAAAGAAACCACAGATGGATTAGTACCTAAAAACAATGCATTTTTAGCAACATTTTATTGCCCAATGTCTTATGCAAACATTTATTGAATGAATCAGTGAGCCCAAGCTGAGTAATAGTAATACAAACACACATGAACAGATATAAGCATCTTTTTTGTGCTGGCTCTTGGGTGGATATTAGCTTCAAACAGCAGTCTCCAAACTTTGCTGTACATTCGTCATCTGGGAAAATCCCAACAACCAGGTCACACCCTGTACTAATTAATTCACAATGTCTGAAAGTGGCAAATAGAAATCTGTATTTCTTAAAGATTCCTAGGTAATTCCAATGTGCAGCAAAGTTTGAGAACTACTGTTTTAGTAAGTTTTTAATGTGTGATTGAGGAAATCTGGAAGATAATTAGTCAAAATAAGTAAATATCTTCATTTGGATATATAATGCTCAGATTTCTAAAGGAGCAAGGTCACATATTTTAAAAAACCGGTCTTATATCAACACGCATTTGTTATGTGTGTAAAGGTAATTCCAAAAGAATGAATCATTCAAAAACCCTCAGGTGTGCAATAAGGCAGTTTGGCTGACATGATTCTTGTTGGAGGTCCAACAGAAGAGTATCCCCAAAATCTTGTCTTCCCATCTGAAGACAGGAGATGGAGAGTCATGAAAGGAGGTAGAAGTCAACGAGGAAATAAATAACAGTGGAAAGATTTTGAAAATCAAGGCACAGGGGGAAAATTATAAGTTTTTTACAGTCTTAGGAATTTAATAGCAGAATATAAGGTGACATGCTATGTTCTACACTGTCAACAGTCCCGAGGACATGACATTTGTATAAGCAAAAAAAGTAACATGAGGAAGCATGCAGACTCATTACCTGATTGCCTATTATTTTTAAATTCAAATTCTATTTTATTTTATTTTAAGTGACAATAGTTGTTTATATTTATCGGGTACAATGTAATGTTTTGATAAAAGTATACATTGTGGAATGATCAAACTGGGCTAATTAGCATATCCATCACCTCAAATATTTATCATTTCTGGCTAGTGAAGAATGTTTAAAATCTCTTTTAGCTATTTTGAAATACACAATACATTGTTATTAACTAAAGTGTCACCATTACTGTGCTATGCAATAGATCATCAGAACTTGTTCTTTCTATCAGACACAGCAATTTATATATGTTATCATGATTAAGCCTGCCATCGAGTCTATAAAGTGGGTATTAATGTCTTCATTTCCAGATAAGAAATTGAGGCCCAAAAAGGTTAATTTCCTAAGATGATAAAACTGTCAGCATTCAAATTCAGATGCATATCTGAATTTGGGATCCGTATTTTTCTATTGCACAGAGCTATAAAATATTGTTTTTCCTCTTCGTCCTCTCTCTCCTCTATGTCTCCTCGAGCGGGCCCACAATCTATGCCCTGTAGCAACAGGCTGTGCCTTTAAGAGAACAGGGTTCCTACTATAATTACTGACTTTAACAAACCGGAACCAAAAACATCTGTCCATGAGAGCTGAGTGGTATAGCTGGGTGGAGACAAGAATGTTGAAGAGATTTGATCTCTTACGTTGGAGGAAAAGCTTAGCAAAAAGCTGGCACTGATTTGAATGAGTTCGAATGACTGGAGAAAATAAAAGTCTGACATCAGCATCTCCCAAGACCTAAAGTGGTTTAGACTTAGAATGTTCTTCCAGAAACTAGAGAAAATGTTTGTTCCCACATTTCCAGAAACACTTAGGGAGGGAGAACGCGGTCTGCCATAAGCGGTGCTGCCTTTGGGACCGAGTCCTCTTCTTGGACATTTTTAGGACTTCTGCCACCAAGGCTGAAGTTGGGTGGGGACATCCTAGTGGCCTGCGGCGAAGAGCTGCTGTGACTCAATGCTGTGCCCTCTGCGGTTCTCCAGCTGCTCCTCTCACGTCCTCGACTTGCATCACTAGCTGTCCTCACCTAAGTGATCTGAAGGCTCACCAGACTCAGCTCCCTCTCCACTTTCTTTGGATTGCAAAACACTGATTATAGAAAAAACAATGCCCATTTCAATGAAGCAAGTCCATTCTGCCACCACAGCTGCTATCAGCAAGTAGCTGGCACCCTGCTGCTAGTCAGGGTACATAAGATGGGAGTGGAATTGCAGAAGCAGCTTCTTCACTTCAATAACTTTGTGATTTTCACTATTGTGATGGCCTTTGTTTCTATTCTGCTCTATGTTCCTGTGGTCACATCTGTTCTTTACACCAACTGGATGTGTTCCATGGCAGAAACTAGGATGCTGCTCTCTGGTGATAGCCTCTTCTCCCTCAACTCCCTTACTCATAAGACCTCATTTTAAGCAAATTGAGATTTCTAGTCCCTCTGCAGCTGCCTTTTCTCCCCAAATGCCACCCCTCTTCTGCTATAGGTGTGTAAGCCTTCTGCTAGCTGCATCGTTTTAGCCATTTATTTCTTCCGTCAGAATCTCCAACATTTCAGCTCCCTTTCCCTCCCTAAACATCCAACCTGCAAGTACTGAACCTGGGAGCCATCCAACTGTTTGCTTTCTCTCCTCTACAGCCACTTACTGAAATGCACACACACACACACGATTGTGGACATTGGTATTATTCTGATTGCTTGTGACCAATTTGAGTTGTATATTCACCACCACTTCATGATCCTCTGTGTGTGTGAGTGTGCGTGAGTGTGTGCTCCTTATACACTTGCTCTCCCATTCCTTACCATTCCTCATGGTGGATGTTTCCACCTTCAAGTTTCTTCCTTCAAGTTCTCTGCACACTTGGTCTATTGCATAACCACTACCATAGAGTCCATCAGGCAGAAACTGTCTATCTCAGCTCCTGTGTCCTATACTGCTCCATTAAAGTTTTCTACTCCTGAATTCATTATCAACTCCTTTTTTTCTGTATTCTCAGGACAAGTTCTGCTCTTCTCTCTGTCCCGGAAAATCTCTTTATCTGTCCTCTAGACTTTATTCCTGCCTATCTCTTCTTGGACTTTACCCCATTAATTACTTCATTTCTCTTCTGTAGTCAACTTTTTATCCAGTATTTTTTCATTCTAAAATTTTAAAGAACTCTTTTTACTCTACATCTCCTGCAGCTATACTTATTTAGCAAACATATAAGGTGCTTGTTTTGTGACAGGTGTTATTCCAAGTGTTTTATAACTTATTTGATGCTCAGAATGACCCTATTAAACATTACCTTTCCCAGTTTTATATTTGAGAAATCTGAGACACAGAGAAGTCAAGGAACCTTCCCAAAGTTATCAGTTTATTAATGGCAGAGCTGGGAATCGGGCCTGGGAAGACTGGCCAAGAGGTTGCAAGGCTGTTCTGTGCTCTCCCTTCGACATCTGCCTTCTCCTTTTACTTCCCAACCGAGCTTTCAAAAAGCAGACTTTGATTTCACTTTCTACACTGCAAATCATCTTCTGCTTCTGGAATCCTCTGAAATTATTACCGAAGGGCACCAGTGACTAATTGTCTGATAGCTTAACCCAGAGGACTTTTTCTTTCTTTCCTCCTTCTCTCTCTTTTTCTTCCCTTCTTTCTTTTTCCTTGGATGCATGGAATTGGATCAGTCATAATCCTTGGTTCATACCACACTCATTCTTGGTCATTAAAGGCCCATTTTCCTTTAGTTATTTTTTATAATATATTATTAAAATATAATCATGAAATAAAAGCTAAAGCCTCAAAAATTACCTATACCTAACTATGCCAAAACCCCACTTCATCCTCCAACTCCCTTTACCAAAGTCAATCATTATACTAAATGCTGTCTTCATCACTCCTTTATTTTAGTTTTGAACATTTTTTTAAAAAGAGCATTATGCTACATATATAATTCTTTTAGAAACTGTTCTTTTCAGTTAATATTCTATTGCCAAGATTGATGCATACTGTTGCATGTTAATTTATTTTATTAATTTTTACTGCTGTGTGATAAATAGTCCACTGTGTGAATATAACACGGTTTATTTATTCACTTTCTTACTGATGGACATTGGAATAACAGACATACTCTTGGCCTTATATTAGTACTGTGGCACTCAGTAATATTTGTTGACATCTTCTTCTTTATTTAAAATCACTTGTTCTCTGTCATTATCTTCAGGTTCTCTTCTATTCAGACCATTGTTTCGTTGATTTATCTTTCTTCTCCTGCCATGGAAATATTGATGTTACTCAAAGTTCTGTCTTTAGTTTTCTCAATTTCTATGTCATACATATGCTGATGTACCCATGGAAAGTGAAAGTCCATGGTAGCCACATGGGCTGTGAGCTGAAAGTTTCCACATCTCTACTCCCATCTTAAATATCTCTCTTGAGTTAGAGTCTTATATTAAACTACCCACCTGACTTGGCCTCAGTTTTCTCACTTGTAAAATGGAGGAAACAATAATATTCACCTCATGAGAGTACTGAAGGACATGGCCTATAGATTGTAGCATGCAGCTTCTGGAACAAGGAACACTTAACAAATGGAAACTATTGTCATTACTACTGTTCTATAGTTTAACATGTGTTCATGTCCCAGATTTGCCTTAACATACACAACAGAAACTTAGGGGTGTAGTACGGGAGTGCAGCTGAAGTGGATGGTCAGGGACCTCTGCCCCAGAGATTAATTAGTCACAGAAGATTGTCTATAGGCTCCAGTTGGCCCCAAATGGAAAAATATGAAACACACTGTCCTGTATCCAAGCTATTCAAGTCTGCATCTCAGAACAGTGGAAGAATCAAAAGGTGAATCTAGTCTTTTTAAAATTTCCCTAAGGCTCAGCCCAAATTTTAACTATGGATAGATAAGGCATGAGGAAATGCCAGCAGTTATACCTATATAAAAAAAATTGAGTTCCAAATGGAACTGGTTCAGATTATCATGATATTTCACCATGGTTTTTATACCCATGCAAAGGATGACTAAAGCTAAAGTGGGAAGTGCTCCCATCTTACTAGGTGCTAGCCAGGGAAGGTTATAGAGGATCTTTTCTCACTATGAAATTGATGTTATAAATGGATAGGCTACATTTATTACCATAGAAAGACTTATACATGGATAAAATTTAAAGGCACATCTGTTGTGCATCTTTTCTGACTTCCCAGGCAGAGGTAGCCCATGGGCTCTGGCTGGGATGCAGTATTGTGGAAGCCTAAGTTGGTGATCATTTGTCAAAGGGAGTCCAAAACATACCACTGCAGTGAGATGGAAACAAGAAAGAATTTGGGAAAAATATGCTTCTAAGACTTTGGCATAAGGAACCAATCAGAGAGGGACGCAAGAATTTGTAAGAATGTTCTGATTAGCATTCTTTCATAATATCAATGAATTGGAAACAACTCAAATGTCCAAGAATGGAACATACACTAACTTCCAGTACAACCTATGACTGAAAAAGAATTACAACCAAATGCTAACATGAAAACATGTCCTTGAAAGTAGTTATTGCCATGAGAAAATACTTATTATAATCATCAGAAGGAAGTCATAAAGCACAATGTAGAAAAAAATGATATATTTCAATCACTGGGGGGATACAGCAAAATATTAGTAATGGTGGTCTCCAAGAGGTGTGACTGCTGGTTATATTAATCTTTTTTCTGGATTTAAAATATCATTATTTATATTACTCATTATTTATATAATTTTATAATAAAAATATTATCTTCAAAATTAAAAGATGAAATAAATGTAATAAAGAAAAAAATAGCTGGGAAGAAAGTGAGTTTCCAGGCACAAAGCCAATAGACTGGAGAGAAGAAAGTCTTTTGAAAAAAAGAGCACAATTTAAAGAAGTAGAAGTTAGAGCAATTTCCGGTTGAAGACAGTACTGGCAGCCTGGAGCATGGTCAGAGAAGGAAACGTATGTTCAGATTATTATGCCAGGATTTATGGGGAATATCAGGACATAGAAGCTGGCTATCTAAAATTCCTATTGAAAAGTCTAGGTGGAGAATAGAAACATGCACATGTGAAAGTTAAACAACACTAGATAATAGCATACAACGGTACTGAAGGCATTTCATTTCTAGACAAGGAAGGTAATGATGGGATCAAGAAAGAATAGGAATGGCACAACATAAATCTGCCTAGTGTGGTTCATTCCAAATGCTCTTATAATTTTCCAGAGTTAAAATTCATTTGTCCAGTGAACTCACTGGGGAGGTATGTGTTTATCTGTGTATAAGTACGTGAGTGTGTGTGTGTGCGTACGTGCACTTGTTGGGTGATTATTTCCAAAATAGTTCTTTCCAAAGGCAGGGGATTAGGAGTATGGGCGAGATCTTAAACTGGTGTAGCTGCCCCCACAAAGCTAATAGAGCTCTATTTGTGCCAGAAAAAATAGACTTTAGAATAAAAATATTATTAGTGCTAAAGACCACCACTATATAAAAATGAAAGTTTTAAATCACTAAGAAGATACAGTGATCTTAAACATTTGGGAATCTAATAAAACAGTCTTAAAATATATAAAACAAAATGGATAAGGTTGCAAGAATAAAATTTTCAACTCACTATATAGGTGATTCAACATATCACTCTCAATTATTAAAAAGTTAGAAACATCAAACAGCAAAGATATAGAAGATCTAAGTAATATAAAAACCATCCTTGACCTACTAGGCACATGTAGATTTCTATATTTGATAGAGAAAATACATTTTTGTCAAGCACACATAGAAAACATTTAAAAATTGATCACACACTAAACTAGAAAAAAACCTCAACAAATTTCAAAGAATAAGTATCATATAGACCATAATTTTTGATCACAGCATAAGTTACAAATATATTTTAAATATGTTAATATAGAAACCTCATATATTATTTAGAAAATAAATTTATATATAATTCATGGGCTATAAAAGAAATTATAAAAAAATTTCAAAAGACTTAGTACTATATACTAATTTAAAAAGACTAATAAATTTTATAGGCTATAGAAAAAATGATGCTTTGAGGCAAATATGTGACCATAAATAATTGTATTAGAAAGCCAAAGAAAGAACTAAAAATTATAAGCTAATTGTTCCCTTTAAGAAACAAGAAAAAAAAACACAAAATAAGCTGCCAAAAGTAGAAGAAAAGATAAAATGAAAATACCAGTAGAAATCTATGAAACAAAAAATAAAGATACAATAGAAAAGAACAAGAAAGCAAAAATTTATTGTTTTTAAGACACTAATAAATAGACCAAACTCTGACAAGATTAGCCACACAAAAAAATAGAGAAAACACACATTAAGAAGATGAAAAAAGAGAGTATGTAACTACAGATACAGCAGAGTTAAAAAGATAAGGTAATATTATTAATAATTATAAGTGAACAGCTTTGAAAATGTAAACAAAATGAAATTACCAAAAAAGTAGAATACACCAGAAGTGACTTGAGTTGAAATATAAATGTCCATTTATTCCCAAATTGTTTAGGTATGAGATAATTTTCTTCCTACAATACCAACTCCAATCTAAGTCTCCAAAAGATAAGAGATGATGGCCTTGGGCCACTGAATAAAGAGCTGTCCACATCAGGTTGGTCCTAAGCAAAGTTTTGGAATAAAGATAGACATTCACCCTGTAGAATGGTCAGCAAGGTGAGGTGCTGGCCACTACTTAAGGGTGCTTCTCAGAGGAGTGCAATGAGAAGGAAAACCCATGTAGCTCCCCAGCTCCACACCTGCAGTGTCCTCAAATGGAGATCCTAAAGTTGATGGCTTTGAACTCAACCCTCATGAAGTTTTCCTGTGTTAGCAACTGGTGATATTTAGTTGCAGGAAAGTGGATTGTCTCTTCATGTTGACTACAGGGTTCTCCATTTATTCTCTCCCGATTTCCTGGAATCTGTCTCCTCTCTCCATTCTCCATTCTTGATCTAGGAGATGTTAGTGAAAGGAGGAAAGTTCTCCTATTCTTCAGATCTTTCAATTTTACCCCTTTCCAAAAGTGTTTAAATTCACAGCCCAGAGATGCTGCTACTGTGGTTTGACTCTGTAACCTTACCCTAAAGCAATGGGTGACACATGATGTACTAACAAAGGACAAGACTGTGACAACTTCAAGATCCTGAGGGAGAGGAGGTAGAGACGATAAAGATCAGGCCGAAGGGGACCATGATGGTGGTGGAGGCGATGGCAGCTGCCTGGCCTGGGGTGATACCGCCAGCACCGCTACTGCTGCTGTCGTTGGCGACCGCGCCACCAGTCGAGGGCTTGGTGGGCCGAGGCTGGCCTGGCTGCTTCTTGAGGGGCAAGAACTTGACCCAGCAGAGCAGTACAACCTCGGCTAGGAAGAGCAGCGTGCCGATGATGGTGGAGAAGGCCCAGGCCAGCTCGATGTGGCGGTGCATGCGCTCGTGGGGCGACTCCTTGACCGAGTTGAGGTTGTGTTATTAGTACTTTGGAATATCTTCCTGCCATATGCATATATAAATAGCTATAAGATATGTGTCGTGTGCTATAATAGAGGCATGTAAGACATTCATTTGGAACATTACTGGAAGAGCCAGGAAACATTAATTGATGTTAGTGTTTTAAGTCTCCTAATGTTCTTTAACTCTCCTAGTGTTTTAAGTCTCCTAATGTTCTTCTCCATACTGCATATTAGATCAAACTTTGAGATCAACAGAAAAGTTCAAGTATAAGACTGAGGGCCACTGGTTCACCTAATGCAGCTTTATCTTCATTATTTATTTACTTACCTATTTGTGTTTTTGTCAGAGAATTAAGAAGTCTGGTCTCTTTAAAACTTGCACATCAAGCAACTTTTTCATCACATACTTCTTTAAATGGATGGAACATCAAAAAATATTTATTTGAACAAATCTATCTGGGAGAAAATTCTCTTTTGGGAACTTAGAAATTAAAATTAGATTTAGGGGTTAGGTATTTTGGGAATCTTGATTTTGGGGGGTAAGTTTTTCCATTTTTTCAAAAAAATTTTGTTGATATGTGCAAATGTTTTAATGTTCTACACATGGAGGAAAAATGGAAATATCTGTTAAATCATCTTGAATGTTTTCTTGGCAGGGAGACAAAAATCTAGATTTGTTTAAGCACCGGATGACTGAGATCACTATTCATCTCCATCCCACAAATGTTTACAATTATTCATATTCTTTTCTTTCATCACTATTTCTAATCACATTCAGGAACTCAAAGCAAAGGGACAAAAATTAATTAAGAGACTTTTCTGTGCGATTATGATTGGAATAATGTGCCTTAGGAAGGGGAGAAGACGGGAGAGGTCTTGTCTTGGAGGTTCAGTAAGAGAATGGAACACTGAGAGCAGAATTTTTCCTAGAGCAAGTCATGTTATCCATAAAAGTTATCTAAGTTATTTTCTAGCCTGCTTCTACTCTTTCTGTACACAGCCATGATCTTCTATTTTCTATCAGGGCACAAAAATTTTGAAAAATGCTCGGAGTTCTGGACCCCATTCTTGAGCTCTTGCAGCTCTGCCTCCACCATGACATACCCTGCCATTCTTTGGGGCGGACTTCTGGAGTAGTTCCTTGTTCTGATGTTAGATCATTGACCTACAGCCTCACCCTCCTTCATTTTTTTTTCTTTTCAGTCTCAATGCTTCCATCCTTTTAATCTTGGATGTCCTCTTTTGGTTCAATCATTTCATGAACAATTCTGCCAGTAATGACTTTTGTTTGCTTGTTTTGGTCAGAACTGAAGCCAAGGCTCATTATGTGTTCCTCAGACAGACAGTGACATGGGCAAGGCCTGGTTCTGAGATGGCCCAGGAACAGATTGCACAGTGGTTTCAGACCCACCATGAGCCATTTCCAGCCTTGTGTGGACAGATACTTGACCATGTTCCAGGCCATGAACCACACCCATGAGCTGCCTTTCACATGTGAGCAATTGTTTACAGAGCAAACTGGCTCTAAGCAGGTGGTATGAACAATGCAAATGTATGCTGCTTCTGGAAAAAATAACTCATATCATGCACTCTACTGAATATAGGTCAGTTGTCTAGACCTTGGGATTAAGACAACTTGAAGACAATTTAAAAATGGAGCACGTTCCAAGTTCTAACTTGTTCTTTTATGGGCTAAAAAGTTAGGATGCATATAACAGCACTTACCTGATATAAGGAAGTGACATTGATTCTAGAAAAACGAGAAGACAATCTTCCTAAATGCACTGGATATGCTAAATGCTTAGGTGTACATGTGGTATGAATTTAGCATTCATATCCTTAACTTCTACAGTTTCCAGGTAGAGACAGTGTCTATCCATGACAAATTGCAATTAAAATTTTGAATTATGTGCTGGAAAGAATCACCCAGCTCTGAGAGGCTGACTCATTTCCCAGTCTGGGCAGCTTAAGTACCCAATAGAAATTAAGTTCTATGAGGACACAGCCCGATTCTATCTTTTTCACAGTTCTATCCTTGGCACCCAGCACAGTGTTTAACATGATAAATATTTGCTGGAAAAAAGAATGTATCTGACTTTGCTGTTTATTTATTATCACTGTGTAGTTCCTGTCAACTGATAAGTGATCTGTTGTAAAAAAACAGTCATAGGGGCGGTATAAAACTTGATAAAACTAACTTTTGTTGTGACGCTTCTCAGGAAACACTGAAGCTTCTTCATGAAAATGTGGCACTGTAGGAAGCTTTCATTTGGGCTTTCTATATTTATGAATTTGACATAATTTATTCAAGAAAGTTTTCCCCTGGATACTTCCTCTATGTTAGGTATTATTCTAGGAAATGGGGGAATGATGGTGAGAGCATAGACAATCTGCTGTACTCCAAAAATCAGCAAGTCATAGATTTCTTCTTAGTTTAACTTTACACCTGAAGGTTGTGTTTGTGTATGTGTTGGGTTGGGGTTAGAGAGTGAGGTATGTGCAGAGCTAGCAAACCTTGCCGAATATTGCAATTATCTGTTCAGAGGCATTGGGTGCTAGACGCTCATTGGTTACTAATGAGATTTAA
Source organism: Cheirogaleus medius (assembly GCA_008086735.1). NCBI lineage: Eukaryota > Metazoa > Chordata > Mammalia > Primates > Cheirogaleidae > Cheirogaleus > Cheirogaleus medius. The sequence goes on from VBSM01003143.1 coordinate 25,464,734, forward strand.
TTTCTAGAGAACACTGCATTTGTGAGTTAAGCCTTGTGGAAGCCAACTAAACAGCCCCTTCCTTCCTTCAGAGAAGGAAGAGAGAGGAGGGAGAAGAAAGAGGGGAAAAAGGAAACAAAGGAAGATTGGAAGAGGTGAAGGAGTAGGCAGATAGGAAGGAGGAAAACAACAGAGAAGGGAGAAGGGAGAGAAAAAGGGGTGACTATTTTATTTCAATAGGTCACAATTCCCACTCTCTCTGTTTTGTTAATGTTATCAAAAACTTTTGCATTATGCTTAATGAATTAGTATTACAATTGACCATTAATCTGGAGCAAAGCCAGAAGTCCAAGTGAAACAAGATAGTTTTGTGCGTTATTATTTCTCCAAATTGTTTCTTTCCCTCTTGGTTTTTCTCAGTTGAGTGCACAGTAGACTTTCCCAGAGGCTGTATCTCCTCCCAGAAGGGGTCTTCTTGCCCTTGGCCCTGTCTATTCTCCATGTCTCAGGAACAGCCACCTTCTTAGGAGGCCTCTGTTTGAACTCTCTGGTTTCTCCAGATATCCCCCAAACCTTTACAGCAAAACGAGCCTCCTCTCTGCTAAAAACAAGCAGGGTTATTCCCTGCCTTCCTTAATTCTTCCTCCTACTCCAAACAACCAGAAGAAACCCATGCTATTTTTAACAATAAATAACAATCTGCATAAACAAGGTATAACAGCAACTGAAATGTCAGCTTCTTAGAACTTTCAGTGCGTGCCCTGCCAGTTTGGGAAATCCATATGGTGACTAGGTCTATGGGCATAACCGATATGAAAGTAGGCGTAACAACAAAGAGGCTGTAATTTCTACCCAATGAGGAGCCATTTTTGGGCAGGCACAAATGAGAAATTGTCATTTTAACAAAAAATCAAGAGCGTATAAAGAAGTTCACACACATGGACACTTTGAAATGTGGGTTATAAGGGTGACCGGTTTCATTTTACAAAGTTTGTAGAAGCAGAGTAAGCTTTCCTGAAGTTTAGCGTTACATGGAACTCTGCCGTAGCCAGAGACTAGATAGGAAGATGCTTTATTTGGAGTCTGAGATGGCTGTGCTGTTTGTAGAAATATTGAAATAATACCTTACAGCTTGGTAGGTAAATATTGTCCTGAGCCCAAATCCTTCCGTCATCCCAATACTGTAGTCACCTCTCCAGGACCTTTGTCTGAACCCCCTCAAGATCCAGCATCTAAAGACATTATATCCAAACGAAGTGTAAAATTATTTTTTCCATATCTGTGAAGAATGAAACGTCCCAAAACAATAGATGTTGGCGTGGATGTGGAGAGATAGGAACACTCC
>VBSM01003143.1:25466157-25488982 GCA_008086735.1 Cheirogaleus medius
ACCTTAAAATTTGTACCCCCATAATTTGCTGAAATAAAAAATAAATAAATAAAGACATTATATCCAGGACCATGCTTTAGCACCATGGCCAGCGTCACATTGTCGCCTGAGCTAAACTGATTGATTGTAAAAGATATCTGAAAGTTGTCCTGAAAATAATTATTCCAATATGGATAGCATGACCAAAATATACAGAGAAGATACAAAGAAGATTGGAGGTAAAGGAGAAGCAAAATTATTTAAAACGAAAACAGAATAATTTCACAAAGTAATAGCTCTCACCATTTCCCACACATAAGGAAAGATGACGATGCAATTCCAGGGCCAGCTTGCATATTATTTGTGGTCTTTTGATAATAAATGATACCATAGATATACCAAGCTCTAGGCATAAATGCATTTCTGGTAAGTGAAATGTAAACAGAACTTGTATAAATTGAATCATGTTGTTAGTGTAAGAGAAAGATACTCTTCCTGGGAAGGTGTGGTGTCTTATTTATATTTTGAGCCTCAGCACCTAGGATAGTACCTAAAATGCAAGTGCTTGATAAATCTTTTAAAAGTTAATTAATGGGTACATGCTCTCATGAGTCAACCAGGACTCCAAAAGAACCTTCCTTGGATGCTTCTGACCCTGTATTTGGGTATAATTTGTTCAGATTGTAAGAAGTGGAGTGTGCTGGTATTTGGCTACAGGCATCTGATCTAAGCTTTCACTGCCGACATACTAGAAAGTGTTGTCATTTACCATTTAACATTCACAGCAACATGCTGAGCAAGTTGGGCAGAATGGTGAATCCAAAGTTGATGTAGACTGGACTCTGACCTCAAAGAGTTTATATTTAGATGTTTTATACCGACTGAGGTGGTTAAGTATGAACCAGTGATATAATAGTACTCAAAGAAAACCATTGAATTCCAAATTTCAACAAGTCTGAGTTCTCACCTCTTTACTAGGACTTTGATCTCAGATTCTCTTCAAGTATAAAGAGTGTCCTTCAAGCTACTTTAGGATGAGGGAAATCCAACAAATACAATGCGGAAACTCCTGAAAGGGGATTTTCTGGTGCATCTTTTATCCAAACCACAGCCATTAGTTAGGGGAAGAAATAAACCCAGCTGGATACACCCAGCCTGCTCCTTGTCCCAATCTTATTTCTGACCAGCCAGAAACATGATCAAGTGAAGCAAAACTTTATTTTGCTAGCAGCAATCGACCGACTTTCCTGGTCCTTGTTCCCCAAACAAAAAGGGGCCATGATTACCAGATCTGATCTTCAATGTCTCCTTCAGCTCCAAAAATGTGTAAGGCCATGATTTCAAGTCTGATTCCAGACAAAATTCTGATTAATAGGAATTCTGAAGTCTTAACAGAATCCTTTCCTGAATTAAACAACACTTATAAATGTAAAATAGTCACACTCAAAATAATTCATTCTCCAATTAAAAAAAAACTACACTGCATTTCTTAAAGTGAACTGCACCTCAAGAATAAAAGAGCTTGTTACATGTTATTCACACTTCTCCACTCCATTTCTAGCCCAGAGTTAGAAAGTAGTCAAGGAACCAAATTTTCTCTTTCCTTGAAAAATTCAGTAATATATGCCACCTTCTCTTATGGCTCTGCTAGCACCATTGGCTGATCATCTGAGCACCAACTGTGATTTTCTTCAAAACTCTCTTCTTGGATGTAACTAGTGAGGATGAATCCAAATGAAATTACCTTTATCTTCTGACCTCTAACTCCTGACCTCTACTCCTGACCTTCTACTCCTGACCTCTAACCAAATATTATGACCACATGTTTGGCTTAGAAAGAGGCTGCTATTTTACTCCTTAATAGCCCGTTTTTGCTAGAATGATAACAAGTGTTCCCAAGGCCCTGGGTGGTGGGACAACTTGTCAGGTGTCACGTGCATGGCTGTTATTTCCTTTCCAGGGATGTAATGCAATCTTAGCCCTTGAGTCATGCATCTTTTTTGAAACAATATTTTAAAATGTAAGGAAACAGATGGAAGGGTGCATGTCATTTCAGTAAATGCTCTTCTTTTTTTCGCTCTTGCCAAAAGCAACAAATTAGTCTGAGAGTTTCAGGCCAAAACTTTTACCCTGAAAGCTCTCCCTACCCTGCTTGATTTAGAAAAAAAATTGCAATAGATTGGCAGATGTTTAAAGCTCCAAAACTCTTTCCCAGGTATCCGTGCCTAGGATGCTGTCCTGTCTCTTGAGGCTATGATGCTGTCTTTAACAAGGCTCTGTTCCTTCTGAGTCAGACCCAAATATGATTTCCTGATAGCCCTGGTTTCCAGGACTTGATGGTGCTTCCTGGACTTACCCCACAGTAAATTGCTATATTTTCTCCTGGCTGTGAAATTGTATCTCCTTTCTCAGTTTCTTGAGTAGAGCTACACATCTCCTGGGTTCTTTCCCCACTACTCTGCTCTTTGGATATTCTTTGTAACACCCATTGCCCTTGCATTTAATGACAATAGCTACCATGTAGCTATTTCGTGAGAGAAAATTTAGCAATGAGATTAAGAATATGGGATCTGGAATTGAATTATCACATTTCAAAGCCTGGGGATACTACACACACACTATGAGAACTTTTCATTACCCAACCTGTCTTTGCTTCAGTTTCCTCATTCACTAAATAAGTCTAATAACTCTACCTCCCTCACAGGACTGGGTGAGATTAGCATGTATGATGTGTTTTGCTTGGCAGGTGGCAAACCCACACTGAATGCTAGCTCTGTGATTCGTACCGTGCTCAGGTACTGTGGTAGGCAGCCTCCACAAAGGCCTCTTCCTCCCTGCCTTCTGGTATTCATGCCCTTGAGTAATCTCCTCTTCTTGAGTGACCCAGTAACTCTAATAACTAATGCAAGGAGGTGTCACTTTTGGAATTAGGTTACAAAAGGGTGTGACTTGTCTTGAGCTCTCTGTCCAGCTCTCTCCTGGATTACTTACTCTGGGGGAAGCCAGCCACCATGTTATAAGACAAGTGCCCCAGAGAAGCCCACGCGAGTGAGCTCAGAAGCAGATCTGGCATCTGCTCACAGCCACATGAGTGAGCCTTAGAATCGGGTTCTCCCTTAGTTATGCCTGGAGATGACTCCAGCCTTGGCTGAAACCATTACTGCAGCCTTGCAGGAGAACCAGAGGACTGGCTTAGCTGCTCCCAGATTCCTGACCCACAGACCAGTGAGATAATAAATGTTCCTTGTTTTCAGCTGCAATATTTTGTGGGTAATTTGTTATAGATCAATAGATAACTAATACAAGTACTGTGCTAATCACTTCATGTAAAGTATCTTCTTTATCTTTACAACCAGGGTAGGAAACATTACTCAATTTATAGATAAAAAAAATGGAGGCTCCAATAAGTTGTCACTTGACCACATATAGCTAGTAAGTGGTGGACCCAAATCTGAGTACAAATCTTCCTGACAGCCAGCTTGCTCACTCCAATCTGTTCCCTTTTCCCATCAGTCCTTTCTGCTTTTTATTCATTCATTCAATGGACCAATCCATCATTCAATGCTGATGTGTGGGACACCACTCTCAGGGTGATAGTGATGAACAAGGGTCACGAGATTACTGCCCTCCCAGAGCCCCCAGAGAGGTGGGGGGCCCCAAATAAAAGACGTATAAATAATAATTACAGGTGATGGTAAGTGCTGTGGTCAAAAGAAGCACTATGGCAGGACAAAGATCAACTGGAGGAGTGAAGAGTGAGAATTAGAGGGTGAGTGAAACCCGGAAGAGTGAGGTTGAGCCAGTCATGGGAATCCTTTGAGAAAGAGCCACCCAGGAAAATGGGCTTTTCTCTCCTTGGTTTCTGACTTTTTGGTTTTTCAGTATATATTTACTGATTCTTTACACTACAACTTCCAGCCTCAGAATATGTATGTACGTATCTCATATATGGGTTCTGTTAATATTTATATTTACTATATTATTAGGAGTTGGCTCATGTGATCATGAGGCTGTGAGGTCCCCTGTTCTGCAGTCAGTAGCTAGAGAGCTGGTGACATAGTTCCAGTCCGAGTCCAAAGCCTGACAACCAGGAGAGCCAATGGTGTAAGTCACAGTCTGAGGACAGGAAAAGTCTGATGTCCCAGCTCAAGCTGTCAGGCAGAGAAACTGTGAGTTCTCTTTTCTTCCACATTTCTGTTCTTTTCAATACCCCCAAATGATTGGATAGTGCTCACCCAGAGTGGGGAAAGCAAGCAGCTCTACTCAGTGTGCAATTCAAGTGTCAATCTCCTTCAGAAAGTCCCACATAGACACACCCGGAAATAATGTCTTGTCAAATATCTGAGCACACTGTGGCCCTGTCAGGTTGATAAATGAGCTTGACCATCACACAAGCTTGGCATTTCCTACTTCTTAGAGTCATATTACATCCGTCTCTGATGGATCCATCCACATTTGCCTCAGCCCCTTTGAGGCTCTTCATATCTTCTGTTGTGCATTTGAAAATATTTACCCAACTTAAACTGACCACAATATCGCACCAAGCTTTGCTTTCTTTCTGTATGTGCCAGTCCCCCAACCTTGAATTAGAATTGTTTTTGAATTCATAAATGAATCATAGCTATTATGTAGTAATACTACAAATGTCTTCTTGCTCAATGCCTGTCACACAAGATGCTCTAGAACAACTTGTTAATGCTGATCAATGTAAAGATCTTTACTGTACAGTCATTAAAATCCATAATAAAGTTGGATTTGAATGTCAGAGAAAAATTCAAATGTTCATTAAGTAATAAGGAATAAATTCTTGCCCTCACAGATGTTATATTTGGGCTCTAGCTCTAGCTCTAACCCTAACAGAGAAGAACAGCATATTAATGAAAACATATCTTAGCTAATATTCCATTTTCTGAACATAATCTTTCAGAGTGAGTTCATAACTATGTGTATTGTCTGAAATATGAATAGCGTTCATTTTAATTGATTTGAAAATGTTATTAAGTAGGGCCCACCCCACATATTGAAGATGAGAAAGACCATGAGAAGCTGGTGGAGAAGACGGTAAGGGAGGAAGACAGGTGAGGACAGAGAGGACAGAGGGAGCAGGGGTCCAAGGGGGTCTCCCCATGACAGGCATACTTTGCAGCTGCAAAGACAGAAGAGGGGTTGTTTAACACAAAATGTGGGCACCTTTGAAACGGATTTTATGTATTGGCTCTTTTAAGAAACATTGGCACTTATTTACAATGTTAATATAATTCATGATTCTCACAGAAAATTTGCTTCAAAATGTAAGTTCAATTTCTGCACTCAGCATGGTCATTCCTTATGTAGTTATTAGAAACTTTTTAGCTTAAATTAAACCTCTCCCTGCAATATGTTCTGTGGGCTATGACGTTAAATAAAATGAATGTTGTCTTTAATACAAATTGAGACCTTAAAGATGTTTATAAACTAGACTAAAATGTAAGCAATCCAATCCCAAAATAACCATTGAGGTATTGCAGCTGTTTAAGTAGCTATATTAGGAGTCTACAGCTGGTCCTTTAATTGCTGCAATGCATGGGTTGGTTAAATAGGTCATTTTAAAATGCCTAATTTGATCTATTTAATTACAGCCTAAAACAGCCTTATATTGAAATGATGGCACTTTCAGTCTTATTTAACAAATTTGCGTTTACTGAGTTTACAAGTTACAAGTTATGTATTGAGTTTCCCATGATGAGATATCATTATTTGTGCACTCTCAAAATTCAAACATGTTTTAAGGGATCTCCTTTACATAAGGTGATTGTTAGGATTGGTGGCTGGATGTATTATATATGTTATATACATATTGGGGAGGGAGAGAGAGAGAGAGAGAGGAACTGGTTTACACGATTGTGGAGCTGACAAGTGTGAACTGTCTTATGCAGGTGGCAGGCTGGAAACTCAGGCAGGATTCCTATGTCATAATTTTGAAGCAGAATTGCTTATTCTCCATGAAAACTCAGTGTCTGCTCTTAAATCCTGATTGGAGGATTAAGAGCACATTATCAAGGGTAATTGCCTTTATGTAAAGTCAGTTGATTGTAAATGTTAGTCACATCTACAGAATACCTTCATTGCAACATCTAGACTAGTGTTTGACCAAACAACTGGGCACCATAGCCCAGCGAAATTGACATGAAATTAGCCATCACAGCGGGTCACTAGGACTAAAAACATTAGCAAAATACTAGACAAATGATATAAGCAAGCTAAGTACAAGGGAGGAAATGCAAAAACATAAGAAGAACTATTAATAAATGCATTAAGAATCAGAGAAATTCAAATAACAAGTAAACTATCATTTAACATGATAAACCAGCAAAATTAGGAAGCTGGATGATAATTGCGTGTGGGCATGGGAATGCTTTTATGTGGTTGGTGTTATTGGAGACCAGATGGCCATTCCAGGGAGCAACCTAGCATCCACGTCAAATCAGGTATACTCATACCCTATAACTCAGCATTCAATTCCTGGGATTATATCTCAAAGAAATATTCCCACAGGTCCAAAAGAAGATGTGTACAATGACATTATCTCAACATTGCTTGTTGTGGCTTGGAGTTGCAGGTGACTTGCAAGTCCCTGTCTGGGGCAGTCTAGAGGTAAAATGTGAGGGATAGAAACCATGGAGCTCTAAACAGCAACTAGGACAGGTGTATATAAGGCAACATGATATTTATAAATAAGTAAATACATTTTTAATAAATTAATGTAAACAAGAATAAAATGTCTGTAAATAGACCAATGATGATAATGATAATGTACTATAAAGTGAAGATGATGGCTACAACTCTACTCCTGAGATCCAACTCACCAAAAAATGACAATTAAAATAGAGAAAATCTCATGTCTGCTTGTGTGTCGAGAAATTTTGTGCAAAATATAGTTTTGGCCATACTAATCATCTCAGTTCTGATAGTCAAGATTTTATTATTTAAATTATTTAAAAATTTACAATGGGATAGTGAAACTTTAAAAGCTTTCAGCCCGAAATGGCCAGAGAAATCATTTTGCTTTTAGAATTGCCAAATCTTTTCACCTTGAATAAAATGAAGTGGCTAGTGGTCAGATTCACATTCCTCTGCCTATATTTTTGGAGGAAATATTTAAAGTTAGTTATTCCCTCTCCCCAGTCTGACTCTGATGACCAGAAGCTAGAAGAAGTGCTACAAAAAGACTGAGTCCTAGGCAGAGACCAAGGGTGCTGGGTGTAAATCTTGTTTATTCATTGAATGCTTTGAGGCCCCAATGCACCCATGCTGATAAAGTACAAGCCAAGCACCTAACAATGGGAGCTGAGCCCAGCTAAGGCTTCATTCATTAAAGCTTTTGAACTTCATATCTGCAGCAACCACATCAATATGGGGGGGGGGGTGGAACCCAGTTCTGGAAATCTCCCTTGCCAGTGGTAAAAAATTAGGAGACAAGCCCAAGTATTAGTCACATTTGCCAATTTTATCCTTTTACCTTCAAAACCAAATAAATTGATCTGCCCAATGCTCCTCTCACTTTTTTTGAGTGCCTGGTATTAAAGGGTGCTGAGAATGAATGGATGAAAAGTTAGATGTTTTTACTAGTTGCCAACTTAAAATAAAGCCATACAGATGCATGTGGTTGGGTACAACCACCTGCACCCAGGTTCTTGTCCCAGGGAGTTCTTCTGAGGCAGCTCAGACTACAACAGTGAATACAAAATACTCAAGTAGCAATTTTTTTAAAAAGCCCTTTCTCAGCCAACTATTTTTTATACCTTTTCTCTGGATCTTTTTCCTTTTCCTGAGCTTTAAGTATTTCACCTCTCATTTTAGCTCCATCTTTCCTCTGGTAAAGACCTCTCATACTTAGTAGAATATCTATAGAAGCCTGACATCCTCTTGTGAATTGCTGAGCCAGTTTGGTGCTGCCAGTCAGCAAACATCAGCATGTGGGAGCAGTTTCCACTGATCACACCTTTCTGGAATCACAGAAATTGAAAGCAGCGAGGAAACTGAGGCCTAATAAGGGAGTGATGCTGGGCCTTTTTTTTATGCTCTGTTGCTTCCACATCCTTTTGGATGCTCTTCAGATCTCTTTCTGTGGAGCTGTAGGACCAGAGACATCTCTGGTTTCATCAGAATTTCAAACTGAAAGAGAAAACAGCTGTGTTTGGGTTTCAGGGCACTTCCAGGAAGGTCTTGGAAATGCAAACCCCAGCCATAATAACTGAAGCAAAACAGTCTGTGCACTGCTGACCCATTGAGATAGGAACAAATATTAATAGTAAAAGGGCTCTTCATCTTATATTTATCTTAGGGGAGAGTGAGTCTTGTCCACAAAGTGATGGCTACTGGTTAGTAGGAATTTGGAGTGAGATAACTACTGAGGTGATGAAGCCCAGAGAACATTCAAAACCCACACACTTTGAAGTGCCTGTTACCGTATCAAGTTCTACTTCCTTTTTATACAAAAAGGCAATGATTGACCAAAAAGTGCATCTGACAAACATTCAGAAGTACACTTATAAAGTTCAAAAGGACACCTGGTATTCGATCTCAATTGGGAAATAGAGTCACCAGTGAAGAGTCAGGGTATTAGACTTTTTTTCTTTATTCTTCTTTCCTGAAGGCTGGAGGTGGAGAATGTTGGAGAAAAGGAGAAGCAAGATGTTTTCAGAGAAGGTGAAAGTTCAGACTTAAGGGAATTTGTCCCACTGCAGTCAGGCACAGCCTGGAAGTACGGGGAAGTTAATTTCCCTGGGGCAACTGGTGGGGTTGGGGTGTCCCTGAATGAATGCCAAAGCCCCCACCCACCCACCAGTGGACAATCTTGAGGCAGGTTTCAGACACTTTCTCAGAGGGTCCCCAGCAGGACTCAGCCCACATCACTTTCTGGCAGCAGTACCTCAAGTATAAACTCAAACAGTATTGGCTCTTCCCCTTTTCCTCTTTCACTTTCCCCTTTTTCTTGCTTGTTCTTTCTGAAATCAACTCCCAAATAAACCACCTGCACCCAAATTCTCAGACAGCTACTTCTGGGGCAGCTCAAACTAAGACAAGTGTATACAAAATACTCAAACAGCAATTTTACGAAACCCTTTCTCAATCATCTATTTTTTTGCCCTTTTCTCTGGATCTTTCTCCTTTTCCTGGGTCTCAAGTCTTTCATATCCCATTTCAGCTCCATCCTTCCTCTCTAATATTTCCTGGCTGGTCTGTGGATTTGTCTTAGGTTTGCCCATTTCCAGGAACAAAGTCCATAGAAGCAGTTCCCGCAGAACAGAAGACTTCCAGTGAGAATTACGTGTATTCTGAGCAGTCAGGTATCCAGGATCTCACAATAAAGAAACGATTACAGGTGTCTGTTGTTCAGTGGAGTTTACCCTTCTTCCCTCAAGCAATGAGGGGGATACTGATATTCTCCACTTTAGTAGTTGAGTAAAATCTGGACAACTTCCCACTTGTTGGTCAATAATTCTGTTTTTGGGTGAGTGATGGAAGGATAATTTGCAGTGCACAATGGAAAAAATGTAGATTTGAATTAGGTAGATCTGGTATCAAATTCTAGCTCTGTCTTTTGCTACATCCATGCCCTGGGTGTGTTACTTAATTTTTTGATTCTGGTTTCCTCATGTATGTGTAATCCAAATGAGATTGGGCTCTTTGTTTCAAAGTCCAGTCTCTGTGCAGAGAAACATGGTCAATTATCAACAGTAAATTTTTCCCTCAAAGAATGTTCAAAGGAGAATGCAACTTGTAACCTAAATCAATACTTCTTTTTTTTTTTAATTTCAAATATTAAAAGGGTACAAATGTTTTTGTTACATGGATAGCTTTTATAATGCCCAAGTCAGGGCTTTAAGTGTACCCATCATCCGAATAGTGTTCATTGTATCTGATATGTAGGTTTTTGCTCTTTCTCTCTTCTCCCCTCCCCTTCTTGATTTCTCATGATTTTTACTTCCCTCTGTGCACATGTGTGCCCATCAGTTAGTTACAATTTATTAGAGAGCACATGTGGTGTTTGTTTTTCCATTCCTGAGATACTTCACTTAGGATAACAGTCTCCAATTCCATCCAAATCACTGCAAAAGACATTAATTTATCCTTTTTTATGGCTGGGTCATGCTCCATGGTGTGTGTGTGTATGTGTGTGTGTGTATATATATATATATGTATACATATATATACCACATTTTGTTAATCTACTCATGAATTGATGGGCACTTGGGTTGATTCCATATCTTTGCAATTGTGCTACAATAAACATTCAAGTGCAGATGTCTTTTTGATAAAATGTCTTCTTTTCCTTTAGGTAAATACCCAGTAGTGGGATTGCTGGATCAAATGGGCAGGTCTACTTTTAGTTCTTTGAGAAATCTCCATACTGTTTTTCATAGAGGTTGTACTAATATGCAGTCCCATAAACAGTGTAGAAGCATTCCTTTGTCTCTGTATCCATGCCAGCATCTATTGTTTATGGACTTTTTAATAAAAACCATTTTAACAGGGATAATGTGATATCTCACTGTGGTTTTAATTTGCATTTCCCTAATGATTAGTTTATTACAGCACAATTCACAATTGCAAAGACATAGAATCAACCTAAGTGCTCAATGACCGATGATAAATAAAATGTGGTATAAGTTAAATTTAAAAAAAAACACATGTGCCGTTTTCCCTGCACAGTCTCAGTGAATAGTACAAACTATCAGTTTGTCAAGACAGTGAGTGGATTTGATCTTCCTCAGACAATGGCCCTCAATTTGGAGAAAAAGCCTGGCCAGATCCTATAACCCTTTGACCATGGAAGAGTCAAATAGATCAGAGTGAATATTTAAAATATAATTAACCTATTTTTCAGATTTCTAAAACATTTTGATTTTAAAAACTTTAAAATCCAACTTTAAAACAGCATTTTAAATGAGAAAAATTATCCTGTTTTGACCTTTTTATTAATTTTCTGGATAGTGGAATTTGGAATTTCAAAGCTTGTATGTGTTTTTTTGAGAAAAATGTGTTTGTGTTTTCTTGTGATGGTGTTCTTAACTAACAGAACTTGGAGCCTGTGTCTGTTTTGACAAAATAATATGTGCGTAGTTCACTAACATTTTGGAGTATCCTGTCCTTTTCAGGAAAAAAAAAGAGACACATATTGATAAATAATCAGTTTGCCTGTTCTCTTAAAGTTTTGCAAATAATACACTACATTCTGATCAATTTTCAAGATGCCATTTCTCTTAGAAATTCAAATTCAGCCACCACTTATAGAGAACTTCCTTTCCATAAAACATCATTCTGTTACTCAACATCATTTCAGGTTACTCAGTTAATTTCATTTTTATTGCAACCATGTGGTATGGATATTTACATTATACAGATAAGGAAACTGAAGCTATTGAGATTGATTTATCCCTCTAGAATTCTGACCCCAAACCTAGGACTTTTGCATCATAATAGGTAACCTTTAGAAACTGTTTTCTTTTAGAGAATTTCATTGCTGAGAAATCTAGGAGACAGGGAGCCATATATCATGCTCACCGAGACTCCATCCTATCTATGCTCATAAATCAGCAAATGTAGGGCCAGGACAAACTGGTATGGAGAAAGGAATATGGGCCTGAGAAGGTTACTGGCAGACAGAGAGAGTCTGCCAAACATTTCCATTCCTTTCTATTTAGGATGAGGGCTAAGCAAACAAAACAAAATCCAGTCCAAGTTTTTTTTTTTTTTTCCTTAATCAAACATGAGTTTGACTACCTTAGTACAGGGAAATTTAGCAGTCCTTTTTCATCTGCACAAGATGTTGATAAGAAGGAACAAACCATAATGCCCTTTTGTCCCATGATCTTGACCTTGGAATTGCTAAAGAATGTGCTCGCTTTTCTTTGCCACAAGCTCCATTGGAACTGAATAGGGGAGAAATTGAATTTTGTAAACAGAGTTCAGAAAGATGCACTTTGGTTCCAGGAAAGGATTCACAGTGGCTCTTTACTCAGTATGTGTTGAATTGGCATCTTCAACATCTCTGGGAAGCCCCAGAGTAGCTTGGAGAACTGATGCTGCATAAAAGGGTAATTGCTGTCATTTAAAATGATTAATGTGTGGGTTCTTCAAGTAATATTGTGAGAAGAAAAATATTTATTGAAAATTGGCCTGAATATTTAAGGAAAAACTAGACCCCAGAGACAATAACAAAAGAAAAAAGTAATGAACTTAACTCTTCTCCTATTAGGAAAAAAAGCAAGGAAGAAAAAAAAAGAAAAAGAAAAGATTGTTGGGATGACTAACATTATGTTATTTTTGCCTTTCCCTTTAAAAAACAAACAAACTGAGAAGTGAAATAGTGAGACCACTTAGATAAGTACAAAATCTCGCTCTTGAATCTCTCCTTAGCCCTTAGAACTTTAGCCCTAACTGGTACTTCCACTTCCAAATATCATTCTCCATGAATTCATTTATTTAAGTGCTTGTGTCTAGTGAGCCTTTTTTCCTTATATCTCTCTATCTTGAACTTGAATTGAGCAATGACAAGACTTTGGTTAGAAAAGTCAGCTTTCAGAGGCTTTTAATTTCCTTCTAGATTCCATAACAAACCCCTAAAAACTACCATAAAAGCTGATGCCAAAAAAATTTTCCCAGCGAGGGGTCATGGTTTCTGAATCTTAAGTCTAGGCCTATACTTCAAACAAAATCTTTCCTGGTTTGTGAATTTACTCCCATTTGGTTGTCCATTTGAAAATAATTCAGTAATTTGAATTGAACCAAACTGAAGTACATCTGAAGCGCAGCTGCCCAATAAATGTTTGTTGCGTGAATTAACAAATGAATGAATGTGTTTACCTGCTTAAACTTGGTTCTGTTTCTGAATCTGAGAAAAAAAAAAAAAAGGTTTATATTGACTCTTCCTCGGTTGGTCCAGGACTTGAATGCTTGAGATCTCAAGTTCATCAGGAATATTCCTATGGACTTTCTTTAATGAAGGAATCTTCAATATGCAACTAACCCTAAGAGAGCTTAGAAACTAATGTTCCATGAGTCAAATCCAGCCCCAAACACATTTTATTTGGCTTCCACAGTCTTTTAAATTGTTTTAATTAAACTTGACAAGCCAGGAGATTTTATCTAAAAATATAGGTTCTATCTCTTCTTGTACTAGGTCTGCAATTCTCCATAGCATCATACACATGGAATAGAATAGAAGCTACCTGCAGTAGACGAACCATATAGGCTCTATACCTTATTACAGCCCATGTCTGCCCTAAAAGGAATTGCCATTAATAGTTTTATTTGCACTGTTTGTTTTTCATATATCAATACATATTTTCCTTTATCATAAATTTAGACTGAGAGGTATAAAATTTTAGAAAAATGGAAAAGATCATATGTTCTTTTAATAAGAAAATTAATTTTATATAAAAGTTTAATCTTTTTTTTAAATCTTCCTGGAGTCTTTGGGCATTTGAGTTTACAAATCTTATTGTCTCTTTTCTGTGATGGAGAATCTATGCTTTTTGTTTCTGGTAGCTTTATAAAAGCCAGAACGGAGAGGAAAAACTGTTGTCTATAACATAAATCTTGTTTAATATTTTAACTTTTCCTAGCAGAGTTAAGTTGAATAGTGATTTCATGAGCCCAGATTGGGAGCTTATCAGAGACGGCTGGTGTGGAGGGCAAAAACTGGAGAGATGAGGCCACGGGTCAATTCAGACAAAAGTTCGGTCCATGGGGTGGGGACCTAGAGTTACCCTGGGGCTGAGCCAAGCTGCAGTCAGGCAGGAAGCCGAGGACTGGAGCATAAAAAATCCAACTACTAGGAGGGGCCAAGGCAAGAACTTACCAGAAGAATCAAGTCAAAGATCAGGAAACTTGAAGAAGAAAACATGTTTGGAACCTGTGTCCTGCTAGGGTTCAAGCCTTCAACACACATAGAAGCTTGAGGTCAAATTGTGTTTTTTGGCAACTAAACTTACCTTAAACTTTTTTTTTTTTTTTGAGACAGAATCTCCCTCTGTTGCTTGGGCTAGAGTGCTGTGGCCTCAGCCTAGCTCACAGCAACCTCAAACTCCTGGGCTCAAGCAATCCTCTTGACTCAGCCTCCTAAGTAGCTGAGACTACAGATGACCACCACCACACCTGGCTAATTTTTCTATTTTTATTGGTAGTTTAGATATTTTCAGATTTTTTTTTCTATTCTAAGTAGTTCTGTAGCAAACATCCTAGTAAATAAATATTTGATTTTTGTCTATCAGAACTCTTTTAAAATGTTGGTATAGAGAGTGAATACACTTCTAGATGTTTGATTCACATTGCTAAATTACTCATTGAAATGTTAATGCCAATTAACATAAGCTGCAGTATTATAAGAGAGGGCCCAATTCTCCTATCCTCACCAACACTAAATGGTAGTAAATCACATTTGGTAGTTTTCCTTAGTGATCTGCATTTTCCCAAGGCCCTTGGAAACTTTAGAGGTGGTATGTACAGTGCCACAGCAGGCTTTAGGAGACATTGCTTCACAGTGAATTCACCGCTAGTGTTTTTCTTATATCATAGTCATACGATGAGGTGAAGATTTTAGATAGCCCAATCTCTATATTTTTCTCTGCTTTCAACTTTCAGGCCAAAGAGAGAGAAACAAAAAATAATATTGATAAAGAATAAAAAGATGGATTATACCCCATAATAACTAGGGTTGGGAAAACAGTTTATTTACCATTGGTAGAAATGTTTATTGGTGTCACAATATGAAAGGCAATTTGACTATATCAGAATCTATGAGCAGTTAAACACTTAAAATGTACATATCCTTCAACAAGCAATTCCACTTTTGTGAATTTTTTGATGGGTTATTTATAAAAGTGCACAAATACCTACAGAGATATTTAGTGCAGTATTGTTGGAACAAGGAGATGAGAGAGAGAGAGAGAGAGAGAGAGAATGAATGAAACAGAGCAAAGAAAATGAACAACCACCAAGAAGAGAACGCCATTGTCATAGTAAATCCATCGCATTGGACACTGCATCACTATTTATAAGAAGGAGATACCATATGTATGAATGAATAGATACTCAAGATACACTGTAGTACTAAAAGAGAACATGAAGACCAATAGATGTATTAATTAGGATTGATTCAAATCTGCTCAAGATATCTACATGCAGGGGTTCAATTTCCTTTCCATATCATGATATACATAGAAAATTATAATATTTTATAAAATATGGGGGGTGGGGACGAGGGCTAATTGTTGTCTGAAGCAATCAACCAAGAACCTCTTCTCTCAACCCCCTCACCAGCCTCTTGACACTCCAACTCCAAGGGCTGAAAGGATCAATATCTCAGAATAGCTGTAACCCAATTGTGGCACTGCCTTGAAAAATAAGACTTTTTTTCTACCATAAGAAGAGATCAAAGGGGAAAAACTCAGAGAGTACTCAGTATGAATCACTAGGAATTCCATCTGGGATGCAGATCCCTTCTATATCTCTTCTCTGTGATCACTAACTTGAAACATTGGTCGTCACCTGGTGACAAGGTTCCATCTCTAGTTTTCAACTTTTATCTCAGGTAGGAGGGGGAAGGAAAGGTGAAGAGACAGGGATAGCACTTACATCAGGAGAGTAAATCTTTCAGAAATCTTCAGCAGACTGTTGCTTCCATCTCATTAGTTAGAACTGTGTCACAAGACCACCCCCAGCTATAAAAAGGTTAGGAAGAGTAGTGAATTGGGTACATGGCTGCTTTGAAAAAATCTGGAGTTTCTGTTAGTAAGAAAGGATAATAGATACTGGGTGGGCAACTGGCAGTGTTTGCCACAATATCTAGAACATTACTCCCTTATCTTGCAAAAATAAATTCATGTTTATTTATACTTGCATGTCTATACATGATTTCATGTACATATAGAGAAAAAAACCTAGAAGGAAATATACAAGAAGTAGAATTCTTGTTGAGAAGAGAGAACTTCTGTTTTTACCTTATATATGCTTTTAATTGCTTCAGCTTTCCTACAACGAGCATTTATTATTTTTATAACAATAACTTTACAAATAAGAAGTCACTCCTAAAATAAAAGAAAGCAAGGAGGGGGGAAAGAGTTAAAAGCTACTGGGATTCCAAATTCAGATACTGAGATGGTATCTCTGTCATAAAAAGAATGAGAACCTCCTACTCTGAAGTCATTTATTTAGCACAATAGTTCTCTGAGCAGATTAAGTAAAACTTCAAGAAGCAAATCTCAAATCTTCAAGTCCTCGTATATCTATGATCTCCCAAGTAGTTCAAAGAAAAGATTGAGTCAACCAAAAATACAGGAAAAGCTCAAATCCATCATCCACAATTTTCAAGTGTCCACCAAATACTTATACCATGCACATTCCATGGGAAAAGAAAGGGCAAACAAAATGGCAACAGATCTCTGGCTTTAGCAAGCAGCAGAAATGTTGATGACAAGAAACTATGTGAATAGGATCCGTACTGGATAGGTCATACTATCAGACACATTGTTATTTCTATGGTGTGAAATGAGATGTGACATACGTATGATATGAACAATGAGACCAGTTAATATTTATTGAGTGCCTATGAGGTACCAGCCAGTATGCCAAGTACAATGCATAACTCAATTTACTAATTGTGGTTATTATTTTCATCTTATAGAAAAGGAAACTGGGAGGAGGTGACTGACTTGCTGAAGTTCACACAGTTAGTAAGCGCAAATCCAAGATTTGAACACAGTCTGTCTGATGGGAGAGCCAAAGTTCTTGAATGTTATGTTCTCCTCCTCCTTCTCACTCAGTGAACCTTCTATACAATCCAGAGCTAACTCTGCCTATGCTGAAATGTCCCCAAAAGACTCACTCCTTTGGTCAGACAACAAAGTTGCCGGCCTTTTGTGTGGAAGACTGATGCTAAAATATTCTTACAACTTCTCAAGAGAGCAAGGCCTCATGGCAAAGGTACCAGAGGGATTCATCAGACACAGAGAGCTTGACTTAGATTGGGTAGGAAGCAGGCCAAGTTCCATGTTGGGGGTGCCTTAAGGAGCATGCAGTGAGAGACAGTCATCACAAAGCAGGGGTGGTGCTGGGAATGTTGGTGGCAGCTTATGGACCTAGGCTTGAAGCTGAGGAAGGGGCCCTTGAGGGAGAGGAAATGGTTGGTTCCCAAGGACCAGGGCTTAGTTTTGTAGGGAATAGGCAGGGCAGGAACTGTTCCCATCAATCTCACTCCTCCTTTCTCTGTGAGGAAAAGGCAGTGGAGAGGGTAAAGGGGGAGAGTGAGTCAAAGAGCTGCTGTTGTCGTATGTCTGTACTTTTTACAAAATATTGAGCTCATGTCCATGGGAGTTTGATTCTAGATTCTGAAAATCACTTGTCTGAATCCACTTCTTCAGGGCCAGAGTTACTAAGTCTATCATTTGTTCAGGACTACCTTTCCAGGTGGATTCATCATTTACTTACATCACATTCCAAAAAATTATCCCTGAGGGATTTGTCTGGAATGGCATATAGATTTGATACATATAACAACTCCTCTTAATGGGTACAGGGAGCTGGTGGACTAGGTTGGTAAACTGATTCCTGCTCTAAAAGAAAAGAAGGCTAGGCTAGGTTATCCATGTCCATTATGAAAGTGTGCAGGGATAAGCACCATATTTCTGATTCTGGGTCATATGTTCTTATTGCTTATGGTGCTAAATTAGAGAAGGCAGAAAGATTGATGATAATCATTAGGAAGTAATTAGAGGTAAAAACTATTTGGAAAATCTTAGCAGAGAGCTCCTGACTGGACATTGGTTGGCTGGGCCTAATAACGTCCTGATCTATTTCTCATCCTCTGAGGGATCCTTCTTCCAGCCTTAAGTGTGTGTCCTTAAGTTCCTCTTGATTTTTCCATAACTTCACCCTCACCTTCACCCCTACTATTCTTCTCTCTCCTAAGAAATTTTCTTTCAACAAATGCATTTAGATGGAAGAATTGTAACTAATAATAATTTATTAATAATTTGATTCAACACAATGTATTGAGTGAGTGCTTAGTTCAGTTGAGGTCAACCAAATTTATTTAGTTATAAATTTTGAAATGTATAAACACTCACACAAAGTACATGTATGAGCAAAAATGGAAAACTCTTTCTACCACTAACAGATAACTTTATCATTCATTAAATGCATCCCTTGTTTTTCCATTCTTGAGATACTTCACTTAGTAGAATGGGTTCCAGCTGTATCCAGGAATATACAAGAGGTGCTATATCACCATTGTTAGTACTCACCAGCAAATTGGTATTAACAGATCAACACCTAAGTGGACATATAGGAATAACATTTGTCGGGTGTTGGGCGGGTGGGAGGGGGGAAGAGGGGATGGGTATATACAAACATAATGAGTGAGATGTGCAACGGTTGGGGGATGGTCATGCTTGAGGCTCTGCCTCGAGGGGGGAGGGGTGTCATGGGCAATATACATAACCGTAATATTCGTACCCCCATAATATGCGGAAATAAAAAAATAAATAAATAAAACATAAAAAAAATAAAATGTAAAAAAATAAATAAATGCATCCCTTTAAACTTTGAAATAAATAGCCTTGTGTATACAAGCTTTTGAAACTTCCCTTGTTCTTAAACAGAAGCTGTTCTATAATGAGAGTGCTTATCACGTGCTAGACGAGAGGAATATAAAAATAAATAAAAAATAGTCATTTCCCTTGAGGATCTCCTACTATAAATCGAGTATTTCAACATGTAAGATGAAAAATACTATGATAAAAGCAGTCAACAGAGGGATGACTTATCAAGAGCGGTGAAGGATCTGAAACCTTTACCCTCTCAGAAAACTAATAAATTAGTCTAACACAATTTTATGGAAGCTGGCAAAAGACACAAGTCTCCCAGATCAAAGACAAAGGACTCTATTACTCATGGCGCAAACATGAGTATCCTGTTTGCATCAGTTCCCCTTTCCCAGCAATTCCTGCAAAAGTGATACAAAAGCGTTCACGTGGATGCTGCACAAGTGGTGGGTTTGCTTCACAGCTGAGGACCACTGAGCTTAGGAAGCCTGTATCTTCCATACTCTACCATAAGCAGACCTGCCATTTTCTTCAGAGGGAGATGTTACATCTATCTCCCAAAGTTGTTGCTATATAAACATCCTTTCAAAGACAGAGAGGAACAAAATGGACAGTTAGGGCCTCACTCACAAGACATGCAGAAGCACAAGAGATCCATGGAGAATTAGCTCTGCCTGGAAATTAAGAAGGGCTTCCTAGAGGAGTTGCCTAATTTAAAGCACGAATAGAAATTCATGATAAAGAAGAAAGAAGTAGGAGGGAAAACATTTTAGAGGGTGGAAACTCAGGGAGAAAAGATGTGGAGATAGAATGAGGAAAGTATGAGCACAATGTGGAATTACTAGAGAGTAAAGTGTTGTTTTCAACTTCAATGATCTGACCAAATTTTGATCATTATGTAAATTTATTCTGGCTATTAACTGATGCCATAGTGATCACAGTGGTGATTGTGAGATGAATCATTGAGCTGAACACACTGAGTTGTGGAGCACAGACCAGAATACAATCTTCTGGGATGAATATGTTTTGCCTTGTAATGCTGCACAGAAGACTGTCCCAATGTCCACCCCAACTTCTCACGACAGCAGTGTTTACACAACACCCTTCCCATGGTCCCCAGAGCCTTCAGCTCTGTAAGCCACTCTATGTAGATCATGGTCTGTAAATCCTTCATCATCCTGATCTTTTGCTGGACATATCCCAGAAGTCATCTACAACTGGACACAATTTTTCATTAGTCTTGAGTCCATCTTTTAAACTATTAAAGATCCAAATGGCTATATATACCGATTGCTTCTGGTTCTACTAGAATTAATGTTGTCAAACAACCAGCTGAGCAGTAAAGATATCATCCTACCAGCCCGATTAGTATTATGTGTGGCTTTGGAACTGATTTGGCCCTGCCAAGCAAGGTGTTGGCCAGTTTTGTGCAAATAATTTTTGGTAGCGTGGCAATTCTGGTTGAATTGGGGTTCGCGGACCATCTGTAGCAACATAATGGGCAGCAGGGGAAGACTTGTGATTGTTAAATGCAGATTCCCAGGTGCTACTGCTCACAAATTAGTCTTCCTACAAGTGGGGCCTCAGAAATCTGAATTTTTAACAAATTTCTTCAGTGGTTTTTATGTACTCGATTATTTTTATGCACTCAAATATTAGAAAACTCCTGCTTACGAAGGTCCTTAAGGAATGAGTCATTCTGTTCTGAAGGAGTTAACAGACCTTTCTTAGGAACTGATGTGCTTCCAAGACCTTGGGAGGAATTTCCCACAAGCCCTTGCCAGTGGTCCTCCAACACACCCTCTGAGGAAAGGAGAATTAATTCTTCATATCTCACTATTAGGGGGAAGGTGGCAGTGGAGATTGTTTTCTCTTATTCCGATGGTGGCTCACACAAGTGACCTGGAAGTGCAGCCCACACTTCTGCAGCTTGAATGTGGTCATCCTCAGAAGGTTCAAATGGGTTGAGAGTCTCTGGGCAAGGTGTACACAGGTCCTAGAGGTGAGCAAAATACAGTGTGGTTGGTGTCCAGAGAAGGACACTGACAATAAAGTGTGGGAACACCAAAAATTAGACATCAGGCTAAGTGTCATGAAGGTGATAAAGTACAGTGAGGGAAGGAATAAAATAAGAATTGGGTTTATTTTCTTTCAGAGGCAGAGAGAAATATGTCTTGAGAATCCCAACAAACAAAACACACATAATCTATGTGAAACTAAAAGGCAGGAAAATGCCTGTGATACACCCTGAAATAAACATTTTACATTATAGATGATTATATTTAATACACTATGTCTTTTAGCCTTCACAATATTACTCTAAATTAGATACAATTACACCTGTTTAATAGGTGAAGAAACTGAGACTCAGAGGGTTTAGATTATTTATTTCTTTATCCCACAAACATTTCTGGAGCACCTGCCAGGCCTGGCATCAGGGTCCTATAACCAGTCAGTGGCTGAACCATAGTTTCAGACCAGGCCTCTGGCATTAGAATAAAGGCTTCCTGGGATCTTTGCTGCCAAGTTGCTCACAATATGGTTAAAAAAATAAACAAATGTAAAAATGTAAGTTACAAGGCACTGCATAAACTAAAACATAACCCTTATCCCCCAAAAGTACACAGCAAACTTCCAAATGAACTATATAGATTAAAAATGTCAAAGTCTGTAGTTTTGAGGGCCTTAAAAGGCTTCATACAGAAGTATGAACATGAGATGGACTTTTAAGTATTCATAGGATTTAGATATGGTCTCAGGAGTAGGGACCATTTTCTCTGAGTTAATACAGAAAGTTTAAAAAGAACCCATTGATTATATACATTAAAAATACCTCAACCAAGCAATATATATTGATTGAAGATTTACAATGCGCACAACTTCTTAAATCGCTGAGCTCTGGAACTTCAAAATCATGATAATACCCAACCTCTTAATAAAGAATTTATGATGCAGTTGGAAAGATAACATGAAATTATAAAACTATTGGTGGTTAGTGATGACTTAAGAGCTTTATGGAGTTATGTAATAGACCTTTTAATTGTCAAGGAACATGATAATGAATGATAAGGAGATGGTTGTTTAGACACTGAGAGCCAAAGGAATTAGAAGAAAAGTAAATTTGAGCTCTTGATGATTTAGAAGTTCCAGGAAGAAGAAAAAAAAAAGAAACTGAAGAAAATCAGTGTGTGTGTGTGTGTTTGCACCTCTATTGTTTTGCAGGAAAGGTAGACTTAAGGTTTTGTTTTAGTCTTTCTGTATTTTTTTTCAAGTAAATGATTTCCTGACACCTTAAGAGGAAACTCATGTGATAGTTTTCCTTTCCTCTTAAGCATACAAATTTCTCTTAAGTTCCCATTTTTTAGAGTTTTGTATTGTAATTATCATTTTTATTTTCCCGAGGCTGTAAATCTTAACTTCCTACTTGATTCAAGGGAACAGTGATAAATTCTTAGAATGGAAGTTTCTGTGTAAGTTTTTTATAGTGTTTTATTTCCTGGGCATATGTCTTAAGATGTTTTTTATTTTATTAAAAATATGAAACAAATATGACAAACTACTGATATTTGTTACTCCTGGGTAATGGAAAGATAAATATTTTATTGTTATATTATATTGTTTAATGTTGTAATATACTTCTATACACTGTATAAATATGAAATATATATATAGTATTGTATTATATTTAAATTTTTCAAAATAGAAACAAACTTTTTCCCCAGTTACAGTAATCTCAAATTCTTCACACAAGAAATACTGCTCACAGCAATGTCTAGCATCCAGCATCAACAAATGAGGCAAACCTCAGGATAACTTAAACTCAAAACAGCAAAGAGGAGGAAGGCAAAAAAAATCAACTTGGGCTGACAGTTGCAAAACCCTTTTAATATAAAAGGGAAAGCAAGGTTCCAGCTGCAGTTTAACCAAATCATATTGTATAGGTAAAATGTACCACCAGATAACAAGAGGAATATATACTACCATTCACTATGTTTAGTTATCCCTCTTCCCAGCTCTCTCAAACACATAAGGCATACATCCTCAGGGAGATATTTAAATTGCAAGTTAAAAAAAGCCTTTAAGAACTGAAGACATAAAGTGACTTGCTGCATAATAGTTTTGGGGCTCAGCCTTTGTAGAAGTGACTCTCAAATCATAGCATATAAGGTTTTCTCCTATTCAAGCAGTTGGACCTAGATTCCCATCAGAATTCACAATTGCAAAGTTGTGGAAACAACCCAAGTGCCCATCAATACATG
>VBSM01003143.1:25489082-25511992 GCA_008086735.1 Cheirogaleus medius
AAAAAATAAAAATAAAAATAATTTTAAAAAAGAATTATTAATGAAGTGTTTCCATTTTTGGAAGTTTTAAGTCTTGAGGGCAATGGAACTCTTTTTCTTTTGATAGACTTTGTTTTTTAGAACAGTTTTAGATTTACAGAAGAATTGGGAGGTTAATACAGACTTCCCATATACCTGGCACCCAGTTTCCTCTATTATTGATGTTAACATCTTACACTAGTATGGTACATTTGTTACACTTCATGAATTGTTACACTTAAATATTATTATTAACTAAAGTCCACACTTCATTCAGACTTTCTTAGTTTTATCTAATCTAAGGATATTAGACAAATTTAAATATTTGAATATTAATAGGGTTTAGAGAGGGTCTCAGGAATAGGGAACATTTGCCTTATTTTGTTGCAGAGTCCCATCTAGGGTACCACATTACATTTATTTGTCATGTCTCCTAGGGCTGCTGTTGACTATGACAGTTTCCCAGACGTTCCTTATTTTTGATGACCTTGACAGTTTTGAGGAAAACTGGTCAGCTATTTTGTAGAATATTCCTCAATTGGCATTTGTCTGATGTTTTCTTATGATGAAACTGGGTTTGTGGGTTTGGAGAGGAAGATTACATAGATGAAGTGCCATTCTCATCACATTATATCTAGGGTACACACTGTCAACATGTGTAATGACTTTAAGGTTGACCTCGATCAGCTGGATGCAGTAGAGTTTGTCCAGCCCCTTCACTGTACAGTTACTCTCTTCTACCATCTCCATATGGTATTCTTTGGATGGAAGTCATCATGTACAGCCCATATTTAGGAGGAGGGAACAATTGCATCAATCATTTGGACTTTTTCTGCATGGGAAATTTGTCTCTTTTCTCTTATTTATTCATTCATTCAATTATCTGTTTATATTAGTATTATCAGTATGGATTTATGGGATAATTTATTTTCTGCTGTGGATTATAATCCAATACAATGTTCTTCTATTGCTCAAATAAAACTGTTGCTCCAGATTTGGCCATTGATAGCTCTTTTAGTTGGTTTCTGCTGGGCATATATTTTTATAGAAGTATGACTATCTTATATGGCATTCAGAATATTACACATATCAATTTTTTTAAATGTTAATTTGTTCAGATTATAAAAGTGAAACATGCTTATGAGAGATAGTTTTAAAATGCATAAAAGCTAAAATTATACAGAACACACAAATCAGAGTTAACATTTTAACATGTTACCTAATGTTTTTTACATGCATATTTAGATATCTTACTGATCATTTAAGCTTACTTAATACATTCTTTGGTCCTCTAAGGAATGCAACATGGAAAAAGTCTTGGTAGAGAGGAAATTTGTCTCTGAATGATTCATTAGTTTCTTCCCAGTTAAAAAGAGAAATAGGGTCATCAATGACTCAAATCATTTAAGAGAACATTTTTATTTTAGAAAATAATCTTGGAAATTCCTTGGCAATTAATATGGTTATCATGCATCCTTTTTTTGTAATTCAGACAGACGAATAGCTAAAGGTATAAAGTGCTAAGACATTGTTGATGTACAGCTCAAATCATAGCATATAAGCATACTTAATAAAATTTAACCATTAGGGGCTGTAGCACATGACTTTAATCCTAGCACTTTGTGAAGTTGAGGATAGCTTGAGGCCAGGAGTTCAAGATCAGCATGGAAAACATAGTGAGACCCTGAAAAAAAACTTTTTTTTAATTAGTAGGGGCGTGGTGACAGGTGCCTGTACTCCCAACTACTCGGAAGGCTGAGGCAGGAGGATTGCTTGAACCCAGGAAGTGGAGGTTAGAATGAGCTATGATTGTGCCATTGCTGTACTCCAGCCTGGCCAACAGAGTGAGAGATTATCTCACAAAAAATTTAAAAAAAACAACAACAACAAAAAAACCACATTTCCCAGTATCGAGAATAAAGCAGAAGAGAAAAAGCTGAAGAAGACACTGCATAGCCAAACACTGGAGCCCAAACTCTGGAATCTTGCTAGCGGGTCTGGAATTTTGAGTTTTAAAATGACAGTGAAGATAAAGACCTGTAATTCATTTGCATTCTCTCAATGCTATTCATGAGTCCTTTACTTTGATCAATATTTTTGCCACCTTTGAATCATTTTTTTCCCTAAAAAGAGTACTTGGGGTTGTTATATATTTTGTGTCCTTGCAAAATCATTCAGACTAACCTTTTGTTTTCATTATAAATGAAAGATGATTTACTGGGGAATAAAATGTATAGGACATTATTTTTCTCTTTTCAATATTTTTAGGCATTTAGTGTTGATGAGGTCAGCCTGATATTTTATCTTTTTTTAGTTGGTAAAAACTTTCCCCTGGCTGGATGCTCACCCTTTAATTTATGAAGTTTGCCAGCATAAATTTGGATAGAGATTCTTTTTATTGCTAATCCTATGTTTCAGCTGTTTCTCCAAATTGAGAAAGTTTAATTCATGCTTGCTGTTACTTTGATTCTAATTGTAATTGTTTCTGACTTGAAATTCTTATATTTTTCAAATTGGAAATTTAGTTTCTGACCTCTAGTTTTTGTCTTCCGGGGCAGATTTCAAGTTTAAATAAACTATTTAAAGCTACTTGAGTTTTAAATTAATAATCAGTTTATTAAAGTAAAAATTCTAGAAATTTGGTGTGGTTTTTTTAGCCTTTATGTCTTTTGTCAATCTTGTAAATTTATGTATTGAGTCAATGTTATATAAATAAGAATTGTTACTTTTGGGAGCAGCTTTGATTAATGTTCTATCACCTCAATTTAAACATATTAACTATTTATAAACTTAGTAAATTAAATCATTTAAATATTTTAAATGCATTTATAATTATTATGTTCAATTTTCTTGTTAAATACTTCAGAATTTACAGCTCCATCAAGTTTTCTTAAACAATCATATATCTAATAAATTAACTTATCAATAATGTTAATCTCAAATGACCTTAATATACCAATACAGTACATATATTTCAGCAAATTATTTTATAACATTTAACTTAAATCTGAAACTCTAAAATTAATTACATAGTTTATTAGGAGTCACAAGGTTAATATGTCAGAATCTCTTAAACACTGCAAACACTTTAAATTCAAATATTGGGAGATTATGTACCGATTACAAAACTTATTTTTAGACATACCACACAAATGGTAAATCTATAAGTTTGATTTGTATTTTATTATTAACTTTCCAGGGATGGAAAACTATTTACATTAAGAAAACCAGAGTCATTCTGTTAAGACGATGTTACCTGATAGGATGAACTGACATTACATTCTACGGGAATTAAAGGTATTGTTGTAGTTTGTTCAGGCTGCTATAACAAAATACCATAAACCAGGTGGCTTTCAAACAACGAATTTTATTTCTTATGGTTCTGGAGACTGGGACGTTCAAGATCAAAGGCACAGTAGATTCAGTGTCTGGTGAAGGCTCATTTCCTGGTTCATTGATGGCTATCTTCTCCTTCAGCTCACCTGGCAGAGGGGGAGAGAGAGCTCTCTGGGGTCCCTTTTATCAATATAAGGGCACTAATTGGATTTATGAGGGCTCTGCCCTCATGGTCTAATCACTTCGCAAAGGCCCTCCTTGCTAATACCACCACACTAGAGGTTTGGATTTCAACATATGAATTTGAAAGCTGGAGGAGGAGGGTGCAAAAAAATTCTGTCTATAGCATTTACCATCTCAAGCAGGTTGCAGTTTCTGGACTGACAGTTAATAACTTTAATACAGTTATTTATCATTCAAAAGTTTGGGACCGTAATGAAGGACAGAGGCAATAAAATTTCAAGATGAGACTTTCTGATCCACAGACAGAAATACTAAGTCTTCTCATCCATTCTTTTCCTGTAATTATGAAGACAATGGGAGATTCCAAGTTAATATTCACTATATGGGATTCTGGGTTCAAGTATGCCCTCATGTCTTTCAGAGCTTCTTTCAATTTGGCACATGATATGGTTGGATGATACTTTGTAACCCCTACTTAGATTGTTTTCTTAATTGATTGGATTAAACAGATCTATTTAATTCTGAGTATATTAACCACAACTCCGAGGTTATTTTAATGACAAATATTTATCATTTTCTCCTTTTAACTTTTTCAAATCATTTTTTCCTTTAACTTTACATTCTAGGAAAAATTTAATTTTCTTTCCCATTAGATGGATTTGGTTTTTTCATTATAATTGAGGTATTTTGTATTGAATGTGCATTATAAACTTCCCCCAGCCCATCTACCCTGTGAAATTTTTTTTTGTAAAATTGTCAATTTTCACTTATGCCCATAAGTGGAATTTTTTTTTTAGTTGAATCACAAAAAGAAATGACAAGCTGTCTTGTGAGGTTAGAGCTGTATTTCTGGGGAACTTGTGACATCTGACTTAAATATGAAGGAATTCTGCTTCCATACTGCCTTCAGGGATGCAACACTGTAACATAGACTACCGTGGGTCTCCCCTGCATATTTTAAACATGCTAGCCTCTGCAACTGCATGAGCCAAGTCATTAAAATCTTTCTCCCTCTTGCAAAAGATTTTTCTTTCTTTCTATGTATCTATCTACCTATATATCTAAGTAGTAAATAGGGGATGGTCATAGGATGAATTTAACTTAAAGGCTTTCTCTAAAAGGCAGTGAGGAATTATTGAGCGTTTGTGAGGAGAAGAGCAAAGAAATCTTCCTTAGATTTTAGACTGATCTGCTAGCAACCTGGAGAATGAGTTCAAGTAGGGCAAGACTGGACGCTAGCTGACTGACAGTTCTGAGGATTTTGTCCAAGAGAGTGATGAATCTGAATTATAATGGGACAAAGAGTGTGTAAGCAGTTAGAAAATATTAAATATGTTACATTGATTAGCATGGGTGATAAACAGGATGTAGGAGATGAGAAGGAGGGAGAAAAGGTGAGGGTGCTTGAGTTTTTTAACTTAAATGATTCCTCATTAAGATGAAACACACAGCTGGGATGTTTCTTCTCATGTGTTACTATTTCCAGCTTTCCAAAGAGCCCAATCTTCTGCAAAAGAGGAAGGCTGACTTATGTTCAAGGAATGAATTTTCTATTAGTTTATCAGTTTGTGTCATAAACTTCAGCAATTTCTTACCCAAAATCTGCACAAAAGAGTCCTAGACCAAGATGGAAGTGATGGAGATATTATGTAGACCTGAACTCTGCTGAACCCATGTCTGAGAATTTCTGGCATGGAAGGATGTAGTCTGAAATGATTCTGCCCAGTGCTCCATGACAAGTCATGAAAAGACACAGAGGATTGCTCAAACAGCATGTCTCCTTGGGTATTCTCCATTTGCGTGGAAAGAGGAAACTAACCTTTAAGGAAAGAGGAAGGAGAGAATATTTATCTATCAAGATTCTTCCCAACTGCTGTTTTCCAACAGTCACAGTTTTTCCCACAAGGAGATAATGCCCCTGCACTTCTGGGTTGTGTCACTCCGTCTGTTCAGTGACCTCTTGGGATGCTGCTTCTCAGACTTTGCTGTGTAGTGTTCTTTTTAAACTCAGAAATTGTGATCAGAACCAGAAAATCCAAATGTGCAGGTATTCGGCCAAAGCGGAAGATCCAACACACTCAGGGCATGTTACCAGGTGGCCTCAGGCAGCAGAACAATGAGGGCTAAACAGAGTTTAGAGTCTAGTAGTGGCAGCTAGAGCAGTCAGTGGGAAGATGGGTGGAGTTGGAGGATTCTGAAGGGATGTATAAGATTTGAGCCCCATATATAATCCATTTTTTATTGCTGTAGGTATCACACTAGGTGCTTGATTCACATCATCTGATCTCCACAACAACCGTAAACACATTTTACATGTGAGAAAATTAAGACTCAGAAGTGTAAGATGTGTTGGCCAAGGCCACATGGCTAGTAAGTGTTGAAGCTAGGATTCAAACCCAGATTTGCTTGGTTTTGAAACCTCAGAGTTTTCTATGGGTTTCTGTGGATCTTAAAGAAAATGTAAAGTTATGAGGCTCACATTTTTATGTTTTTATCCTCTTATAGGCCATATTATAACATGCTTCCTATGTTAAAATTCAATGTTTCAGAAAACTTAATGAATAGCTCCTGCCCATCCTCATCATATTTTATCTTCAAACTAAGCAGGAATCTACATGACATGAATTAGTTACTGTGCATGTGAAATTATTCTTGGCTTCTAGAATTATTAAAAAATTACAAACAAAATGGTATCCCAAAAGAAAAGTATCGTAACAGTCAGAAAAATATAATCTTAAGATACCTAAATGCTTTAATTCACTTCTGATCGTGATTGTAGAAACCAGCCCATTTTAATTTGCTTACTTTATGTTGACTAACTTTCTAAATTCTACTTTGCTTTTTTATGGTAGTTACCTTTATGATATTGTGAGTTCTATACCATGTCTTGGGAAATTTCCTCCAACTGTGTTTCCCAATGTTGACTAACTTCAAATACTTCAGGCTTGTAGTCAGTATTATAATACCCAATAATATCATTGAAAGCACCACTATGGTACTTCTATGTAGCAAACAGCATAGAACTTTCATTCATTAGTTCATCAAACATATCGCGTATTTCGATAGCCTAAGTTCATAGTGGTAGGCAGCTTCTAAGGTGGCCTCTAATGATTGCCCCCTCCTGGTATTCACACCCTTGTGAATTCCCTCTCACATTATACTAAGGTCGTCTGTGTGACCAACAACACATGACAAAGTGATGGGATGTCACTTCCAACATAAGGTTATAAAAGACTGTGCATTTTGTCTTGGGGGCTCCCTATCACTCCTTTCCTCTCTCCCTTGGATCATGCACTCTGGGGAAAGCCAGCTGCCGTGTTGTGCAGACATTCAGGAAGCCTATGGAGAGGCCCATGTGGAAAGGATCTGAAGTTCCTGACCTGTCAAAGAGGAACTGAGGCCTGCCAACAACCATGTGACTGAGCTTGGAAGTGTACCCCCACATTCACTTGAGGCTCAGCCTTGGCCGACAGCTTGACTACAACCTCACAAAAACCCTGAGCCAGAACCATCCAGCTGAGCTGCTCCTAAATTCCTGACCCACAGAAACTGTGTGAGATGACAAACATTTGTTATTTTAAACTGTTAAGTTTGGGGAGAATTTTGTTGGATAGCAATAGAAGACCAAATCATTCATGCTAGGTGCAGGCAATGCAAAAATGACTTAAGATATTGTTTTCATTGTTAAGGGGCTTGCACACTGAGCAGTTAGTAATCAAGATTTGTTGAATGACTAATGGACTGAATGAATTAATTGCATGAACATCCTCAAAGAAAGGACTTAGGTATTGAAACATATTTCCAGTTAATTATATTATTTAGCTTCACACATTCTTGCCCTTTATACCCACTTCTCCAAAACTTTTATCACCTTTGAAGAGGGTCAAATATGCAAGTCTATATTTTAACTTACTGGGATAAGACACCTAACACCTGATCTTCCTTTCTATCTTCATAATCTAACATCACAAGGCATTGAATTGGTTGCTTGAGAAACACTTTTAGTTATAAGCTAATACTCTCCTTATTTTACTTTATGACAACCCATAAATATAAAGAAACTCCTGACTTACTATTTTACTCAGTTCCACGTCCCTGTGTAGTTGTGTTTTCCTCCCAGGTATTTGATCCCGTGAACATTTTAGGACAGAGCATATGCATTCACAACTTATATCTGGAGTGATTTTCCCCTTTCTCTCAATTTATAATATCTGGCAACTCCCCGGCATTTGCAAACTCTCCACAAATATACTTTGAGCTGCATTAGGACAATGTGGGGAGGGAAGCCAGAACAAGGGATTTTCAGGGAGGGATGAGAGGGTAGGATAGAAGTATCTTTGCAATAGTTCTCATTATAATAAAACTGAAATCAAAATTAAAGCCATTAGAAGTTATATAAATCAATAGGATAACATGGTGTATTTTCCTGAATAATTGGTTTTACTCAAAGCTTGGAGTTACTATGAGGAAGTGAAGTAACTAAAAATTTATTTTTATGATGAAACAAATTTGGAAACAAAATTGTGACACTGAATGGAAGATTTATGTCATCATTTAAATAAAGACCTGCATTTGACCTATCAGATTTTGAGAAGTACACAATATTTTCTGCACTTAGGAGTATTTTGGTAGAAATACGATAAAGAATCCCTTTGCCTTTGTTCCATCCCCTCTCTATGGAGGCATGAACATGAGGTGTTGCTCTTTACTAGGAGGTTATAATATTGTAGATTAAACCTGGTCATGATATGGAAGGGGTGAGGAGCTAGATGGAACCATTTGAGACATGGTTACCACTAAAAATGACACTTTATTCAATTTTCTTTTCTAATTCCCAACACACTGTGTTATCTTTCTCAATCTGGTTGGGAAGAGAATTTGAGCATAAAATTTCAGCAGAGAAAAACATGCACTAATGACTCACTCATCTGTAAACTTATTTCCCCTAAATTTGGGGGAGGGGAGAAAGATAAATAAAGTTTGATTCAGTGGTGATTATTGAGCTGAAGAAGAAAAAGATGCAGAAGATTGGGACATTTCTTCCTTGAACAAGTTTCCCGGTGGTCCTGGCAGATGCAGATGGAATGCAGAAAGATTTGGCAGGAAGCTGCAGGTCACAGTACGAAATCGGTAGCCTTGTAAGGAAGTCTCTTCCACCAGACTGTCAGCACCATGGAGCAGGATCCCTGTCATCTTTGCTTGCCACTACATTCCCACAGATGAGCACAGGGAAATAAGCCTCATGGGATGGTTCAATTAGAGTCCAGCTCTAATGTATTTCAGTTTACAATGAATATTTTGCAATCCATTCCTCAGAAAAATGAAACATCTGAGATTTCCTCAGTCCCTCTGTGAATATCGAAGAGTTCCCTATTAAGTCAAAGATACAAAGTCAAAGATACAAAATCAGCAAAATTTAACCCAGCTAGGAATTTGATCTGATTGTGCTTAAATCTAACTTTCAGCAAATGCCTATGTACCTTATCTACATAGTAAATGCCTTTAAAAATATAACTCCTGTGGATATTGATGGGATTCAGGACATGCTACCCCCAAATACGGCACCTTGGCATTTTAGAAAACAGCAAAAGCAGGAAAATCATTCTCACTGGCCCCTGCTTTCCCCTGAAACAAATCATAAAACCTAGGAAGGTCACTCTCTGACCTTCCCCTTCTCTTCTCCCCTGAAGCAGGTCCCAGACCCTCATTTGAGAGGTACCCTCCCTATGCCCAGAGGAATAAAACATCCTTATCCTTAAAGACACAGAGATGCCAAGAGGAATCTGAACGATCAGGTTTTGTTAAATTCCCCCAGGTCATTAGCATTACATCATACCCTCGGTGTCCAATCATATTTCTTTATGACTATTCATTTCTCAATCAAACCTGGCATAAAAAAGACAGTTTTACCTGTGTCTTTGGGTCTTCATTTCTGAAGGCTCCCATGTCATGAAAATCTTACATTAAATAAATACGAATGCTTTCCTTCTGTTAATCTGTCTTTGTCAGCTTTATTTTCAGACTCAGCCAGGGTCCCTAAGAGGGTGGAGGAAAACCTTTTCCCCCTACTATATATATAAAAGAAAAATAATAATCCTACATAATTCCACTGCCTGGAGACAAGTTTTCATGAATATCTATCCATGTCTGTATAGAGATACATTTAGATATGGAAGGAAACACAGTTCAATGCCATTTCCTCAGGAAGTCCCTCCTTGATCTTCCACTCCCACCCAGCGCGAGAAAGGTTTGCTGCCATGCCAGTTTGTAGCTCCTATCTATACTCCCTATACTTTTTCTTGATGCTCCTTATTACAGTAGAAAAGAGTTAATTATTATAGATGTTTTCTGCTATATATTTTCACCATGAGGTAAACTCAATGTGGTAAGAACATTATCTTGGTTCATTGCTATATCCCTAGCATTTAGCTGAGTGCTGGGATATAGCTGGATGAATATTCAATACATATTTATTGAGTTAGAATGTAACATTAAAGGAGTGTGTGTGTGTGTGTGTGTGTTTCTAAAGCCAGTTAGCAGCCATCTCAATCATTTTACCAAATGCATTCATGGGAATCACATGGGAACAAACAATGCCACTGTAGCTCTTGTTAGAAAACAGTGTATTTTGTAAACTTGAAACAAAATAGGGAATTCACACACACACACACACACACACACACACAGTTTATAAAAGGTGGTATGAGGCACAGAAGATGCCTGGTTGACTTGAGCTTAGTCTAGTCGCCTTTATAAAGTGTCAACTGAGAACATTCTCTGGGTAGGGGGCAGGCACCCCCTCAGCTAACTAAAGATCTCAGGCCAGACCCATGTTGGTTTTCAGTGAGAGTTTTCAGTAAGAATTGGTTTTCAGTGAGAGTTACTTAGGTCCTAACAAAAGCATGACCAAGATTTCCTACAAATGACATCATTCATGATCTGAGCAATCTCTCTGGAATAAAGAATTCAGTCTGAGTTGTCAGCAGAAAGAAGTAGAAATTTGAAAGTCTTATCTTTTCAGAGCCTCAGTTTCTTCATCTTTAAAATGAGGGTAATAATACCTGCCTCAAAATGGGTAACATAAATATAAAGTAATTTTATTATCTTGAATACTAATAATAATATTACTTAATATTATTACATTCATCCTGCAATGCAAAAAAGTAGATTCATTTAGAAAAAAAACCCAAGTGTTTTGTGGGCATGAAAAGCAAAATTTAATCTGTCAATGTATATTTATTTAGCGCCAAGGTTGTGTGAGGTGCTGTGATATATACACATGTGTATGTTTTTGTGACATATATGATATGCACAAATAGATACATTATATATGGGTTACATATGTAGATTTCACTGACTTATTTATATACGTATATATAGAGATTGATCTTCAAAACATGGTTTTGAGTACAAACATCATGAGATATATAATGCACCATCGGTTACATAAATTAAAAATGCAGGTACGCAGAACAGCAATAAATATTTTGCAAAACCACATACAAAGTAAAGGTGCACTTTAAATACATGAGAATGGCTAGCTATTCAGGATAGCAACAGAAGTGGAGTCTGAAAATAAAATGCATTAATGAAAACTTTTTTAAAAGTGCCATTGCATGGACCAATAATGATAATACACCACAAACTGAAGGGTAACATGACCTCGAACCTCCCTTCACCCCACACCCACAGGAAGCGCATGCAGTAAACTTCCCTCTTCTAACACTTGCTCTTACTGACAATGAGGGCAGACATGAGGTCAGGCTATGGAGTGATCTCTCAGTGCTATTACTGAGCTCATCTGGGTTCTCGATGTTTATCAGAAGCAAACTGGCCCTGGGAAATAGAAGTCTGACAAGCGTTTGGTACATTTTAGTTTTCCTTGTGTCATCTTCTGAAGCTGAAGAAATCTAACCAGCCTTTGCTGTGATCACACACAACCAGCTGCCTTTGCATTTCCTTCTCTGTGCAGCAATTAAAATTTTCTTCTTTACTTGATTGATTTTAGAGCTAAGAAACGTACTTGCATGAAAGAAATCAGACACGTAAGGCTACATAGAATATGATTCTATTTATATAAAAGGTCCAGAAGAGTTAAATTCACAGTGACAGAAATCAGAATAGTGGTTTCCAGTGGCTGAGAAGAGGGACACTGGGTAGTGACTGCTTCATGGACACGGGGGATATTCTCTTGGGGGTAGAAAATGTTTTTGAACTAGATAGATGTTGTGGTTGCACAACATTGTGAATGTACTAAATGCCACTGAATTATGGACTTTGGTTAATTTTTATGTTATGTGAATTTCACCTCCATTAAAAGCAAAAAAGGGGGGAAACAGAAAGGGACTTTCCAAATCCTAAGTTCTTCAGAATGTCCTTTCTCAGTGAAAGAATGACTAAGGTGTGATGCACAGGTCAGTGCTAGGGGGCAGGGGGCGGGGTGGAGAAAAGGCCACAGGCAGAGTCCACTTTGCACAAGAGGGACGTGGGAGGATGGGATGTGGAAATCGCTGCAGTGGGACTCCCCACCCCCACCCCACCCGTGCCGCATATCCTGATTCAGGGTCCTGCTAATTCAACAGATGTTTGTTGTCTCCAAACTGCAATCAAGTCCTGCACCCACGTCAGCGCTCACTTCTCATGAACGCTCTCTTTTCCCCAAATGGGGTCGGGCCATTTCCTGAAGGTTAATCCTTCAACTCTTTGGTGTTGCTCAACCTCCCCCAAAGTTTTGTCTTCTAATGAGGCCACTCGATTTTTTTGCATCTTATAGATGCAAAACATATATTAGTCCTTGAGGATACATAGGTGACTTTAACAAGGTCTTTGTCCTCCAGTAGGACCAAGTCTACGTGGTCTGGATGCTTGTGACCTCCCTGACTTCATCCCCTGTCACACTTGGGCTCTCTCATCCACTGCAGCCACACTGACCCCTTGCTGTTCCTCACATGTGCCTGGCTTGCTCTGGTCCCAGCGACTCTGTATGTTTAGACCATTATTCCAGAAGTCCTTGCTGCAATCCCACAGAGGCCCCTCCTGACCCTCCTATTTAATAATACATCTTGTTTCTTCCCCGCAAGCTGACTTCTCCCCAATCTCCTATACCCTGGCTCTATTTACCAGAATACTTATCACTTTCTAACATACAATATTTTATTGAGTCATTAGGTTCATTGTTTATTACCTGTCGCCTGTTGCTAGAATCTCAGCATCACAGCGACAGTCTTTGGATATTTTATTAATATTTTAGTTAAGAGCCTAGAATGGTCCTGGCTCAAAGATAATAATCATTTGATAAATATTTGCTGAAAGATTTAAAATCCTGTAGTTCAATTTAATCACTTTCCTTTTTCTAGTAGTGTGAACTTTGAATACAGTCCAAGTGAAGCAAGCAAGTTTCTGCAACCGCTTCTGACAGTTTTGCTAACAGCCCCGTCTGCTGTTACCTAAGATGAGATTCAAACACACACATCCAGGTGCTGGGGATAATGTATCACCCAAGCTACTGCACCTTGGCCATGGGCTCAAGGTGCCAGGCTGCACATCTCCTGCTATATTTACCTGTGAACCAGACCTTCTCTTCTGGGGCAACAGCCTAGCAGGGAGCACCCTCCAAGGAGTGGGGGAGCTCAATCTCTGCTTAAAGACCCTGAAAATCCTGCTGGTGCTGGTCAAAAAGCCTTGGGTGTCTGTGAGAGCCATAGTGGATGGAGAAGTCCAGGAGCTTCGTGGAATTTCATTGCTAAATTTCCTGTACAACTGCCTGTTTTGGCAGAGTGAAGCCCATGATCCAGCCATTACCAGAAGGCACTGGAAGCAACAATGAGCCCATGGGGGTCCATAGGCAGAGCCTAGGACAAAATTCTACTGTGTCTGTCAGGTCTAGTCACCCAAACACACCTATAAAGGGGGTGACAGTGCTGAGGAATGTGCTCCCAACTGCCCATGGTTATCTGATTATCATCCAAACATCATTTCCACAATCGCTACGAACATAAGAGGAGAAACAAGATACACATTTCTTCCCTCAGTTAGTTAATCCAAGAGTAGTGGAGATTTTGTAAAACTTTTATTCAAAATAGAAAAGAATA
This sequence comes from Cheirogaleus medius, assembly GCA_008086735.1. NCBI lineage: Eukaryota > Metazoa > Chordata > Mammalia > Primates > Cheirogaleidae > Cheirogaleus > Cheirogaleus medius. Next base: position 25,502,711 of record VBSM01003143.1, read on the forward strand.
AATACCATTAGAAGAAAAGCTAAGAGAAACATCTATGCCTTAACCTCTCTCCTTCTACGGGTATTTGCATAGTGCAGTTTCTCAAATTGTGGTTCAAGGGCTTTACTCATCTTGATAGCTGCAGGTTAATATGTAGCAATATGCAAATTCTCAGGGACAGTGCTGAGCTTATTGAAACATCTTTGGAAACTGGGCCTGGGAGTAAGCATTTTAAAAATTTCCTTAGGAGATTCTTATGCACATTAAGGGTTAAGAACCAGTAATATAGTACATCATAATTTATTTCACTTGCATATATATTTTCTTCTTGTGCCTCACAAATATAAGAGCAGGGAAGATGTGTCTTCATTTTGTAGATGAGGAAAACTGAAACTGAGAGATGTTAAGTCCAAAGTTATACAGTTAATTTGTGGCAGAGCTAGAATTTGAACTTGGATTACCTGATTTCAGATTCAATCCTTGCCCTACCTGAAGCTGGGATGTTCCACTGCTGAGAAAAAAATGAATCAAAATATGAAATGACTTAGATATTATTTTCACAGGGATAAGACTTTTATATACAAGCTGGGGCAAATTTAGGACTTGGAGAAATACTGCCACCTTGTGGCCATCTGGAAGTGAAGCACAGCCTTGTCATTGGACAGGGGTGATTTCTTCCCACTCGCCTTGGTGCAGGCTTTTGGTGATGGATTTGTGTGAGCCATCCTCACTCCATACTGATGCATTTGAAGGATCAGCTGACTAGTCCTTCCAGCTGAGGTTAATTTACTCGTCTAGGGCAGGGACCACAAGGTCATTAGTGCCATGCAACAACTAGCAGAGCCAAGGAACCCTGGCGAATACTTTCTGGAACCAACACAGCTCTAGACTTCTAGATCCTTGGTCTTTTAATTTTAAAAATTATTATTTTTTCTATTTATTCCATGGTTAAAAAATCTTTCTGAAGAAGCTGCGGTTTTATTTCAGTGTTGGGAAGTGGGACCATTCTCCCAACTCAACTCCCAGGAACATACACAGTGAGGGGACTGGTCTCCACTGTTCAACTCCAGCACATTGAACTCTGAAAACTCCCATGAAAATCATCATAGGGGCCTCACACTGGGCAGACACATCATACAGACTGCAGAACTATCTGGAGAACCCCAAAGACAGCTCGGGCTATATGGCCAGGCAGACACAAAATAATCAGCCTTCAAGATAACAACAACAACAACAAAAAAATCTGCTTAAGCCATCCCAGGCATTTGTGAAAATTGTCAATTACTGCTAAGTTCACAATTTTGGAAAACCTCATATGTACTTTCCCTGCCTCAAATGGTAAACTTCCCAAGCTGCTGCGTAAGTACAGCCACAGTCAATGACCACGCCCACCTCCAGCCCAGGCTTGAGGTTGATCTTGATCTCCCTATGCAGCGACACGGCTCTCTCTTCAATCTCTCCTGCTTGCTACTGCCACAGGAATCTTTGGCATGTTCTTCCTTCTTTCATCTTCTTTCCAAGGTCTCAGATTCTCAGTTAATTCACATAGTAGGTCAAATGCTGCTGTCATGCTACCCCTTTACCTTTTCTTCTAATGTCATCTGTCAAAGTTGTGATTCAGCACTTGACTGTAACTATCCTATTAATGTCTGCCTCTTGACTGAAGGATTCAGGAGGTAACCAAGTGTCCAAGCTAGACCCAGCACAGCACCTAGCATAGAGTAGAAGTGTGATAAGTATTTATTGGATGAATGAATAAATGAATGAACGAACACACAAACAAGGCTAACCCTTGTCCAATAATCTCATCTTTACTCTCCTCAAATCACATCTCCCAAATCATATCTTTGATGAACAGCCTACTGCAGCCTCCAGAGTGAATCTGATATCATTTGGTGCCAGGCATCTCCAAGCTGCTGCTTAAACCCTGTTTATCAAACCCAAATCTCAAGGTAGGGAGAGATTAGACACAATTTTAGAGTCCTAGCAAAACTGGAAATATTGCAACTTTTCTTGACAATAGCCTGCTGATTTGTTAGAATTTCCTGACTTACTGGTTGTGTGTGAGTTAATCTACCTTTTCAGCCCTCACTTCTTGCTTCTGTAAAGTGAGGATAACAGGACCATTGGAGGGAGTAGCCAGATAATCTCCATTTAATTATTCCCCATTGGGTAGGATGTTAGTCATAGGTTTTTTCTGGACATCCTTCACCAGGTTGAGAAAGTTCACTTCTATTCCAAGTTTAGTGAAAATTTTCATCATGAATAGATATTGAATTTTGTCAAATACTTTTTTCATACAAGCATATTGCATGGTACATAGTAATTTCTCAAGAAAGTTTATTTCCTACCTCTTTAACTACTTTCTTTTTATTTCACTCCTCCCCATAACTTCCTTGTTAGCGATTTGACCAGCATTGAGTAATATGGAAACAATCTCATTCTGCTGGGGGCAGCTCCAGGACCTGCACCTGTGAACTTGGCTTAGGCTTGTACTGGGAGCTGAGAGTTAGAGAAGCCCAAAGCCGCAGACAGGGCTGACCCAAATATATCTACCTAGAAAAGTCCATTTCAGCATCAACCTGTTCTCCTTCATCCTTTGTCCAAGGCTCCCATTCCCCAGCTACCTGGAAATGCTATGTTCACCTGCCCGTGCCAACCTAGCAGGACTTTGTGCAATTTCTGGGGCACTGCTTCCTTGCACTTCCCCACCAGGTCTTTAGTTTCAGGTTAAACAGGTAGGCACTAAAATGGCCCATAGTGGTTAAATATCTTCACATTCCTTTATAACATTTTTATTTTAGCAAAATAAATTATGATAACATTTGTATTTTAACAAAGTAGGATACCCCAAAGCAGTGGAAAACAATGCACCAAAAGGATATTATATTTTAAAGGAATATTAAAAAGTAATTATCGTTATTTATTAACATGGAAAACATCCAAAACCCATTATTGAGTAAAAAGCAGGTTATAAGCATGTATAGTATGACTATCTTTCTTTAATTCTGTGTGTGCGTGGGTGTCTGTGTGTGTAGATATATATAAAAATTTGCCAGAGTTATCTCTGATCAGTGAGACTGGGGTTGATTTGCACTTTCTTTCTTAAACTTTTTTGTATTGCTTGAAATGTTCTAGGTGACTATGTATTGGCTTCATAATCAGGAAAAAAACCAATAATGTATTTACTGAGTTGTACTACAGATTCATAATCACAAAAAAACCCACAAAGAGTCATCTGCCCCTTACGTTGTTTCAAGGATGAAACAGGAATTGTTTGTCTCATTAATTTGTATGGTCATTTGTGCAGAAAACTTTTCTTGCATGCCTATCCATGCAAGATTAGTCAGACATAACTCCTGCCCTCCTGCTTTTAAGGTGATCAGCTCTGTATATAATTAATTAAGATGAGAGTAAAAATTATAATAATAGCTACCATTTTTGAGTGAGCCAGACACTATTCTAAGTATGCAATCATCTTTAATCCATACCACAAGAAATGAGGAAGGCATTATTAGCCTTAATAAACATGTGGGATCTGAGCTCCAAGAATGCTAGGGGGAGAAGTTGTCTTTAGTCTGAGACACCAGAGAAAGTTTCATAAAGAGGTAGCCCTCAACTAAGCCTTGAAAGAGGGGTGGCATTTGACCTCTATGCATGGGGAGAAGGGAATTCCAAGGCAAAAGCTGTCTAAGAAAAGGTGTAGAGGAGAGGCATTCATGAAGTCAAGGTACTAAACCTTTTTGTTAGAATTGTTGAGGAGACTTTCAAATGAGACAAGGTTGGTTAGGGTCAGACTGAGGAGAAGAAAGCTTTGGGGTCCAAATTTAGGAAACAAACCTGAAGTCTCTGCAATCCAGAGTTTAAGCGGCGTGGTTCAGACATAGGGATTTGTGATAGGTGGTGGGAGGGTGCCACACAGGAAAAGAAAGATGATCTTGCTGCTCTCACTTCAGTTGCTCCAGTGGCTAGAACATGTTCCAAAGGAAGTCAACCTTTCTTATGACCGGTTCATTTGTCATGGCCTTTGACTGCCCCCTTGTGGCATTTTCCTACAAACTCGTGGTTTTTCTTTCTAAAGCAGGCAACCAGAAGGATCCTGGGGCTGGAGAAGTCAGATCCAAAGCTTTGTGGGAAATCTGATGTATATTCACACATCACTAGCCCTGTGTGTGGTCTCCTCAATCAATCACCTTCATGCATCAACATCAGTATCGCTCCTGTGCCAATGCTTGGCTGGGTCTGTGGAGCCCTGGACATTTCTGTAATTATAGGACAGCTGTATTTAGCAATTACCACATGCCAGATACTATTCCATGTGCTTTAGATGGAGTATATCATTCAATCCTCGGAGAAGCAGATACTATCATTATTCCGCTTTTAGAGGTGAGAAAACCGAGGCCTATAAAAATTAAGTAATGTGTCCAAGGTAGCAAGGTCCCAAATCCAGGAATGCAGAGATCCAAATGCACAATCTTTGCAGCCTGCCCTCCTAACCACTTCTTTATGGCTCCTTTGGTAGCCTGAGGACAGATACCTTGAAGCAGAGAGATGGAGGAGGCTAAGGACATTACAGGGTATATGGGGGGGCAAGATATATCCATACACACCACAAGTCAAATAATACAGATGTGCCTGCCAAAACACTGGGGAAGTTCGCAAGCAAAGGCACAGGTGACCTCAGAAGAGACGAGGCTTTTAGAGTAGTGACAGCCTCCTGGGGGAACTAGTGATTTCTCTGGGCCTCTGATGAGGGGTGGAATTTGGCTAGATTTTTTTTTTTTTTTTTAGAAAGAGGAGAGCAGAGAGTGAAGAAGAGCAATGTCTGGACTGGGAGTAATGGTATGTGGAACAAGAAGCCAGGGGCACAGATGAAGCAGCAGGAAATAGGCTGGAATGACGAAGGAACTTGGATACATGTGGTGGTATGATCATTAAAAAAATTAGCCTGACACCATAACCTTCCTACCAATTGCCAGTCACAAAACAACACAAATGCAGTTGCTGCTGCATATATACATATATATTCCTTCATCAACTGATTCATTCAGGAAATATTGATGGCATGCCTACTCTGTGCTAATCATGATTTCTGCTCTCGGTGGCTTTTGGCCTACCAAGGGAGAGATAATTAAACAGCTAACTACAAAACATAAGTATATGTGAACACATACCACAAGTGCAGTTTCGATGGCATAAGGGCAGGAATTCCATAGGAAGTGGCCTTCGGTGGAGTTCTCATTGTGTCAAAGCAGGACGGTGGTTTGGGCAATAAGCACGTACTACAGAGGGGAGAGAAAGAGCAGAAAGGAAGGAGGAGTGGATGCCTAGATAAATCTTCACCGTATTTTGCCACAGGGATGGGAGACCAGTGTTTCACCCAGCTTAGTAAAACAGCTCTTTCAACTTCTTTTTTTATCTTCTCTTTACCTAGGATCTAGGCTGTCATCCGTGGACTGAGCTGGCAAGAGATTTAAGCAATAGATGGCAATCAATATTCAAAATGCTTTCTCCTGTCACCAACCAAAGTGTTCTGACTAAATCAGATTCAACATGCCTGATACCGTTTTCACTCAGAATGAATTACCCCACGAGATGGCTTAGTCTTTCTGTATCTGGACATCTCAATAGCCTGCTCTCTGTGACAGACACTATTAAACCCTCAATCCTCCAGAGACCCCCTGCTAACAAATGTGGCACATGGCCTCCTGCGTCTCTCTGCCTAAAGGTGTCTGCCCTCAGGCTACCAAAGCCACGGGGAGGAGGGTAGACCAGAGGTATTAGGAAGTTGATGTTCTAGAAAGGTCCCTCAACCGCAGAAAGGTGAAGTCAGTGCCAAGACTCAGCTTCCCTGTGGCTCACTGGTGCAATGTTGAGGTGTATCCTAAACAGCCTTTCAGAGGGACCCCAGAAGGATGGATTTCAATTGTCTACAGCTTGCTTTATGGGCTTTTCTCTATGCCTTACCTCCAACCCCATCACCATGTTTCCCAGAATCACCTCCCAAATGAACCACCTGCACCCAAATCTTGTCTCAGGGCTTCTTTTGGAGGAATCTAACCAAAGACAGTTTACACTTGCCATGACCTGACCTAGACTCATTTGAGAGTCATTTAAAAAGTATAAAAATTCTTGGAGATTTCTGGCTACTTCATAAAAAAGTCAATGTATCTTTTTCAGGGGTTCTTAAACATAGCAAGGCCAATAACTTTTGTTCTAGGATCCAGAGCTTCTCTTTAAACACTTACTCAACTTGTTGAGGGACATAGAGAATATATGTGGTAAATATTATTGGTTTCCTTCTATAATGGACATTATCCAGCATCCATTTCACCTTCTCATTTTCCTAATAGAATTTCAATTTTGGCCTATCTTTTCCTGTAACTCACAAAACTTAGAAGAAACTGATCCTGTCTCCAGCTCCAGAGGTAGATCTCAAGTTGCCAAGCCAATCAGCATGTGGCAGACCACATGGATAGGCAAATGACTAAAGTTGGCTCGATCATACTAAAACGCCAGATATATGATCCATATCTGAGGGGAGATTTTTTCCTTTTTATTTGCTGTTGGATATGAATAAGGAATCATGATGCTGATGTACTGATAAAGCCATTCTATGACCACGCGGGAAACCAGCCCCAGTGTAAAGCAAATGTTGTAGCTGCAGAGTGGAGAGCTAGAAAAGGATCTTGTGTTCCTAAAAATGTCACTGAGCCACTGAATCAACCAACCCTGACTTCCGCCCAGTGGCGTGTCACTAACTGGCTTTGGGAGGCTGGGGGCAGGAGCAGGGGTGGAAATTCCTGATTTGTAGCCTTTGACAATTTCTATAGTGTGAGTACTCTCACTGCGACAATATCAGGCGACCAACACTTTAACAATTGGTTTTCAAAATTCCTAAGAATTTAATAATTGGCTCTTGTGAGCTGGTACGAGCCACAACCTAAGAGGTCCAGTGGAGAATAAATGTGCACCACCTGAAGCAGAACAGGAACCAGGCTCCCTTCTTAGAACCAGGGGCTGAGGTAGGACTTTCTGACTTGTGAAAGACAGCTAAAACAAAGTTACTACCAAACACTGCCTGGGACTATGGCTTATATAAAGCCATGATGGGCCTAAGGAGCTGGGAAGACCTAGGCATGACCTCATGACCAATGGCTGAGTCAAGCTGCTCCCAGATGTACAACTGAATCTGTGATGGGCCTGATATTACCAAGTGGTATTAACCCCAAGATACCTCTGGAAATCCTGGCTCAGAGGTGGGGACTCTGGAAGATATGGTAAAAGAACACTCAGAACTATTATTAGACAAGGAGAGGTGAATGCAGAGAAATAGAAAAAAATATGCCATTCAAGATGAACCTACAAAGTTCAAAAAGAATGATGAAAATCACATGAGGGAAGCCAGTCTACAAAATCAGCATGAAATCACTGCTGTTAAAATTAAGACAACAGAGCAATTCTAAAAATAACTTTAAAATAACTAAGAGTAGGATCCTCAAAGAGATAAATGGTGGAATAAAATCTATTAAATTATAATAAATTGTCAATGAAAAAGAAGAAGAAATGAAACTTGTGCAAGTAAAAATGTAAAAGAAGGATTAGAAATATTAAGAATGAAAAATATAGAAAACAAAATGCATAACTCAGTGGATAGAATACTCTAGCCTGAGTTAGTAAAAAATAAAATAGTTAATTTGAAGAAAGTAATGATAAATTCCCCAAAATACAACAGTGACAATTTTATCTTTTAAAAAAATTAAGAGACCTAGAGGATAACTCAACAAGCTTCAACAGAATATAAGTTTCGGAAGAAGAGAATAGAAAATGGTAGAGAAGCATTATTCAAAGAGAAAACAGCTGGAAATTTTTCAGAAATGATGAAAGACAGTGCTGTCTTTCTGACTGAAATTTTACTCTTATTAAACAGATTAAGCAAAAATAAATCCACACTGAAGCTCATTATAGGGAAACTGTGGAACACAGAAGGAAAGTGGTAGGGGAAGCTTTAAAATTAAGGCAATACATGTAACCAAAATGTTTATACCCCCATAATATTCTGAAATTTAAATATAGATTTAAAAAAATTATTCAGAGGAAAAAAGTTAAGATTACCTACAAAGGAAGGATATTTAGACCAACAGCAGACATCTCATCAACAGCAACAGATGTAAGAAAACAGTTGTTTAATATTTTCAAAGTGCTGAGAAAAAATTAGGATTCTAAATCCAGATAAATTACCATTCAAGAGTGAGCATAGAAAAATTATAAATTGCATTGATTATATATCTTATCCAGATAGTTGTACAGAAACTGATGATTCAGTAGCTAAAAAAAGTCTGATCAAATCAGAGATCAAAGGACTCCATGAGCATAGCAATGAGGAAGACCAATTGTTTGAGTATGCAATGCTCACCATGTGATCTGTGACTTCCTTCTGCAGATAGCCTTGTTTCTGCAGCTCCTGGGAGACCTTTGGGTGATACCACTACCCAGGATGCCCACCACAAAGAGAACCAGAATGAGGTTCACCAGAATGAGGATGATGTTGGACCATGAGGCCACCTCAACTCAGGAACATGGCTGTGATTGTTGACAAGGGAGAAGCCATGCTTAGGGCCAGTAGGTAAAGCCACAGGGGAAAAATCAAGCCCAAAGACTTTCTCAACTTGCTCTCCCAAAGGAACTCAAAGTTCTTGGCTGGAGCTCATTGGAGTGGGTACAGGATGTTCTCTAACTCAATTTTGCCTTGCAAAGTAGAACTTCCTCTTCTGGCATCATGAAAGATAACTATCACCAGATGTGCCCTCCTGCTGTCTGCAAGTAGAAAACTAGACAACAGGCAGCACAAGACTATGATCCCTCAGAGAAGAAAAACTAATGAAGTGAGCCCTACCATCACTCAGACTTTCTGCCTAAGGCACTTTCTAGACCACAGCATAGGAGGGGACTCTATGCAAAGCACAGTAATCTTGCTAAGTTGAAGAGCAGAGGTGGGAGTTCAGGAGGCTGAGGCTGCTGCACTTTACAGAACACAGAGTACTGGAAGGAAGGGAGTTATATAGAAAAAGCTCCAGATCTGTACAGAGATCCTCTGGAGTCTTTAGTTGAATACCATGTGTACACGTGGAGGTAAAACTCCAAGAACCAGGCAAAGAACAACTACCGGGGAAAGAATAATTACTGAGCGCTATAAGCAGAATAATTTCCAAAGCTAATGTAGGGGTGGGAAATGTTGAACTTCAAATCAACTAGAGTAAAAAGATATCACTGGGTTCTTCTGCATAAATTCTTTGCCTAGGC
>VBSM01003143.1:25512092-25545778 GCA_008086735.1 Cheirogaleus medius
TGGATGCGGAGAGATAGGAACACTCATACACTGCTGGTGGGTCTGCAAACTAGTTCAACCTCTATGGAAAGCAATATGGGGATACCTTAAAGCGATACAAGTGGATCTACCATTTGATCTAGCAATCCCATTACTGGGCATCTACCCAAAAGATCCAATGACAATCTATTAAAAAGACACCTGCACTCGAATGTTTATAGCAGCACAATGCATAATTGCAATGCTGTGGAAACAACCCAAGTGCCCATTAATTCATGAGTGGATTAATAAAATGTGGTATATGTATACCATGGAGTATTATTCAGCTCTAAGAAATAACGGTGATATAGCACATCTTGTATTTTCCTGGATAGAGATGGAACTCATACTACTTACTAAGTGAAGTATCCCAAGAATGGAAAAACAAGCACCACATATACTCACCAGCAAACTGGTATTAACTGAGCAGCATCTAAGTGGACACATAGGAACTACATTAATGGGGTATTGGGCGGGTGGGAGGGGGGAGGGGAGCGGGTATATACATACATAATGAGTGAGACGTGCACCGTCTGAGGGATGGTCACGCCTGAAGCTCAGACTTGTGGGGAGAGGAGGGACAAGGGCATTATTTGAAACCCTAAAATTTGTACCCCCATAATTTGCTGAAATAAAAAAAAAAGATATCACTGAAAAGACCCAGAAAGTGCCAGACTTTAGGAGTAGGGCTAAACTAATGGTAGAGTTAAGGCTACTAGACCTACCCTAACAAAGATACAGACCAGAGCTATCTAATATAGTAGCCAGGAGCCACATGTGGCTATTGGATCCCTGAAATGTGGCAACTCCAACCTGAAATGTGCTTTAAGTATAAATAAAATACAAACCATATTTTGAAGACTAGTATGGAAAAAAAAGAATGTAAATTATCGTATTAATAGTTTTTATATTCATCACATGTTGAAATGCTAATACTCTGGGGTAACAGGTTAAATAAAATATATTGTTAAAATTAAATTTTAAAATAGAGGGATCGTCCAGTGGTCACCAACTAGCTAGAATGGAAAGTACTCAGGAAAGAATATTTCAAAATCATCACTTAGCTTTATTACCAATAAATCTTACCCCTTAAAATCTGTATTTTCTTATCTACATTTCAGTGTCTGAAATATAATCCTATATAACAAATAATCATCTGGTATTTGGAAGAGGTCTTCCTGGCAGTAGCAACCCATGGAGAAAATTAATGAATTACTAAAAGAGCTTTAAAAATGATAAGTGCCTGAGGTGATGAATACCCTAATTACCCTGATTTGATTAATTCACATTGTATGCCTGTATCAAAACATCACATGTACCCTATAAATACATGCAACTATTATATGCCCATACTAATTAAAAATTAAAAAATAAGTACCTCCTAAGAGACCAAAGAAAGCATTAAAGATTCATTTAAAAGTTACATTTAGCAGTAGTTAGAGCAAAGGAAAACAAAAAGAAAACACAATCCCCCACCAAAAAAGAGATAACCAGAAATATCAAAAACATTATTTTAATTAAATATTTTAGATATATTTTATATTTCTAAACATAAGGGGAAAAAATTCCTTCATCAATGGAGGCTCTTCAGGTGGTTCGAGGTATCTACTTCAATTAGTAACTATCTTCAGTTTACATCTATATAAATATAAATAGTATTTATTAAAATTCACATTTAATACAAACTTTCAAAGATCTTTAAACGTGTAAGTAACAAAGTAGCAGTAAGGAAGGGAACTATTTGTCTAAGAACCTGCAGGGGATAACAAGAGCAATTCCTAAAACCTGATGATTTTACCTTTGCTATGCATAAGCTTCTGTTTGCAGCAGAAGAGAACACACGGGGTGTTACTGGACATTTTGTGCAGTGGGGGAAAAATAAGAATATATCTTATCATCTTTGGTGGTAGACATGCCACAGAACTACCTTCTGTAAAAGCAGTAAATATCTCCAAACCAGGCTAGAATTTCTAAGGGCAGTCTTGACTTTTGGTGGATCATTAAGTATTTCTTTGGTGATACTTTCAGATTTGGAGTTGTATTAGGTCATCAAGATGAACATCAAGGAGAAAATGAACAGAGAGGTGGCAGGGCTCTAGTAATACTCTCCTGCTCAAAATGCTTTTGGTACCTGAAAAAGAAGTAGATTATTTTGATCCAATAAAATGGCAAACAAATATAAAATATTCAAGTATTATAATTTAAACTATGTTTTCCATGTAAACTCAAAATTGAAATAGTGCACAATAAAATACCAATGATCTGTGCAAAGACCTTTGAAGTAGAACCTTACTAAATTCTACATTCAAATATATATGCTTTACCTGAATATGCACCTCTCAGAGTTGTAAACAAAGTTTAGAAATATGGTAAAATCTTTACAGTTATTATGGAGTTGTGGAGGTAACTTAGAGGAAAAATAGCCTATCCAGTGACTGATATTTCAACAAAATGGCATAGCTTATATTAATTCATGGAATGGGGTGAGCCTAAGGATAGACAGTTGTACTAACACATACTAATCACATTCATATCTACAGAAACATATGTCACATACTAGAGCATGATCCTAATCCTTTGTCCTTTGCATACATTCCTATCTGTGTACTTAACATGTCATCACATTTACTCTTGACCATGTCTATCTTCCCAATTAGATTTTAAACATTACTGAAGGCAGAATCATGACATATTAAAAATCTGTAAATATATTGGCTCTGAAAATCTAATAAATGAAAAAAGAAAATACACCCAGTTAAAAATCAAGCAATATTTACAGCCTTCAGCTATTAAGAGCTTTTTAAAATACAAATTGCACATACTCAGAACTGAGTTAGTTGTTCTTCACTCTAGACCAAGGGGTGGCTTTCATTTTCATTTTTCTGGTTATTAGTAATGTCTTTCAAGACCATATCCTGAATCTTCTCTGCAATACCACAAAGTTTGGCTTTTTTGAGATTTTTAATCAACGTGTTATAGGCATTTTTCTTCCCATGATGTTGATACCAAGTACGAAGCAGTTGGACTTTTTGTTCAGCTGTTTCTTGGAGATTGTCATTCTTGATCTCATCTATTTTGGCTTCATTGACACCATTCTTCCGAACAAATTTTTTAACTTGACTTATTGTCATGATTTCGGCAATAGTAGGGATATAGTCACTCAAGTCAACATCTGAAAAATGGAAAATTGTCTGAAAATTCATTTTTCTAAATGAAATTCCCATTATTGAAAACCCCATTTATTTCTTCTTGTCCAGCACTTAAGAATATAGGTAAGTCCCAGACATCTAAAGAGCTGCCTGGGGAAAAATGGAAACAAAACAAGCTTGACCTCTAATTTCATCTCCTGCTATGTTCTCAGTCACTCTCTATATAACCTGTATGTTATATACATAACATCTCTGTATCCTCTTCTCTCATTTATATAATAAAAGAATTGGAAAAGATCACCTCTAACATGCCTTATGGATCTGATGATCAATGACCCACAAACCTAAAAGGATAGGCAAAGAGTTTATGATCATCTTATTAACGAACAGAACTGAATAGAATGATGTATGTTGTTACAGAGTTGGGTACACCAATAATAACTGAGTCTACAGTTTGGTTTAACCTCTAGGCCAGTTTAGGCAGGAGTTCTGTAATATGTCTAACTGGTTATGAAATAACATTTGTTAAGCTTCAGAATATAGTGTCCTATTGTTACCTGATTTATTTTTAACTAAGGGTATCCGTTATAAGTTTAAACAAACTGCCTATAAACCTTTCATGGTGAGCAGGAAGAACTGTAAGCTCAAGAAATAGCAAGATCTCATAACATGTTGCTGAAATTAGGCAACATTATTTTATTCTAAAATTGGCCCATTACTCCAAAGGAAGCCATCTTTATGAAATAAAATGATAAAAGCCTTACCAGATAAATTCATTGGCACGGTTTCCTGAGGAGAAAAAAAATGGAAGTGGGAAGAGAGAAATAAAAATATATTTAGAAAATTTTAAATGTAATCTTCTAAGTCTTCCTTAATTCTGAAGGAAGTATAAACATTTGCTTAATATATAAAATTAGGAAACTGGACTGTGTGATTAAGAAGGATCCCTTCACCATTCAATTTTGAATCTGAAAGGTTCCAGCCTTACCAGAAACTTAGCAATATTGTCTTATTTTTTACAACATCAAGGAACCCATGGAATTCACAGAATGGGCTAAGATTATTTTTTGCATAGACTCATTAAAATAAACAATAAACATAATCATTCTAAAATTTTCTTCACTGTAACTATTCTTACTTTTGACACCAGAAAATGGTTCAAGTTGAAATTTTTTGTACTATATTGATGTAAAGAGCCCTAATTTCCATTGAACCCTGGTCCCAAATGAGAAAATCATTCAATTAAGAAGAACTCTCTTCCCAGTGTATCTCTTTGCTATTTGAAATGATCCATGCTGGGAAATATATGGCAAGAGATAAGGTCAACAAGTGGTTGGAGAGAATTGAGCAGTGACTTTATAATGGACTTTAAGAGCAATCTCTTCATCTAGGCCTGGATACCAAATCCATGCTCCAGTAAAAGATGCCCCTCTACAGGGATAACACCAACATGGAACATGGAGCTTGGCCACATCCTTTTTTCAACTCACATTCAAGCACACTCTCATTTTCCCCTTTGATGATTCTGAGAGTTTTTCTGTAGAAGTTTACTTATAAACTGGGCACCCTATCTTAATTCATTTTTGATGCCCGTTAACCCATACACACATAAACACAATACATGTTTGTTTAAAAGAAAGTAACAAATAAAAAACTGAATTACTAATTTCTCTATTTTTTCAAGAAAGCTGATGCGTGTTTCAATACCTACAGGATTTTGTGTTGTAGATTCAGAGTGGTCATGTTTTTCATTGCTGTACTTTTTTTTACAGTATATTTTCAGTACTGAAAGATCAAAGAAAATTTTATCAAACTCAGGTCTTAGCCTTGTGGGATGCACAGGAGAACATACTTTCACACTAAGTATAAGAAGGAAGGAGAAACTTGCTGAAACTTAAAATGGCCAAACACCACAAGAGGCAGTACACTGTGTCTATTTTGGAATTATTACCCCACTGACTCAAGCGTTCTTGAGATAGGTCCTATCTTAATTGAGTCATTTAATTACCACCCATTAGCCTAGCACAAGGATGGCTTCTGACTTATTGTCAGACCACCACCAGCGAGGAGGTGGGTGGCAGGGCTACAGCAGGGCACAGAAAAACATGAAAGTCAACATCAACTTGCCATAAGTGGCATTTAATGCCCAGAAATTCTAGTATCCACACTCACACGTAACTCAAGTGTACTACTTAATGGGTGTGTGCCTTGAAGTCAGTGTGAGATGGAAGAAAGGAATCTGTAAGTCTCTGAGCACAATTGCACTGTTTAAATATCGAGGATGTATTTTTAGCTAAATAACCTCTAAAGGCAAGGCAACCTCTTTATCTTCAGCTGAACTGAAGAAAGAAGGAATTATTTCAACAGAGAAGGAACAATTGGATGCTTCTGAGTTATTGAAAATTGGTGTGACCTTGTACTTTATGAATGATTTAAAGGGATTTTTCTAGACTAATTACGATTATACCCAACTTTGGCTTATCTGCTGACTTTATTAAGTTACTCTTGCATAAAATGTGTCACCATAGTATTTTAAGTGAAGGAGGAGAATTAAAAACATGAAGTTTGGTCAAGGGAGAAGAGGCACAAAGAGGGACAAGTTTATCAACTGTTCCCTGTACTGCCTTTCCTGGGAATGCCTTTGCTCCTTGTGTTTTCTTTTTGTACGGGGAGATCTCAATGAATAGTCAAGGATTACTTCTGATTTGGGCCAACTCTGCTGCTACATAGAACCCTTGCTCATATGAAAAATTAGAATACCACTCAATGCCCCCAAACTGCTGTCCGGAAACAGTGGTTGAGGGATAATATCATCCAATTTTATCAACTCTCAAGGGTGCATTCAGTGGCAGGAAATTAACAATACAGCAGATTTACCAACCTGGTAGGTTTTTTTACAGGTGGGACACGGAAGGAGATTTTTGTAAACAACTACTTCCCAAGTTACTTCAATCTATAGTTTGAACAAAGTAAGAACTTACTCCAACCAATTATTGGAATCAGGAACAGGAGGCTAAGCGACCACAGCCAGCGAGATCTGGATCCTGTAGATTGGAACATTGGACATTTTATATGAAAATAAGCATTCCTTAAGAGCAAACAATGTAAACTCTCAAATAATAAAAGTGATTGGCTTTTCTTCATATTTTACTATGGGGGTGGGATAAAGGAGAATATGACCATAAAAAGAAATAATTACCTTCTTTTTTGCATTTGGTGTTGCTGGTTGGTGTGCATTCCTCAATAACTCCATGTTCACACCTAGGAAAAAATACAGGGTAAATTCAAAAGGTATGGTGGAATGATTCCTATATAATTTTCAATGGCACATTATAAATTAGGGGCCATTTTATCCATCTTTGCATCTCTGGGAAATATATTCTCTCAAATATTTCTAGATTAGCATCTAAAGCTGGTCCAAATCAATAACATAGTTTGGATGTGTGGATTAAAAAAATCTTAAGGAGTAACCCTATGTTTTAAGATGTCAAGAATGTTAAAGGAAGGAAATAAAATACTGACACACAAAAGAGAGCATGAAATAGACACAAAAATAAACTTTAAACTGGTAATAAATGGAACACTTAAATACTAGGGTTTAAACTAGCTCTCAATAGCAATTTCAAAATATTCCCATAGAACAATAAAATGGCCAGAGAATAACTACTGCCCATCATGCTGCTTAGAAAGGCTACTCAGCTGGCCCTTAGAGATTGCCACTTTTAACATCATGTGGTGATTAGGTGACTCAAGAAGTTCATGTGGGATTTTCTTCAGACAGCCAAACACTGACAGTCAGATTGTCTCCCTCTGCCTCTTAACTAGGTGAGCTTGAGGAGTCAGTTAACTATCATGAGTTTGTTATCTCATCAATAACATGGAGATAATACTATCTATCTCAAGAGGTTATCATGGGAAGAAAATTAAATCAAGATTATGAAGTATTTAGAACTATTAATACTATTCATATTAATAAGAAATATTATTATTAATAGTAGTTCTAAATACTACTAGAGAAGCTAGAGCAACTGCACATAAAATTTTTCTAGCCAAGAAGACATACGACACCATGTACCTACTTCTTCAGCCTATTAGATGACTCCTAAAAGTTTCCCAAGATGAATTACAAGTTTAAGGAGAAGCAAATGAATAGTAATCCTAAACATTTACATTTATATAAAACAATATCTTACAAAGCAAAAGCTACTTTTATAACACATATTACCCAACCTGATGTTCACAGAAATGAGGCAGAGGGAACAAGTAAATGTATCACTCAATGCCCCCAAACTGTTGTCCAGAAACAGTAGCTGAGGAGTAATATCATCCAATCATATCAACTCTCAAGGGTGCAGAGGAAGTGCTCGTACTTCCTATGAGTAATGAAACTCATAGGAAGCTCAGGAAGGTTAAATGATATGCTCGTACACCCCCAGTTAATCAGCTGAAAAGTGAGAATGCACAATCAGGTTTTCTAACTTTGGGTCAAAACCAAGCTCTTTAGCATAAACAAGGCCCTTCATAATCCAGACCTGACTCCTTCTCAGTCTTGCCTACACTCCAGCCAGATACCCTGTTCTCCTGAGATTCTACTATCTTTTTGCAGCCTCTGCCTAAAATGTTCTTTCCATCCATGTGCACCTATTAATGCTCTTTCTTTTCTTCCTTCAAGACTCAAGCCATGTGTCATATCTTCACCCTCATCTCTTCAAGCAGAGTTGAAAAGTTTTCCAGTATAACTGTTAACACCCTGAACACAAGTGTCTTATGAGGCTTGTCACATGGTGTTGACACACAATAACCATGGCTTTTCTTGACCGTCTCTGCCTCTAGACTGATACCTGGATGCCAGGAATGTGTTTCTAGATTGCATCAACAATTGTGCACATCATTAGCTTAAGCTGCCAGCATCATGGGCACAGGAAGTGTTCAATAATGTTTGGTGTTCAACAATATTTAAATGAGCAAATGGTCACCTAGTTGCCTGGAGGCAAAGCAAGATTGGAACCGTAATTCTTGACTCTCAGTCAGTGTGGCTTCCCTCTAGGAATACGGTATCTCTCAAGGTACATCTAGTGTTTAAATCAGAGAAAAACTAAAACTTACTTGATGCAAGGGTCACAGTGTTCACACCCAGAAATGTTACAAAAAAAGTTTGATTTACATCTGCACTTGGTATTCTGGGTCCGGGTACAGTTCATTTCCACTTCGAAGCCTAGAAAAGCAGTTTGCAAACTATTAATTACAGCAGCTAGTTATAAATGGGCTATGAAAATGATGGGCAGGAGCTGCGTGGAGTTTTTGAAACCCACTGCTTACATCAACAGTCACACCATCACACCTTTAGTAAGATGACTGGCGTTTACACGCAAAACAGGTGACCCCAGGTTGAAATTGTCAATATCATTTAGCAGAGTTTTAAGTCGGCAGGCAATCCAACAGCCAAGACAAGCTCCACGCTTGTTTGGACGGTTCTCCCGCTCCTCCAGCCCACAGCCTACCTATGAAAGTGTGGCCTGTGCATCAGCAGCACTGGCTTCACCCGGGAGCTTGTTAGAAATGCAGAACGTTAGGGTCTACCCTAGACTTGCTCAATCAGACCAAAGCCAAGGCCCTCACTTAAGAGATTCTGATTTAACTGCCCTGAGGCAGGACCTGAGCACTGGCTTTTTAGATAGCTCTTTAAGCAATTCTAATGCACAGCCAGAGTTGAGAAATATTGCTTTAGAACCTGAATGGAAACACAAAAAGCTTTATGTCCAGAGGCTTCTTGAGGTCAAGCAAAACTAGAAATACTTCTGTTATATTTTAATCTGGGTCCTCCGAATAGATTGATATATCCATGAAAATTCAAGTCCCCAACTGGAAATGTCAGGACAAACCAAATCCCCAAAAAAGGGGGAGCATCCCACCCAATTCTCAGGTTTCTCTGTCCTTTTATCCACAGGTTTCTGAGCTCCTTCTGGCCATGAACAAGAGCCATCATATAAGCATAAATCAAGGCAGGAAAAAAAATAATTATTGGCGTTTTGATTGGAGCTGAATAACCCTATTCCCAGGGTTCATATTTAGTCATTCTTTTACATCTGGACGAATTGCATAGACTTGACTCATGAATGTCTAGACCAGTGACTAGCTCAGTACTTGGTCCTGCTTTTTCCCAGCCAGCCCCATCCTTCTCCTTCGTATATGTCAACACAGCCCCAGAGCAGGTCCCAATTTCAAATTGCATATGATTCAACATGGAGTGTCAAGATTGGTCTCTTGATTGCTTTTTAAGACTCTTACCATGTTCTCCATCACAGAGTCTACATCTTCTGCACTTAGAAGAACAATGTTCCTTGTCCGTGTACTCCTTCCCTTCTTGGCAGGGTACACAGTCTGGTTCATGCCCATCGGCTGTGTACTCAGTAGCTTTCCGTTCGCCTGCCCAAGAAAAAAAGAGGCAAGTTTGAACAGGAGGTGGCCAGGCAACAGTGGGGGAAGTATGCAGGGATGACAATAAAACTCTCCTAAATGGGAGGTGGTGGATGTATGGGGTGGAGGTGGGGCTTAGGTTAATGATATATAAATACAATAGGGGAGAAGTGTATAGTACAAATCATGTCAAGAGCCAGAAAGTCTGCCAAGACAAAAGCCAAAAGAGTGACTGAAGGAATATGCCTATAGAAATAGGATGATCGACAATAGGAGCATATAAAAAAAGGGGGAGGTCAGAAGGATCAAATGCACTGGAAGAAATGCCTTTACCAACTCACTTTTTTGGGGTAGGGAAGAGGTTGGTAGGTGTATGTTCAAGGTGAAGATGGCTGTTACTGGCCACTAAGGTTACCAATCTATTAAGATAATAATTCACACTGCTCTGACTTCTCATTTTACTTTCCAAAGTCCACAAATCCTGATAAGAAATGGAGTAGTTTAAGGAAATGAACATTCGAAGTTCTAAAGATCTTGGTCAAATCTTTAGTGGCTGTAAAATCTTTAACAAAGTGTTATTCTCTCTAAGCCTAAAGTTCATCGTGCATATGGTGGAGATAGTACTTCTCTTAAATTGCTGTCAGAGCTGCATGCAGCCTGCCTAGTGAGAGCTCACGGTTCCTTTTTCTCTCTCCTTTCTTTCTATTACTTTTCCATGAAAAGTCAGGGTATGTTTTGAGGGGCAGGCAAGAACATATTTACAACAAAATTTATTATTAGGCTTGTTATCTTAATATAAACAATTTTAAATAATATTCATGCTTGTATTAATTTACTTTAAAAATAAAGTGAGTCACTGTATTTCTATTACTAAGCATTATACAACAATGCGTTCTCTTGAAAAATTCATTTATTTAACAAGAGTTTATTAAATGTCTATTGTGTGCTGGGCACTTTCTAGGAGTTGGAGATTGTGCAGGAAATAAGACAACGCCTTGATCTCCAAAGACTTCACCTTTTTAGGCTACAGGCAGACAGTGTGCAAATAAATATATGATGTCAAGCGGTGAAAAGTGATATGGGAAAAACTAGGGAAAGAAGATAGGAAAAAGACATAGAAAATATACAGGGGAGTGTATGAGAAAAACATTACTAGTGACTTAATTAATAGTATAAGTAATTTAAAAAAATAGACAAAGTCTAATCTGCTCTACTCACATGTAGAGCAAAAAGAATTTATGCTGTGTTTCCTAGGTAAATGATTTTCTTAATAACCTCATAGCATTCTTTTTGATAAAACAAAATATTTACTACCTAAGCAAATTATGAAATGTTAACATAGATGATATTTTAGTAATAGTCTGTCAATAGAAAAAAATAAGCAAACAAACCCAGAACATAATTCCAATACATTGTATCAGGGCTATATAGCAATGTAGCAATATTTTAATGAAAACAGAGCCAAAGTACAATTTTATTTCTTGCTAGTGGTATTATACTGGTTTCTAAATGAGCTGTTTTTTAAATGAATTCTTAATACCTTGCAGAATGTGCTTAGCACAATGCCTACGTGCCTATAGCATGATAAGGGTACAATAAATCACAGGTTTGTTCCTTCCTCCCAAGTATACAACCTAAATTTATTAAATTATAAAAAATGAGTGGTTGTTTTCTTGAAAGTAAGATTTTAAAATACATTTTTTCTGAGCATAATAGTACAAATGCGTACTGTAGCAAATTTGGAAAAGGCAGGAAATTATAAAAAGCACCTATATATCAACTATCTTGAGATATTACCTGTTAATTTTGTTGCATTTCTATGCATATAAATACACAAATATGTATACACATGAGCATATGTATATGTAACAAGTATGTGTGTGTATATATGTAATAGGTATGCAGTATACTGTAGAATCCTTCTTATTGGATATGGTGATGTGGTGGGAGCTTTTTTGAACAGTTAATCAAAAACATCAGTTCACATAAGAAATCATTTAAAAATACTATAAGTATTATATTTCAATTTATAAAGCATAACTATATAATCATTTGCCAATCTTGTGATGCAGAGTCAAGGTATTAGAATCCCAGATTCTTTCTCACTTAAGTGACATCCATAATGCTTCGCCTATGGTTTCTTCTTTGTTTTGTTCTTCCTTCCTTCCCTCCTTCCTTCCTTTCCCTCCCTCTCTCCCTCTCTCCTTCCCTTTCTTCCTTTTGTCCTTCTTTCCTCCCTTCCTGATGGAAAGAAAACTTAAACACACCAATAATCTGTATGGATGACTTTAGAGATTTTTGTGATTTTTTTCCTAATGTTTTACATTTATTTTTCCCTCACTTAATTCATCAACAATCTTTTAGCAGTTCACCTTTTCTCCAATGCATTCAACCTAGTTTTCATAGAAATAAAATCTGTCTTTTCTCTGTATTTGTATTTCATTAATTTATATATAATATTTAATTAAACTGTATATTAACATCACAAAACCAATGGACCATAAACTGATTTGGAAGCAACTTGAATATTTATAAGCCTCAAATTCAACCAGAGGGAACTGAAATGAGAAGAGTGTTTAACATGGTTGGATGCCATCCAGATTTTGTAGAGAGGGAGCAGAGAGAATCAGTTAATCCAGCCAGTAGATCAGTGGAAAATCACTTAAGGAGATTTATATAATTGAGGATTATATTAGAAATATATCAGAAAACATGACTTTAATTGATAATTTAATTAATATCCCAACCTTTGAATATTCCAAAATTTACTTACGCAATCCCATGTCATTGGGTATCACAATGAAATGTCATTAATACAATATTTTCCTTTATTTTGGATTATTTTCTTAAGACATTTTCCTATAAATTACTAACTCAGTAAGTATAAACATTTTCAAGTTGTTGACCCATATATCCAAATTTTTTTCTTTAAAGTTTGTAACAATTTACGTTCCAATAATGGTATATGAGAGTTCTCATCTCACGAGCAAACTCACCAGAGCTGAGATGAGATCACATCTTAAATGAAAACAAACCCAATCAAAACCAGAAAACAACAGACAAAAATCCTTGACATCTTGATGTGCAAAGCATAATATCTTTGTTTTAATTTGCATTTTAGGTTTTAAAATTATAAACAAATAATTTCAATTCACAGGGCAAATTCGTGGTATTTAGCAAGTTATAATAAAGCCAGAAAGCCATGCTTTATTCCATCTTGAAGAAGAGTAAGTGCAAATGGGTTTAAGTATAAATGGGTTGAGGTATAAAGAAGATTTTTCCATAAAGATTATTAAAATTTGGACGGGAGGCAAAGGGAGACTGGTGGAATCTTTTCAAAAATAGGACCCCCCTCCTGTTTTGCAGCTTGAGTGCTCCAAGCCTGGGAGGCCAACCATGAAACCGACTACAGTGCTTTTGGTGCTATTATCTTATAGCATGAACCCATGTGCTGTTTTCCTTTACTTTCCTGTTTTACATCACACTGCAGCTGGGAGAGATCTATAACTGTATGTAGTGGTAGCCAACTCTACTCCAAGTTGAAAAAAAGTTTGCAAAATTGCATTCTGCTTAGCTCTAACTTGCTAGTGTTTGAAGGATTTCCGATCTGAAATTGGTTTGCATTGCAAAGTACTGAGTTTTAAAAAATTGTTGGTTTCTGTCCGTTGCTCTTCTAGTTCATCTAGTTATTCAGCTAAAAAAATGCAAATATATTTTGCAGGCTTCAGTGCCAGGAAAAATAGGTTTTTTAGAGACTGATTGAAGGGAAGTGCTGAGACATATTCCGTAAGAATGTAAGTCTCTTGCTTTCAGAGTTCCACTATTATTTTGACAAATCCTAAACTTTTGACATGATAAGCTTTAATATTTGCAAGTGAGCCTTTTCTTGCTCATTATAAAATGGAGACAAATAGAAAAATCTTCTCATTTCAGACATGTGTGTCATTTGTAAATTATATTTATTTATAACCACATCGAATGAGTGTGATAAAGATGAATAAAACTGGCCTTGGGAAAATAATTTCATAGTTTTTTTTCAGTTATGCTACATAATACAGGAGAACTAAAAACTATAGAAATTATTGTATGCATTATGACTATGTACCACTCTTCACTCTGATTTTCATTCTAATCTCTGAATGTTTTGGTAACATACCAGGAAGACAAGGCCGTTGGCACGACTGGCTCAAGTACTGAGCATCACTGTTCCTCAATTCCAACTCCTTAGAGTTGATTTCAGTTACCTGGGCATTAATACTTCTGGACAATAATCCAGCAATAGAAGCAAGTACCTGTAAAAGAAAAGCATGAAAAGAATTTTATTGATTTCTGAACTAAGCAATGTGGTAAACAGGTGTAACCCACCCACAATGCGGTATCTGCCCTGTCCAGGCAAAGTCAACGTGGGGCTTGCTGACTTGTCTCCTGGAAAAGAGCTGATCCACCCGCATAGCAGTGCAGACCTCACTTGACACGGTATCATGGACGGTGGCATCCAGCACTCTGCTCAAACATGAATACTGGCTTCCCCTTATCGCCCTGTGTTTGTGGGTAAAATCACTTAAATTCTCCAAATCTCAGATTCTTTATCTATAAAGTAAAAATAACCTCTTCCTCATAGTTTGTTGTGATAATTAAATGAAATAATGCACTTAAATCTTTTAACACAGTAGCTGGCACATAACAAATAAGTGCCCCGTAAGTGGTATTATTACTATGAAAGTTCCAGTTAGGGGCAGCATAATGCAGTAGGAAAAAAGAAATTTCAAAACAACTGTGGTTTGAATCCCAGTTTTGTTACCAAAAATTAATATCCAACTGTGTGTACATATGTGTGTCCCCTTTGGGTATAGCACCCTATACTCCTCGGTACGCTAATTTCACCCAATATTTAGGAGACAATATTATGAGCAGGTCCACAATTCTTGGTTTAAATGGTCAAGTATCCAGGAAAGCAGCTCAGAGCATGAGAAATGATTTGTCCAATAACCTACAATTAAGAGTGACTAAGAGATGACTCAGACCCAGCACTCCTGGCTCAAATCTGGGCTATGTTTCAGATTTGCAAAATAGTTTCCTAATTACTTTTACTCCACTTAGGCAAGCAAACAACTCAATTTATTTTCAGACAATTGTTGGCAAGAGGACTGCATGTTAATTATATAATTAACTTTCAAAACAAATGGATGTTGGGGGTAGGGGAGGCGTTTGGCAGGATTTCTCTGAGAACTGGAAGTCAGTCCCAAGTCCTCTAGTCTGGGAAAACTGTAGCAATACCCCCAAAGCCAGGCCTCTGGCTGGCAGAGAAGGCAAAATTTGCCAGCCCTGAAGCTTGGGAAAAAGCTGAATTTGCAATTCCTTCCCTCCAGTTTGGGCGCTGAGTTTTTGAAAACAACCGTGACCAAGAGTGCAGGCTTTTGCAGGGGTGAGGATCTGAAATGCACAATAGTTAGGAACTGGAAGTCATCCTATACCAGAATCTTTGCATTGATCCCTTTAAACCTCAGAAATAGGGACACATGGGAGTTTGTCCCTTGAATCAGATGATGAGAAACTGAGAGAACTGGATATTTATTCATTATCTGCAGCATCAGTGAAGAATCATTTTTCGTAGCCAACCAGGTTATAAAATAGAAAAAATGATACAAGAACAGACAGACCCAGAAGATAACTCCCTGCCCCCGTGCTACCCCAGTGTGACAGGTTCTCCTCACTTTCCCAGGAACGGTCAGCCCTCCAGATCTAACGTGGCAGTTACAAATACAGTAACATCTCAGTGATTGAATGAAACTAACGCCTGGAAGAAATTCAGACTCCTATTCAGGATTAGTCCAAAGAGTCAGTGTGGCAATTGGCCCTGAGACATGACCTCGGACTTGAAAAAGAAGTTTAAAAAAACAAAATCACCTTTTTCTTTTTTTCTGTTCTCTTTGAAGTTCAAAACAAACAGGAAAAGACTTTAAAAAAAAAAAAATTGGGCGTTGAAAAATGGAAGCCGTCAGCATGGCAAGAATGAGTAAACAGACGCCTGGAACAGACCATGAGATTTCTCGGTGCTGAGCACAGGCATCGCCCTTACTGCAAGGGGGGTGCTGCCACATGGTGAGGCAGCAGCAAGCTCCACAGTCGTCCTGGGGAAGAGGGTTTTACTTCTAATCAAAGCCCACAAGGGAGTTTTGTCAATACGGCCATTGTGCTCAGCTACTGCGAAAAAATAATTGCCCTCTTGATGAGGGGATATAATGGTGTTCCAGACAATTCGATCCTAACAGATAAGGAATGAAGAAAATAGAAGGAAAGGGAATTAAAGAAAAACATTTCCAGAAAAAAAATGTGTCAGTAGGATTTTATTACCTTTTAACACATCGAAATTTAATCGTGTTTATTTCTAGTTGTCAAGACTATGAGTCGTTTTTTTTCTTCACTTTGCTTAACTCTTCTTTTTTTATACAATGCATATGTGTTCATTGCATAATAAAAAACGTTAAAAGGGAAAACTTTACAGGTAAGCAGGACTGTGTTAAGCTTAAAGATCTACATTGATTTATTACTTGCATTGTTCTTTTTCAATAAGTTAAGAAAAGCTGGATAATAATAGGGGTGAATTGAAAAAAGCAACCTACCTAGTATTTGAAAGGTGGAAAAAAAATGTAAATCTTTGAATTATTAGCATTTAATCCTTCATGTAAATTTGGGTTGTTTTTTTTTTTTTGCTCTTTTTGGTAGTCTTATAATTTTATTAAATCAAATATCATAAACATTAACCTGTATTTAATTTGGACATATGTCATTAAACTAGTAGAATCAAAGCTATTTTATTTTTCTTTCATCCACTGAGACTAAATATATCACCACTCATAACAGCAATGTTGTTTGATGGTAAAGAAAATTCTTTTTCATTTTTGAAATAAAATTATTGGACAAAAAGATGGGTCACACTAAAGGGAACATTTTAATTTATGAAATTGAAAGCTAAGTTATACAAATCACCACAAACTGGTAACTATGGTTTGCGTTAAGTTCTGTCTCTGCTGAAATCCAACTGTCTCTGCTATAATCTTGATTTATTTTTCTTAAAGAATACTTACCAGGGAAGTGTACTTTATTAGCCACTCCCTGATAGATTCCTATATCCAAAATGCAACAAGTAAGTTGCTAGCTGCCAATGAAACAATAAGATAAACAAAAAGTATCTCATAATTTAAGATCTCATTGTACTGTTACAGAACTATGAATAAACAGATATATTTCTCACAATGCTATCTATTTTTATTCCTCTAGAAAGGACATGGGCTGACCTTTCTTGTATGGCTTATAAACTGACTGAAATAAATCTAATAATGCAGTATTGTTTAGGCACCCGTATAGGCTATTTTGAGAAGAAAAAGACACACATATAGGTTCTGGGAAATTTGTCTTAAAATATCAGGAATATTATTTTATGTATGAACTGGATGTTTTTAAAAGTATACCTTATTATACAAGTATAATAGTTACCCTTATATATAAGTTTAATAAAATAAAATACTTAATTTAAAAGTCATTAAAAATGCATGTTAAAAGAATTATTTGAAAGTTAGACATCTCAAATTGAATGCGGACATTTTCACCCCTGGCTCTGAATTTCAAATAGACTGATGAAAATAGATGTATTATGGGATTCTAGAGAAAAGAGCGTTCCTTCCCCCCGTCACACAGATCTTCTTTCAGAATTCAGCTAAGAGGTAACACAAGGCATAGGGGCTCTTGGGAAAATGGTAGAAAGAAAGTGAGTGGGGGAAAAAAAGGTATTGATAGTAGTGTTGACACCAGCTAAACTTCTAGCTAATTCCTAAGATTCTTAACATTTAAACTGAAAGTTGGTGTTTCATTACGTTTACAATTTTAGAGCAGAAAGGACTTTATACATAACCTAACACAAACGCCTTATCTGATAGAGGCGGCTATGCTTCAAACTGGTAAAGCCACTGGCCCATGGTCAGGCATCTAGCCCAGGAGATTCGGAACTGTTAGGGGCTGAATTGTGTCCTCCCATCCTCAAGTTGTCCTGACTCAGAATGTGCCTGTATTTGGAGATAGGATCTTTAGAGATGATTAAGTTAAAAAGTCAGTAGGGTGAGTCCTAATTCAATATGACTGGTGACCTTTTAAGAAGAGGAAATTTAGGCACACACAGGGACAAAGGAAGATGAAGCCACAGGGAGAAGAGGCCATCTACAAGCTAAGGAGAGAGGCTTGGAACAGCCCCTTCCCTTGTGGCCTCCAGAAGGAACCAACCCTGCTGGCACATTGATCTCAGACTTCTAGCCTCCAGAACTGTGAGAAAATAAATTTCTGTTGTTTAAGCCACGCAGTCAGCAGCCCTAAGAATTTAACATAAGGCCCAAACTACAGCCTCTTGATTTCCTCAGATTCTTGATTTGAGAGAAATCAGTGGTACCTATGAACTTGGGATCCCTCAAGAATTTCTCATCTTGAATGATCACTGAGCTAAACAGACAGGAGATTTCCCATGGTCTTTAGACCTGAAATCCTCAGGTGCCAATATGAGCCAGAACTACTTCTTCTCAGAAACTTCCTGGATCTGCCAAGCTGGGCACATCCTCTACTGCTGAGGACCAAAATGGAGCAAGAGATGAAGTTCCACTGACTAATTCTGCTTGTTTATTCCTTTATTAGACTTCTAGTTACCTATTAACACTTAAGGAAAAAGAAATTCTAAAAATGATAATTAATAATTCATCACTTCCAATAAGATAATGCATCTTTAATAGATTTGTGTAAAAAAATAAGGAAAGAGTAATGCCATTTTGTACTATGACTTTATTGAAACCTGAAATAAAAATAAAATAAAATAAAATTTTCTACATGAAAGAGATAAGTGAAGTTTCCATTAATTTTTTTTTTCAAAATGTGTAAATAAAAATACACAAGGTAACCTTATCCCAAGGGTGTCCTCTTTCTTTCTTAAGCCAGTTTCTGGAATGTCCAGGAGAAAGGTAGTTGAGGCAGAAGTTATAAGTGACCAGTTAGATCCATCACTGACTAAGCAATAAGGAAAATAAAATGAAGCTCCCTAGGAGTTTCCATATGGGACTGGGTTTTCAATCTGGAGCTAGAGTTAGAAAAATAGTTCTCAAAACCCTTATAGACATCAGAATCATGTAGCGATGCATTAGAAAAAGGAGTGCTTAGGCCCCACCATAAACCTAAGGAATCAGGATCTCTGACAACAGGACCCTCTTCATGATCATCTTTAACAAGTACCCCTGGTGAGCCTGATGCGCGACACAGGTGGAGAAAAACTGGGTGAGAGGAAGCAAAATCTGCGGTTTGCTGCATTTACATGTGAGAAGAAGAGAGTTTTATAGACTAACAGCATCTGTGTTCTGCACTTGCAAATCAGAGTCTGATTTTTCATGGAATAATAATAAGCCTAAGAAGAGAAGTCATCTTTGGTGGAGGAAATGGGTATAATGTTTTAAACTAGAGCCCCAGAGCCCTTAAATGCCCAGAGGGTCCACACAGGCAACACCAGAATAAGCACCCAGGTGAAACAGACAGTAAAGAGAGGGAGAGGCCTGTCAGTGAGAGCTCGGCCTGGACCCCAGGAGCAGCCATGGCTGAGCTCCCTGGGAACGAGGTGGGGATTGGGCATGTGGTACGTGAACCCAAACCTTCTATTTTTCAAGCAAAACCCAAGTCCCTCAACATTTAAATGGTAATATAAAAAATAATATCAAAAATATTAAAAATAATAGTTTGATATTATTAAATATTAAATATAAATATTTATATTTAATATTAAAATTAATATTAAAAATAAATAAATTTATTTTATTAAATAAATAAATTATTTATTTCATTAAATAAATTAATTAATGCACATCTATGTTACATACTTTGTCAATATTATGTGAGCTAACAAGATATAGTCTAGGTGCAGTATAGGCCCAGGTTTTTCTTTTGTATTATTTTATTTGACAAATAAAAATTATATATATATACGTATGGTGTTATGGTGTACAGATGATGTTTTGAAATACGTACACGTTTCAGAATGGCTAAATCAAGCTATTAACGTTTACATTACCTCATGACATTTGTGTGTGTGTGTGGTGAAAACACTTAAAATCTACTCTCTTAGCGATTTTCAGGTATATAATATATTATTAGCTACAGTCATCATGTTATACAATAGATCTCTTGAACTTACTAGGCCCCTGTCCAAAAAATTTTGTATCCTTTGACCAATATCTCCCCAAAGTTTCCCCTTCCTTCCCCCACGCCCAGCAGCCTCTGCTTACCACTATTCTCCTGTCTAATTCTATGAGTACAACTCTTTTGGCTTCCACATATAAGTGAGATTATGCGGTATTTGGCTTTCTGTGAGTATAGGCCAGATTTTAAAAATCAGGCCTAAATTTTTACAGACATTCATGTGAAAAAGGCTTTGAGGACCAACCATCCTTTTGTGAGGATTGCTAAAAACCAAATCTAAATCCTTGGCAAGGAATAAGGGCCTGAACCCACATACCTTGAGTTCATTTTCTCTCTCTGTTTTTCAAGATCTCTGCCCTCAGAGATCAAAAGTATTAAACATTTCTCACACCTTTTATTTTTTATAGCCTCACAGGATATGGAGGTGAATAAATACATAGTGCTGTGTGACTTGACTGAAGGACCGCCTGTCATTAATGGTAAATTTATTCTAATTTTGCAAGTTTATCCCAGTTCATGGCTACACTAAGCTTGTTCACCTTGCTGAGCTGAGTACATTTGCCGATTGAATTTGTAGTCCGATTTTGCTAATTTACAAGGCTGATCTTGCTCTAAAGGCATAATTTCATATTAAATTCACTATCATCTCCACTCAGGAGAACTCAGGCCAGTTGTCTAAGATAGTTGTCCAACATAGCAACTATGACGGCTGTTTCTAAATGCCCATAGAATTGAAAGTGACTGGGTTGCACAACAGTTCATTTCAAATCAAGAAAGCAACTGTGAACACAGGGGAGAACTGGCTCATTTCCTTCCCTGGAAGGTGAAGTTACCAATCTTACAGTGATCAACTTCTTTCTAATGTGGGCTTTACTACTCACACTGTTACTTCAAAGACAACAAAGGAAGGCAAAGGAGATAGAATGGTTTGTTCTTGTTTGAGATTGAATTGGAGATACTTAATTGGTACTAGAAGTTCAATCATATAAAAAGTTGAAGACATTTTATCTTTCATTTTAAAGCTAAGGTTTTCCAGAAAATTAAAAAGACTTTTTAAATGATTAATTAAATGTTATTTTCCCACTCTTGGGAATAAATATACACATATAGCAAAAAGAATACAAAACTATACAATGTGGCACTTACAATGGTTCTATTAGTAATTCTTCAGTGATAAGAAAAAGTCATATATATATCACAGTACATTTAAAAATTGTTTTCATTATAATAAAAAATTACAAAAATAAGCAATAAATAAAATAAATTATTAAAATTATAGTAATCCCAGCTCACTTAATAATACCCTCTCTAAAATGCATCTGATAAGATAAAAATTATGTAAAAATAGAAAAAGATCTGTGTATTTGCAAAGAGAAAATGCAAACTATAAAGAGCACAAATTAAATATGCAATTATATATATGTATAGACAAGGCTAGGAAGCTATAAGTAAAATCAAAATTGCTTATAGTAGGATGGTGAGATAAGGAGTGAATTTCCTTTTTCAATATTTGCTTTTGGTTTCATATCATGTGGTCAATTTTTCTACATTTACCTATTTAAAAAGAAGAAAGAGATGGATTCACTGTCCTAAATTTGGCTTTAAGTTGCTTTTTATCAATTTAAGGTCTTAAATTATGTCCTTTTATTATTTTTCATTGTAAGTAAGTAGTCTTTAGTACTTATTACAAAACATGTGCTCATTAAGGGACTTTTGGGACCCAAGGTAATTCACCAAAATCACTTAATTTACCAGGGGTTTTCAAGGGGGGGATTTCCTTATTTAGGTTTCAGACTATTTCTTACAAAACAGTTATTCTCTCCAACTGTCAGTTGTGCTATAGTGATGTGGCTTCCCTTAAGCATTCTAGTAGCCTTCAGAGAGATTCCTTTGAAATGCTGACACTTCCACTGTAAGATTATTTAGAAGTAAAACTACTTATCCAGTGTGCCAAAGAGCGTTACTCAGAGATGACATGTATTATAAATCCCAGTTCCTCTTTGCCTCTGTTTCATCTTTCTCCCCCTATAAAATCAGTGCAAGAAATAAAATTTATTTTTCCAAATTAAACTCTAATTTGCTGCTAAGTGTAGTAACTGTATTTCAGGCATGGACATTAGAGGATTTTCATTTGTCTAACTGTAGCTAGTAGTGGGGATCTCAGTGATCCCCATACATCAATTTAATTTTTGCTTCCCAATATTGCTGTCATTTATAAATTCGTGTTTTTCTGTCCTGGTTGTTAATGTTTTAATTCACATTTCATAATTTTATTGAGTTCACAAGACTTTTCAAGTCCTTTGTGATATAAGTACAGCCCATTCAAAATAAAAAATAAATAGCCCATTTCCTGTTTCTTGGGCTGGTTTAAGAAAAATGGTTAAATTACAAATTAAATGATTATTCTTTATTTTCCTCCCACAACTGTTCCGTATGATTACTTGTAAATACACTGATTTATTTTCCAAATGCCCTCTCCTTTCCTTCCACTATAATTTTAAGATAACTGTTCCAAGGGATGTAAAGGAGAGGAAACTGGCTGCCCAGTGATTGCCTGGCCAATGTCTTATATAGCACAAGACAAAACCTATAAGGTTTCATGCACTATTTAATTAGAAAAAACAAAAACGAAAAACAAAACAGCAACCACAGTTATTTCTCAAATAAATTTGGAAGTAAGTTTGACTCTTTTTCTGTCTCCTTTAGAAATTTGTGAATGTTTTGGAATTTCAAACTTATTTATTGCAGGCACTGTGGGGAAAAGACACCTAGAAATAAGGGAGGGAACACCAACTCCAAGAGGGAAGAGAGAAGAAAAGAGAAGCAAAAAGGTGAAGGGTGACTACATTTTCTAACTGTGGGTAGCATTAGAGGCAGAGCACTAGGAGAAGTGAGAGGAAAAGCAGAGAGAGAAAAAAAAAAGCTGGAAGAAAAAAAAAGCACCTCCGGCCATGTACTTTCAGACCATAAACATAATTAAACAAAATTTACTTCTGTGTTCCAAGTAATTTAGCACTTCACCTCTACTTTATTGCTACCGGTAAGGTAGCACTACTAACTGTGAAGGCATTTTATGCAGACACACAAGGTGACACAGTAGTGTGGAAACTTCAAGAACATAAGAATGATGTTAGGCCAGTTATGGACACAAAGCCGGGCTCTGTGTTAACTAAATTTGAAAGGATCACATTCGAGGGTGGAAAATGGAAGATATACTGCAAAATGTAAACAGTGATTATCTAGATGATAGAGTTTACGTCTGATTTTTTTTTAGTTTAACTCATCTGCATTTACAAATTTTATTTAATAAACCTTAATTTCCTAGGTCACATATGCATATAAATATAATAAATTATATTTAATTTATAGTATTAGATATTATAACATGCATATATAAATAAATGTATGTGTATATATATATGCATATGTGTGCCTGTGTGTGTATTCTTTCAGAAATGCAAAGTTTCCTTGGTACTTCAAACAATGATCCTCTGATAAAGATGCTATTGTTTAAAAGTTAAGCATAGCTCCGTGCTTTGACAATTTTGCTACACTGTTTTTTTATTTGCTAATACTGTTGTCCAAGAACTATTAATAAAAGAGATTTTCAAAGAAACCAACACTGCAATAGCGCAGTGATTAACAATAAAGGAAAGAAGAATGGTCTGAGGTTGTATAAATGGTTTCTCACTTTACAACATTAAATTTTCTCAAAGGATGTTTCTAAGAGAGCCCAAATATTGCACATTTTTTTCTGAAAAGAACAGGAGATTTTTTTTTTTTTAATTATAAAATGGACCCAGACATCACAGCCTTTTACTTTCTACTCTAGGTATAATCTGAAAATCAGATGCAATTAGCAAACAGCCTGGGTTTTGGAATTAAATCTGAGTTTAATTACTTAAGCTCTCTGAACCCCATTTCGCCTTCTGTAAAATGGAGGTGAGGACATCTTCTTCACCACAGGGGATGCTGTGAGAATCGACTGACATCATATTTGCCACGCTTCTATCACTGTGGCCTGGCACTTTGTTGGGACCCAATAAAATAAAAATCCATGGACTCTCAGAGGCTTCAGAACTCAAATGAACCTCTTGGATCCAAGACCCTCCGATTAGCCACCATCAAGCTGGCATTTGAGCGACGGGCTCTCCAGAGGAGCCTGCTCAAGTTTCTAGGCCAAGTACAGGCGCGTGGGGACCGTGCCACCACGGGGCAGGAAGGCCGAGCAGAAACCACCGTGGGAGTGCAAGCTAAGAAAGGGTAAAGAGACAAACAGGGGCTGAAAAACAAAACAAAATGTAACCACTGAGGCAGTGACTTACGGTCTTAAGGAGAGGAATTCCCGGAAGAGAAACAAAACAAGTTTCTTTTTCTGTGTGTTGTGATAAGAAGGTAAACAAACCTCGAGAGACGTATTCTGCCCCAAGATAACTTTTTCGGGAAAGAAACGGTGTCTTACCCCACTGGCCTTTGCGGGGAGAGCTGCCCGGGGAGAACTGTCAGACGAGGGGCACCGTCTGCTCCCAAGACCGCAGGTCCCCCACCGCCCCGGCCTCCCCGCGCGCACACCCACCCACACCTAAGCGGACCTTTGCCTTGGCATGTAAGGGCTTGTCCAGAAAACGCCTTCCTCTCTCCGGCCTTAGTCCCCCTCCAGCGACCCCCAAAACCTCCCAGGCTCCTGCCCCAAGCCCTGTCCGTCCCTTCCCCCACGCCCACCTCTTCTCCCGGTCGCGCACTGGAGTCTCCAAGGAGCGCCCGGAGCTGCCCCGCCCGCCCCGCCTGTCCCGCGGGGTCAGCACTTCGCCTCAGGGCCCGAGAAAAGCGAGTTCCCCGGCTTCCTGAGCACCCAGGCCGGAGGGAAAGTCCTAGCAGCCCCCAGGAGTCAGTCTGTCCCGTGCGTGGTCGCAGCCCGCGCGCCCACCCGGATGCCCACGCGTTCCTGTCCCCGCCGGCACCGCAGCCCGGAGCGCGTCCCCCGCCCTCCCGGCACAGCCTGGCAGCGAGAAGCCGCCTCCCGGCAGGAGAGGACTCACCAGGGGCCGCAGAACCCAGATGCCCGGCATGGCAGTAGAGCAATCAGCCCAGGTGAGGGGGCCTCTCCAGCTCCCAGCAGAGCGGGTCACCCACTGGCAGGAGAAGTGACAGTTCCCCTCGGCCCCTCCTCGGGCTCTGGCAGGCCTCTGGGTGTGTTCCCGGCCAGGGCCCGCCCCCGCCGCTCCTGCAAAGTTACTCTCAAACTGCTTCCCTCTCTCCCCAGAAGCGTCTTTGAACACCTGTGGGGCGCTTTTCCGAGAGACCAGAGAGGACCTAACGAAAAGCCCCCGAGGTCGAGAGGAGGGGGAGGAAGTCTTGCTGGGGAACGCCCGGTTGGGGAGGGCTCCATTGATTCAGCAACTTGCCCCGCGCGGGGAGGGGGGTGGGGAAGCCGGAGTGGGGACGGAGTCAGGGTTTGTTGCACAAATGGGCATTCCCCATCCTGGGGCGTTTCCGCGGGCGGCTGGCATGCTCAGTTCAGGTGAGGACCCAGAGAGCTGGTCTGCTGACCTTTCTAAACGCTTCTGCTGTAGTTCAACTTGGGAAGGGTGGGGAGGGCTTGCACGGAGACCTGAGCTCAGAGCGCTCATGTCCTGCCAGGGTGCAGGAACCTCGGCTAATGGCTGGGGACAATCAGAGGAAGACCTGGGCTTTGACTCAGCTCCACACATTGCGGCTGCAACATGAGAGGCTCACAGGAGTCCCTGAATAGCGTATGAAGTGACAATTATAACAGGAAAAGGTACAGATACTGTGCCACGGGATTTTGAGAAGGCCCCTTAGCTTTTATTTCTCAAGAGGAGAACAAAGTTAACTACTATGACAAATCACACAGCCCCAGCTGAATTAAACGTTCACAATTACTTCCTCTCCTTTGTTACTCATTATTTCCTGGCCATTTTTTTTTAAATTCTTGTAATTGTTTTGTTCCCTGGTTAACACTGTTCAGTCACTATTGTTTTGGAAAGATGCATATTTCTTTAGATAGTTTTGCATGAATTTTACAGAAGGTAAGTTTGTACAATGACATCATTAATAAGCCTGAGTCTGGAAGCAGTTCTTAGACTGGACTTAGATGGTGGCATTCTCCACCAAGCTTTATCCCTCACCTTGCTGCTTCTCTTCCTTCCCAGTTGGATTCATCCCTTTGAGAACACATTTCTCTCCCTCCCTTTGCCTGGCCCACCAGGGGTTCTCTTAGACCACATTTTCTTCCAGAGGCCTGTCCAGGCCCCCAAATCCAGATTAGGTTACCCTCCTGAGAGCTTTCACTCAGCCTGTGTTTGGCATCTGTTACTACACTTGTCATCCTGTCTTGTAGACTGGCTTTGCCTGACCTTCCAGTAGATTGTTAGTGCCATGAGGAAGACCCTGGCTGTGCCAGTCTTGTCACCCAGTTATGTGCATGGGATAGACACAAGAAGTGGGTGGAGTGGGGAGGATGGTAGAGGGGCACTCTCTGTATTATCTTTGCAACTGTTCTGTAAGTCTAAAATTATTCCAAACTAAAAAGTTAATTTAAATTAAAAAATACTATGAAAAGAAGGAAGGAAGGGGGAGGGAAGAGAAGAAGGAATAGGAGGAGAGAGGAGAGAGAGAGAGAAAGGGAGAAAGGACAGTTGATAAAACCAACATATCTTGCATATGAATTATGAGCCAGCAACTTTCACAAATGGTTTTTCCTTACTTAATACTTACCATTATAGCCCAGTGAGATGCGTGATTATTAAGCTTACTTCTGGCTTAAGCTAGAAAAGCTTAAGCAACATGGGAAAAATCAGCTAGTTAATAAATAGCAGACCAGGAATTAAACTTAATCTTGCTTACAAGGCCTTGTTCTTTCTATACCCGCCTCCCCCCACCATGTGCATTTATAACCCTCAAGTTCAACAAGATAGGAATACTTTGTGGGGAGAATTGTGTTTCATGATCAAATAATTTTACAAAATTCTGGGTTAATTTAATTTAAACAGATCTCTTAATCCAAGACTCCTCAGAACCTTTAATATGCTAATATGTATAGTGAATATCTAATGGGGAGGTAATGATCTATACTGTTCCCCAAACTTCTTTGTCTATGGAACCCTTTGAAGAATCTATTGAATGAACACTTCATGAATGCTGGTGTTCTGGGGAAGATAGTTTGGGCATCCCTAAAGGTTATTTTTATTTTACCAACACATTTCTAAGAGTACTCAAGCCTTCAAGGGTAAAGAAATACAATTTTAATAATAGAATTTCAGGCATTCTACCAGATGTGGGAGATATTTTGGACAACCATCATTATTTTACTCAAACCACACCATATAAGTTAAAGCTTGTTTCTTCCACTGGAAAGATACTCTTGCCTCTGAACTTTCTGAATAACACTTAAACACATACCCGACTATGTAAAAATTTAGGAGTATTAAAGAAAAAAAAAGAAAATGTCAACATCTTTTCATCACCGAGACTACTTTTATTCCTTTCCCCTATGGACCTAATGTTTTAAAAATTGTTTTCAACCCAATTGTTCTTACTAAACAACAATAAGTTGATTTTAATAATGCCCATCTGTACTGGACATCCACAATTGTTTATTCTACATTTTTTCTCCTTCTTCCTGGTAACAGCACTTCCAAATTGCCTTTAGAAAAACTGTACCTCTCCCCTCTTCTTAACTATTTGATGTGACTGCCTCTTTCAGTCAGGGCTCTCCAGAGAAACAGAACCACTAGGATGCATGGATAGATAAACAGATAGGTAGATATTAAGGAATTGGCTCACAGGAATGTAGAAGCTGGCCAATCCAAACCTTGCAGCATAGGCCAACAGGCTGGAGATCCAAAGAGGAGTTGATATTGGAGTTCAAGTTCAAAGGCAGTCTGCTGGCAGAATTTCTGCTCTCTCAGGATAGGTCAGTCTTTTTCTTAAGGCCTTCAACTGATGGGACAAGGCCCACCCACATTATAGAAGGCAACTGCTTTACTCAAAGCTTACTGATTTAAAATGTTAATCCCATCCAAAAAGTAGCTTCACAGAAACATCTACAATAATGTTTGACCAAATGTCTGGATACTATGGCCTAGCGAAGTTGACCCATAAAATTAATCATCACAGTGGCATTGACACCAATCCTGGGGCTTGGGTACACATGTAGGGGTGGGGGAGGGAATCTGACTTGGCCTAAGCCAATCAGTGCATCATATTCAATTGGACTACAGCTTGGGACCTTTGATGGTAACACTGGGACACAAACTCTTTGTCTTCTCCACTGAATTTGAAATGGAAATATATGAGATATAAAACTGATGTGGTCGCATGTTGCCCTTCCAAAGCCGACAGTAGAGTCAACTTATGCTGAGAGGAAGCCACACTGAGAGATTGAGCCTGGTAAGGTCACTGGAGTTTTTGATGGGTGTGGTCCTGAAAATGGTCCCTGGACTACTCAGTTACCCAACTCAATAAATTCTCAGTCTTTGCTTGAGCAGGATTCTTACAACTGAAAGGATCGTAACTGATATAACATCAGAGCTTATGATCAGCATAAGAAATCCTTTGTTATCATAATTAATTGTTATGAATTACCTATTCTCCTCTTAGGCTCAAGCAAGGAAAATTGCCTAAACGATCCGTTAGAGACTGCTGAATATCTAAGGACACTACTTCTTCTATTAAACAATTTTTCTGTCACTAGAGGGCATCAGAGCCCACATTGGCCAAGTGACAAAATTGAATTTTGTTTCTATCAATGAGCAGAAATATATTTGAGTTCTTGGGAAGAGAAGAAAGAGAAGGGAGAGTTTTGATTTGAATAGGTAATCTGTGAACTCTATAATATAGACATTTTCATCTCCCAGAGAACCTACTACTTTTTTTTTTACAGGATTAGAAAAATGATATGTGCAAAAGCACCTAGCACACACAATAAATACTAAGTACTACGTTTACATTGCTCTTTCTAAATGAGGTGACTTTGCAAGATAAATTGCTAATTTGGGGTCAGAGTTCAGATGGAAAGAAAGACAGGTTAAGTAGCTTACAACCTCCTTTTCTGTACTACTTCCTGTATGAGCACGTTCATGGGCCTGATGACTAGGGACAGCATAACCCAAGGATAAGTGCCTTGGAGCCTGGCTGACCAGGGCTGGAAAGCT
Organism: Cheirogaleus medius; assembly: GCA_008086735.1. Lineage (NCBI taxonomy): Eukaryota > Metazoa > Chordata > Mammalia > Primates > Cheirogaleidae > Cheirogaleus > Cheirogaleus medius. Next base: position 25,541,074 of record VBSM01003143.1, read on the forward strand.
TGGCCACCCATATGTGGAGCAAATAATAAAATCTCCTGATTTTTCCCACTGTGAAAAACGGGTATACTAACCTATCTCTTGAGCAATAACCTGGAAAAGACAACAGATGAAAGAACATTGAGACCGTAGCAGCTGAGATGCAGAGAGCATGTGGGTTAGTAAGTGGGTAAAGAAAACAGCTGTTCTGTGGGTCCTGGTTTCATAATCCAGTTTGCCACCCCTCCTCTGCCATTTCTACATATAGGGGTGCCCTGAAAACACAGATATTCTGTGAATCCACAGCGTGCCTACCCCCAGGTGTTCAGAACTGATACATGGAAAAATAGGGACCACTTTTTGAGAAGTGCTGATCTGGGGCAGATGGGATTTAGTCTTGTGTGGGCCTAGCGTAAAGCAGTATTTCTTAAACTTCTGCTACCTTTTCCCATTTCTGTTTTCCCCTTATATGTATTAAATATGTATTTAACTCATATATATTTTTAATCAGCTTACTTTGTTACTTCACTCACTTTGTTTTTAAAATAAAACATTACATTATAACCATACATGGAAAATTAGCATTCCTTGCCAAAAATAGAAGGTATCCATAAAAATAAATACATAACTATTGAAACAAAATATTTGCCTTCATACCACCAAAAATTGTTTCCCAAACCACCAGTGGTAAGGGCACTATACTTCTGAAAAGGTTGGCTCATGTCGTGGTAGTACCTTCTCTCTGCTATAGCCTTCCTCCCTGGCCCCAGTGACCCGAGAGAAAAGACTGGCAAGCCTGGGTCTCAAGCCCTCCACACGAGACTGGAAGGGAGGTGACAGGAAGGAACAAGAGAAGATGTCAGAGCAGCACAGGGAGGCACAGTCTTTGTCTCTCAAGCAACGTATAGTGCCAGGGGAGTGGGATAGGGGATCCTCCACAGGCACCAGCCTGTCCCTGTTAGAAGAGGTTAAGTGGATGATGGATGGGTGACAGGAGGACTACAGTGAGCCCTGCAGAGCTGGAGACAGAATGTGGAGCGGGATGTTGGAGGGGAGGACAGGTGAGCCAAAGGCTAATTTAGAGCACAGAGCACGTGGGTAGGAGGGAGCAGTAGATGGTTTTCTGCAGAAGGCAGCCTTTGTCAACTAACACACATAGTGGCGTTACTATCCGGCACACCTGGGAAAGGGAAGAAAGATTGGGATAGATAATCTGTGTACCTGATCATATAGACATTTTCTTCTTTCTGAGAATACCCCGTGTTAGCAACTTGTTCTGTGAAGGATGGACCCATGATTCAAATCCTAGTTTAGTCACTTCGGTAGCTGTGAGAAGGTGTGCATAATATTTAACCTTTTGCAGCCTCAATTTTCTCACCTGGTAAACATAAGCCTTTTCAGCAATAAGGATTTGCCTGGGAGTTTAACATGCATTTTGTAATTTCTATTTTGTTTTATTTTACTGTTGCAATTTCAAGACCATGTGGATCTCCAACATGTTTTCTAGGTGACAACTGGTGTGGATCCTACCCATAGTTACCAACATCGGTGCCCTTTTATTTACCTGTGCTGTTTTCTTCCTCACTAGGTTAGAGAGCATAAGCACTGCCCATAGCCTATCATCTTGGCTTCTCCACGAAGAAAATCATATTTTTTAAACTTTCCTGAAAAGGAATTATTGGATCAAGATTTTGTTCCCCTGGTTGTTCATTATTGCCTCTGTTCAGGTCTGAAGGTAAGATGTCTCTCTCTCTCTCTCTCTCTCTCTCACTCTCGCTCTCTCTCTCTTTCCCCTCCCCCTTATATGGTTTGGACATTTAGACAGGCTCAGTGGTTTTATGAATAACGAAATTGCAAGAGTTCAAGAGAGGCCTGGCTCAGAGAACTTACCACATCTGCCTTTTGAAGTTCTCTTAGTATATTAAGGCAGAACAAAAATCAACACAATGTCAAAACAGGTTGACAAAAACCATGAGATGTCTTAAGCATTTCCATGTATCAAATCGATGATTTTAACACTTAGAGCTTCAGTGCAGAATCACATTTGAGACTAATGTCACGCTGTCATAGTGTCATGTGTCATTAGGCATATGATGCTAGTGCACTGTTATCATTTGACGCCCTTCATGGATGTGAGGCCTGGGCTAATCCTAGTCACTCCTGATAGACTGACCTGCAGAGGCAGAAAGTTAAGGTGGAGATGCCTCTGGGACCATGAGGTTAACACCCCTCACTTTAAACTAGACCCTCCTCTACAACAGCCCTGGGAGTGTGCACCACCAGCCTTAGCTTGAATCCTGCTAGCACTGGCTCCTTCTGTTTCTCTAGGCGGCTCATTCTATTTCAGAACACTTTCCAGTGGTCAGAAATTCTCCCTGATGTTATAATTTCCTATAGTTTGACAAGTGTTTGCTCAACATCCACTATGCAAAGAACACTACTTATAAACAGAACTGGAATGGCTCTGTGAAAAATGGGTGATAATAACCCTCTCCTCACCCATAGTAGGAAGAGGCATTTCACCATCTGAAGCCTCCTCATAAACCCTACACAAACCTGCATCCTAACAGGTTTTCATCTAAGCAACAAGAATAACTAGGCAGCCTGAGTCCCTGACAATAGTGAACTGAGGGTGAAATCGAGAATTTTTACTAGCCTCTGCACCGAGGAAAGATAGTAAGCAGGCATTCCTCCAGGTGGCTTTGAAATCTCCCTGGAATCTAGAAGTCATCCAAGGGGTTTATCAAAACTCCTTCCAAAATTTCTTCAAATTTATTTCTATTTAAGCCATGAAGATATGTTAAGATAAATAGTTTAAAGAGATAGGAATTGTGAAATCAAATGAAAATAAGCTGTCGTTGATAATACCTAATGCTTACATAGTGCCTGGGACATCTGTGTGCTCTTTGCATATCTGTTAATTCATCTGAGCCTCACTATTTCCCATGCAGGAGATCCTGTTACCATCCTATTTTACAGAAGAGAAACTAGTAATGAATTGCCCAAGATCACACAGTTGCTAGTTTACAGAGGTGAACTTCTGAAGACTATGCTGAATCTACTTCCTCTTCAAAAAAATGATCTCAATGGCCTTATAATCAAGACATAAATTCCCCAAGGAAGTACAAAGTCCAGTAGTTTTGTTGTTCAGTTGAACACACAATTAACAGCACACTCTTGTCTTACTATTTTCTTAAACTTCAGGCTTTATTGACTGAGATGATAATATAGTGAGTTAAGGGAACTCTTTCTTGCACTGAGTAATTCGGTTGAGTAAGAAATTTTGCTGTTTATATCCATTTCCTTTTCTAAGAATCATAGTTCACATAACCATGCAAATTGGACTGAAATAAGGACAGTATAATTAAGATAGTACGGCCATAACTCCACACTCTAACTCAATGCTTTTCAAACCTTCGTATGGATATAAATCCATATGGCAATATTATTAAAATTCAGATTCTGATTCAGTTTGGGTAGGTCGGAGAAGGAGTATGAGATTATGACTTTCTCGCCAGTTCCCACGTGATGTTGATGCCACTATCTGGAAAGGACACATGAGATGGCAAGAGTCTAGCCAGCTCAGGGAAACCACCTATCAATCCATTGCTTGATCTCCTACAGATTAGAACAAACTGACCCTACTTTTAAAATTTTGTCCAGTTATATTATTATTTGAACATTTCTTTAGTGATATTAGATGGGAAATGTAGGAAAATAAACAAACTCAATAATCTCATAACAAACATATTTTTATCCAGTTTCTATTTAGCTTAATATTGTACTGCATAGGCCAAATTTTTACTTAGCAGAAACAAGTCTGCCTTGACTACATAAATAAATTTTTCCTATCAAGGAAAAGAAATAGAAAAAAAAACAGTTCCTTTTCAAACATAGTGAGCTTTTATTTCTGTGAACAGAAAGAAAACTGGCTAGAAGCCTGCTGATTCTCTCAGCCAATCAGAATAATGTGACCATAAATGTCCATGAATTTCCCCCTCAGTGAATCTCTGCCTTTTTTATTTCTGTCGTGGGGACATGTATCTTACAGTTCTGTGCCACATACTCTGCCTTTTATGTCTTACTTTCTGCTCAAAAAAAAACCAAAAAAAAATTTACACTCAGTGGGATCACTCATCTAAAAATCCATTGTCTTTTATGTTAAAAGCTATTAACTTAATACACAGGCAGCTTATTGTTTGCTTCTTAATAGCAATACCTAACACATCTAGAGCACTTAATGTGAGTGAGGTACTATTCTAAGGGTTTTATAAATATTAATATAATTTCTTTTAATGTTCATAAAGGTAGGTCACTATATAAGTGAAATAACCAAGGCCCCAAGCATTTCAGGGTCTTGCAGTAGCTACACAACTAATAAGTTATAGAGCTGAGATTTGAACCAAGGCAATTGCTTCCCACATTTAACAGTGTGTTGCCTTCTTGAACCAACACACACCAGTTAATTGAGCATGCACTATGTGTTAGAACCTTTTACCTATATTATCTCATTTAATTCTGATACCCACATCTATGAGGAAAGAATAACTTCCCTGATTCACATAAACAGGTAACTTGCCACTGCTGCCTGCCGCTTTTGCACAATATCATGCTGTCTTCTTCCTTTTTAGTGAATGAGACAGTTTGCCTCGTGCTGTTTTTTATAGAAAGCACATCTCCTATTCAACATAGTGCTTCAAGTCCTAGCGATAGCAATCAGACAAGAGAG
>VBSM01003143.1:25545878-25630044 GCA_008086735.1 Cheirogaleus medius
TGAAACCTTGGCATACTCCCGAGAATGGACTGAAATACATAGTATCTGGGCCTGAGACTAGAATACCTTGTCTAACCTTTGTTCCACTGCTTTCTCATCCCACCTTTCCCACCTCTCCACAGTTCTCCCTGCCTAGGGCATGATGTCTCTACAGCCTGCCCATCCACTGTCTGTGGCACTTTTAACAAAGTAGACGTTGGATTGAAGTGGGAAATATCCCTGCCCTGCCTGTCCCTTGGCTCTTCCCCTGTCCTGCGATCATGTTTCTTCATTTTGCCTTCCCTTCCTTGGATACTAGTCTAGACCTCACCCAAAACCAAATGTACTATCTACTTGTCCTGTTGTGAATACAGTTAAAGACCAGAAACTGCAATGATGGAAGATAAAGCAATGGCCATTGTCGTCAAGAAAAAGCCATTCCTCTCTTTCCAGTTTACACATGGGTAATATTTATCAAGGGTTTAACTGGACTAGAAAAGTGCTTTGTACACACACAATCTCATTTGATCCTCACATTATTTTACTATCTAACATTACCCTCATTTTCCAGATTAAGAACCTTAGGTTTGGTGAGTTTAAATAACTTACACACAGCCAGCATGTAGTAGACCTAGGGTGGGGACACACATCTGGAGGCTCCAAATTTACCCCTCTGTAGGCTGGTCCCATCCCTCTTGGATGGTGGATCATCTGCTCACTGTGCTGATTTCCTCTCCAGCGGCCTCCCCACGCCCTGTCTTTATCCCACCACCCACATTTCCCCTCTAGAAGGACCCTCTTCCTCCACTTTGACAATCCAAATCTCACTTCCCACATAAGACAAAATCAAACACTCGTGGCCTTCCCTGACACATTTTATCCCCTCATGACCTTTCCAAACTCTGAGCTTTCTTGGCACTTTTGAGGAAGGAGTGAGATTGATTTTTGTATTTGAAGTTTGTGAAAATTTTCTCTCTCTCTTTAAATTTACACTTCAGATAAATCCAGATTCACTTGAACTATCCCACTCTTTCTTATCATTGCCTTGTAACTATGCTTGACTTTATGTGGCGCATTGCGATTCGGAATGTAAGTTGCTTGAGAGGGGGACATATTGTCACTTTCTTTGCATGGAGGCTTTGAGCTTAAGGCTAGGATCCCAACCATTTTCCTTAACTAAATGAATATTTATGAGTCCTTACTTTGCACCACGAACAGTGCTAGGCCCTGGGGAATAGCATAGACATGGTAAGAATGGTCCCCACCCTCCTGGACTTTACAGTTAGTGGAGATGACAGATTAGGTAATTAAAAGAGTCAGGCCTGAATGTTCTTTGCCTGCAAAATGTTTCTCCTCTTTGGCTCGCCAGACACCACTGTTCTGGTTCTTATCCTGCCTTGGCTGTTACTTTCCTGCCACCTTCACTCTGTTCATGCTAGACATCCTGCTACATATTACTGTCCTCAGCTCTAGGTTCCCCTCACTTTTTCAGAGATTCCCTAAAGTATCACCCATCACCTCACCCGGGATGACCTTCAAGTCTATGCCTCGTGCTCTGACTTCTTCATTTTACATTTCAAGTGCATTATGCTTAACTTTTGCTCATTTTCCACTCATCACCTCAAACTCTTACTGTGCCTAAACCTGAACTCTTTCATTTCCATCCACACCAGAAGGGTAGGGAAATTGGAAGCAGTGAACACAATAAAAAAATAAATAAATAAAATAAAATTTCAAGTGGAAAGAAGTCCACTTTATCTTTGAGCCCATCTGGCCATCTTCTGAAGACACAGACTTTGCAAACGAGCTTTGCCTTTTTCTGTGTCTGTCAATCTCCATAAATAGCTTGGAAGCTCTTTGAAAGCAGGAACTCTATCTTCTATTCCATTTTGGCAGGGTCTACCCCAAAGCCTTTACCAGTGCTTTACACATGCATGAGGAGGTGTGTGATGAGGACACAGACACTTGAAATGACCTTTGTTGTTGCTCTCTGGATCTACCTGGCATTAGATTGTGGAGTTAGGACTAACTAGATGGCTAGCAAATTATAACTATTTGGCCAATTACCTTTAAACTTTTCTGATTGAATTGGGTTTGGATTTTGTCCTGAGTTTTTATAGAAAGGTCAAAACCATTGCATCTATGCTATTTTTTAAAACACATTTAGAGCACTTAATATGAGCAAGTACTATTCTAAGGGTTTTATAAATATAATTTCATTTAATGCTCATAAAGGCAGGTCACTATATAGGTGAATTAACCAAGGCCCCAAGCAGTCAAGGATCTTGCAGTCATTATACAACCAGTAAGTTATAGAACTGAGATCTCAAGATTTACAGACAGTTAAGAAAAAACAACAATGTCATCATCAACAATTAAATGGGAGAGAGACAGAGAGAGAGAGAGAGCTTCAGTTTAGGACTTTTATATTCTCTTTCCCCATACGTCATTAGGGTTATTGCTGCCTATACTTATTAGAGTTTAAAATCACCCCAAGATGAGTAGCCTACATTTTAAGGGTTCCTGACAATTATTTGGCCAGACTTTCATCGCTCCTGAATGCTGGCATCGTCTCCTCCTGAACATCTCTCTTTGAGGTCAGAAAGAATCTGGTCTGTGATGAATCACAAGGCCTCCCTTCGTAGGAGCCAAGGCTGTCCAGGTCACCCTGCTGCTGAGCCTGGAAACTCACTGACCCCATTTTTTTTTTTCTTCTTATTTCAGGTTTCACAAACTCTTTCCCACCCTCTCCCCTCCTACCTCAACACACGCAGCAGCATAACCCATTACTTCCGGGTTAATAGCAGGTAAAGAATCTGTCATTTGAATTGTGCTTTTTTTCTCTCCTTCTCAGTGTTTCAGGCAGTGGACGATGTTTCTAAACATAAAACAAAACAGTTTTCTGAGCTTTTAGTTTTCTGATCTGTAAAGTGAATGATAACAGAATAAACTTTATATGCTTATTATGAGCATTCTTGATGAATATTAGTCTCCTAGTAATAATAGTAATACAGAAGAGGTCAAATTGAAAGACAGCAAAGAGGAGAGTGGGTTGCTTCTAGCTTCAGGTATCATAGAAGGCTTTTTGGAGAAACTACCATTAGATGTGAAACAATTTGGCTTGAGTTAGTAGGAGGGAGGACTCAGTTTAATAAATGCCTCCTGGTAGTAGGGTGAGCCAGTGCTCCAGTGCAAATGGACCTAGCCCGCCTAATGACTAGACTCAGCTCTCCCCATGAGCCTGACCAGTTGACATTTCTTCTTTCCTTCCAGGTTGAGTTCCAATAGGACAGAATCTTTTCTCTCTCCTATCACTTTCTGACAGGTCAGAGCAGGTGTGATAGAAACTTGTGCAGATTTGCAGATTCCAACAAATGTATTCATAGTTACATTTTCTCAGCTTCACCTATTATTACAAAAGGGAGGGTCAAAGCTTATTTTAATTTATTAATAATTCTGTCCACAAAAATATTAATTCATTAGATGTCAAAAGAGCAGAGCATAAGCTTCCCCTTTGGGATCTGTAGGAGTAATTTTACTACTTATCCAAAGGCACTGGAGGACGCAGGCCACAGTGACCCTAACCAGAGTTACACCTCTCAAGCACAACGTGACGTCTCTGTAAACGTTGGTATTGGTTTAAACCTCTGGGAAAATTTATTAATGTTTAATGAAAGAATTATTTAATTCAATTTTCAAACCTCGACTCGACCCAAACACCTGGACGTTTAATACTTAATAAAAACATACTTAATAAAAACAATTTCAAGAAATTCTGTTCAACATTTTATTTCTGTCATACCCCCTTAATTATGAATACAATTGAATTAATTTAAAATTACAGTTAGTCTCAATACTTAGCATGTATTTTAAAATAATAAAGTATCACTATGCATTACAGATATTGTAGTCATTTTTAAATCACTGAAAAGGAAGTGGGTTTTAGCTATAGAGTTACAGAATTTTACGGTTGAAAACACTTGAATTAGGTCAGTACAATGGAAGAATGTGCGCAATGTGCGCTTTCTCCGTTTTCTATGATTCTCAAAATGAACTCATATCTTGTCCTCAGCCTTATCTGTCCCTTGGTTTGAGGCTAAATCCTGCCCTCATCTTTACTCTGGCATTTCTGAACATGTTGATATATTAGTTACATATTATCTATTACACATTACATAATTATTATAATTAATTAACAATGATCTGTACTAGAGGCCTAATCTAGATGGTGAGATTCAGTGGCTGGGCCATTCATCCTGGGGGATCTCCTAATTTGTGAATCTAATGAAGAGGAACCAAGTGAGGCCTATGTCACAAATATTGATTCTAAATTAAACTCGCTGAATAACAGCTGTATACTGTTAAGGTGTGGCATGATAGGATTAGTACTAATGCCACACCAAACACACCGGAAATCTAAGGGGAGAAGACAGATCCAAGGGAGGTGAGCCTCAAAAGCTGGAAGTCACCAGAATCTTCCCAAGCCTGCTCCTGCTCTTACAGTCTGGTATCTCCCAGTCTGTTTTCATTCTCGAATATTGTAAGAGCCCACTGTGTGCGAGGCACTGTTTTACATTTTGGAACTGCAGCAATGAACAAAATTGGGAAAACAAGCAACAATCCCGACTCCGGTGGGACTTACAACGCAGGGGAAAGCAGCGAGGCCCCATGTGCAGAGCCCAGAGCCCGCAGATTAGTTTTCTTCTGGGCCCTTCTCTCTCCACGCCCCTTCCTGTGTTCTCCCTTCCGCCTGAGATCCCGACCTATCAGAGCACTGGGAAGGCAGGAACGACAGGAAAAATTTTTGTTATGTCTCATCTATAATAAGCAAAGAACAAACACTTTCAGTACTTTCAGTCTTTTTAAAAAAAATAACAGCGCTATTGTCCTTCACAGCTGATTTCTCTGCGCAGGGCTGACACCTCAGTGAAGGCTAACACCTCCACACCTTACAGGCTGATCGGCAGGAGTCCTCTTCCGCCTCCGCCTTATCGCCTTCCTCTTTATAAATTTAGCAATCTTTTTTTCACAAACCTTAAAATACCCAAATGTTCAAAGATTGAAAAAATGGAGAAGCAGTATCATCGTTTGTTCTTGCTTGGCAGTTTTGTTTTTAAATCGATGACACACTGGTTTCGCTTTCACTTCAGTTGGCAACTTGATGTGATAGGAATGCAACCTGTAGGAACAGTTAAATGCATGGAATACTAATTACATGCTAGACATTGCACTAAATAATTTGCATCATTATCTTAATTCTCAAAATAACTTTATTATTGGCCGCACTTTAAAGATGCCAGTTTGAGAGGTGAAGTAAATTGCCCAGAGTCAGAAAGTGGGCAAGTAGCTGGTCTGGCATTGAAATCCCAGCTCAGCTAACTTCAGACACTAAGCTCTAACCACTGACCATTATACCCTCTGCTGTTAGTCCCAGAAGGCTGCCCTCCCTCTGCCCCTGTCAATCGCTGAGAATATTATGTTAAAGACTGGCCACATTCCACATATTTTTGACCCCACAACATTAAAGCATTAGCCAGTTTCCCAAAAATGCTTCCTAATTAGAAGGAAAGAGATTTATTTTACCAAACAAAGTCTTAAGTGAGCTATGCCAAGGTCAATGGTCAGGTGGAATTTACAGAAGCATTTTTATTACTTGATAACCATTAACTGATCTAACTGGCTACCAGAGGATTTCACTTTCAAAAAGACCACCAACATTTAATACATTGAATGCTCTGGCAATTTTTTTTTCAATATTTTCAAACTAATTGCGTAGGACTTTAATTTCAATCTCACTTTTAATATATACATGACCCAATTTAAAGTGAAAATTCTTTGGACATTTATTTTTGGGAAAATGCCAACAACATTTTTCTATATGCTATTGGCTTCCTAAATTGAGGCCTTGAGAGCCTGTTTTGTTTATTTGTTTGCTTGTTTTTGTTTTGTTTTTACACAAAATTTAAGCCAAATGAAATACCATGTTAGTCAGACTATATTGACTTTATTTATGGGTCATCTCAATGTCTGTTTTAATCCCAGTTTTAAAATTTAAAAAGAATTTAAAGCTCTGAAGGTATATATTCATATATTCATGAAAGGATGTAAAACATACAGGTAAATATTTATATACATGTATACATAAGTGTTTATATTTGGCCTGGCAAACACTACTTTGCCAGATGACTTTTTGGAAAAGGCTTTGGTTCAGTAGCAAAAATGAATATGGATGTTATTCAAATGTCTGTAAATTAATGAGAACCATTTGGGGTTCATTCAGTTTAAGCACTCTGAGCCTGAAGAAAGAATGGACCATGTTAAAGAGGCTTGTGGGGAGTGGGGAGGGGGGCCTCAGTGACAGGTGCATGGCCTCACGTCCAGGAGTACTGGATAAATCCATAATCAGGATGGAACAAGACATGTGTCTTTAGGAAGAAGAATGTAAAGACAATTTCTAATAAGAAAGTGTTCTCTTCATCGTGAACTCTTTGAAAAGACTCAACAGTTGTCCACCTGGAAATTCTGGGACTGCCTAACCACTTTCCCTGCTAGCACTTTCCACTTCCTGTCTCTCTTAAAGCTGTTCAGGTGGTGCTGATGACCCAGAGATCCTCAAGGGTGGGAATCCATTCGGTCCACAGGGTCCACAGCAGGGATAGCCAGGGTCAGTCTTCACGGGCTCCATCTCCAAAGCAGGGCCAGAAACGATCCCAACAAGAAAGTTCTGACACTACAGGCCACACAAAGGAAAGGAAGGAGGGATTGAGGGGGGAGGCCCAGGGAAAATGAAAATAGAAAAGTGAAACTGAGAAGTTAAAATTACTTTTGGAAAGACTAAGGACTTACAAGGGTAGCTTTCAAAATAAAACAACCATAAACCCCATATGGGTTCAATTTTGTTTTATAATTCCACAATGTTTCTCTTTAACAGGTCAGCCCTCACATATAAACACACACACACACACACAAACACAATCTTTGTATCTGTCACCTAAAACAGCAGTCCCCAGCCTTTTTGGCACCAGGGACTGGTTTCGTGGAAGATCATTTTTCCATGAACAGGGTGGGGGGGATGGTTTCAGGATGATTCGAGCACATTACATTTATTGTGCAGTCAAACCTCTCTGTTCATGATAATCTGTATTTGCAGCCACTCCCCAGCACTAGCATCACCACCTCAGCTCCACCTCGGATCATCAGACATTAGATTCTCATAAGGAGCGTGCAACCTAGATCCCTCACGTGTGCAGTTTACAACAGGGTTTGAGCTCCTGTGAGAATCTAATGCCCTCGCTGATCTGACAGGAGGCAGAGCTCAGGCAGTGATGCGAGTGATGGGGAGCAGCTGGAAATACAGATGAAGCCTCACTTGCCACTCATCTCCTGCTGTGTGACCTGGTTCCTAATAGGCCATGGACCATACCTGGCCTTTAAATAGCTGAATTTAAACTCCTCTCCTTTTAATTGTTAGTAATTGAGGGCTTCGTTTCATGTCATTTAAAATGACCAATTAATAAGTAGTCCCCTTGGGGAGTAGCCTTCTAGTTCTCCAGAAACTATAAATCTGGCTTAAATAAACTGTTGGGCAAGTTATAGATCTGTATGTCATATCACCATCAGAGCACCTCCCTCTGAATACCAATTCTTGGTTGCTTTCTAGGGTAGAAATATGCACAAAGGACAAGAAGAGGAGTATTGCACAAATTGCTGAAGCCACTACATGCTGTGACTCCTGTCTGTATTATAGAGCTACTTTTACAAATGTCCTATTGGAATTTTTTTAAAAAGATAACAACAAAAGAATTCTTCAAGTCATTGTTACTTCTGCTTCTGGCAAACCACTAAGAAAAAAAGTCAAACCCAAAAGATCTAAAAAATGAAAGAGTTAGTCGAATGATAAAATTTGGACCTAAACTTTTAACAGATGGTATTTGAGGAAACATGTCTGCCACCCGTTCTTAGCTTACTCTATTTACCTAAACACTCAGATCCTAACTTGAATTTAAATGGTCCATGTTGACAAAGAGACAGAATCAGATGGCTCCATTCCATCAACATCCTTTACAAAACATACTGTGTGAGGTTTGCTCATTTTGTGTTTGTATTTGTACTTGTTCTTAGCTGTACTTATTTCATCAAGTTAACTCTTTGAGGATGGAAAACAAATACACCATCTATGGTTCCATGCATGTAGAGATGAGATACTCATTTAAGTAGCTTGTAGTTTTGAACTTTAGGAAAAGTGAGATCAAGAAAGATGTCTGCCTTCTCCAGTTCAAGTACTGTAGACAACCCTTTTCTGCCTAAACCTACAATTTGCTGAGTAGTGCTTGAAAATAAGAGTCCAACATTCAGGAAGACATCTATTATTTGTACTCTTTATGGGTTAGGGCAAGAGAAGACAAAGTTTGTTTTTACATTTTATTGTCTTTGGATGGGGAAATCTCAATGTCAGACATTAACTCAGACACATCTTTTTGTCACATTTTGGATGTGTAAATATCAAATGGGGAATTCTTATGTGGTGCAGACTGTCTAATTTCTGGACTATCCAATCACAGTTTTGATGCCCTGTTATAGTGTCCTTCTTCTCACCTCTTAGCACTCACTACTCATCTGAGTTGTGCTTAGCTATTTATAGAACCAGACCTATTCAGATGGTTCTGGCACTGCTAACTGAATGTCTTCCCAGAGGAGCAGAGGCCTGGGCTCCAAAGAAGCTGAACAAAGTGGAGATGGGAGTCAGGAAAAGACTGAGCAATTTGCTACATTCAAAGGGAACTCAGGGGAGACAACAATCAGGTGAATACAACTTTACTGGGATTTCCAGGTGTTTCTGGAGAATGGAATGGAAGGCAGAGATTGGAGCGATGTTTCTTGGAGAGACAGATCTGCTTAAACAGGGCGGTGACTTTGCTTATGAGTAGAGAAAGAGCTGGTAGCTGCCTTGATCCAGGAACGTAAAGTAAAACCTTTTCTTAGGCATCATATCCTAAATTTTAACATTAAATACAAGGGATTTATGGACTGCTTGGATATTGTAGATATTGTTCTATCTCTAAAAAGTCATCTAAATTCATCTTTCTTTCCAGTTACCGGTGCAGTTACATTTGAGGTCTGCTGTGAGCATAGTTTTTTAAACATGTCTATTTCATGGACAGTTAGAGGCTTTCAGTCATTCATTCATTCATCATAAAGGCCAAGGCAGAGTTTATAATTTAACAACATCCATGAAAGAGGTATTTACTGGCCACCTACTATGTCCTAGGCACTGTATTAGACACTGGGCTACAATGATGAGCAGAGTCCTGCCCTAGCCTAGTGAGGAAAGTAGACATTAATGAAACAATCATACAGAAACATATTATTATGAACAATGATAAGCACTATGAGGAAGGACAGAATGCTATTAAAGTGCATAAAACAATTATAGTTGAGAGGATCGTACAGTGGTCACAGGAGGCATCCTTTCTTGAGAAATTGATTATTCCAGAGAGCTGAAAAATATAAGGAGAAATAAACCTGCCAAAAAATGATCATGATGCTGTGAACATAAAACTGATCTAAAAAATAAAGTCTATTAAAAAATGATGAAGACAGATGGAGTCTAAAGCTCTGAAAGTCTCCTTTGCACGATAAAGAATCTGACATACTGGGCATGCTTTTCTTTGGATTTATAGGCGCTTTCCAATAGAGACATCAAAGGCAGAGTGACTGCTCGGCCTCACACGCATGGGTTCAGGCACAGCTGATGCCCTAAGACACAGCAGAATGTGGAAATATTCACTTATTTCAAACAATTTTTTTTAGATAAGATATTGAAATGAAATCTCTCTTTTTTGGGAAATGACAGAAGTGACAAGGTAACATTAGAAAATATTAGAAAAATCTGTGTTAATCCTACAGAAACAACATGTTCCAGTTTCCCCCACTCCCACTGCTTAGGATTATACTTCCTGCCTCAACAGTTAAGATCCTACTTATAAGAGTGTTTGTCTCGAGTACTATGCAGTATGGGAGAAAAAAAATTATAAAGTTCTAATTAGACAGATAATAGCTTCCCAAACCCTTAACACTTTATGTTCCTGGAATGCTTCCCTTTATTCAGAAGAATCTTCTGCACATTTTCCATCACTATATAGTCTTGGGGGAAAATATCAAAAAATATAAGCCTTTTACCCAAAATACCAAACACATACAAAGTTCTGAAAGAAACTTTTCAATGTCTGGGAGATCCTCCCTCCACATCTACTTTCCGAGGAGAAAGCTTTAAAAGGGATGAATGAGATATAAGGAACCCACGGAATCTCTTTAATATGTACACAATAAGTTACTAGAGAGGAGGACAGAAATGCCTAAATCAACAGTCGCTTGGAACATTTTTAGCAGAGTCTCATTCCAGGCTAACCAGTGAGAATTAAGCAGGAAAAGCCTTTGCATGACTCAGAAGCTGCCTTCCCTTATAAAGTCAAGGTTCTCCAGAGTGGTATTTTGACTACTTTTGGAGGAGGGGTTGCCTGCATCTAGTTCTCTGAAGAAGCCATCATTTTCTGTTTCTCTCTACCAAAAAAGTACTCTACCGACAAATATGTGTTCAAAATGCAGATCGTGCCTGCATTCTTTCCGGTCAGCGGAGTGCCCGTGTTACTAGCATCCGCAGCTGGTTTTTGCATAAAATTCTTGTTGTCATGGATTCAGGAAAACAAACATGCTTTCAATAAATAGTTCCATTATGAATTTTAAACCCAAGGTCACCCAAAACTCTACATGTAGATTTTCCAGGATTGAGTCCCCAAAAGAATCACCTGTATTATGTATCCTTGCTGCAAAATAAGAACATTCATAAAATGCATAGATAAGATCACTCAAAACATAACTAGGCATTCTGGTTAGTCAAATATTCTGGATAAATAAGGATGGCTGTACCTAACATATCTGAGTTACCAGTTTTCAAAGACTTAACTACAAATCAAATATACAAAATACAAGTGAAATGCAAGTAATTATAAACACAGAAACTACTGAACTAAAAAGTTCACTTCTGAAGAAATGTCAAGACCATGAAACACCTTAACATCACAACTAGGAAACCCTAATTATTGTTATATGTTACAACTAAAAAAAGCAGTTTTATTTGGACAATGTAGTTGATTGAATTCTGGACAAAACATAAACTTGCAGTATAATGATCATACTGACAAAGTCTTGAGACATCATTCATGTAGAAGTTCAAATTTATGTTTTTTTCAAGTGGTATCTCTAGAGGAATAAGAAGAGCAAACTTGTCAACCATCTTCCTGTTTTAAATTTAGTGATAATTGAAATGAGTTCAGGTATGTGAGCCATCATTGCTTCTGGTCGTGGCTGAAGTAATGCCCAGAGGTTCAGCCTGTTTTCTTTTTACTGGCCTTTACAAGACATGGCTTACAGTAAGACAATCATGAGACAAAACATTCTACTTTATATGTTCATCTTTCATCTTTGAAACTTTAAGAAACAAGGGCTCTTCTGCCTATTTTGTGTTAGTATTTGAAGGCTGCCAGATTGGGCTGCATTTAACAATTTGGGTTTAGGTAATGTGGATTATCATAAAATGCACATGAGAGTAGAACAATGCTCAGGAACATAATATTGAAAGTCACCAGAATTCAGTATTCCATTGTATTGTCTCATCAGTCCTCACAACCACCTGAAGAAGTAGATGTTATACCATTCCCATTTTACAGAAGAGAAAACTGACAATGTAAATTGCTAGATGATTTGCCCAGGGACTCAAAATAAGTCATCGAAAACTGGGATTTGAATCCATCCTAATTCCAAAGTCCATCCTCTTGCCCCTACTTTATGATGCCTTTCATCATAGATAGTAAGAGTCTTGTCCCATTCCAACTATCTCACATTCCAATCAGGTTTTAAATAAGTGGGAGCTCTTCAGTATGAAATTACCCTATAGGGTCTCAATTTTGTTGGAAAAGGAAGTGAATGCCTTGAATTCCAAGTTGCAGCTTTTAAAATTCTTGAAGCAGAGGAAGAGGAGGAGGAGGAGGAAGAGGGAAAAAAAAGTTCTTGAAGCATCCAAAGATATCTTAAGGGGCCCCTCCTGTTCACTTTCTCTCGTAGGGGCTGAAGTATGTCTGATGCTAAAATAAGTGTTGTGCAAACTCCCAGGACAGTCTTGGCACACGGCCTGTCCTCTAAGCGCTGTTCAGGCCACTTTGCTCTTTATGGGATCTTCTCCCTCAAGCCTCAGGATCTTCCAGTAGAACCCTGAGTCTCTAGTGCTTCTTGCAGTCACTCTGGACAACAAGCATTTAAGCACCACCTGACACCTGATACTTACCTGAATTAATCCAAATTTGGGTGACGACGGCTAATCTGTCTCATTGATTGGCACTTTATAGTTTTCAAAATGCTTGAGCAGGTTATATCTTTGACCTGCTCAGGAAACTTGCAGAGTAGTTGCTATCAGTTGTCATTGTCATTTCACAGATAAGGAAGGAAACTGAGATGCAGGTGATTTGCCCAAATCACACAGACAGCCAGTAGGTGATAAAGTCCTGGCTCCTGGGACAGTCATGCTTTCCTTTAGTGAAACTATCAACCTCTTCTGCCTGTGACCTCACAGACACCATGGGTAAACAGGAGAGTTTATTTTTCAAATTAAATACTTCAGAGATTTTTAGAGGTAGATAGAAATTAAAATATATAGGCCCACACACTTAGTAATACAATTATAGATGACAAAACCAAGGCCAGAGGTTTAGTGGACTATTCAAAGCCACACAGACAATTAGTGGCAGAGCCTAAATAAAATAGAACACAGGCCTCCAGTACTGAATAGTCCCCTTCTCTGTCTATACATCCATTATCCACTCTGCTCTCTGAGGACACATGCCTGGGACCCTGGAATCTAATGAGAGACAACTAGGATAATATTGATGAAGAGCCATGTCTTACTATTTTTCTATACTTTTGAGAATTCTATGTCACACTATCCTCCCACCCTCTGTCTCAGTGCTTCTGGTGGCTCTTGTTTAAATGTGAATCTCCAGGGTCCACACCAGACAGCCTGGCTCAGGAGAGCCCCGGGAATGTACATTTTAACAAACTGCCCAGGTGATTCCGATGACTGTGGTTCTGTAAGTTTAGGCCATACTTTAGGAAACTCTGCTCTAACTCACTATTTTCAAGGACCAAAGTGGAAAGAAGGAAGCATTGGTTAACTACATTTAAGGAACATTTTTTTTTGTAGGGCCAGTCATTCTGATGATCAATAATGGATTAACAGTAAATCAGCCCAAACCAGCAATGTGTCATAAAATTGAGACTCTTCCAATGAGTCTGCTGTTCCTTTAGTAGGGGGCTCCTTTGCTCAGCAATCCCTGGAGAAACCTGTGCTTTGCAGAAGTGCAAAGGGAAGCATGATGGTCACCCTTGGGTGCTTTGCCTAATGACCTGACCTTGCAGACTGCTTGCCCTAGGGTCTCTGATCCATGCGTTGGCTTTTGGTTGTTGATATATGTTGACATACCTAATGTACTTGACCTCCTGATGCAAGGACACTAGGCAGCCACACTCTGCTTAAGGAAAATAGGGAAAAGCTGTCATGTTATAATAACCCTGAAATGTGCTAAAGAAAGCCTACAGCTAGAGAATGTCCCTTATCTTATGCATCTAATCTGTTCTTTTCTTAAAATAAATTAGGAAAACTTTCTGAAAATAACAATGTCTGGGATGGTCATTGCAGTTCTTTTAAGGTTTGGGGAAAATAGGAAGTTGCTTAACTGCATTCCTGAGTTTCTACTATATGTGGAAGGGCAGAGTGCCCTAAGAGAATAACCAACACACTGGCTGCCTCCAAAAGTTTGCAACCTAATGGTGAATACACTGCAAGTGTGAGAAAATAGAAGAGCTTACATCAAGGAAATGTGCTGATGGAATCACTGGAGTGAGGAGAGGATTCTCCATGTGGAAAAATGCATCTAAGATTTGCTGTAAATGAATTTTGAGCAGGCTTTTGAAATAAGGCAGGAACACAATTCATTGGAGTAAGAAGAGGGAAGGCATTCCAGGCTCTGGAAATGGAATACACAAGGGCATAGAGGCTGGACTATATGAATTTGTATGCTGTGGGGAAGGGGGAAACTTAAGATACTAAAAACATTCGCAAAGCTTGGAGTGAAAATTGCAAGGGGGCAGCAAATGGGAGGGGTGGAAGGGAGCCTCCTTTGAATATTCATGCTTGCCTAATAGTTTAATTCTTGTAGCTACACAGAGTGAAACAGGACAGTTTGTACAAAATATGTAGATACTAAATTCTAAAAGGTAATAGAATATACCACTTTGGCATAAGGATTATTTTGAGCTGAAAGCAATTGAGAAGAAGCAGATACAAAAAAAGCTCTCTGCCCTCCTTCTATTTGCTTAAAAACAGGACATAAATTTACAAAGGTGTCCTTCTCCCCTCTCTACCAGGAAGGACAAAGGTTGATCTCCAGAGATGACGTAGGACCTTACTTGCCTAGAGATGGCACAGAGGAATCTACATCAATTTTACTAACTTGCCTTTATCTTCTAGCCCATATATTTACTTTCCCACAATTTGCCACCCCTAGAAACTCAAGGTTCTTTTCCTTTGTCTTGTCACTTCTCCAAAAATTTATTGCTCTTTGTTGAAGATGCTATATAAGCCAGAGTTCCAAGCCACTTCTTTAAGAATTACTCATCCCCTTGGTATCTCCCATGTATACATGAGGTATATTTGTTAATAAACTTCTGTTTGCTTTTCTTCTGTTAAGTTGTCTTTTGTTGCAGGAATCCAAGATAAGAACTCAGAAGGGTAGAGGGAAAATTATTTTTTTCTCCCATACAATGCAAAATACGTGTATGCAGTAGTCAAAACTTCGATAGGGCCTGTTGGGAAAAACAGTTATCAGCAAGGAGATGCCAGAGTAAGAAAGAGCTTTTAGTCTAGCTAGAAGATAATTAGAAAATATAGCATTATAATAAAGCACGGACATGCAGAAGATAGAGAATTTTAGGAAAGCCTGCCAGAACGTATAGCTAAACGTGTACTGAATATTCCGGTTCTTTATAAGCCATATAAGAATATTAGTCTGATTACTGCAGAACCCACCTTCTTTTTGCCCAAAATGGTAATTTCCAAGTTCGCCCACTCACCTTCTTTACTAGCTTTCAGTAAGAATGACACTCAGCTGCAGACAAAAATCAAATTCACCCTCAAATGACAGAGACTTGCCAACACTAGAGTGACCCAAAAGAATTAGCTTTTGGTTTGATCCATAGGCTGAGAAGATCTGAGCAAGAGTGGCATTGTTGAAATTGTTTAACTTCCCAGAGTGACTTCTAGGAGAGGGGCAAGAACTGCTTAGCTAAATAAAATCAGGTGAGTATAAAAAATTACAATTCTCATTAGACTCTAATCATACTTTTCCTAGGAAGTCAGACTTGCTATTTAATCCCTTACTCCTATAAGATAAGAAACTATCTCCTTGATCTTATTATCTATGTAATAAGTCTGATACTTGGGAGCATACTAGGCATTGAACAAATGCAAGTTCCATTCCCTTGTGAATTTTTTTGGAAATAAATTCAGACTAACTAAGACATTATCAGGCATTTGCTCTAATCCCCGTGTCCTCAAAAGCTGCCCAGAGAATTGGCATCCTGGAAATTTTCCCAGATTTCCTTATGAAACTTATTCTCCATCATAATAATCACTTGCTGATTGAATGGCCATTGCTTTTCATTTTAGACACTGAAATAGTGTGTGACACTCTTATGTTCAAACACTCAGGGTATAACACCATCTGCGGTATTATCATCAAAGACAATGAACCCAAAGCTTTTTTGTTACTGTTTCCTTCCTAAGCGAAAGTTGCAGAACCACATTCAAGAAACTGATAACAATGCAAAGCAAGAGGATGCCTATCTGAAATACCTTTAACTGGGACAGCCTCCTTCTCCTGCTTTTGTTCTTTTTTACACTATCCCTTGACAGCATTTCCTGCTTCTGTTTCCTTCTTATTTAAATTAATTATCCATTGAGGTACTGTAGGGTTTAGTGTTAGGGAGCCCTGGAGCTGTGATTGTTATTGTTCTTTGTACATTGGGGTTTGCAAACTGAAGACCCAAAGAAAAGATTGATTTAGCCTGTTTGCATTTTTAAAAATGTTAATTAATTGCCATCATTTTAAAATAAAGGGATTTTGCATCAAATTGCAATTTCTACCTTCTCGTTAAAAAGTTGAAGATCGGACAGCCCTGAATTGGCACTTCAACAGTGGACCAGAGCCCAGTGGTGGCTGACCCCTTGCAGGGGACCTGGGTCCCTTGCTCATCAGAAGCACCACCTGGCTTTTTCAGTCATTCCTGCCCCATAAGCATTTTAATTTATAAAACTTGTCCTAGATTTTGGAACACAGAAGACTGATGCATGGCAAATATGTCATTTGTAGTTTGTGCACACTTAGAGAAGCTAAGAAGTAGAAAGGCAAATCAATGTGGCGGTAATAATCTGTCATTTACATTTTCTGGGGCACCGTCAGCCAACCCTAATCTCAAAGCTTGTGATTTTCATTGGATAGTAATGCCTAGCACTTTCCCCCTGAGATTTAGCAAACACTGTTTGAGGAAAAGGACAAAGGGAAGATCGCACAGAAAGAACTAAAAGAAAATTGAGAGGCAAATTAGCCTGAAGACTTCATTTTAGGATGAATAATTGAGATCTAGAGATGTAAAGACCTTGTCCCAGGTCACAGTAGCGTCTTAGTGGCAAGGTCAAGACTGTGGATCCTCACAGGGGTCCTTCTCCTACTCTGTGGCTATTCTTGGCTATACTAAGTTTTCCTCTGATGTGTGTAAATCAGCCAGGTTGAAAAAAAGCATCAAACTCTTCTAGCTGCATCTTGCATATTTGTAACAGCTGTTATTGATAAAAAGGAACAGAGCTGAGCAATGACCTCCCAGACACTTAGCACGTGTCACTCATACTGTATCAAGAGGCTGGATAGCCAAAGAGTTAAAGGGTCTTTAAAGGTCACTTCAGATTTCCCACATAGTACAGAAATCCTTTCTGTAACAGCCCGAAACCATCTTGCATTCACTGGACTAATTCAATGAGCATGGCACTCACTGCCATGTAAGGCAATCTGTCCTTTGTGTTCTTAGGGTATTAGAAACTTTAACCTATGTTTCTACGTGAAAGTGAAGGAAATACGTTTCCCTGTGGACATAACCCATGAGTGCCAGTTATACTTTCACAAGAAACATGAAGGATGCTCACTGTCCTACCTTACACATCACTTCAGTGTGTTAAGGCAGCCCTCGTGTCTTCCCGAAGTCCTCACTTCTGACTAAGCATTCTCAGTTACTCAGAGCTGCTCCTGTGCGGGGCCAAGCTTCTGAACCTCTCATAATCCTTGCTGCATATACCTGGCCATTTCCCTGATTATTAAAATTTGACAGGCTGAGTACTGGGGCTCACACCTGTAATCCCAGCACTTTGAGAGGCTGAAGCAGGAAGACTGCTTGAGGCTAGGAGTTCAAGACCAGTCTGGGCAACATAGCAAGACCCTGTCTCTACAAAAAATTAGCCTGGCATGGTGATGCACACCTGTAGTCCCAGCTACTCTGGAGGCTGGGGTAGGAGAACCTCAGAGCACAGTGAGCTATGATCTGGCTACTGCAGCACTTCAGCCTGGGTGACAGTGTGAGACTCTATCTCTAAAATAAATAAGTAAATAGCAATAATATAAACACTTACCCCTTGGTAAGATAGCTTTGATACTGGTTCGAGGTATCCAGTAGTGACAAGTGAGTTTTTGAATGACCTTTTATGTCACAAACTTACTCTGCTAACTGCTTAGTAAATCTTTGCCATTGTTGTCAATAATAGTATCGTAGCTCTGAAATGCCCTGTACTGCCCGTGGGTCATGGTGGTCCTCTTCACACAGCCATTCACATCCCAGGATCCTTCCCTCTGCCACACACCCAGTTTTCTAGCTGATATAGCTGATATTTTCTCCTCTGTAGCTGATGCCTCCATGGTGTCTATGACTTTGGTCCAAAGCACTATATATATTAATACATCTTCCTTGGTATGGCTTTCTTCTCCTTCGATGTGCTGGGTTCCAACTCCAAAACACTCCCTGGTGGTAATGTCAACATTCTATATTTATGCACTGTTTTATGTCCAGAGCATCCGTTATTTAGTTTCTAGACTAAATAAGTGACTATCAGTTAGTCTTCATGGAAGTCCAGCAAATCCACCCATTCGCCACATCACTCACACTCAGAGAATCAAATTCAGGCTGTAAAAAGCCCCAGGATATCCTGTGGTTCTGCCTCCTTTAGCTGTTGAGTGATTCTCAAATTCTAGTATAGCTGGAATAATTGAGGATCCTATCAAAAGTAGATTTTATTTTGGATAATTTCTGTAGATACTTTGCCCTCAAGAAGGTAGGGTGTAACCCCCCTCCCCCTGATATGTAAGTAGGGGGCGTGCATGGTGACTCCCATCCAAAGAGTATTGTATGGAAGGGGATGAGGGAAGAATCATTTTTCAGTAGAGAAACCTGACAAACATCAGTTAGGTGATTAAGATTAGCACCAATTAGGCTAAACCATCTTGATAGTATCTACTCTTAATATGAAGTGATGAGAATGACCTCAGTCTAGTCATGAGAAAAACATCAGACAAATCCAAATTGAGGAACATTTTACAAAATACCTGACCAATACTCCTGAAAATTGTCGAGGCTATTAAAAATAAGGAAAGTCTAAGCCCACAGGAGCCTAAGGAGACATGACTAAATGCAAGCCGTATCCTGGATGGCATCCTGGAACAAAAAGGAAGCATTAGGTGAAAACTAAGGAAATCTGAAGGAATTATGCACTTTAGTTAATAATAATTTATCAATGTTGGTTCATTAATTGTGACAAATGTATCACAACTCTTCATGAGATGTTGATAATAGGAGAAACTAGGTGTAGGGAACATGGGAACTCTTTGTAGCACCTTCACAACTTTTCTGTAAACTTAAATCTACTCTAAAATGAAAAGTTTACTTTGAAAAATTGGCTCTAGGATCTTCCCCAGGGACGGTAATTCAGGAGGTGTGTTTAAGGGGGAGGAGAGTCATCGTTGTGTGTTATTAACACCTTGTCTGTTGATTCTGATGCAGTCAATTCATAGACCATGCTTTGAGAACCCTGTTCTGTTCTGAAGGTTCTCATCTTTGGCTACACAGTGGATACCTGTGTCCCACTCCAGATGTTCTGACTTAATTGGTCTGTGGCCAGGGCTTTGGGATTTTTAAAAGCTCCTGAGGTAATTTCAGTTGTAGCTGAATTTAAAACTCACTTTGCTATACCTGTGCTGTCCAATGTGGTCGTCATTAGCCACATGTGGCTATTCAAACTGAAATGTAATTAAGATCAAGTAAAATAAGAAATTCAATTCCTACACAGATTTCAATGATCTATAGTCACATGTGGCTAGTGGCTATTGTGTTGGACAGTACTGATATTGGACATGGTGTTAGGGAAGGAGTTGGAGGAGTGATTGGGGACATATTTTTCCAGGCAGAGGCACCACATGAGCAAGTGTCCAAGGCTATGAGCTGGTCTGGTTTCTTGATGGGAAAATTCATTGTTCAGTATTATTAGGGCGATGTTGGAGCATACTAGTTCTGAGTGGAGGTAGATACGGTAGGAGGAACAGGCGAAGTGTAAGTGCAGTTACCAAAGGGGTAATTGTCTTTCTCCTGCAGGAATTTAACTCAGCTTTTAAAGCTCTCTGTTCTTCATAGTTAAACCTAATTTCTCGAGTTATCTCTTGATGATAAAGAGCATATTAAAAATTCTTCTGCCTCCCAAATAGCATGTGCTATTTGGCAATATGACATGCATTTTATCCTTTTACAAATAAAAATAAAATAAAATAAAGCACTTGAAAGTGCCCTCTGAATCTTAGAAGTACATTACATTATCTACACACTCCGAAAAGTTTAAAAGAGTGATACAAGTTTACTCTGCTTTCCTAACTGGCCTTTTGGAAATCATGGGCAGGCAGTTTTACAATTTTCTGATCCCTTCCCTAAGACAACATTTGCGTATTATGTCTTAAGTGTCTGCTGTGGTCTATGTGTTCCAAAGTTCATGTGTTGGAAACTTAATCTCCAGTGAGACAGTGTTGGGAGGTGAGGTCTAATGGGAAGTGGAGTTCTCATGAATGGATTAATGCTGCTATAAAAAACTTGCAGGAAGGGGTTTACCTCTTGCACATTCCACTGTGAGAGGACCCAGCAAGAAGGCCCTTACCAGATGCCAGCACCTTTACCTTCGACTTCCCAACCTCCAGAACTATGAGAAATAAATTCCTGTTTTT
The DNA here is from genome assembly GCA_008086735.1 of Cheirogaleus medius. Classification (NCBI taxonomy): domain Eukaryota; kingdom Metazoa; phylum Chordata; class Mammalia; order Primates; family Cheirogaleidae; genus Cheirogaleus; species Cheirogaleus medius. The sequence continues at coordinate 25,566,269 of VBSM01003143.1, forward strand.
TATATATTAATATCACCCAGTCTCAGGTATTTAGGTATAGCAGCACAATAAGACTAAAACAGTGTTTATTAATTGTTAACAAGTATATCTAATGTCAAAACTATTAGTGGAAATACTTTTTGAAACTGAGAAAATGTTACAGATGCCTTGATATGCAATAGGAAATACATTTGTGTGTGTGGTATGATGGGGATATGTGGTAGGCAGAATCGTGGCCACTCCAAGATGTCCACCAAACCTGTAAATTATGTTATTTTACACACAAAAAGCTGACTTTTCATATGTGATTATGTTAGTGATCTTAAAATGGGAAGATTATATTGGACTATCTTGGATTATCCATCAGGGTCCAAAGTAATCACAAAAATCCTTCTAAGAGGGAGGCAAGAGGATTAGAATCAGAAAGAGAGTTTGAAGATGCTACACTGCTGGCTTTGAAAATCGAGGAAGGGGCCATGAGCCAAGGAGTGCTGGTGATCTCTAGAAACTAGAAAGGGACAGATTCTCACCCAGAGCCTTCAGAAGGAAGGCCTTGATTATAGCCCAGTGAAAGCCTATTTTGGACTTCTGAACCCAAGAACTGTAACAGAATAAATTTGTGTTGCTTGAAGCCAGTAAGTTTGTTGTAATTTGTTAGAGTAGCAATAGGAAACAAACCCAGGGTGTCATATTCTTCTGGTTAAGAATTTATCTTTGCATTTTTGTTGTCTGATAAAATGCCCTGCTCACCTAAATTTCTCTTACAGAGCACTTGATGATACTAATAGCTAATAATTACATAGTACTCACACGGGCCGCACAGTGCTCTAGGTAATTCTCACTTATTAACTCTTCACATCTTATTATCACCTTGTGATAAGACATGGTTATTAACCCTAGTTTTTATATAATAAAACTAAGGCACAGAGAAGACACAGTGCTAGTACGTGGTAGATCTAGAAGTTGAACTCTGAATCATAACCCCTGTGTATGGATCCAGAATTTTCTACCTTTTCACAAGCAGAAGGTCTGAGGGCTAATTGTGACTAGTATGCCATGTGTCTGCTTTTATGGGAGAGTCCTCCGACTTTCTCAGATTTTGAAATAAATTAAAACGCAATGAAAATAAATTAACAACATCTACTAAGTGTTAGCATAACCTCAAAATACCAGCCCTTACACCCTCATGGGAGGTGTCAAATAAAATTTTCCATAAAGAAGCTGGGCACAGTGGCTCACACCTGTAATCCCAGCACTTTGAGAGGCCAAGGTGGGAGGATTGCTTGAGGCCAAGAGCCTGGGCAACATAACAACCCATTTTTACACACAAAAAAACTAAAAAATTATCTGGGTATGGTGGTGCATGCCTATAGTCCCAGCTACTCAGGAGCCTGAGGGAAGAGGATCACTTAAGCCCAGGAATTCAAGGTTGCTGTGAACTATGATTGGGCCACTGCATCCAGTCTGGGTGACAGAGCAAGATCCTATCTCAAAAAAACAAAAAAATCCCATGAAGAACTGTGATCATGCTCAAATGGAGAACAGAGCATAGCCTGGCAAATCCTTGCAGATGTGGTGAGGGATGACTATTGATTGTGCTGGTGTGGGCTTGATACCTCTCTCGGGAGCTGTCTTAGAACTCGGCCTTAGGTTCTGGAGAATTCCAAGAATGGGAGATGGAAAGGGTGCCTTGCTCTCAGTGTGTCTTTTCAGACAAAATGAATTTTCTGAGCTGAATAAAATAGCTAATGAGTGTTATCAGTCTAGAGAAAACAATTTCTATAGCCCAATTTTTCAGCAGCAGAAAATTATTTTCCCTACCAGACATTCATATTATATGGCTATTTGCCAGTATTTACATCTATGAGGTGCTGGGGACAAAGAACAATTAAGAAATTTTTAGGTAAATATTGAGCACTCACTTACTACTCAGATCTGGACTGGGTTCCAAAAAGGATAAAAATTATCCCAATGCTCAAGGAGTTCACAGTAAATCATCACTAAATAATGTTACCAAGATGGCATGTGATGTTTGTAGAACAACACGTCTGGAGATGATTCTTGAATGTGTGCTTGTAGCTTGGAATTTATTTTATAGTACCCCTGAACTACAACCAAGTTAGCAGACACTACTGTTTTTCTAATTACTCCGTAACTCCTTGGATACAGAAGGTATCTAGCCACTTGACTGGAGCTTTCTTGTACACACACACGTACCAATCCAGGGCTGCTTTCTCTCACTGAAGAGACTTGGATGGGATGTGAAAGTATAAATCTCAAACAATAAGACCATTTAATCACTTACTCAGGAATTTATTTTCAGTTACTGTTCCTTCCTGGTTAGTGTCATAGATTGGCTCTTTAAAAAACTTGTAAAGAAAACTAACCCGTGAGTTCTCTTATAATGTGTGTCTTTATTCCATCACAGTCTAATTACTGTCAGGGCTATGGATACACACTACTATAATCAAGGAAGCAACGACATAAGAATCATAAAGGTGAATACCAAACCCTTCTCTATAGTGTTTAAGGGAACAGTCACATCATAAAATTATTAAGGACTACACAGACACTGCTAGAGTCAGAAGCAGGAGGAAGGGGAATCCTACCTCTACTCAAATTGCCCTCTAATCAAGAAAGTATGGAATGTTCGCTTCACATGATCTCTGTGATGAAAACCACTGGATTAATCCCAAATGCCCACCTTTACGTTGTAATGTGTAGTCTTTGTATTTAAATATTCAGACAGTTGTGTTTTCTGATTGGCAGAACAATAGAAAAACCCTGTTATGGTTTAGTCTTAAACTATTTTTAATAATCAATAGTGCAATTCTTGAAAGATAAATATGTGTGTTTGTGTGTGTGCCATAAATCAAACAGATCTGACACAGTAACATGAGAGAACAGCTGGTCACAGCTGTAAAATAAAGCCATTCATTCTGGGATTTTTCTCACATGTCAGCAGTCCAGAAATACTCCCATAAGAAATATTTATATTATGAACTTAGTTAGCACTTTGTCTTGGACAAGGGGAGTAGACAAATGTAAAATCATTGAAGCTTTCCATTGACACTTGAGATGACAGCTTATACCTTTGAGAAATATCAGGGTCACCTGGTCTCTCTTTTACCTGCAAAATGTGTTAATGGGCAGAGAGGAGGCCTAGAGAGTCTTCCTTTGAGCATTCTCCTTTCTCTCTCAAACTACCTCTGTGGTCAAAGGATGGCCCCCCAGTCATGCTTCTGAATTGCTCCGTGACAAATCAGTAGACATATCTAATGCACCAAAAAAAAAAAAGTGTTTATAGTAATGCTGATTTCCAAGTTCCTCTTTGTGAAACATGGGCCCGCCAACCTTGTCTCCATATGTCAATTCCTATTTCCGCTCACACCCCTCATGGACTTGATTTATGGACACAGTGTGACTACCATAAAATCATCAAACCCTCTGTATATTTGTGGGCCACTGAAGTATATCTTTCTTCATTGCAGGCCACCTTTGTAGGAGAGTTTTTAAAGTCCGTGCTACTCAGAGGCAGCCCCTTTCTGTTCTCAAGTTCATAAGGAAAATGGCCTGAAATGCCAGCATGACAGCGCGCTGGCATCCTCTGAGGAATGTGCAAACCCTCCCTGCATCTGCCCATTCCCCTAGCTCAGTATCTCTGGGCATTTCTGCAGTTGTTCTGAAGGCTTGGGGTGTTTATCTCCCACAGGCAGCTGAGCTGCCTCCCGTTTCATGAGCAGAGCAGTGGAATGCAGTGGAAGAGACCCAGGCCTCCGGCCACCCAGATTAGAGAGTTTTGTGCTGAGGTCCCTATATGGTTGTGTTAGACTGAACGACGGGCTCAAGTCTGTCCTTGTTCCTTGTTTGGGAAACAAGTGGGAGGGGAGCAGGCTAAGGGGCTATATAACCCTTCAGCCTTCAGCCTCCCTGAACACCATCCAGCTGGAGAAGCCCGGCCACGTACTGTCAGGGTAAGTGGCACCCACCCAGGGATGTGACTTATAGATTCAAGTGGCTGTTTTATTACCCAGTATAATAAGATGTTGTCTGCAGAGATTTGGCCGAACTCATGCACTGATAGTTTTGAATGAAGACTGTACTATTGAAATGATTGTGGCTTTTGGCTTTGTGACCTAACATTAAAGGCTAATTAATATGTAGCTTGGTGTGGTGGAGGAGATAGAGAAAAAGATGGAATAACAGTTTATTCATGCTTGCCACCTGTGATATCTGTTTATACTAAACCAACAGCCCGGACCTTGCAGCACATGATAGGCATGCATGTTAGCTGTTTGCAGTAAATGACATATATTTTTTTGTAGTTAGGCACTGGAAACTCTGGGATTTGTTTGTGGTTCAGATTTGGTGTGAGGATTTTTTACTGGACTGTGCTTTTGGTGTAGATAAGATGTCTGGAAGTGGACTTTGGAAGTGAACAAAGGATAGTTGCCTAGTCTGTGATTTTGGCTGAATTTGTGTATTTGCTTCTGGGTTTCCCTGGCTCTAATTGGTAGTGTCTGATGTTGGAAATACGTATCTCTTCAGTGTATCTGTGAGCTTACATGTTAGGATCTGCATCATTGGTCACTTGCAGTGGAGCACAGCAGGTGATCAACTGAAAGAGGGAGGGAGCAGAGCTTGCATCTGACAGCTGTGTGTGTCTCTGCCACAGGGATGTCTGGTTTGCATTTCTTTCAGCTGAAAGTTCCCCTCAGTCTGGGGAGGCAAGCATGACTGTAAAGCCATCCCTGCCACCCCAGGCTGAACTTCACTGCAGATCACCGCTTGGCAGCTTCAGCCCGGACTGGAGTTTTCATGCTGAGAGTTTCCTTGTATTTTGTGATTCATGACTAAATATGGTTTGCATTTCAAGACCAGTGAGCTGGGAACTGTAATGTTCTTTCTCCCTCCCCTCCCACTAAGGACTCATTTTTGGCACACGATGCACTCTAGCCGGTTGGAGCAAACCCCCTGACCCGGGTGCAGTTCCAAAAGCAGACATTCGAGCGTGTTTTACCTAATTAGGAAATGCTTTGCTCCAAACTGAGCTGCTCATTCAGGTTAGATAAGAGTTCTAAATCCCTGAGCTGGCTCTTTTTGGGGACACAGAGACTTCTTCTCTAGTGACAATACTCCTTTTAGAGATTATAAAACTCTTCCTCGACATCTTTTTGTCAAATAAAAATACATTTACTGAATTTTGAGATATATTTGTCCACATTCTTGCTGATGCTTGAGGTCAGCCTACTTTTTCTGAGTATATTCAAATACTCCCCTCAAACCATCACTGCCCCAAATAAAGCTTGTTAAGGATATCCCTGTATTCCTGGTGACTATACCTTCCCATCTTCAGAGACTGTCCTAATTCCAAATGTTTTGTACTGTTTTCAGCCCTTACTTTTGGGTTGGCAAGTGTGCTTGGCACATCCACAGAGATCCTGCTAATTCCTTGGTGCTGGCCACCAGGCACTTACAGCTTCTTCCACCTTGTCTCCTTTGTAGTTTTCACCTCTCTTCTAAAGCTTCATAGTCTGCTAGGAAGGAAGCCAAATCATATGAATACCAAACATAATTGAGTGTCCGGGAAAGGGAAGAAAAAGCCATGTGCAAGTCCCCTTTCCATTCTTGCAAGTGGAATCTACACATTGAAGATTTTCATTCGAAGCCTTTGGCAGTGTGGAAAGAAAGCAAAGATTAGAAATAAAAAGATCTGGATAATGATACTAATCATACAATGATATGAATAATGATGATAAAACATTTATTGAGAATTTATAGTGTGTGCCACTATAAATTATTTTAAATGCTTTTTTAAAAAAATCCAATCTCCATAAGCAATTCACAAGTTATGTGCTATCATTATTGTTATTTTACAGTTAAGGACATTGTGATTAAGAGGTATTAAATAGCTTAATACATCATACAGCTTCCAACTGGTAGAGCCCAGACTCAATGTTCCTAGTCTGACTACAAAGTCCAAGTTCATAATCACTGTGGTCTGTAATTTCTATTGTCCTGAATGTATCAGTTCAAGGATCTTTAACAAGTCAACACCTTGAGCTTTGATTTCCTTGTTTGTGAGTTGGAGATAATATTACATGCCCTGATTTTAAAATATATCATCTCAATTGAGGTTTACATTCTTTGCAAAGGGTTATGCTACTTGAAGCACTACTATGGAAATTCTAGGCATTTGGAAAGATGCAGCTTTGACTTTGTGGGAGCGGTATGGCCAAACTCCAACTGTCATAACTATTTTCTTTTCCTACTTCCCAGAAATTTTCTTAAAAGAATTGCCTTTTATACCTAGATTTGGATGTGCAATCAATTTAAGAGATGGTGAACCTCAACTTGAAATCCTAATTGAGATCACAATGCCAGGCAGAACACTCTAGGTGTCTTTCCCTTTTCAGAATCCTGCCACCTAATTCTGTTTGGAAAAATGGAAGAGATTCTGAACTGGAAGCCAAGGAATAGTCAAGGGGTACCCAAGGGGCACCTGATCTCTGGGTGGATCTATGCCTCGAATGCCCGGTGTGCCCTGGAGCAAATCACTTCCCCTAGGTTTTCTTATTTGTGAAAATAAGGGCATTGGATGAAAATGTCCTCTAATAGGCCTTCGATTCCCAAAATTTGTAGGTGGATATTTCTGCCTCAGCCTTTCAAATTTTGTCAAAGGATCCACACTTACAAGTGAGTTATTTAAAATTATGTTTTACTACCAAAGAAATAGATGTTCAATTTAGAACATTTTAAAAATATTACAGCACCCAGAGAAGATAATTATGAAAACACCTACAAAACTCATCACTTCAAAATAACCCTAGTCAACGTCTTGGTAATTATAATTAATCCTTCTGCAATACATAAAAATACATTTTTAATGGGATAGGATAATGTTACTGTCTCTAACCTGTTATTCTTACATAAGAACATAGCTTATCCTTTTCTTCCTCTTTCTTAATGGCAGAAAAATATTCTACAACATGATGTGTAATTCATCAGACTCACTTTCTCTTGTTAGATTTTTAGCTTAACAGTGATTTTTATTAATGGAGAATAATCACAACCCTTAAAATTTAAGATACCTTCTTAGAAAGTTTTAATTCATTTTAATATTTCTATGAAGGTATAACAAAAGTCCTCAAGATCCAAAAAAGATTTTCCCTTTAAAAATTTATATTAAACACTTGAACATTTCTCATTTCTAAATTTTCATATGATGCTCCTCCCTCAAAAATCTACCTTTTTGAAAAAAAATTTAAAAGCCTATAGTATATCCAGAAAAAACATGTGTTTGAGTTGATGCAGACAAGAAAATCTAGATGCTTTGTTAACATATGGAAGCGACTAGTCTCTGTGAAGATCTGGTCTCAAAGTCTGAAATCTCTGTCTGTGCTCTATAGTTTGTTCATTCATTCACTGGCTCACGCCATCATTAAAGTGCTCATGAGAACATGGGATGTGCCAATCCCTGTGCTAAGGGCCAGTTTTATAAACATGGCAGTCAGAGTCTCAGCTTATCAAACACTTACAGTCTAATTAAAGTACTTGGAGATCAATGCTGTGTTAGATGAGGGTGGGGGGAGTGCTAGGAGAACAAGGAGGGCCCCAAACCCAACCTGTGGCTGAGAGTCATCAGGTAAGTGCCTCACCTGCTCCACTACAGCTGTGGCTGCTTCCCCTCTGTCTTCTGTAGAACCCTGTGAAGCGGCTCCACTATGTGTGAAGAAGAGGACAGCACCGCCTTGGTGTGTGACAATGGCTCCGGGCTCTGTAAGGCCGGCTTTGCTGGGGACGATGCTCCCAGGGCTGTTTTCCCATCCATCGTGGGACGTCCCAGACACCAGGTGAGCAAAATTCTGATTGGAACAGAGAGAGAACAGGGCAATAGATTGGGTCCCTTTATGTCCACATGTATTCACAGATTGTCTATCGCTCTCTGCCTGGAAGTTACGTAACCTTGTTAAAAACATACCTCTGATGATTGATGTCCAGGAGCAAATGCCTGTTTTATATATAATGTAGACAGATTATCTGGCGGACATCTATCAGATATAAAGTCTGCCACTTTTCCATGTGTCCTTCTTGTCTAAATACAGTCATTATCATCATCACCATCGTTATCATCATCGACAGAAATAGTTAAAAGTTACTCTTCTATATACCATAGCTACTCTTTGGAAAGAAACTAAAATAAAAGCCCAGGTCACTCAACCTCATAGAGCTTGATGTTAGATGAAAGCAGGCATTGAGACCAAATGTAATTTTATGTCATGTGGTTAACAAAATATATTTGGACAGCCACATAGTAATTGTACATACTCTACATAAACAAAATATTGGTAGTAGCCATGTGATAAAAACTTGGAAAAATTCTTCTTCACATCAGAAATGTGTTTTGCACACTGAGGCTAATTGCAATGTGATTGATGTTTATGGGCTCTTAGCTTGGCATATATTAGTGACAATAAGTAGTAGAAGCCTCTACCAATGAATGAAATCTGTCTGTCTCTTTGTTGAACTTTGTGCAATGGAGATGCTCTGCACAGACCACTGTTTTATGGATCTGTAGCAGCCATGGCTGCTTTGCAGTTCTAAAATAGTCAGTCCTCTGCAATTTAAAATCTACTAATGGGAATTTTTTTAAACTTCATCTTAATGATTTTAAAAACGCAGCTGGTTAGTTTAGGCAAATGTCCTAATAGTTTATTGGTATGGATTTATCCATTAGAATGGTTATTTGTAGATGTAATGGTTATTTGTAGATGTAATCCTTTCGCTTATAATTGTTAAAAAATATTATTAATATACTTTTGGGTAGGTGATAACTTTAAAAGTATGGTTTAAAGGACTTATAAGAGGCAAAATTCCATTTAACTAATATATAAAATTTTATATATTCTTTCAAAAAATAATTACTGAGTGCCAAATATGTGCGAGGCAATTTGCTATAGTGGTGAACAAGACAGACACAACCTCTTCCCTAAAGAGAGCTCATCAAGAAACATAGAAGATAAAAAATTACAATGGAAAGTTGCCTTTCGCCACAGTATCCCTTGTTATTTGGAGGCTGATTCAGGTCTGTTTCTAATCAACTATGGGATATTGCTTAAGAGCATAGTGACAGTAAGACTCATATTGTTGCTGGAGGAACTTTCTGTCTCACTCATTTAACCTTTTGTGATTTGATTATAATCAATTCTCAAGTTTGGGGAGAGGCTGACTCATGCCATGTTGAACCTTTTTAGGGGGTGATGGTGGGAATGGGACAAAAAGACAGCTACGTGGGTGATGAAGCACAGAGCAAAAGAGGAATCCTGACCTTGAAGTACCCTATAGAGCATGGCATCATCACCAACTGGGACGACATGGAAAAGGTACGGCAAGTTTGCGGCAGCCGAAGTCCTCAGGATGCATAATTCCCACGGCTCTCGATCCAAATCATCATGCTACTGCTGGGGAAAATATCTGGCTCGCATGGCTCAGTTGTACTTTCATGTGTGTTCATGTTTATTCTGGGTTATTGCTCACTGGAAAAAGAAATCCTGAAATATTTCTTTGAAAAAAAATCTGTTGCCTACCAGGGTTTATAAATTAATTAGAGGGAGACAGTTCTGTAGATTAGAACAGTAGCACTTTGCCAGTGCTGGGAATTAATAGTCTGTTGCTCACATCAACTGGATCACCCTCCTAGGACAAGCATCGCAATCCCAGCACTGTAATCCCAGCCTGTAATCTCAGCACTGTGGGAGGCCAAGGTGGGACTCCTGTCACTTGAGGACAGGAGTTTGAGACTAGCCTGGGCAACATAGTGAGACCCTATCTCTACAAACATAATTTTAAAAAATTAACTAAGCATAGTGGGACACACCTGTAGTCCTAGCTACTCAAAAGGCTGAGGTGGGAGGATCTCCTGAGCACAGGAACTTGAGGTTATAGTGAGCTATGATGGTGCCACTGTGCTCCAGACTGGGCAACAGAGCAAGATCCTGTCTTTAAAAATAATTTTTTAAAAAATTGAAGCATGACAACCACTGACAAAAGTTTTAAAATAAACATTTTAAAAATTATTCCTCTTTGTTGCATTAGGTGAGGCCTTATCTTTCAGACCCTAAAAGAGCTAATGAGAAGATAGGTTTAATCCTAAGATTTTAATGTTTTTATTAGGCATTTTAGAAACACCAGTCATTAGATAAAAAGCTCAAGTAATGATGAGCAAGTGACAAAATTTTTAAATGCAGCAAGATATGTTAGAACTACATCTGGCCTTTTAAAAATCTATCAACTAACCACACACACACACACACACACACGGTTATTGTTAAAAGAGAAACATATACTGTTGGTAGAATTTATCAGTAGTAATGCTTAAACCTCTATCTCTCTACAAAAATTGCATATCATTAGGTTTGCTTAATCTAAGATTCTAGATTTGGTAAGACTGCACTGAGGAGAAGATATTATTATCAGGGGAAAAATACTCTAAGAATTCCTTCATGGAGCTGACAGAATCTTAGAATGTACGTTCCTGGAGAGAGATTATTAGTACGAAAAAAATCCTCATTTCTAAAATTTAAATTCAAAGTATCTTCTGGGAAGAGGGTGGGGGAGTGAGAGAGAGTAGGGCTGGCTGTTATGACTGGCAGGCTTTCTTGAATACCCTGCTGCTTTTATTCCATCAAAGGAACAGAAATTTCAGGAGTCTCATTTCCTTTCTAAAAACCACATATTCAAAACCAAAGAAACTAGGACAAGATAAGGTCTTTAAAGTTGATCTTATTTTTGTTAAATTTATAAACTTTCACCAGCAGTTCTTGTTTTGTTTTGTTTTAAGTCTGGGTGAATCTAATATTCCTGGTACTGGTAGAGGATTTTCATACTTTTAAAGGTTAATTCATTTAGCCCCTTTTGCAATCGTTTGTTCTTTTTGTCATCCAGGAAGTAAAGAAGTTGCTCAACCATGAAACTAATGTACTTACGTCCCAAGTACATTCACACAAACACCCTATACACAGGCACAAGTTTTTCTGGAAACAGATGAAGGCCAAATGTCTGACCCTGAATGGAAGGTCCAGGGTGTGCCAACAGAGGAAGCTTCTCCCAGCCCTAGAGAGGGAAGAGGGTGGTGGAGGCAAGAGGCAGGGAGACCTGTGCTCTTCTCCACATACACTGCAAAGGGAAATTTCTCTAGAAGCATTAAAAGTGGCAGTTAGGTTTTCAGGTCAGCTTCATTTATTCATGTATACATTCATTTATCATTTTATTTATGAAATGAAAGCATTTTCCCATGACATTAACTTAAATGGAAAGAGAAAGCAAAGTAGATACAGTTGAATAACAGTAACATTGACTCTGGGCCAGCCATTGGGCTGAATACTAACTCTAGGGTCAACTTACTTAATTTGCACAAAGACCCGAAGGGGTACACACTAATTCTTTTCATCCCCCTATTATCAGTGGGGAGACTGGAGTTGAGAAGGGTTAAAAACTTGCCAAAGCTCACACAGCCAAGAAGTGTTAAACCCAGATTTAACCCCAGAGCCTGTACCTCTAACCATTGTACCATCCTGCCTCACGGACCTGGGTTGGGGATTTTGCTCAGTCACTTACTAGATGTGAATCCTTGGGTAAGATACGCCCACTCTTTGAGCTTCAGTCTCTGCATCTGTAAAACTGTGGGCACACAATGAGTACTTGTAACGTTTCCTTTGGTCATGGTTTCAGTGGATTCATTCTGGTCCCTTTTTGGGATCTACAGTCCCCTGCAACTGGATCGTTGTGTTTCTCCTCTGTCTCCCCACTCGCTAGATCTGGCACCACTCTTTCTACAATGAGCTTCGTGTTGCCCCAGAAGAGCATCCGACCCTGCTCACTGAGGCACCCCTGAACCCCAAGGCCAACCGGGAGAAAATGACCCAGGTAAATATCCACCCAGCACCCAGCACTTTTGGGTTTGGGGAAGGTCCTGTTACAAAGGGGTATACAGGACAGCAGAAAGAAGGCCTGAACCAGCAGCACACCAACAGACTGGCAACCTCCCAGGAACCTGGGGGTCCCCAAAACAGGAATATCTTTTTTTTTTTTTTTTGCTTTTATTTCATCCAAAACAGGAATATCTTGATGGTACTCACATCCTTCCTGCAGAAACTTTTTGCCTCCAAGAGCAATAGGAAATTTAAAAGATTTAATTGTAAAGAAGACATATTAAGTTAAAAACTTCAAAATGCAGTAGGAATTTTGGTTCTAGAGTCAGGCAGAAAACTGGATCTGTCACTTATCAGTTATATGACCTTAAAAAATTCACTTAATTTCTCAGGGCCTCAGTTTCCTTGTCTATAAGTTGGCAATGCTATTAGTATCATTATTTTTCAAAGGATTGATGTGTTGATTAAGGAGGCAAAATAATAAATGTGTATCATGGTGCCTGATGTAATAAATATCCAACAAATAATAGTTATTGTTATTATTGTTACTTGTCTGAAGCTCAAAACCTTATAGGAGAATACCATCCACTCCACCAGACAGAGGATATTTGTAGTTTGGATGAGCTATTAAATAATGACATCTAATGTCAATTCCACGCTTGCTATGATTGAGCACTGGGCTCAGCATTTTATATGCATTGTCTCTTTAAATCCCAGCAATGTGAAGCAGAAACTATTATTATCCTGATTATATAAATGAAGAAATCAAGGCTCAGATACATTAAGTGATTTTTCCCAAGATGACACAGCAAGAAATGGCAGAGGCTGGGATTGACCCATGATCTTTCAATTTTGGAGAATTATAAATAATTGCAGGGCGTTTTGCTTGGAGGTGCTCTTGGTGCTTATACCAACACGCTAACAGTTATTCTCTGCAAGGAAATATGTGTGTGCCTGGGAATCACTTCCAGTAGCAAGAGATATTGTTTCTGAAGACAGTTATTGCTCCTGTGAAGGTGTGAAGGCAGATGAATGGTTGGGAATTATGGCTCTATAGCAAACGATGTCAGACATTCTGGTTAATAGACCAGGGAGGGTCTTGCAGATGGAGAAATGAAAGCCCATGGACATCTCCTGATGCATAAACTTCTCACAAGTGACCTGAAGGGGTCTAGCTCTAATCTTGTCCCTGGACTGCATGAGCTGGGGCAACGACCTTGGTACATGGTCTTCTGTTATCAGCAGACAGTTCCTGTCTTCTAGGAGTCGGGACCCCTCCCACTGCAGCCAGAGTGGCCTCAGATTCTGGGGCTACACTGACCCAGCAACAACATACAAAAGTAGAACAGACCAAATGGAACCTCTGACAAATCACAGAACAGGGGCTAATCCCAACCAATCTGAGCTTCAGGTTTAAAAGGTCTCTTTCTTTATGCCAGAGAAATCAAAACGTGGATGTTGTCTTCTCTTTTTCCTTGGCTTTGATATAGTTAATAAGTCACAGACTGTGCACACTGCCTCCCCTTCCCTCCTCATCCCATCAGGCCATGCAGGTGATGATCTGTCCATTCACACCTTCTCTTCAAGTGACCAGGGCTGCCTGGGCCCTCCTTCACCTGGGTCTCCTCTGCCCAGAGCTAGGCAGGCCCATCTGCATCCATCAACAAGGTGTGCTCTCTTGAACAATCTTTGCCAGACAGGCACCAGTGCTGACTCAACTCATTGGATTGTTTTGCAGATTATGTTTGAGACTTTCAATGTCCCAGCCATGTACGTGGCTATCCAGGCGGTGCTGTCCCTCTATGCTTCTGGACGTACAACTGGTAGGTGGTTGGGAGGGACGGGGAGCTTGACTGAGTACTCCAGCGGTGATGGGATTTGGTGGTCATAGAACACAGGGCTGACGGACTAGGGGTGGGTTAGAAATGACAGGGCTGATCTCAGCCCTAAAAGATTTTCTTCCCACCTTTCAAAATAAGCCCTTGACTTCATATTTCTAGCAGGACTTTTTCTACTGTTTCCCTCTTCCTGGTCTTCCTTTTCTCATCTTCCCCAAGCCCTGTCCCACCTCATCTGTCCTATCAAACGCCCTCTTTCCTCCTTTCCCTTAAGAGGCTTAGACAGTCCCCCTCCCCCATGGCTTCCTTCTGCTCAAACAGCAAGTGACCACTCTCCTGCCACTGTGATGACTTCTGTCACCCCCAACTGTCCCCCAGGCATTGTGCTGGACTCTGGAGATGGCGTCACCCACAATGTGCCCATCTATGAGGGCTATGCCCTGCCCCACGCCATCATGCGTCTGGACCTGGCTGGCCGAGATCTCACTGACTACCTCATGAAGATCCTGACCGAGCGTGGCTATTCCTTCGTGACTACTGGTGAGGCCTGTGGGAGACAAGGGGAGAGGGTGTAGGGCAGCGTGTTGCTCACGGTAGCTTCCATGACCACAGTGACTATCCAAAGAGAGGATGGGATGAAGACTTGCAAACGGCAAGGCCTGACTCTAATGCACAGAGCAAAGCACAGCTTTTTTTTGCTATGTGAAATTGCAAAATGACTCTACTGTTTCCTTGAGGAGAACAGTTGTAGTCATCTAGTATTATGAGCTGGTTGGAGTTGTATTACTTGAACATTTTTAAATCCCCTCCATTAAACATTTTTTAAAAAGATTGTGCCAAGACTGAAGATGGCATGTCAAGGTGATTGGCAACCATGGACACATCTAGACAGGACTTGGATCCCAACTCTGCCACTCACTAGCTATGTGGCCTTGGAACAAGTTAACCAACCTTACTAATCCATAGCCTCTTTATTTGTAAAATGGGAATAATAATAGATCCTATATCACAGGATTGTTATGGGTATTAAATGAGATAATGTGTGTGGAGTACCCACCACAGAGTAAACATTCAATAATCGTTAGTTTTTATTAATACCAACCCAGTAGATGGTGATACATGTGTCCTCAAATGCTAACCAACCTGGCACACCCAGTTTTCCTCCACAAGAGGGCAGTGGGGGGGTGCTGCTGGAAGCATTGGATGCCTCCCTTCACCAATTTGCTTTGTCTGTATGTTTCGGTTTCTAGACATGCTCGAGGCTTATTCTAGACTCCAAATTTGAGCCCTGATGATGGTAAAGCCCCCATTTGTGATATGGAGTTGAATTAATTCCATTCTTCCTCTGCTCCCCAGAAAGAATCCCAAGATACCTCCAAAAGATTCCCGGGGCCTCAGATGTAAGCAATAGCCTAGAACTTCAGAGAGCAGAAGTCTGGAAGGCATTTGCCTGCCTACTTCTTCCATATCTCCTTCACTATGCACCGCTAGAGCCTTCTGGACTAGGTCTGGTCCTGAGTCAGCACCACCTCTTCCCGGAGGGTGATAAACGTGCAAAGGGTTTGAGCTACAACATACTTGGGCCAGGCAGCATGATCTCTGAGGCTTTTTGAAAACTGTGAGGCCCCCGAGGAGCTGACTCAGTATAAGACTTCCTGGTCAACTGAAAATTCAATACCACAGAGGATGATTAGTTATTCTGCAAAAAAAGTTATTGCACAAAATGATTCCCTCCTCTATGCTTTTCTCTAGCTAGCTCATTTCATTCCTGTTACGCGTTTTCTAGACAATGTACACTGAGGGTCTACTGTGTGTGAGGCACTCAACTAGGAACAGAGGTGGTTCTCTGGTGGACCTACAGTGTAATCATCATCATGGATTTTGGATTGCGGAATACTGAACTGACGGTTTTTTTGGAAGGAACATGTATTGAAAGAGAGACTGAGGTAGGGCAGGTAGATCTTTACCATCTGTGTAGACTCTAATGTTTGCTATAACGTTTGTATCTGACTGACAGCTGAGCGTGAGATTGTCCGGGACATCAAGGAGAAACTGTGCTATGTAGCTCTGGACTTTGAAAATGAGATGGCCACTGCCGCGTCCTCCTCCTCCCTGGAGAAGAGCTACGAGCTGCCTGACGGGCAGGTGATCACCATTGGAAACGAACGCTTCCGCTGCCCAGAGACCCTGTTCCAGCCGTCTTTCATTGGTAGGCAACAAATGCTCCTTTTCTGACAAGGGGAGTCACCCTATTCTTCCGTATCCAGCCAGCCATGTGCAGAACCAAGCCCTCCTGCACATGGTGACAAATGACAGGAGCCCCAAGACCAAAAGCATTTCCAAACCAGGGCAAGAGAAAGTGTCACATTTTCAAGGTGAGAAGATGTAAGGAAGCCAGGGAAGGAGTCTTCTTTCCAGGAAAACACTATCTATGTTGCAGTCCAGCCAAAAGCATTCTCGGTGTGTGGTGAAAGAATTAAATACTGTCTGTGCTTAGGACACAGTGGAACCACTGGGCTGGGTGGGGAGGGTGTGCTGAATGCTTCTCATGTATAAAATGAAGATTATAATAGTATTTATGTCATAGGATGGCTCTGAGAATTGCATGAGACAAATACAGGGCACTTAGCCCAGTGCCTGGCAAACACAAGCATTCAATAATTATTAGAAATTGCTAGTAATTCACAATTAGGTACTATTATTGTTACCATTATTAGTATATCAAAGCACCACAGAAGATGAAGTGCCATCTAATGTTTTTCTTTTCCTAAAGATCCACATCAGAAATTAACAAAAAGTCCAGATTAAAGAAACTATTATCAAAATTTGAAAAAAAAAACCAGGCCTTTGTCTAAATAGAATGAAACATTTTTCTGATGATTCAGCACCATTTAGCTTTGCTGGGGGAGGGGATGGGGGCAAGGGTGGATGCAGGACAGCAGCCAAAGAGAGACTTGGGAGAGTTCTGAACAATGGCTGCAGCACTGGCTCAGTGGGGGACCTTCGCAGGGAATCTGAGGCTTCACCCCTTATTTAAAACACATGTAATAATGAGTCTATTAAAAAATCAGTGATACCATGTTGGAGCCCCACTCTGGAAATGCTGCAGCTTCCTCATTAGATGGGAGGCAGGAAGACATGGAGGATAACAAGGCCCGTTGGTCTCCCAGGAAGGTGGTTCCTACGTTATTACACCCGCCCAGCCTCTGTCCAGCATAAGATCATGAGGTGCTCAAGTTTGGTTTTCTGTGTCTAACATGGGATTTACCTACCATGGCCTGTGTCTCTTTTCCAGGGATGGAATCCGCTGGCATCCATGAAACCACCTACAACAGCATCATGAAGTGTGACATTGACATCAGGAAGGACCTCTATGCTAACAACGTCCTCTCAGGGGGCACCACCATGTACCCCGGCATTGCCGACCGGATGCAGAAGGAGATCACGGCCCTCGCGCCCAGCACCATGAAGATCAAGGTAGTGTTCGGTGACAGACCCTGTGGCAATGGTGCCAGCGGTGGGGTGTCAGCCCTATAACCACATGAGAAGGACTCTTCAGAGACCATATTTTGGTCACATGCACTTGTGGCTTCTATGGCTAGGCAGTGGGCACAAATCCACCATTCTATCTATACTTTACAGGATGTAAGTCAACCCAGTTCATAAGAAAAATTGAATTATTTTATATAAAATTTGGTCTATCTTTATCCTAGTCTATCAGCTACTTTCAGCAGCTTCAATCAATGTCAACAGAGCTTTGCATGCACTCACATCTCTTTAAAATATACATTTTTTGTTCTTCCTCATTACAAAAATAGTGCATCTCACGTATAGAACATTTTTTAAAAATACAGATGAGCCAGACTTATTTCTGAAGCAGTTTAAACATTGTAGATTCTGAAGCTTCTACCTTTCTTCCACTGCTAAATGTGACCCCATCTCCATGGCCACAGATTAGAATTCTACCTTCATCTCTTTGTCTGGCACACCTTTTGATACAGGTGCTCAAAAGTACAGAATGACTCCAGGATAACCAAGCTCAGGCCCTGAGCCACACAGGGCCCCTACATGGTGTGAGCGTTGCAATCCAGTCAAGGGAACTCAGAGATTAAATGGAGATCGTTCTTTAGAGGCAAACTTACATGTGGCTCGTGACTCCTCAAAAGCTATTTTCTCTCTGAAGTCCGAAGGCCATGCTGGGAGCCTCTGACCCATGTCACAGGAAACAGAGAGAGGTGTAATTCTAGTGCAATTCACACACACGAAAAGTATTCAAGCAAGTTCTCTGTTATGTGCACTCGCTTTTCTTTCTTGGGAAGGGTATGCAGCTAACAGAAGCCAGTCCGCTAGAGTGAAACATGCTCGCTCTTATCTCTCCACGATAGGCTTTGGACAGTCCTGCCCTAAAAGGTTCAGGATAGGAGCAGAGAGACTGTTTTCCAAAGGGTTTGTGTTTCTTGGATGCCTGTCTGATCAGCTCTCACTCCCTCTTACTCTCCCACTGGAGGGAGGAAGATGAAGGCAGCTGCTCGGTTCATAAGTAGCCAACTTAGTTGAGTGTATATAACAGAGACAGGCTATATAGCTAGAGTTGGGCAGTTCCTACTTCTCCAAACTTGGTTTCTTGAACAGAAATGAATGTGAAACTTTGGGTCCCAGTGTGGTAAGAAAGTATAGAGAACCATTAAAAACCTGGGAGAGCAAGATGATAACATCAGGGGAAGATGAAACTGGATGAGGGGTCCATGGGAACTCTGAGTTCTTTGCAACTTTTCTGAAAATCTAAAATTATCCCCAAATAAAAAGGTTATTTTAAAAACAAAACAAAACAAAAAACCCTAGGAGAACCCAGGTTTGAATATCAGGTCTGACACTGATTTAACCAGTGTGACCTGGGCCAATTACTTAAACCTGTGTTAGCCACTGTTTCCTTGGATATAATATGGGAGTAATTTAGTACTTACTCTTCAAGGTGGTTATGAGAATTAAATGAGATAACACACGTAAAATGCTTAGCATAGGCCCTGCTGCATAGTGCTCAGTAAATGTCAGCTATTTGTATTAAGAAATAAATGCTCAACTAGAACTTGGAGGATAGCAGAAATTAAACCCTTTAGCCACAATTTTCACTGTTCTTTGTGCCTAAACCATTCACTTATGTAAGAAACAGGAGTATACCCTTGCATGTCAGGCCTGTGCACAGGGAAAGACCAGCCAGGACAATTTAAGAGGGTGTTATGGCAGGGGACAGTTCATCCCCACAGGGGACTCTCTGTCCCTCAATGTTAAACAGTGCAGTTAGGCAGAATTTCAGAGAGCCACAGGGACTTAATTAAGCGGAAATGATTTTTACATAGTAAGTTCTTGCACAATTAAAACTCCTTTGAAACACTGGTGTTTGTTTCTGCAGAAAGCATGAGTCATGCTGCATTCTGAGACAGAGCTCAGGCAAATCAGAGGCATTGTCATGGTTCCCAAGTAGAGGCCACAGCAGGATTTGGGGCCAATGTTCAGTTTGCCCAGTCATGTGGTAGGGGAGTTATGAATGCTTTGGACTAGACTGCAGGGAGGAAGCCAGAAGAACCAATGGGCTTACTGAGGAATCCCTACATCTCCAGCCTTCTCACACCCTTTTGTCAGCCACCAGCCAAGCGTGTCCCTGCGGAACAGGAAACTGCAGCCGCGGTGTGGATGTGGGAGAACACGCAGGTGCCGTCCGACTGCACTAATGACCCTTCTTTCTCATCTGCACCCACAGATCATTGCCCCTCCGGAGCGCAAATACTCTGTCTGGATCGGCGGCTCCATCCTGGCCTCTCTGTCCACCTTCCAGCAGATGTGGATCAGCAAACAGGAGTACGACGAGGCCGGGCCC
This sequence comes from Cheirogaleus medius, assembly GCA_008086735.1. Lineage (NCBI taxonomy): Eukaryota > Metazoa > Chordata > Mammalia > Primates > Cheirogaleidae > Cheirogaleus > Cheirogaleus medius. The sequence continues at coordinate 25,585,891 of VBSM01003143.1, forward strand.
TCCATTGTCCACCGCAAATGCTTCTAGGGCACTCCCCTGCTCTCCGTGTGTCTCCGGCACACAACTGTGAATGTTTCGTGGAATAATGCCTTCAGTTCCTTTCCAAACCATTCCCGGCCAAAGCTCTGACTCGTTACCTATGTGTTTTTTAATAAATCTGAAATATGCTACTGGTAACTTCCAGCGTGTGCCTCCGATCAACACCCGGCTGATCCCCAGTGTTAGGTGGACCGAGCCCGCTGCAGGGTGGCTTCCTCTAGTGGTCAGACTGAGAAACTGACGTGATGAGGATAAACTTGTTTCTCAGGCAAAAAAGGACAGAATCACAACATTCATATGGGAAGCCCCACTTAAGTTCTGTAAGCCAGAGGAATTTGAGAATACATGAAAAATTAAAAAATTACCATGGATTAAAGTGTATCAATGTGATAATCCACACTGCTTCATAACTTGCAAAGTGATCATATTGCTTTAAACTTATAACTGGTAGCCTCGTGGTGAAAACAAAAATAACAGTTATATATATATATATATATACACACACACATACATATATAAACAACTATATATCTTAAAAGTCATATTTTGTATATTAAAAGTCACATACACATACACACATTTCCCATGTGTGTGTATATATATATATGTATATACATATATATGTGTGTGACTTTTAATATACAAAGTATGACTTTTAATACATATACTATAGATTAAACATATATGTATACAAAAAGGTATGACTTTTAAATTTATTATGGGAAAATGGATTTTTTAAAACACCGAGAAATACTGCTTTAAAATCTTACTACATACCTGTACCATTTGTTTCCCTTTTCCTGATCCGTGTCTGTCTTTGAAAAGGGCACTATGGATACATTCACACCAGAAGGAATGGGAAAGATAACAATAGTTTCCAAGGATTACTAGTGTCTATCAACAAATGAAGGGTTTTACACACATCATCTCTCATTTGTTCTTGAGAACTCTGTGGGGAAAGTAGTATTATCGGCCCACTTTATGGATGAGGAAGTAGAGGTTGCTCCAGAAATGCAATTATACGGGAGAGCTACCAACTTCAACTGTTACATTGCCCATCTGGCCTTGCAGGTATAAAGATGTTAAAAAAAATACCTTCCCTGCCTGTGAGGGTCATAGTCATAGCGCTATTCTGCCCAGGCTAGTTAGCAGACTTGATGGCTTCCAGTATAGAAACATCCGAGAGGGTCGGCAGCCCCTGGCTGTCCTGAGGAGTGAGGGGCTCTGTCTGTGCCAGCACCTCACTCTGGAGACTTTGGGGCCCAGGATTTAGTGCCTGTTTGGTACAGAAAACCTGAGCTTCCCCAGCTTGTCTGGCCTGTGCTGTGGATAATTCAAATTCATGCTACAAAGAGCAAGAGCTGGCACCTACCAGGTGCCTGCCATGACCAGACCCTGTACCAAGCTCTCTATATTAGGATCTCATTTTCTCCTGCAGTGGACCTGTGGATTTGGTGTTGTTACTGTCTTTTTACTGATGGTGAGGTCATGAGTGGCTAAGGAATATTACCCAATGTCATGCTGCTGGCAGAGGGGGTGTCAGCTTGCTACTGCTTGAGCTTGAGTTTCCAGCCCACGATCTTAGCCATTAGACTACCTTTTCTCAAAAAACAGGCCACACAGGCCAGCCTCATCCAGGGCTCATTTTAAAAGGACAGAGTCCTGGGTCATATCCAATGCCTGCTGAACTAGAACCTCTGGAGCCGAGGCCAGGAATCTGAGATTTAATCAGATTTCCCTGGTGATTTTTATGCACATTAAAATTTGGGAAACCCTGTAATATGGTTGATAGAAATTTTCCAGCTGAAAATTCACGCTTACCAGGAACGGGCACTCCACAGCCACTAGGCTTACACTTAAGGATTAGTGTACAGATACTTGCCATCAGACCACTTCCACCACTTCAGGCAAAAATCACCAATGTTAGGAGTCCATCACTACAGGGCTTGTTTGAAATAAAACAGGTCTGTTGTACTTCATATTGACCACCAGAGGGCGCGAGCTCCCTTGTAAAAGAATGGGTGCTGGGAACAGCTTCTCAAAAATACAGGCATGCTCCCAGGCAAAAATCAGGCAAAACAGAAACACCCACCAAATGTGCATGAGTGAAATGTTCATTCCTTGTGAGTCACTCAACCTCAATGCTTAAGGCCCCTCCTCTCAGTCATAGATCATTAATCCCTCCCCTGAGTCCACAAGATGCCAGTGACTTGAGAGGCAGAGTTGGCAGTCTCCTTGCCCAGCTTCACATGAGTCTTCAATTTCTCTGCTGGGGAGATGAAACCAGTAACATATAGGTTTGGCAACCTTCTGAATCCTATTCTCTCCTCTAATAATAGCAAACTGACCCTGAAAGGAAGTGCACACCCTTCTTCTATGACCTCTATTTTTCCCAGGCTTTTGCAACACGGGAGGACAACATGGGTTTCTGATGACATTAATTCACATCATGCAGCCTTTGCTATGAGCAGATGCATGGGAAGAGGCTTTAAAAAAAATTCTCTGTTGTCATTTGGTATCATTTGTGCAGCCAGGAAATTCTGTTTAGTAGAATTTCCAACACAGACCAGCTGGGAGAAGAATCTCTGGTTGTAGTTAGGAAGGAGGCTGTCTGGGCCAATGCACACTCCCAGTACGGCCAGAAACCACTGCTGCAACTGTGGTTTTTCTTTTGTCAGAGTATAAAAGCGACATGTTTAAGTAATGTTTATTCCTGTGAGAGCTGAGTCAATTCGAGTGATGTTTGCAGAGACTATAAGCTAAGACAAGGGAGAGGTGTAACAGAGACAGAAAGAACAAAGCAAGGTTCTGCCTGGATGGAAGAGTAGAGTGAGGAAGATGGCATTAAACGAGTAGACAGGGCACACTGTATGGGTTACAAAAGAAGAGATATTTGGGGTATGGCTCTTCCAGCCAAGGGCTCAGCAGAGGCTGCCTCCCTGGGAAGACAGTGCTTATGCAGAGGCTAAAAAGTAAGAGTTGAGTAGGCCAGAAAAAAAAAGAGGGAGGGCGGTCGAGGGTTGAAGTTGGGGGAGGGAAGTAGGGCATGCATTGGATGTGTTTCAAGCAAAGACCCAGACACAGGAGAGTGTGCTGTGCAGACAGAACTGAAAGGAGTACCCCAAAGAACTGGACCACCCGTACACTTCAGAATTTAACTATGACTTGGCTACAATTTTCCAAAGTAAGATTTATAACATTTTCTCTATGAAATGTCTGTCTTGAAATCAGACACCAATGACAAGCAGTGAGGGCAATGCTGAATGAAAAATTTGATCTCCCTGAATCATTTGCCCGTCCTGAGCATTTCATCTCCCAGGTTAATTAAATTCTTCATCTTATATCTGGAAAGTGAACATCCAAACTCCACCACCTCTCACTCTAATTTATTCATGGAAGCTACAGCTATTTCAGAATTTTCTCCTTGTGGCAACTTCATGCCCCTGAAGGGCTGAAGGGAATATAAACCCAATATTTGCCTGATTGGGTTTGTAACATGTGCTATCCCCGAGGAAAACTGATGATGGAACAGGCTCCTTCGTAGTGTGGTTATTGGCAATTTTTCAGAGGCCTAAAGCTCAGGTGTCCTCCTATCCTTGGAGAAAAATATGTGGAACTATAGACACACCAAATCAAAAGATGTTCTTTTCATATTTTTCCTAGCTCTTGCCTTTTCTGTCTTTCCCTCCACATTTAGTTTTGGGCTTTATTCTTCTCTCCTTTTATTGAACCAGTTACTTTTTCCCTTCTTTAGATCTCTCTGCATATGCTAAAACCTAAAACTCCCTAAGAAATGGCCTAAAATCATTTAACGTTAGGCCTTCCTTTAAAAAATGGCATTACCTACTCAGACAAAAATATATTAAACAAGTGAATTCTATTCTTCAAATTTAGAATTAGCCATTGTGTTCTTAAAAAAATAAATTTGTGATTTCAGATGGATGTGTCAATGTAGTGTTCTCCCTTGCAAATGCATAAACCATTGACTTTGATGGAAAGCAAAAGCAGTATTATATATTTTTTTAAAATTTCAAAATATTAAGGGGATAGAAATGTCTTTGTTACATGGATACATTGCATAATGCTGAAGTCAAGGCTTTCAGTATACCTGTCACCAGGACAGTGTTCACTGTACCTGAAATGCAGTGTGTTATTAAAGTGCTATTCCTGGTAGCTCTCATCGGTCTCTCTTCTGTATGTCTAATCCTACCCAGCCAAAAGAGTTGGCTTGACCATCCTTGATAAGATCAAATTCTCCTTCTAGTGAGCTTGATAAAGACCTGGAACAAGTGTCCTACAACACTAACAGTGTGATCAAAGTGAGTGAGTTCTCAAAGTCTCAGACATCTTCATCATCAACTCTATTTTATTATTAAAATTTGACTTTAGAGGAATTCAGCTAATCACATATTGCTCTGTCGAAAGCACAGTGAGATACTACTAATACTTCACATCTACTAGGATGATTATAATAGGATGGGGAGAAATCAGAGAACTTGTACCTTCCTGTTGAGAATGTAAAATGGTATAGCTGCCGTGGAAAACAGAAAAAAAAGCTAAGCATAGAGTTACCATATGACCCTGCAATTCCATTTCTAGGTATATATCCAAAAGAACTGAACTCAGGTACTCAAATAAGCACACATACATGCATGTTTATGGCACTACTATTCGCAATAGTCAAAAGGTGGAAACAGTCGCGGAAGAAGCCAGACACAATAGTTCACATATTGTTGGATTCCATTTATATGAAATACCCCAAATAGATGAATCCAGACAGAATGCAGATAGGCAGTTGCTAGGAGGTGGGGGTAGGATAGAGAGGAGAGAAACTGCTTAATGGGGAAGGGGTTTTACACTGGGGTGATGGAAATGTTTTGGAACTAGACAGAGGGGTGGTTGCATGACATTATGAATATATTAACTGCCACTGAATTTTTTACTTGAAGATGGTTAATTTTATGTTACGTGAATTTCACTTCAATAAATTATTTAAAAAAAAATAAAAAATAATATATTGCCTTGGAAAGAACTTCAATATGCACAAAATTTTACTGTGGAAAGGAGCCTGCTAAATCAGTTCATTCACACACCTCATTTCTGTAGATGAGGAAACTAAATTCCCAAGAAGTGATATAATTTATAATTTGCCCATGGCCTTTCCCCAAGTCAAGAATACACCTCATGTCCTCTAGTTGTTTTGCTTTCCCTGTTTATCAGCTTTTATATTAGGAGGAAATACAACAGAGCTTACTTGTTTGAGCAATCTATAAATGCCTTTTCTCCTGGAAAAAGATGCAGAGAAGAATTTTTAAACATCCTCTTCAGATTCAAGAATATGAATTCACCACACATTCCACTGGTACATCCGGAACCCAGCCAGCTAGTGAATAATTCAAGTACACAGTTTTAGTTTTTCATTGCCAGCTTTTGTTTACCTGATACAGATGTATGGAAAATCTTCCTTGATGGAGAAAAAAAATCTAATTATTTTCATTTGGTTTTAGAATGTCTTGTGGTCTAGTTATTGTCGATGTGATGGTCTTTGGAGGTAGGGCCTTTAGGAGATAAGTAGGTCATGAGGGTGAAGCCCTCATAACAGGATTAGTGTCCTTACAATTTGACACATGAGAGAGATGATTTCTCTCTCCCCTGTGTGAGGACAGAGCCAGAAGGTGGCTGTCTGCAAATCAGGAAGAGAGCCCTCATCAAGAACCTGACCATACTGGCACCTTAACCTTGGATTTCCAGCCACCAAAACTGTACGACTTAATGTTTTGTTGTTTACCAGAGGTCCCCAGCCTTTTTGGCACTGAGACCTTTTTCATGAAAGACAATTTTTCCACGGACCAGGGAGAGGGGGATGGTTTCAGGATGATCAAGCGCATTATATTTATTGTGTACTTTATTTCTATTATTATTATTATTACATTGTAATACATAATGAAATAATTATACAACTCGCCATAGGTTGAGGACCCCTGGTTTAATCCATCTAGTTTATAGTACTTTTGTTATGGCAGCCCAAACTAAGACATGTTTTTTGATAGTTCAAAAAAAGAGAAAAAATATTTTCTTAGACATTTTTTGATGAATCTCTAGAAGCCACTGAATAATGTTTTTGTCAGCTATCCCCAAGGAAAATATATTCTTGCCTCATGAAGAGTCAAAATAGCAGAAAAGGAAACAAGTTTTTTAAAGGAACAGAAAAGTTCTTCACAACTTAGTTGTCTTTACAATAAATAACAAACCAAATTCTTGTAAGAAGAACAAGAAGCTGAAAGTTTACCTTTCTTTCTGAATCCTTGCCAAATACATGACATTTCTCAAGCATTCTCTTCACAGAAGACATTCTCTTGCCAGATGATTCTGCAAGATATGCCAGAAGAGAAACATCTGCTTTCCACATTTGGGACCACTTCAGCTGGTTTTGCAACAAAAACCTCAGTCTAAGGTCAAACCGTTGCAATAATGGAGTCTCCGCACAGGTGATGTGGCCACAACATGGAGTGAATTGGCAGAAAACAAGACAACTAATTCGAAAATGTGGCCTCAAATAAAATGTCCATTTTACACAAGCAAAATCCTACTAAAAAGAAATTTCAGTAGCAGAAAATAATCCACAAACATTCTGCTTTGCTCTTCTCCAATTGACAAGGTCTACGGAGAGGAGAATGATTTCTGCCCTGCATGACAACAAAGAAAGCCACTTCCAATTCAGTCTGTAAGAAAGAAGAAAACAAACAACTTCAGTAAATATTTATCAAGTGCTGTATTAGTTTGCCAGGGCTGTCACAACAAAATATCACAGACGGGGTGTGGCTTAAACAACAGAAATTTATTTTCTCACAGTTCTGGAGGCTAGAAGTCTGAGATCAAGGTCTTGGCAGGGTTGGTTTCTCCCAAGGTCCCTCTCTGGCTGGCAGAGGGAAGTCTTCCCTGTCTTTCTGGGCGGTCTTCCTTCTTTATGTGCCTGTCTTAATCTCTAATTATAAGGACACCAGTCATAATGGATTAGTGTCTGCTCTAGTGGCCTTGCTTTAACTTAATTACCTTTTTAAAGATGCCATCTCCAAATATAGTCATGTTCTGCAGTACTGGGGGTTAAGGACCTCAATATATGAATTTGGGAAGGGGGACACAATTCAGCCCTGACATGTGCCTGCTTGGTGCCATGCACTGTGTATAAACAGATGAGCATTAAAAATCAAAGAAAGCTCAGGCTTAATTGGTTCGTTTTTCTACAGAAACACAAATCTGTAAAGAAATAAGGAACCTTCTTTGCCTTGGGAGGTAAAGAAGTGGTAAACCCGGCTCTGGAACTGATGCACATTCACAAGAGGGAACAGCACTGCCTGCAGGGAATGAGATCTTCCAAGGGAAGCTTATCCAACAACGCAGGCGGTTGTACGCATGCGTGTACTGGCGTGGGCCTCCAGGTTGGCTAGTGTGGGCTCCACTTCCTGGCCAGTCCGTTCCTCAATGATGTCGCTATGTTTCTGTTGGTTCTTCTTTCAGACACAGCCTCGGGGGCTCATTCTGCCAGCAAGCTCAGGTCACCGGTTTGCAGCCTTCCAGAGTCCAGCCCCGTGGCAAGGCCCTCCTGGGAAATCTGTTTAATTTGGTTAATACTTGGCAGTAAGAAAACTACATCTCCTTCAAACACAACCTTTCAAACTTTACCTCAAGCCTGAGGTTTTCCCTCTCTTTGCAAGGAAACGAAAGTGCCAAGAATGCCGCTATCGCTTAGGGGATACAATATACCTCTTTAGTGAAAAATGAGTTCTCTTCTCATTTGCTATTCAGAAGGGATTTAATGGGTTTTGCACACTCATTGCTTCTCTTTCTACACTCTCTGGAAATCTAAGAAGCTAGATGTTCTTGGCTCTCCACTGAGTCTTTTCTATCTCTAGGCACCATTCATTATGCATAGTTTTTTCATCAAACTCTCATTTTACATCCTCTTGGTCTATTACTGTATCTTTCAATTCTATACAGAGGATATCATTCCCTGCTCAACTATCCATTGTCTTAACAGTTATATTTTACTTGAATAAAGTATGTAATCTGTTCCTTTGATCAACTATATAACAATATCACAGTGTCTTTAAGTGCTAAGAAATCAAGGACAATGCCACTCAGGAAAGACTGGGTTGTCTGCAGAGCCAGCCTTGCAGAATTAACCTGCCCTCAGCTAGTGGTGGCTGTAGACTAAAGTCTCCATGCACAGGGCAAGCCAAGCTCTACTTCTGAGGTCTGAGACCCGAACTTTCCAAGGCTACAAGCTGCCGTAAAACAGAAACAAGCCACTGATCTTCCCACAGCAGGTTCTTCATGAATGAGAACTAAAACCAAATTTGGGTGCCATGACACCAATATTGGGGAATAGACAAGTGGGGAGGAATGTTAACCCACCCAAGCACAGAGTACAGGGAATACCACTCCTTGGAATACAGAAATCATTACACTAAGAAGTAGATGTCAGTACATGCAAACAGAATGTTTAGGCGACTCAGATATAATGCCAGGAGGATAGCCAAGTCCAGAAAGCTGTGGTTGGCGTACAAGACATTGGGCAGAGACAAGGTTGGATAAGATTAATTTGACCAGTCAGGGAGAAACCTGAAGATCCAGGGAGAGATGGTTGGCAAAGAAAACTTAACAGTTGAAAAGAAAAGAGAAGAAAGCTAGACTAGAGGAAGGTAAGACCCTAAAAGGTGAGAAGGAGACTAAGAAGTGGTCAGGAGGCTGTTGATCAGGGTAAGGGCAGCCAGCTCAGGATTTCCCGAGGTGCCTGGAGCAATTTCTGCCAAGATTAAGGTTGTGCCTGGAGAAGCCATGTTCAGTGTCCTGAAGAATATTTACATATCCTCAGAGTACTCAACAATATCACTTCCATTCTTCCCTCCTTATAATTTGCAGCTAAATTCTCTCCACAATGTTTCCATCCTCAGGTTTTTCCTACCAATTCAACTTGCTGTCAGACTTCCTAAGTCTCTTATTCCTTCTATGTAATCTGTTACCTTTTGATTCAGGTAAATGCTTTTATTATCTAGGTGCCAGTCACAAAGGCCATTCCAAGCCTTAGTAATAACACAACACTCAATTTATGTCACCCTATTCAGTTTCAAACTTATTTTATTCCTATTCTCTGTATGTTAACTTATATATACAGATACCTTTCATTACAAGTGCTCTTTCCAAATTATTTTTTTCATTTATTCTTTTTGGCTATGAATTATCAGTTATCTTCTATGCCTCATTTCTTCTCCCTGTCACCCCTATTGACTTTCACAGTGACAAGCTTTCTACTTTTATCTGGGCCTTTTTTTTTATTTCTCTCTCAAGCTTGTCTGCTTTTAGTCTTCTAATTCAAGCTCGTGAATGGTCTGCCATTCAAGGCCCTCTGACATCTGATCCCTGAGTGGAAGCCTGTTGTTCTGGTATCCTATACTGTGATTCACTGTAGACATATCTCTCTGAGACTGGGATTCGAACACACAGAATGAGCTCTTCCAACTGCAGCCATGTTTCTTCTCACACATAGAAACTGCTCACCATCTACCAGGGGAAAAGGCACAGAAATAGATGGCCTGCCTTGGAGACTACAAACACTCAGTATTTCTTATTAGGAATTACATTTTATATAAATAAAAAAAAATACAGTGAAATGTCTATAGCTCTAAAAATATATGCAGAGACCTCTATAAATACCAGACACATTTTTTTGCAGCACAATTTATTATCTGTTCATAGTATCTGGATACATTAATAGGTATTGATTTAACACAATGTACCCTCTCTTGACACAGAGCAACCCTCCCTCCCCCAAAAAAACTTCAAAATGTGCAAGAGCAATAAATATCAAACTTTCTGATCTAAAATGTATAAATATAAAATATCAGTCATTTCTGGAAACATCTTAAGAAAATCCAACAACCACATGTCCATGAGCAGGTGTCTGGTGTTGATGGTGCTTGTATTTGGAACATATCACCTCAGATCCAACACAATTATTTGTATGTCTTTTACCAACACATGTTTGCATATCTAGGAAAGAAAAAATTGGGTTTTACATCATAATGTTCAACATATGATTTTCTTTAGGCAGGGAGTATAGGTTTCTTAATTTAAAATTGTTTCTAATTTTTAAAATATTTCCAATTAGAACAAATGTAATCACATTCATTCATTTTCAATAATAAGAAACTATTTTACACTGGCTGCCAAGTAATTTTCCTTTTAAATAAATTCTAACTTCAAAGTAATGTTTCTCTGATGTTATAGCCACAGAACCCCCAACAAAAGTTAGAAAAAAAAAAGATGCAGTCAAATATCATTTCTTTTGAACAAAACTTATCAAGAAGTATAATTATAGTCTTCATTGAATTGTTCTGAAGACACTAATTTGGGCATATCAACATTTAATATCATTTCATGCAACATTTAATATCATTTTCCCTAATAATTGTTTGCTTATTTGGACTTTAAAGAAAACTTTTTTTTAAGTATCACACAAATACATAAATGGAAAGGCAACTTTGTACATCATCAACTCTGATACAGAAATACTGACATTTCCTTGTAAATAAAATAATATTGATAAGAAGTCATACATTTCTTAATTTCTAAGTTTCTTAAACACAAAGATTGATTAACTTTTGAGATAAAACTCCAAACTAAGTAGTACAGTGTTTTATCCAATATCAGACTGCTACTATTTCTCTCCTTAAAACCAAGGCAAGGGGCAGCAAAAAATAAATAGCTGCAAAAGTCACCAACAAGATGTACTCACACTGAATGGCCTGGGATCCTTGGTATGTGGGTGAAAGCCCTTCTTTTTACACGCAGAAACTTCCAGCATGCCAGCATTGGTGAGCCGGAAGACGCCAGTGCTAAATGTTAGGGTGAAAAAAAAGGTATAACAAGTAAGGATCCAGGTGGGCCTTCCAGATGCTTTATTTGAACGGCACAAATGTACATACCCCTCAAATGGGATGCAGAAACCACAAAACTAGGAATTCCACGGTGATTTTATTTTTTTAACCAATCCTAAAATGAGTGGCATAGAGGAGAGAAATCGTAATGGGGACAAGGTAGGTGAGCTGTTGTGTGGGACTCCAGAGGAAAGGCCAGGGACCCCCACGAGGAAATTGCACAGGGCAGATATTTCTAACTGTTCTAATAATGTCAAAACTTTATAGCAACAGCAAATATTTATTAAGTGCTTGCTGCGGCACCAGGCACTATGCTAAGCACTTTACATCGACTGTTATCGTATTTCATCTTTGCATTAGTCCACAACAGGCAAGTAGTAGGGATGAAGCAGCTGAGGCTGGCGGTGGTCAGGTATCCTGCCAAACACACCACTTGAGGGTGGAGCCAGGATTCCTATGCTTGTAACTACTCTACGATAAGCGCTGTCTCCCAAGACTACAAAGGTTTTATAGGTCATTAAGGCTGGGAAATTCTTACAATAGTACATAATACGGTAGCACTAAAATCTCAAATGGCAAACTGGGATAACATCCCTTTTAAATGTGATGCACTTCATGGTCACGCTAACTGAAGAAAGAAAACCAGTAATTGTGCCACGGAAAGGACCTTAAAAAGCATAAGATTGCAGAGCTAGAGGTTCATGGCAGCTGACGCCCGCCATGTCTTATTCCAAGGGCATCATGTGCGCTTGCCTATACAAGCGCCACAGCCTGGGGTGGGGACACACGGGAACCCAGCAGCCCCAGACAAAGCCTTCCAAAAGTTACACTTACTCTTTATGCTTTGGTGAACAAACAATGGCAATAGCCTCTGGCAACATGAGCTGATAGGAACAGTGAGTATGAAGATCAACGCTGGATAAGAATGCGGTTTGGGTGGGATGTGTCTATAAAAAGAAAAAATGACAATCTTACAAGGGTCGCCTAGCCTTAGCCAAGGCCATAGTCCATTCTAAGAGAAAGTTCTATTTTATTCACTGTTTTCTTTTTTACTACCATTAACCAAACAAGAATTTTAAAAAATGTTTTGCTAGCATAATCCTTTCCTTTGTACATTCCTATTACTTACTTTTTTTTTTTTTTTTTGGAATAACTACAACTTTGAGATGAGGCTCCTAGGAGTCTTAGTGTACCTTCTTATTATTGGGAAAGAAAGAGCTGGAAATTAATTTGTCAGAGGCTTTAGATAGATTCTTACATAATTATCACAACTCATCTATGAGACCCTTATTTTATTATTTCTATTTGATATACAAGGATTCCAAAACTAAGGGAGGTTGAGTAACCTGCCTGTGGTCACATAGCTGGTGGGGAGCAGAGCTGTGATGGGAAATCCTGGACCAGAGATACTTATGTACAATACCATGAGCATGAACAGAAAGTTTTCACTGCATATACCACATGCTGCTGTGTATCCTTTTGTGGACTGCCATTTTCTATAAATGGGAGAACGGGAGTCTCCAAGTTGTTGAAGGTATTTGGGGTTCACCTTGCACAGCAACTAAATATTCGCATGATAAGAAAGAAGGGGAGATTATACATTAAAAACAATCTTCCAAGTATCTAGTTACATACAAACTTGTGTCTATGCAAGGCAAATCAGAGGTTCATACGTGCATCTGAAAAATACAAGCACACATAGTGATTTAAAAATTTATATTAAATCCTAATTACTCTTGAAAAAGGAATGTCACCCTTTTAATCATGAAACAAAGGTCCTTGGCACATACTCTCTGGTTCCTGGCTCCCTTACTCACTAGCTATGTGGCACAGCGAAGATTACTCTTGTTCATTTCACCATTTATAAAATAGGGACAATGATAATTTTCTTCATGGGAGTGTTATGAAGATTAAATGCGACAGTCCATGTCAAATTCTTAGAACAGTGCTTAGGACACAGAAAGGAATCAAAGTTGTTAACTGTTATTATTGCTGTTGTTATTTTAATGTTGTCATTATTAACTGAAGGGCATAGGCCCATAGTAATAGCTAAATATCTTTATATAAAACTATGGTGTATTGAAAAAATGCCAGATTTTAAACTTTTCTCTATTTTATTTAATAGAATAAAGGTAAAATCAGCTGATTATTTATAGAAAGATACATGTTCTGCAAGGAAAAAATAACTCTTGGTCTATAAAGACTTAGACCAACAGAGGAATGGGAAATTATTCTTTTAAAATGCAAATCTGTAAGTCAGGGTGTGAGTGGGAGGATCTGACAGCCTGTAATCTAACAGGGAACACCTTCTCCTAGTAAAATAGAGTATTCTATGTCTTGGTGAGGAAGTAAGAAATGTTCAAAGGACTATAGTGCTACGGAGACAGCAAGTAGGTTAGCTAATGGACAAATCACTCTGCCTTGCAATGAGGACAGCTCTCCCATGAGAGAATAAGCTCACATTTCCTCACTCTATGGAAATGAAGATGATATGATGATGATGGTGATGACAATGACATTCCTAGCAATAGCAGCAGATGCCATTTATTGAACTGAATAATGTGCCAGGCATTGCACTAATCACTTTCCATGAATTATATCACTGAATCCTCATATCAGCAAAGTATCTGCTATTATTATACCAATTTTACAAATAAGGAAACTGAGGTAAGCAGGAGAGTAGGTGAGTTGCTGAAGCCCAAACAGCTAGTCATGCCAAGAAGTCTAAATTCAAATCTAGGCATGTCTAATTCTGATTCAGATCTTGTTTCCTATGACTATTTTATTTCTGATAAAAAGTCAGCTCTGGAATTTGTTGCTATTATTATGCTCAATAAAAACTATCACAAGAAGTCATTACAATCATTGAGGTTCTGAAATGTAACATTTTCATATTTTCATCAAGCCACAACAATTTGATGTGGTGAAGTAAGTTAAACAAAAAGCAAAGTCCTAGAATTCTAGAAGTATGCCAAATTTATTCTTTCAATAACTTAACTTCATTTTTACATACATTATATACACAGAAGGTCATAAGGGAAAAACTTTTGTTTCTAATTTGGGAAATGTTTGTAAGATAAGCTAACATTGACTTGTCACCATAAGTGTATAATTTAATGGATTGTCATTCTTAATGTTACAATTTCTTTGGACAGTTTTGCTTTAAAATCCCTTCCTGCAACAGAAATCACATTAAGTTAAATGATGTCTTAAAAATGTAGCAATTTCCAAGCAAACAATAAGGCATATTACTTACTGTTCAGTAAAGAAATTAGACATAGGGAAAGTTTTTCAGACTCTTCGTTATAAATCATTTCTTGGATTTGAAAGGCAGTTTATACTTTTCAAAGGGCTTTTACACCTAGTATCATGTCTACTGTTCACACCAATTCAGTGAGGAGAGAAAGCAGTCATTAGCTAAGAAACCTTGAAACAAGGAGGCTAAGAGTCCTGACTAATTGCATGTAGTAATTTACTAGTAATTTGCAGGTGGAGCTGGCACTAAAGTCTCCTCTACCCTCCTAAATTGCATAACATGAAATGCTTGGCAACTGTGTGTGTGTGTGTGTGTGTGCACTGCCCCCAGCTAGTCCTTCTCCCTAAAGCAAGTAAAACACAAAATGATCACTTATGATTCTTTAGGAACATTCAGAGGTCCCCAGAATGTGTTCTGGAAATTTTCTTGGCCAGCATTTCATATCAGAGGGATGACTTGTCCCTACCTGCTATGGTTTCAATGATGGTGTCCCCACCAATATGCATGTTGAAACTTAATCCCCGATGTAATAGTATTAAGAGGTGTGGCTTTTGGGATGTGATTAAATCACAGTGGCTCCACCCTCATGAATGATATTGGCAGCCTTGTGAAAGGGCTTGAGGTTGAAGGAGGCACTCTCGCGCCCTTCTGCCTTCTGGCATGTGAGGACAAAGTGACAAGGTGCCACTTTGGAAGCGGAGAGCTGCCCTTACTAGACATAAGTGCCAGTGCCTTGATTGAGATTCCCAGCCTCCAGAACTGTAAGGAAGAAGTTTCTGTTCTTTATAAATTACCCAGTCTCAGGTATTTTGTTATAGCAGCAAAAACAAACTAAGACATTACCCTAGTTCTAGCTGTGTGTGATTGAATGGAAAAAATGTCCTCCAGATGGATTGAACTATGGATAGAAAGAGTGTCATCACTGATCACAACAGCTACAATTATCTGAGTTCCTGAAAAATGTGCTAAGAAATTCACTGACATTATCTCATTTAATACTCAACATCATATGAAGTCACTTATTGTAATCCCCATTTTATAGATGATAAAACTGATGCTCAGATTGTTTAAATAACTTGCCAATGTTCCTGCAGTGAATTCTTAGCAGAGCTGAGATTTGATCTCATGTCTATTTTACTGTAAGCCCTTTCCTGCTCCTACGATGGCGTGGTAGATGTTAGAACCCAGTGTTTTGGGCCCTATTCACTTGCCCTACTCTGCAGCTATTTATATAGTATACATACATCACCCTATTGAAATTTTTTTTCAGAAATTTTTCTAAAATAATCTAATTTAGTCACACAGCAAAAGGAAAAAGAACATTAATAATTGTCTAGTCGAATCAGTTAACAATGTGGCTAGGCCTGCACTAGAGTATGTAAAATCATCCTAAAAAGTCACCTAATTGCCAAATGTTACTCTGTTTCTCTCTTTCTCTTTTAACTTTAGATGGCACAAAAACAGCATAAGATACCCCTCTCTAGATTCGACAGATTTAGATAAAGTCCAACTTTGGAGAAAATACTTTAATATGATGACCTTTATTATACTTGAAAAAATAAAAAAAAAATAAGCTATTTAAGTTAAGCTATTTTTTTTTCAAGGAGGAAAATAGCACACCATATACAAAGAAACTGAAACCCGAAAGGTCAAACATACATGGATCCATCCCAGAGTGAGGAGATCGTGTTGATCCTGAACATTGAATAATTCTTCTACATTCTCCATGTCACAATAGTCTGGTCCCGCAGACTGCTTTGGCACGATTACGTGGGTAATAGTAAATTCATTATGTGTCTAAAAAACAATGAACAAAAAGAATAACATGCATCAGACAGAAAAAAAGAAAGAAAAGAAAAGAAACAAACCCTGAGCAGGAAGAGCAATGTTTTGCTACAAAACTAGAGAGGACCTCCACCACCTGCATGTGTTGCTTCCTCAGCCTCAGACACACCTCATCACACAAACAAAGTCCCAAAGATAAAAATAGATTCTTTGCCAAAAGTTTGAGAGTCAGTTGTTCGGGACTTGAAATCCATTTTCACAACAAGAAACATATCATAAATAGGAATTAGCATTCTAGGCTGGTCCATGGAAGTTCAGTTAATAAATAATGTCTCAATATATTACATCTACACAATGGAAAAGTCGGAAAGAAACAAGAGCAGGTTTACTTGAAGGGGGAGAAACTAGTTAATTTTGCGGTGTTACTGAAGGGCGTTTCTTAGGGTTGTAGAGGTTGATGGTTTTGTTTTTACTTTACTAGTTATATTTAATTTTACTTCAAGACAAGACTTTCTTCTAACATTGGGAGGACTCCCTAGAATCTTCCATAATTAAGATAATGTTTTGGATTTACAATTAGATAAGGAGGAAGGAAAAACAACTGATCCCCCTCAGGTAAAAGATAAGAGTTGAAAGGAAGAAGAGGGTTGTAAACTGTGCTTGGATCCTCAGGTAAGAGATGTTTGTGCCCCAAAAGGCTGTCTTTACCCAGGCAGGCTGGCCTTCATAGCATCCTGTGAGCTTCATGTGGCAGGGACCGTGGCTGTTGCAGGTGTAGTCGGTGAATGCCAACACCTAGCACAGCACCTGGCCTGGCACATATAGGTATCAGTAAATGTTTGCTGATGAAGGAGTAAATGGATATTGAATGAATCAATTAGTGAAACTAAATACAGCATAGGAGGAGCAAGCAGCAATTGCACACTGCCCCCTGTAGGGCAACGGAGGTGCCTATGGATAGTCATTCTGCTTGTCACCAATGGCTTCCTTTCTCTTGGAGGAAAAGTGATGACAAAATACTGGAATACAGCAGGAGAATGTGTATTGACTAAAACATTATTATTCAATTAAACCGCTGTTCTGAAGCTAACTGTTGAGGGCTTAAAATGTGCCTGGACTCAGAAATATAAACTGATACCCAAACAGGCTACACAGGACACTTCCAAAGAAACATTATTCATCTTTCTTGCAGGTAGGAAATTGAATGCATCTTCTCTCTTTCCTCTCCTTCTGTTTTGACATTGTCTTTCATCACATACTTCTGATAATATCTTCCATAATTAAATACGCCCTCTGCCTATAGACTTTTGTTTGTTGAAACTATTGCTTTAAACTAAAGAACACAATAAAACCCTACTTTTTGTTCCAAGGGTTTCTGAAAAAGAATGGCAAGATGATACCTGCCACAGGTAATAACAGGTAGAAAGTTAATTTTAGGAATGTATGTAAAACTAACAATTGCAATGGAAATTTGTTTTAGCAAACTAGCTGGATTGGGAAATCTGAAGACCCATAATCTATATCATTTTTCTAATCAAAGATTTAATTTTGGTTTGATTGATTCTTTAAGACAAGGGTTCATAGTGTCCCTGAAATTTTACAATCCATTTTCTAAAAAGTAATTCCATTAATAATAACAGTAGTTTTATGAAATTAATCTATGTAAAGTTAATTTCACAATATTTACAAATCTTAGCATGCTTTTATTCTGTTCTGCTTATCACAAGAAAGCTAGTACTATTTATAGTATCCTGTGCAGGAAGATTTAAAATTAGACCATACCAGTTTTCCACAGAGGATTCCACAGGTTTCTATTCCTCTCACTGTATTAGAGTCTGCCAGCTGCAGAAATCTATGGCAAAGATCTTTTGGTAAAACTACACATCTCAGTCCTTCAACCACTAAATCTAAGAAACAAAAAAAAAAAAAAAAAAAAAAAAAAAAAAAAGAGAGAGAGAGAGAGAAAAAGCTAAAAAAAACACATCTTATGTCTCCATCCTTCAGAATTGTTTTTGGCAAGCAATTGCACTTAAATATAAATTTTCAAAAATAAAATGATCAGGTGCTCCACTTTCCATATTTTATTTAAAAACTCTTAAAAGTAAACATTACTAGAAGGAAGGTAAAATTACATTTTGTATATAAATAATTTATAAACAAAGTGGGAAGGTGCAAGCACTTTCACATGTTTGTGCCTTAGATTAATTATTTACAGGTATGTTTTCTTTTGGCACAAAGATAATATACTGTTAAATGCACAGGCTGCAGAGAATGCATCTCATAGCCTATAAGATGTAGGATAAACATTCTTTATTGTGTTTACCACATGTTACTTATATCTTTATGAAAGTTGGTGATCAGCATGTAAAGCACAACGTTTTTGGAAATAATTAGCAGTAAAGTAACTTATGCAATGGTTGCCTATCATAACTCATTTAAAATAAATGGGAACACAAAAATTCCACCCGTCAGGAAGAATTCTGTTTGATTTTAGAAGCTTGCCAGCACTGATTTAGCAATGCTGAATTGCACTAATTGTTGTAGAAACACAAAATCTATTTGGAGGTTACCTGTGTGTATGAGAGTCTCTCGGTCCAGAGACAATGCTAAATATAGTAGGTATAAACATTTTATTGCTGAGTAAAGGTCTGGACACACAATTTTCTCCACATCTTTCCTCTCTAGTATAAGTGTTTACCTTTAAGATTTATGTGTTTCTTAGTTAAAATACATGGAAGAAAAAAATGATTGGCATTCTCATTTAAAATCTCTGTTCAATGACAAAATACAGTCCTCATTTATTATAGAGTCTCTGATCTATAGGGAGCAAATCATGTTTCCTGAACTTTAGGGCTATATATAGTAAAAGCCAGAGAGTATGGAGAGGTTAGTTCTATCGCTGACACCATATAATGTAGTGGTCTTACTATAGTTAATAATGAAACAAGGAGAACTCAGATGCTACGGAAACACGGTTCCATCAGAGGAGCCTCCACGTTTTGCACGAGAGGCTGACTCTCGTCACTTACTCTGAACAGCACTTAGGGTAGCAGCTGGCGTTAAGGCCCTGTTCACAGGAGGAGAATGGCTGGCGTAATTGGCGGCATCACTTTTATTAGGTTGATCTGCAAATACATTCAGCAAGGAATTGTTCTGGTGCGGGGCAAGGCAGGACAAAGCACTGCCATCAGTCTGCTCCGACAGCCCCGCTGTGGTCTCCTGGCTTCGCGTCTGACCTCGGGCTAACTCTTGCTTCTTGAGTTGATCTTCGAAAAACAGAAACTGCTCCGATTCCAGCTGCTGTTGGCGCATCTGAGCAATCCGCTTCCTTTCTGCCTCTATCAATCTCTGATGCTCCAGTTTTTTGAGAATTTCGGCTTTATATTTGTTCTAAAAAAGTGTGGTGGCCAGAAGAAAAGGTTAGTTTCCAAGGCAAAAATATTGAACTGGGATGAGACACTTTCAATCTTCTAGCAGACAGAGAAAAAGTGAAATACTGGACATACACAACACCACAGCAAAAGCCCCTTGATCTGAGTAAGAATGCAGTTCTCAGATCACTCATATTTTACCAGAGACAGGGCAGGGCAATCCTGCCATTCCGTTGCACATCTGAATACTAGAAAGGCAAGGTGAGGGTTGTCTGCTTAGCCTGACCGACAGGCCATATGGAACAAAAAAATCTCACCTCTAGACTGCACTTCCAATATAGTCGCACTTCCAATATAGCCAATAGCCACACGTGGTTACTTAAATTAATTAAAATTAAATAATATTAGAAATTCAGTTGCTCAGTCTCACTAGTCACAATGAAGTACCCAATAGCCACATACGGCTAGTGGCTACCACATTGGAGAGTGCCAAACAGAACATTTCCACCATCCCAGGAAGTTCTATGGGACTGTGCTGCCCTAGAACCATCTGCATTTGACTCTATAACTCATACTCTGCTGGAACTTTATGGAGATGAGGGAAATCACTAAAAATGGTTCTCAAAATGTATTCCAACCATCCCTACCAGAACTAACTAGGAGTTTTGTTAAAAACGAGTCACCCAAGCTCCCTAGTCAGAACAAAATGTCCAGGCATTATTATGTCAGAGAACATGAAATTTTAATAAGTTTTCCAAATGACTTTGGAAGAAACTGGATTTTAAGAGCTCCTGTAAGGTGGAGGTGGGGGAAGGACACAGCTCACAGCAGCATTTCCACATGCACGGAAATCACCCTGGGTCTTGTTACAGTTGCAAATTCTGACTCAGCAGGTCTGGACTGGGGCCTGAGATTCTGCATGTCGAACAAGCTTCCAGGTGATGCTGGTGCTGAGGTAGCGACAGCTCACAGGCATGTCTGTTTACCTCTCGTAGGCACAGATGCTGCCACGCTACCCCCCAGAGATTCTATGTGGAGCACTATCGTAGATGGGAGGTGACAGGCATCACCAAAGGCAGAACATGGGACAGATGACGAGTTCCTGAAGGGGAAGACTGTGCACACTTCTGAGAGTGGAAGGGAGGCTTTTCTCTCCCTTGCTACTGCTTTGTCTTAACCTTCAAGATCATTTTTATCTTTTATGTTTCATATCAAATTATTAAATATCCAAACTTGATGGAAACTTCCAATTTTGACATTCCCTTTACCACTTAGTGCAAACAACTCACTTAATCCAGCCTTCCAGTTATGCCCACAGAAAGTCAAGAAGCTCAATGACCACTGTCAGAGCTGATGAAATTGAACTGATGTGAGAGTCAGTGAAGGCGGCAACCTCCAAAGCAAATAAAACACAAATGAAAAAAGCAAAACAACACTTATAATAATGCTATAAAAATTAAGAATTCACAAGTTGAATGTGAGTATCCCATAGACTTGTCATTCTCCTTTCAATGCCTTTCTGTCCCTGAGACGTCATTATCATGTTCACTCTTTATTTAATAACAATCTAGAAGCCACCACCTTTTGGTGATAAGATTACATTTCATCCATATGGTTAGCTGTTCTTCCATCTCAATCTAATATTGACTGTAATATTTAAGAATCAAATTCACATTTCCAAGGCTTATGTAATTAGACACATCAGAAACCATACACTGCTCTCCCTACCTCCTACTACTTCTGTTCATCTGGCAAAGAACAGCCATCTGGCTCAAGGTCACATGGACAAGAATTGGTCAAAAAGCTCTATTTAAATCACTGTAAGAAATGTATTTTCTAATGCATTGCTTTATTGGATGTTGTAGGGAAAGAGAAATACCATGTGTTTAGTCCAAGTGCTTAAACTAGACATCAACATAATTTTTTTTATTGGTTTCACATCATTGCATCTTTCCTTTTTAACTTAAATGCATATGACATTTAAGAAACTCATCACATAAAAATGATATTCAGAAAATATTTGCACAGAAAACAGTCATGAAATAAATATACCAACTGAACTTACTTTGCTTTGCAAATATTCTTGGTATTCTATGTTATATTTCTTTAAAAGGTCCTTTTTCAATTCATCTGTCCTTGGGAATGCAATCTCCTTCAGTTTCTTTTAAAAATACATATACATATTGATTAGTGAGATTTTCAATATACTCTTTCAGATCATCAGCTGAGAAAGAAAAACAGCTGGTATGTGTGTTAGAAATCAAGTCAAATCGAGTAACCAAAGATGATGGCAGAAAAATAAATTGCTATTTTTAAGAAGTCTAAAATACAAATTTTCTGCAGGGAAGAAAAAATATTTTTGCTTTTGGAAGACCTTTATTGTCTCTACTGTTTAGATGAGCATTTTGTTTAGGCAGGTACCCCATTTTTAGGTACTGGGTTTGTGATCAATCACACATTCCATGTATTTTCAGCTAAAGATAGTTGGAACTATAGATGTAGCAAATATTGATGATAAATAAATGCATTGCAACTATCTTTCTTTTCTCTGAGAATATTTTAGGCCACTCTCACCCCACCAACAACACCTTATTATCCATAAGCCCTACAGTACCGTAAGAGGTAAATAGCTAGAACTTTGTGGCTGCCTTAATAATCAACACTGATTTTGAAATAGTTATCAGGATCAGGGCTGTACGGAATAATCAAAACCAACCAAAATGATTGTCTCAAACAAGTTCAGAGAAATAAACAACCATTCTCTCAATCTCTGTGAGGAATTGTAAAATAATTCCTTTTTCACACCATAAGGTGACCTTTTTCTTTCTTTCTTTCTCTCTTCCCAGCATCAATTAGACACTCATGCTGGCTCAGTAATGATCATTAAATGTCTAAGAAATCGAAACATCGTAGCTAATGGAATGAATTTCTTGCGCTCAAACTCTCAAGAGGAAGAGAAAGAGGAGGAAAGGAGGGGATGGGTGAATCAATAATGGCCACTTATGGAGCATCTGATCCCACAGTGGAAATCAACCCCACAATACCTTCATAATGTCCTGCTTTTCGGGTACTGCACATTGCTGGTAATCTCGATGGCTAGGAAGCTTTTCTACAAACAAGCTGGAGAAAAAGAAAGCATGTCCTTAGTGTTAAATGACAGCAAAACTTAATAATAGTTTCTATTAATAATATGAGAATAAACACCCTTTTAAAAACTGACATGTTTAATAACTTATTTAACCTATAGTCTTTCCATCTGCCTTTTCAGTAAAGGTTGGCATGAGTATTATTTTAGTATTACAGGGTAGTTAAGCTCAACAAACTAAGCATTGATGCTAACAGGGTTAAGGTCATGGTACTCCCTTAAATAGACCAAGTCACTTTGACCTTTCTCAGGTCCTGGAGGCTTAACCCCACCAGAACACCATCTGTGTGCACTGCTGGCAACAGAAAGGATCAGAAATGTAAGAGTTTGGAAAGACTGATATAAATCCCTTCTTACCCTTAAAAAAGACTCAAACAACCACCGATGAATCAGTCAGCACCGTTGTGTATGCATCAAAGACTCTTAACTGAAAATTCATAATGAAGGGAAATGACAACCAAACTTCCTAGTGGAGTAGGAGGTGCTAACTAGGAGTTCATTACTTTTCATCACCTTTTTCAGGAGCAAGAGACAGCAGACTTGAAGGAAAATCCCTACAGCAAACCAGGTGCGTCACTTGCAGGTAAAGTGAATACACTGCTCCACAAGGGCAGTGGTTCTCTTTTTTATTCACGGATGTATCCCTTGTCTCAAGAATAGCATCCAGTTCATAATAAGTGCTCAATAAATATTTGTAAAATGAATGAATAGCCCTTCCTTGACAGATCATAATGGGCTGTATATGCTATTTCTGATCAACTACTATGTGACGCTTTATACTTAATGTATACTTAATGATTCTGTTATTTACAAATCTGTCTCATACACGAATATATTTATATATATATGTTTTCATCACCTCATTTCACCTAATGACAAGGCTATAGGATAGACAGGATTGGTAGCATAATTCCTACTTCTCAAATGAGAAAATTAAGGCTTAACAAGGCTATATAAAAGTTGATAGTTGCCTAAAGCTTTATACATAAATAAAATTTATATAGAAATAAAATCACATATATGTAGTCTTTCGTTTGTAGATGAGGAATGGAGGCCCAGGGAGAATAAATGAATTACAAATTATCCACCACTAATGCCATAAGAGAATTCAATATTCTGAATACTCAGCAATTCAGATGGTACAGTGAATCTTCCACTTCGCCACACTCGCAATTCCATAGGAGCATATGAAAAACCAAAGTAGAAGGTGACAAGGAAATATTATCAGCTGGTAACTTATAGTTCAGAAATAAAAAGTTTTGGAAGATTTTATCTATCAATAGTGGAGGATAACCTCCAATTTCATATTTAATGCTTAACTATCTGAACACAAGTGATTTCCCCAGATAGGGTAAAAGTTGCCAACCATTCTCTAAATTTTCAAGTTAAGTGACTTGAATAAAATGCTGATCAGGTCCCTCATGCCCGTAATCCCAGCACTTTGGAAGGCTAAGGCAGGAAGATCTCCTGAGGCCAAGAGTTCCAGACCAGCCTGGGCAATAGCAGGAGCCCATCTCTACAAAAAGTAAGCCGGGCATGGTGATGCATGGCTGTAGTCCCAGCTACTCAGGAGGCTGAGGCAGGAGGATCGCTTGAGCCCGGGAGTTTGAGGTTGCAGTGAGCTAAAATGATGCCACTGCACTTTAGCCTAGGCAAAAGAGCAAGACCCTGTCTCAAAAAATAAAATGCAGATCCCAATTTATATGCCATGTAAATTGATTTTAATTTTTCCTTTGGTAGAATCACAGAAGGCAGTTTTAAAAATATTTTATCTTTTCAACTTCCTAAGTGTTCTTGGGGTAAGTCTCCAACTAAGCTAGTGAAATTATAAGTAAAATAACCCAGGCACAGAAAGATAAATACTGATTTCACTTATATGTGGAAGGAATCTTAAAAAGTCAAATTCATAGGATCAAAGAATAAAATGATGGTTACTAAGGGGTGGGAGTGTTAGGCTGGGGGGTGTGGAGATGTTGGTCAAAGGATACAAAATTTCAGTTAGACAAGAGGAATAAATTCAGGAGATGCAGTATACAACACAATGATTATAGTTAATAACAAAGTATCATATACTTGAAAATTGTGAAGAGAATAGATTTTAAATGTTCTGACTACAAAAAAAAGGTATGTGAAGTAATGGGTATGTTAATTAGCTTGATTTAGCATTCCTCAATGTATGCATACATGTATCAAAACATGTTGCACATTATAAATATATATAATTTTTGTTAGTTAATAATAAAATTAAAAAATAAACTAATAAAATTAATCAATATGAGACTTTCCATTAAAACAAAAAATATGTTCAGCTTAGATTTATAATTATTGATAACAGAAGATCCTTTCAACCAGTAAGTTGCCAAATTAATAAGGAAAGTCCAAATCTCATGTTTGTCAACTCTTAAACTAGGATATGTTACTAACAGGTATTTATCTAATAGGGAATATGATATTTTTCATGGCTATTTTGATGTAGCCATTTTCACTCAACATTTTGAAAGTTATTTGTACATGGCATTCTTACATAGCCAAATAAACTGCTTTACAAAAACAACAATAAGTAATATATGAAACTGATTACAGTATCCTATTCCTGACCCTGAATCAGATCCTTCGTTTGTTCCACAAATTGTCGACTAGTCTCAAACCACCAAATCGAATTTTTAAAATGTTGATGGCATGTTCCAGGTACTATCGATGGAGCTGCACTATAGCTCCTGCTCTCAGACAGCTTATATTCCTGTGGGCGAGAAGGACAGGAAACCAGCAATTATATTTGCAGGTTCCTGTGTTGACCTGCTGAGAGGGAATCTGATATCCCTGAGCCTTATCCCCTGTCTGACCTTCTTCCCACCCCTAAGCCTCAGAGATGGTGTGGGGATACCTTGGAGTGCATTACTAGGTAATTTAAAAACTTAGACATTTAATGCTTTTGGACATTGTAATACTGGTCTGATCATGAAAATATTCTCAGTATCAAAACTGCCACATCAAAATATCATGTAAATATTTTTTCTAATTTTCTCATTTCAAAGGCCTCCAAAACAAAAGACTTACGTAATAAATTTATTATAAAGAACAAAGGCATTTTCCAAGTTTCCTTCTTCCAAATACACAGATGCCATCCTCTCCATTTCCACTCCAGATCTAAAGTAGCGTCGTGGAGTGATGTCTTCACTGATGGTGATATTGCAGCCAAGCTTGCTTAGGGCACGGACTCGCTCTTCTGGGCTCAGGGAAACATCTGTATGGTCAGGCATAGCAGCTAACTTTTTCTGCAAAGCAAAATTTAAATCTCCGATTATAATAAGAAAATATGACTGGTATTATGGATGTATTTTCTCTACTAAAAACCTGACACCAATACTTAAGAAAATTTTTTCATAAGAGTTAATATAGTAGATGTCTACTATAACCAACTGGACGAATGATGAGGATGCTTGTGATTACGCAGCTGAGATTGGTCAACACAGACAGGCAATCCTCTTATAAGACAACGCTTGACCACATGTCCCATGAACAATGCTGCTTAAACTACAGAGACTGGACTTGAAACTCTCTGTCACCAACCGTATTCACCAGACCTTGCACCAACTGACTACCACTTCTTCCCAGCTTTGGACCACTTCTTGCAAAGAAAAATATTCAATTCTCAACAAGCTGTGGAAAATGCCTTTCGCAATTTCATTGCCACTATCTCTCCAGGCTTCTTCGTTGCTGGCATAATCAAGCTTCTGTTAAGATGGCAAAACTGTGTCGATAGTTTAGGTGCACACTTTGATTAATTGTACTTCTTCTTGTTTGAGATATAATAAACTAAACTTTTGATTCAAGATCGGACATTTCATATTTAATGACCTAATAATTGATACATTTGAATTTTATTAATAAAAACAATATCTATACATTTGGTAAAGTATAGAATATACACCATCAGAATAATTATTCAATTATTCAATAAAAAGTCAGTGCTTGAGAAAGGCAAAAAGTCAGGAAATTTTTTCTGTTAAGAGCTAGATAGCAAATATCTTAGGCTTTGCCGGTCAAGGTCTAGGTTGCAACTTGAATTCAGCTCTCTGAGCGTGAAAGCTGGCATAAACAAAAAAAATAAAAACAAATGAGCCCCGCTGTGTTCCAAAAATTTCTATTTATAAAAACAAGCAGGTGATTTGGCCCTTAGAGCATAGTTTGCTGACCCTTCCTTTAGACCAATATGTCTTAAAGTATGATGTACTAGCAGCATAAGCATCAGCTAGGAGTTTCTTAAAGATGCAAATTCCTAATAGGCTCTAGCTCAGATCTGCAGACACAGGATCTCTGAAGGGAGACTGGAGAATCGATGCGAATTGGTGTTACCAGAGGTAGTTATGCATGCTGTAGTTTGAGAAGCACAGCTCTAGACCAACCACTCTACCATCATTGGATGCTCTAAGAATGGAGTTAGCCCAGAGCAAATTTAGCTTTCCCTGGCCTCCTCCATCAGTTTAAGGTAATTTCGGTTGCAAGTCTAACTACAGTGTAGGTGAAGCACTTGATTCAAGTCTGTAGAAAGCTGTGAAATAAATCAAGTAGGCCTACTTTTAGTCTGGCCAAGGATTACTGAACCAGCCGTTAGGGGCGGGCTGCAGTAAATTAGATATCTGGAGTTTTTCCAATGCCATCTGGTCTACTTTGGTGGTAATTTTATAGCCGATAGAACCGCAGAGATCTGAAATGGATTCTTGGCCCTAAAGGTTTAATACATAACGAGAGAATCATAAACTTGTTTCTCAAGGCTCCATTAAGTCAAAAGCACATTGTGTCTCCTGCACTTTCTATTATGTGGTTTCCCCACATCAGAGACAGGAATTGGAGCTTGTGAGCACCAAGCCTCAGGCTTGAGTATTCGCAGTCTTTTCCAACTGAGACACCTCAAATACTACAGCAATCCATTCACTTTTACATAATCACACTCACCTGTAGGACTCAACAGCCCTAAATGAAAATACTGCTATTCGACCACAGGTAATTACTTCAATGACATCAGAAAATGACTGGAAAAAAATCTATGAAAATTAGAGCATTTTCTAGGGGACTTCTAGCCTCCCACAAATACAAAAGTAATGTGTTTATATTTTACTAGTATACAGTCCACACTGAATTATAATTATTTCTATACAAGTGTTTCTAACTCCTTATGAACTCCTTGGGGTTTTGAAAGTCATAATTTCCATTTATCTCTGTTCCCTGGGATGTAGCATATTCCCTGCAATATAAGTGATAATAAGTGTGTCAGGTAAGAGAGAGAAAAAAGTGAGGAAGAAAGAAAGAGGAGCAACAAAAGACTCTAATTAGATTACCTTTTTTCCCTGACTGTAAAAATAAAATTGATTTTTCCTTTACTGAATGGCCCTATCCTTCTCAAATTGTAATTGATTTCAGAGATAAGCTGGAAAACAACCTCAAGTCTTCATCAATCTATAATATTTCATTTACATGTGAGTCTCTTGGATAAAAACACAAATTTTTTTCAGATGAAAAGCCTTAGTGTTTACTTTCATAGTGACACGTATAACAAATTTTAATTATTCCTATATAATGCTCTAGAGAAACACAGAAGACAAGCCATACAGATGACTCTTTCCTCTGCAGAGGGGGAAATGGGGCAATCTTTATTAACCCACAGTGGAATGACAACATGGGGTCAGAAAGTGAAAAAGCTTCTGCAATTTTCTACTTCTAAACATATTCTAAAAACAACTAAGCTCCTGTGAAGGACTTTTTTGAACAAGAGAAAACATTGCCTCACAACCTATTTCAGTGCAAGAAGCAGGCCCTCTCGTCCTTTACGTCCTGGTGCTAGGCTGTGTGTGTGCAGGGCATTTAGTATCCTGCTGAGCTGCTGCTACAGGGTTGCAGTGAATAGGTTAGAGAGGATCATCAGGTAGAGGGGAATGATAATGACAGCTTCCATTTATCAAGCCACAGTGATAGTCTGGGAGTATCAAAATATATTGTTTCCAATCGTCATAATGCACAAAGTACAAAATCAGGGCCATGGAGATTATATAACATGCCTATATTCACGCTCAGAGACTGATCTGGGACGCAGAATAAGCCCATGTGATCCCAAAGCCCCTGTTATTTCCTCTCCAGCAAAAGCTTCTTTTAAGATGGAGCTAGAGAAAGTGCACGTGGTGTTGGGCAGTGAGGGGGAAATTGAGAACAAGAGTTTCAAGTTTGCAGATATTTACACAAGAATCCAAAGCAACACCTAGGTGTTAAATATATGTTTTCCTTAGTTATTATCCCACAAGGTGAGCCTCCAGTTTTTATCTGCAAAGAAGCTGAGGCACCAATGAGGTTTAAGTACCTGCTAAGATGTCAATTCTGAAATTCTTCTTTCCGGTGTTTGCCAAAAGATTATACTCCTGGAATCTTGCCAGATAAATTAAAATTTCAGATTTTCCCGGGGGGCGGGGGGGGATCTATTTTTAAATCTTGTTCAGATGGCATTATTAGTCACTTCCTCAAAGGAGACGACCACACTGATGAAAAACTATTAACACAAGGGCTAAACTTCTTAAAGTAATTGTGACTCATTTCACATTTGGTATGTTTCTGTTCTTCTTTCTGGGCTTTCCAACCATATGTGAAATATCACTTGGTGTGACCTACCAGAGAATTCACAGTAAGTGGCTGATCCATGTTGTTCTGTCTACAAAAATGAAGTTGTTCACCGTTTCTTCTCAATCACTTCATCTGTTTCAAAGACAAAAAGCAGAGCTATAGTTATTTTGTGAGAACCAAAGTCTCAAATCCCAAACCCCAGAGTTATTCCTGCCTCAGAAGAACATGAACAGATAGACATAACTTATATAATCTGAATGTTTAGAGAGATTGTTAGAAATCTCTTTCTGAAAATACAAAACAGCAGGTGGTTATGGTTGCTTGAACCTGACCATCCAAAGTGGAAGTATGCAGGGAATTGATGTTTGACCAGCCCCCAGTAGGAATCTGCTGGGGGTTACCTTACTTAGAACTCTATGCAAGGTTATAAAGTATTATAGGGTCACCTTCTTCAAAGGAAAAAAGATCATAGCAGTTAAAAGCATGAACTCTGGGGCCAGAGACTCTTAAATCTGAAGTCAGTCTGGGTTTAAATTCAGCCTTAGAGCTATGAGACACAGAATTTTAGGATGGCTCTGTGATTCCTGCCCCTTCTTATCCATAGATTTGCATAATCCTCTCCCCTTGAGTGTGGATGAGATCTGCCACTGGCTTCTAACCAACAGAAGATAGCAAAGGTGATGGAATATTACTCCCATGATTATGTTACATCATGTGGCAAAGATGAAGAGATACTGTAAGGCCTTTAATCAGCTGGTGTTAAGTTAACCAAAAGGGAGCTCATCTTGGGTGGGCCTGACCTAATCAGGTAAGACCTTGAAAAGGAATATTCTCTTGCTGGTGTTAAAGACTCAGCTGCCATGTGATCCACAGATACAAGGAAATTAATTCTGCCAATAACTGCAGAAGCTTGAAGGAGGACTCTGAGCCTCTGATCAGACACTAGCCCAGGTCAACACCTCGAATGCTGCCTTGTGAGACCATGAGCAGAGGACCTAGTTAAGCTGTGCCCAGATTCCTGAAGAAATAAACCAGAAAAAAAGACTTTAAAAGAGTTAAAGAGACAGAACAAAGGCTTATGGGGAATGTGAGTGGGGAGAGAGGGGAACCATGAAGTACTAGTCAGTCACTGATTAGGGACTTGTAAAAGAGTAGAACTATTTCTTTAAAGGGTTACTCAGATCCATAAACAGAAAGCAGATAATTTTAAAAGTTGGAAACACTAGGACAGTGGTTCTTAAATTTCATCGTACCCAAAATAATATAAATCATTTAAAATGCAGATTCCTGGGACTCACCCACAGGGAGTCTGAATCCATCAGTTTTAGGCCCACAAACAGGCATTGTCAGGATATGATTTCAACACATGAAGTTTCCAAACAACACTTTGAGGGACACTGCATTTGAGAATCCATTAAGCGGGATTCTTAGTTGCAGGCAAACACACTGACTCTTGAATTCATAGAAGGATCATGGAAAAACCACACATTTCTAGCAGGGCCAGAGAAACCAGGCTTGGAAGCTACACATTCAAGAACATCGCCCCAAATCACAGAGTAGCATGGGTCTGGTGAACACACCACTGCTGTCTCTGTCCCTTGATGACAGGGCAGCCTGCAGCTTCCACCACCACCACCAGCAACTCCAGAAACTCCCTGCTGTCCCGGAAAGGACGTGCAGCTGCCATACACTTCTGCGTGTCCCTAGTTTCTATTCCAAAGCATGAGCTGGAGGTGTCTGAGTGGCAGAGTCTAGGCCATGCGCCTGCAGTCTGGCTGCAAAGATGGCTGAAAATGCAGATATCTAGCACTTTCTATTCCTGTAGGAGGCAGTGGGATGTGCCAAATGAGAAAAGATGGATTCAGGGTTGGGTGGCCAAAAAACAATGGTAAGTGTGCACCAGAACAAACAAACTTCTCTGTAATGAGCTTCTGTATGTACCAAATGTTTAATTAAACATATCTTAAACACCAGAAGTTATTAAATTATTACAGATAAAAACAATCACTATTAACTCCCACATATAAATGTATCAAGAATTCAGAAATAGAAACCAGCTTCCCTCAAATCTAAGATGAAAGAAGTTCACAGATTGGTTGGTCAACTTATTTCCTGAACCATTCATTATTTGATGGCAGTGGTCCTGTCTTAACTTCTTTATTTTTAATCTCCAGTCTTGGTACTTATATTTGCAATATAAACAATTACCGAAGTTAACATAAACATGTATCTTCTCTAGATCAGTAGCTCTCAAAGTATGGTCCAGGTTACCCAAGATCCTTTTAGGGGGTCTGTGAAGTCAGTATTATTTTCATAATATTACTAAAACATTGCCCACTTTTTTTTTTTTATCAATTTCTCTTGATTGCATAATGGAGATTTCCAGAGGGTATAACGGTTAATGGAATGTTTACTTGCATACTCTTCTAAATGTCTGTTTTAATTTTTAATACAGTACATATAAATAGATATAACCCACATAAACAAAGCTTATTAGTGTCCATAGTAATTTTTACAAGTGCAAAGGCATTCCAAGACCAAAAAGTTTGGAAACCATTGCTCTAGATCAACTATGCAAACAAACAAAACAAAAACTCACTATGCTACTTAAATCTAATTAGAAATAAAGTGGGTTGTAAGAATCTAAAGTAGAAAAAATTAATGACAAATATTACCCTCCATTTGTGCTACTAGGGCCTTACTAAAATAATTAGAAAATTTAAACTGAGGGTACAATGACAGGTACTTTACCCCACAGAACCTGAGACCCACAAGTACAAATGCAGCAGACTGCTAAATGCCCAGCTATACCCATTATCTCTTTCTGATGTCATACATAATTTTTAGCTGACACACAGCCATGCAATTAAAACCCACATTTTCCAGCCTTTCTTGGAGTAAGCTGTGGCCATGTCACCAAGTTTTAGCCAAAGCAGTGTGAACAGAAATGATCGATCAAAATCTGGATCTTGTACTTTGAAGGAAGGGTCATGGCCTTCTCCATTCATCCTTTCCCCTTCTTCCAGCTGACAGGCAGGTGAGTCACTTTGGGTCATGACAACGAACCATGACAAAGCAGGAAGGAAAAAGGAGTACCCTAGTTTGCTTACACTCAGAGACTATTATGAGACAGACAAATTTCTATCCTGTTTAATATTTTGAGTCTTTGTTTAGAGAGTTGGACCTGTATCCTGAAAAAGGCAGCAAGTTTAACCTAGAAGTCTCAGATGATTCAGTATAGCCCAAGGGAGATTACTGCCGGTACTCGTAAGGAAAGACACATTCTCCTTCCTCACCGCAGCACCCTGTATGTTCTGCAACCACATGCTTGCCCCAGGTACAGGAAGTAGCAGACACAAACACCTTTCTCCTTTCCTCCCCTCAGCTCATCTAAACCCCGCTCAGCTTGTGAGACTCCACTGACCTATCAAGCAGTTTCGGACTTTTTCAGAATCACACGACACAATCCCTCAAACTAGTAGATATCATAAGCTACGGCCCCAAAGCCAGCATTTGGTTGTCATAAATGTTGAATTTGGTTGTTGTAATAACCTTTAACTTTTAAATTAGGTATCAACATTTAAACATTGGGAGACTTCATATACAAATTAAGATTTCTGGCTTCTCTCTTTTTTTTTTAAGCTGGGCATGGTGGAATGCACCTGTAGTCCCAGCTGCTAGGGAAGCTGAGGCAGGAGGATTGCTTGATCCCTGGAATTCAAGGCCAGCCTAGGCAACATAGTGAGACAAACCCCTGTCTTTAAACACAAAAATTAAAAAAAAAATCAGAGTATCTCGCACTAGCACCACTGGGCCTTGGTTACAATACCTGGAACATTTATTATTCCAGCAGTGGATCAAGCAAATAGAATGTTTAGTCTCTGATGAGGAAATTGAAGCCATTTTCATTGATATAACATTTTCCACTCCTACAGGAAGAAAAGCAAGGCAAACAACTTAAGTGCCATAATTATAAGCAAATGGCACTTCAGGGATGGAAGTAATCTGTGTAACATCAACTACACAAGGGAGCTGCCATGACACTGGCTGGGCTGCCTTCTCTAATTCTTTGCATTTTATCAGCGAACACAGGGAAGGCAGGTTGAAGATGATTCAGGTGCTGAAGATAAAATAAACATTGCAATGTGGAGGATCAGAAATATATTGAAGCAGGACACCCAGAAAGTGCCAAAGGCAGATAGAAAGTATTCAATGTCAAGCAAAAATAAAATATAAATTCGCTTAGGGTGAGACAAGTCTGGGTGTGATCTTGGCTCTATCATCTACTTACTAGCTGACTTACTATCATCTACTTACTTAACTTATTGTCCCTACTGAGCCCCTAGGAAGCTCATTTTCCCCATTCACAGTGGGGCTTCCTACAGTCCCATTCCATTGCTCTCAGAGTGGCTTACAGCTAATTGCAAACATTCATCAGGAATGCCTGATTGAATCTCAGCCTGCTCCCTAACCTGTGCCCCCAGCGGAGGCCACATTCTTATAGCCTGATGGCATCTGAACTGCAGCCTTATGATCCATCTAACCTGTAAGATATCTCTTGAGAGTTCCATTTGCTGTAGAGCTCCTACCTTCTTGCTTTTATCTCTAGCCCTTTCTCCTCACTGGAACCTCCAAAGATAGTAATTGTTTTTCTTTAAACTGACCTTTTACAGAGAAGTAGAGGAGTGTCTGCTTTCTGTTCATCCTGATTCACAAGGGCGTGGGGAAGCGGCCTGGCAGAACCATACACATTCACAAGGAGCACATGGAGGCGACCCTATCCCAGAGGCTCAGCTAACAGGTAGCTCCTGAAATCAACTGAACAGTTGACTGTGTCCAGAGGGGATGAGACAAAAATGGGGCCCCATCCATGAACGGCCTGGGAGGGGGCCAGAACCCTCACTAAACTGACATTTCACAGCTCTGAGCTTATAAACGTTTACTGTCCCCATACCCAATAGCAGTGTCCTCTGGGCTTTTGGGTCCCTTCAATGTCTTCAAGTTTCAACTTCCCTAGGGAAGTGTGGAAGAAACTCAGGATTCTGCCTTTTAAAACCAGCAGCAAATAATGCCAAGAATAAACAGAGGAAAATATCTGACCTAGTATGGTGCTTATTTTGTGAGTTTTTTCAGCTCTAATTTTCTTAACTTTTCTTTTTTTCCTCCCTCCCTCCCTCTCTTCCTTCTTTAAAATACTTTTTATGTGTGTGTGGCTAAGCTCAGAATCCTGACCCACTTTCATACACAAAGCAATATCTTCCAGAACACAGAAAGCGGACTACCGGGCAGTGAACAGTCTCCTTAGAGACTAAGCACACAGCAAAGAGGAAGAGCCAGTGAGACCATCACTCAAACGTGTCATTTTCTCCCTGGCTCTTCCGTGCCCTTGTGACCTGGGTAAGCAGTGCAGCCTGCCAGAACACCTCAGGACACCTTTTAGAGTCTCATTTCTAATTGGCCAAGCCAGCAGCCTTTCTTTTCCTCACTGGGTTAGAGTTCATATTTTCCAGGAAGAACATAGCTCAACTGACTCAGCTGAAGATAAATAAAGGAAATTACTGTAATTCAGGCTATAGGCTAAGGCTGCAGTGATTTAATTTTATTTCGGTACAGAGAGGTAAAGGGTCATTCCCACACCCTAAATGACAGAAGCACAAAGAAGGATGGCCTGAGTCATACTCTTAGAGATTGGGACATGCTTCAGGAAAAAGATAATCCAAGGGCCTTAGATTCTAGGCCCACTCTTGATGCCCCTTTTGAAAGATTTAAAAAAATTCAGATATTATAAGCAAAGATTACATTGATTTTTTTTCACACTCATCTATATGCTGTGACCCAGATGATACCTTATCTGTACTAAAATATTGGTAAGATAAAAATGAAATGTGATCAGGATATTAGAAATAGCTTTTATTGGATATGTTTTTCCTATACTTATCATATCGGTCAAAACGTATCAGTCACAACAGAGTGGTTTAGAGTATCAGCAAGAATGTAGTTGCTACAGGAAAGATGATTAACTCAACCACTCCTGATGCATGTTTTAAATTACTCTGAGGCAGGTCTAGGCTTCCCTGGGAGCAATCAAGTCATGCATTGGGCCATACAATATTTAGCAAAGAGTAATACCAAATTTTTATCCTGACACGAGGATCAAGCGGTTGGGTGCCCTCAGCACCAGGAACTCAAGCTGGGGGCCTTGCCCACCTTTAGCAGAATCCAGTTTCCATCTCCAGTTGGGAATGCTCCTGCATCTTATTTAATCTCTTTGTGAACCTTATCTTCATCTATTAAGTGGGGACAATAACAACTTTTCAGGAGAACTCCAATAAAGCTTAAATGAGGCAATACATAAACGTTCCATTATAGTTCCCAGTTTGTGGTAGGAAACTCAAAGGAAACCGGTCCTTTCTCACAGCAAATGGTTAGAGAAATGAAGTTAATGACCTCTCCTAAAAGTTGACTTCTGTTGTAGATATCAGATGGTTGATGTGTAACTTCCCCTATTACTTCTTCCTGCGGGCAGGGCCCAATCTCACTACAGAAATTCACTTTCTCTGTCTACTTTGCAGTCAGGACGTGGCTAGTTGGCAGGTGACCAAATCTTGGACAATGAGACCTGCGGGGAAATCTGTTGTGAGAGATTCTGTGAGAGATTTTTATCTCTAATAGAAAGAGACAGCCTAGAGAAGTTGTGCCTTCTCATCAGCTGGACATGTGACTTCACATAAGTCTTGAAATGCAGCAGCCGTCTTGAAACCCAGGAGGTCCAGCCTCAGGACAGCTGATGTCTGGAGGACAGCAGAGCCTGGAGGGCGGAAGTGGGGGTGGGGGGTGGGGTGGGCGGCAGGGACAAGCCAGGCTCCTTGCTCACGCGGCTGAGCTGTTGATCTTACCCTGCAATCATTCTCCTCTGCATTGTTATTATGTAAGATAAAAAAATGCCATTATATAAGACACCCTTAGGGTTCTGTAATAAGCTGCCTAATCGATACAGTTCCTCTGACAATATAAGCAGATCTTTAGTTACATGAATGCCATGACAAAAGAAGTGATTCCAAATAGTTAAAATAGTAAATAATAATAATAAAATTTTGTGAGATTTTAATATTTTTGAAAGAAACAGTTCTAAGATATATTACTTATTCCTTAACTTAAAATATAAACATGAACCCATTTTTGTTAATTCACAGTCTTGTTTCAACATACCTGCCAATAATGACACTGTCCTCTGTTTCTAATTTGCTCCTTTTAATCTGCCATGGGTTTAGGAAAATCAGTTAAAAATAACTCCTTTACTAAACTTCTTGACTTCAATCCTGCCTCTCTTCTAATCTATTTTATATCACCGATAAAATTATTAAAGCTGATATGTAAAATTAAAGTGTAGACTAGGCATGGATCTGAAGGGATCACCTGGGAGTGAACCACACTCTGATTACAGTGAATGTGCTACATGATTGCTAATTTTCCTGCTTAAAAGGCCTTTATATTCTTCTGAGCTGAGTTCTGAGTAGGTGCAGTACTATTGTAGTATTATATGTCACCTTTAATGTAGCAAAAGATAACAAAAGAACTGTATAATAGAACTGCCTAATAATAAGTACCATTAATAGAATGCTTTCCTTCCCTAATTAACTGAATGCATTAATACACATGATCTCAGCCCCCACAATATCCTTTTCAAATAAGAGGCAGTTGAGCCTTGAGATTAGACATGCAGTCTCTAGATGAGACATGCAATCTCTAGATTAGACATGCAATCTCTAGGGTTAGAACACTGGATTCAAATTCTGGCTCTACCAACCACTAACTGCAGAATCACAGCTTCCCCAACTGCAAAAGGGGCTGATAATAGTAACTAACAAATAGGGGAGACAAAAAGATAAAGTGAGATAATGCCTGTAAAACATATAGCACAATGCTTGGTGCCAGTATACATTCAGCAAATGATCACTGCCATTATTTCCATTTTACAGATGAGAAAACTCAATCCTGGAAGAGGTAAGTATTAATAACTTGAGCACATGATAGAACAGGGACTCAAAACTAGATGCATAAGAGTCATACTGCTAGTCACAGAGCAACTCTGGAAATCAGCCTTTAATAGTTATCAGTGAAATTCAAGGGAAGGTCAAATCCTGGAGCCTTGGACAAGAATGACAGCATTTACTGCAGAAATGAAGATTTCAGTTCAGCATTACATAATTTCCTCCCTGCCAAAGAAATAAAAGGGCATTCATTCCCTTCATTTTTTTCTTCAGCAGAATAATTTGGTGTCTGTGGACTGGTTACATGTAGCTAAGAAATTCAAATGCATAATTAATTATTCTACCAAGACATAGTTCAGTTCAAAACATTTGCTGGTTTTTAATATAAATTCTAAATTTTGTGGTATTCAAAAGGCATTTCATATGCTTATAAATGTACTAATTTAAGATTCTGTTTTTTTAAAAATGTGATGATTCAATTAATATGTATTATAAAACATTTGGTAAATTAATTTAAGGTGTTGAGGAGAAATTCATATTTGTATGCAGATACTTCTTCACCATAAATCGATATGGGTTAATTTTGCTCTCCTGCTGTTAAAATACTAAAAATTCCTAGAAATAAAGCATTCCAAAGATAAACCACCCAGAGGCCATGAAACTTTAATGTATACTTTAATATACTTGAATTTTTACTGCAATTTGCTTTTAAGAAAATACTATCCAAAAGGTACTTAATTTAATGAAGTATAATAATTCACAAATAAATTTTAAAAATAACATCATTTTCCTGCCTACTCAGAGATGGAGTCAGTCCTTGGGCATTATTAGTCAATTTTATTTAATTTTCATACATTTCTTTATGACAGTACTTCAACAAAATGAGTTGAGTCCAGCACTACCATTCAAAAGCAAAAGACAGCTCTCCTGAAATACTCAGCCACTACTTCTCTGATGTTCTCCAACAACAAGAATCTTAACAGTTTGACATGACCTGACCTACCTGCATTCATATGTTTGGTTTTGCATGAGACCATCTCTTTAATGCAGTGGACAAAAGCAAAAAAGACGGTGTCCTTCCATAACTTTCCCTGGTAATCCGTTTTAAAACTCTTGAAGATCCTCTTATACTGGCAAAGTTGTGAGCAAGTGGCCATCTGCTGTTC
The DNA here is from genome assembly GCA_008086735.1 of Cheirogaleus medius. NCBI lineage: Eukaryota > Metazoa > Chordata > Mammalia > Primates > Cheirogaleidae > Cheirogaleus > Cheirogaleus medius. The sequence goes on from VBSM01003143.1 coordinate 25,624,190, forward strand.
CTGTTTGCTCTCTTCTCATCCCCTTCTGTCTCCCTTCCCTGTCGCTGACATCCCCTAACTCTGATGCACTGTTCCCTCCGGGTGCGGCTCCTGGATCACCTGACCAAAACTACATGGTGGAGGAGGCGGGCGCTGGCCACAAAAAAAAACAGATTTCTAGGCCCCACTGAGTCAGAATTTCTGGGAAGTGTGCCCCAGAGATCTCTCTCTCTCTCTTTTTTTTAATCAAGCAGCCCAGGATATTTTTATGCACATTAAAACTTGAGACTCACTGCATCAAGCAAAACTGCCATATGACAGTTACAAATAACCCCCAAATGCCTGGCCTTGGGCAGGTAAACATTCTCTACTTCAGAACTAACTCCTGCCTTGGCCTCTGCCAAGTAGAGGTGTTTCCTTTTTCCCTCCTCCTCCCTCACTCTGCATCCCAAATATTAATTTTCTGTCTTTTCGCTTGACATAGCTTTATTCTATAGGACACATGGCTTTAGCTTAGTTAGAGCTTTAGCACTGTACCTCCAAATATCCTCCATCCATTTCCACCAGGGTGTCCAACTGTGATATTTCATTCAATATGTTCCAAGGCTAAGTACATCTTTCCCACAAATACTGCTAGCTCCAGATAAATTTATGTATTCAACATTATTTATTAAGCTCCTACTTAGTCCGAGGAGCTGGTGATAGAATGGTGAGCAAGGAGAGAGACACATCTGATCTTACGGATCTTCCATTCTGCTAGGAGATAGGGCTGGGACAGAGACGTGTAAAGATATTAATTCTACACAATTACAAAATAAAAACGGTGGTAACCACTATGAAGACAAAATACAAGAAACAAGGAGAGTTTTGCATCTTTTGGCAAAAATCCCTCAGAAGTGATGGTATGTCCACAATGCATCAGGAGACACATGCCATCGATCTGTTAGATTATTGGTGAAATTAACTTTGATCATTTGTTTTAGTTACGTCTGTCAGGATTCCCCCCCGTAAAGATATTATTTCCCCTTTGTAATTAAAAAAGATCTTGGAGGAAGTTATTTTGAAACTATGCAAATATACCGTTGCCCACTAATCTTAGCAACAAAAGATATTTTTGCCTGAAACAATTACCATTGTGTTTGAAAATGGTGATTTTTCTATTTCCATGATTCCTTCTACATTTATTAGTTTAGTTGAAATTCTTGGTTGAAAATTGTTTTATTTTTATATAAAAAATTTAAAATTTAGGCTATCAAGTGGATCTATCTTTTTTATGATACCTCAGTCTTTCAACATTCTTTAAAAGGTCTTCAAACTTACCTGATCATAAAAAATTTTAAAATATATCCACCAATCTTTTCTTCTGGTATTTTTATGCTTAGGTATTTTGAGATTAATATGTTTGATACATGTGGAATTTATTTTTATGTAAGGAATGAGACAAGGACACAGTCTTTTCTGATCACTAGGCAAAATGGCCTTCATTCCGTCTGCCTCAACTATAATGGAAATTGACCTGAGTCCCCTCAAATATATTTAACTTCTTATTTAATCTTCAACTCTGCTCAACAAGGTGATCTACCCAAACTGGCACTTAAGTACATATCTATGAAATCCAAATAGTATGGCAGTGATGCATAAAGTCACAGAGAGAACAGGAGCTGGCAGCCCAGAGAGGAAGCAAATTCACTACTGTGGAATGAGGTCACCCAGGTCTGAACTAAAGAGCAATAAAAGGAATGGAGAAGGATGAAGAGTTATTGGGGAAGATTCTGAGGAAAAATCACAGAACTTGGAAGTGGATATAATGAGATACAGGAGCATAAACAAGCAAAGACATTGTAAATGTTGGCATCTAAGAGGAATGGAGATGGTGATGCTTCTGACTTCGCTGTCAGAAGGTGAAGGATCATCTCTTGCATCTCAATGAATGGTACCAACATCCAATCAACTACAAAAAAATCTGGCAAACCCTGGAAACAGCCACCCTGCATCTGCACATTCCCCCAACCCCACATCTAACTTACCACCTATATGTGCAGATTCAGATTCACCCTCCAAGACATCTCTCAAACCTGCATCTTCTCACCATCTTTCCAGGAGGCACCCTAATCTATGCCACCATTTTTTTCTGTCTGCAGTGCTAGAATAGCCTTCTAATTGTTCGATTTGTTTCTATCTTGCTCCTTTTTAATTAATATTATACAGTGGTGTAGTAACCTTTTAAAAATCTGATTCAGATACTGTCATTCCTTTGCATAAAGCCCTTGAATGGCTTTCCACTGCTATTAATATCATGTATCCTTAATAAGCACCACAAAGCTTAGTCTGACCCAGCTGCTTCCTCATCAGCCTTCTTATACCCTCTCCTCTACACATTGGCTTCTTCTAATGGCTCAGAGGCACTATGGAAAGTTATAGTGCACTGGCTGCTTCTAATTGCTGAGATGAACTATGCAAAGCCAATTGCAAAGGCACTCCAGCCTCAGTTCACACTTCTTCTTTCTACCTATCCTCCTAGTGTTAGTTTAAGCATCTCCTCTTTAGGCAAGATATTTTTGACCACCACCCGACCAGTTCATTCCCTTGATTACATATACTCATGAAGAAACATCAGATGAACCCAAATCAGGGGATTTTCTACCAAACAACCAGCCAGTACTCTTAAAGAAAAATGTCAAGATAACTAAAGTCAGAAAGACTGAGGAACCATCATTCCAGATTAAAAGAGAGGAAAGAGACAAAACAACTAAATGCAATGTGTGATCCTGGATTGGATCCTCACCCAGAAGAAAAACTTTGGTGAAATTTGAATAAGATCTGTAGATTAGACAATAGTACTATATCAATGTTAATTTACTGATTTTGATAACTACTGTATGTAAGGTATAAATGTTTGAGGAATCTGGGAAAAGGACAATCTTTTGGAAGCCTGAAATTATTTTAAGACAAAATGTTCTTTCAAATGATCAAATAGCACCTTTAAAAATCTTTTCAACAAATAAGAGAACAAAGGAAAAAAATGTTTGCATCACTGACAGCTATAATATCTACTTCCTCTAAACTATAGGAAATGTTCCCAGAAGAGTAAGAAAGAGATAAATACTTGAATAAAAATGGGCAAATGACTATGATCGCCTCCCAATGATTACTACTGGGATTTTGGAGTAGAGAATTTGAGGGGCATTTACAAATTGGGGGATTCACCCAATTTGTACAAGTACTACAAGGATAGTCTTATGGTGAATCCTTGCCTTGGCTTTCTGGCTTTTAAAAAGTCTAACCTGAAATTTCTTATGAAAGTTCCAGCAAAACCAACTTACAAAGACTCTATATGGCCCGTAACTATTGCTATACTTTATGCAAATAATCAGGCCAAGTGAAATGAGACCAATGTCCCTTGCTATGAGATGTTAGCTGAAGCTACACCTATGACTGAAACACACAAAATAATATTGACACCTGAAATACTCATGCCGTCTTGGGTGATGTGAAGAAGAGTTAGGAAAAAATTTTTCCTTTTGAGCTATGTATAACTTAGAGAAATTGGGTAGAGTAACCTTTTGTGAGCAAAATTTATCTTTCTGTCTACATGATTTCTCCAAAATTTGGAAACAATTTGTGAGTATTTCTTATTTTATGGCAATATAGTTATTTGCATAAATTCAATAAGAATGTTTCCTTTTGTAACAGGAAACAATTAGAGACATTGTTTATTTTACCAAGGCTTTGACTAGAATGGCATATTTTCAGATATGACCAGACTGCTTTGAGGAATTAAGTTTGACTTTATAAAGTCAATTTAAAAAGTCCCTTGGAAAGACTGGCCTGGTACTCTGTCTCTCTTATAAGATTCCTGACCTGTATTAAGAAAAGAATGTTACTTTCTGATGAACTTAGGAATATCAAGATATTTGGGGACGTGGAGAAGAGGGGAATTCACCTAATTTGTACAAGTACCACAAGCATAGTCTAATGGCGAATCCTTGGCTTGGCTGTCTGACTTTTAAAAAGTCTAACCTGAAATTTCTTATGAAAGTTGCAGCAAAACCAACTTATAAAGAATCTGTATGGCCAATAACTACTGCTGTACTTTATGCAAATAATTAGGCAAAGTAAAATCACACTAAAATTTATTTTGCAAATAAATTGGCCCTACTATGATTTATCGTTAGTAGAAATGGGGAAACTGGAGAGAAAAAAAAAGTTTCATAAAAAAAAACACTATGGTATGTTTGTTATTAGATTCTAGCCCTAAGCATTGTTTTTGAGTTTTTCTACAATTTGAACTAAATTCTGAATTATTTCCTGGCTGTAACAAGTCCCTAAAGAAGAACTGGGTTTTAATTTTCTCCATGGCTCCCTAATGGAACAGGTTCTTTTTGTTGTTGTTCTAGCACATAAATTATTTTGGTTGTAACCCTTGTGTACATTATATCAAATTATTAATGTTATATATCTCTTGTTTTACTTCTTCCGAGAAAATCAAAATCACAGTCTTCCGAAAACTAGAGATGATTCAAAGCCTGAAAATCTCCCTCATTTGGAAACCCACTGGGCCTGATCTGTCGTCCATTGTCAAGGCACTGCTGCTAAAGTTACACAATATCAAGCGTCCTTCCCCCTAAAGGCTCAGGGAGCATCACGGAGGAGGACAGTGTGTGAGACAGTAAGAGCTGGATTGTGGGGTGGAATGTGGAAGCTAAGCCAAACTCCATCTTGGATGCTAACCCGCCATGTTGACTTCTGACTAACCCCTGTTTTGGGAATGGCTCTAGGATATAGACTTTACTATAAATCCTGCCTTTGGATCAGAACTACCCTGCCCATAAATCCTGACCGTGGTGGGCAGATTCACACAACATTCTTGCCTCTCCCTGAGGGGATCGACTTGAGTTGTCCTACCCATTTCTTCCTCTCACCACCCCCACCACAGGAGACATGGCTTCTGTCAGTAAGTCCCTATTAAATGTTTCTTTCTGAGAAAAAAAAAATGGGCAAATGACATTAGCAATTCATAAGAAAAATACAAACAGCTAAGTAACATAAAAAAATGTTTAAACTCACTAGTAATTAAGAAACTGTGAATGTAAACAAGATATTTTTACTTAATGGATTGATAAAATTTACATGATTGATCATACTCAATACTGATGAGGACTGAAAAAAAATGGCAACATTCCTTTATAATATGCATCCGTGTTGACTAAGCAATTCCAATTCTAAGATTTCCCCATAGTTTGTCCTGCCCATATAACACATACTCTCTCATACACACATAGACACACACTGCAGCATTGTTTAAAAAATATTAAAATTCTGGAAATAAAAATTAACAGTCATCAAAAGGGGACTATTTGAAATAAAGAATCTCTATTGTGGATGAAGCCATTAGAAAGGACTTACATCTATATACAATGAACCAGGACACTGTCCAAGTTAGAGCATTAAGTGAAAAGAGCAAGTTGTAGAATAACATGTAAAGTATGACTCCATCCTTGTAATATGAATACATGTGTATTTAACGTACATATACGGCCATTTGCAAGAAAACATATGGAACAACAGTAACTAGATTTTTCTCAGTTCTCTCAAGGGTGGGATCATGAAGGTCTTTTATTTCGGTATAATTTGTTAGAAGTATGTATGACTTTATAATCAGACAAATTACACTTTTTTTAAGCCTAGAATAGGCCCCGGATTTGCACCCTAACCCTAACAATTTCTACATGTTTGAATTTTGATAAATTACTTTACTCTCTAAATCTGTGTCTCCAGTCCAAAGCAAGAACAACTGTGCCCTCCTTGCTCCATAACCTTAAGGTACCGTGTTTCCCCGAAAATAAGACAGGGTTTTATATTTATTTTTCCTCAAG
>VBSM01003143.1:25631315-25645268 GCA_008086735.1 Cheirogaleus medius
ATTATGGAGTTCCTTGAATGTTTCCTTCATTGCCAGAATTTCTGATTGGTTTTACTGGATTACCTCGATATCTTTGGAGAATATTTCATTCATTTCTTGGATTGTTCTTGTGGTTTCTCTATGTTGGGAATCTATTTTTCTCTTCAATTCCATTGAGCTTTCTAACAATCCATATTCGGAATTCTTCCTCTGTTAGTTTAATCATATCATGTAAGTTGGTGTCGGTTGGTGGAGAATGAGTATTTTCTTTTGGAGGCAACTTTTCTCTCTGATCCTTCATGCTACCTGTTATCTTTCACTGGTTCTTCCTCATCTGGATACTTTGTTGGAGATCAGAGGCGCTGGAACTTGATTATGAGCTGTGTTCTGGGGTTCTAAAGGAATGACCCTTGGAAGAGCTGGGTAGTATGTGCTCTGGTCCTGTATAGTCTTAGAGGAGTTTAAGACTGTTGGGTTATCTTTGATCTAATGTCTTCACCTTCTGTCCACAGAGTTTAGTGGGATTGGGCCCCTTGCTTAGACGCCCAAAGGATCGTTAACTCTAGTGAGATGGAGACCGGTTTCCACCCCTAGGTTGAAGTGGGAGGCACTGTGTAAGGCTCTGGGTTTACTCTTTCTATTGTTATCTGTGGTTTGCAAGAAGGAGTCAGTTATCAATATAACCCAAGATCGTTGTATTGCGCTCTCAGTCACCAAATAGGATATACAGGTATCTCAGTCTTAAGTGTATGTCTTGCCACTCCCAAGGGTTCCTAGAGTCCTCAAGAATAGCAGCCTATTTCACAACTCCACCTTGCTAAGACAGGCTCTTCTCTCTAGATACAGATCGTCTATGGCTGACTGCAGCAAGAAAACCACCCAGGTTCAATCTTGTAAGACAGCCACAGAACAAAAAATCACTCTCCCCTTTCCACCCCTTTAAACCCAGCTACCGAGGCCGCCAGCTGGGTTAGGGCAGAGGGGAAGTCGAGACCACTTCCAGAGCAGGCCTCCACAGCATTTCCAAGCTACAGGGTGGCAGTGGCGCGCCCTGCTAGCGCTGGCAGAGAGGGACCCCTGTTCGGCGGAAGACTGGGTTGGGATTGGCAGGCTGGCTCCAGATGTCCGCTGCACTCCCTAATTCCCCCGCTTGCCGAGACCCAGTAGTTTATGTGTGGGGATCTGCCCTCTGGCTAGCCAGTGCCAGCCAAAGCCTCGGCCATAACCCAAGGCCTAGCCTCCTTTAAGGTAGAGTCCCCTCTTCCTGGACCTGGAAGCGTCCTGAGGTGGAATATCAGATTCAGCACTCGTTTCTGTGGTACGGGGAGGCGGCCGCTGGGTTCTGAACCTGCAGGTACAGCACCTGCAACCCCTTCAGCGGAACGCTGGAAGATCAAAAAGTTGCCTTCTCCAGAAGACCAAGCAGATCAGCCGGTTTAGGGCAGAGGGGCTGCCTAAAAACTGCTTCCCCGAGGCCCCCTGCAGCCTTTCTAAGCTATGGGGCAGTGGTGGTGCTGGGAGGTGGCTGCTGGGTTCAGACCCTCCCCCACCCGCGACCGCTTCAGCGGGACGCTGGGAGATCAAAAAGTTGCCTTCTCCAGAAGCCCGAAAGGTTCAGGCCGTCTAGGGTAGAGGGGATGCCTGAAAGACGCTTCCTGCCGGCCCTCCGCTAGGTACGGAGCGGCGCGGAGGCGTTGGGGAAGCGGCTGCTGAGTTCCGACCCTCCCCCACTCGCCACTGCTTCGGCAGAGCGCTTTGGAGAATTCAAAATGCTGCCTGCTCCAGACTCTGCTCCACTCCGCTTTTCTGTCCGCACCACCACCTCTCACCAACTTCGGGCAATTCCCTGCCTGTGTGGGTGTGGGGCTCGGTGGGGGAGGGATCATCTCCCCGCGCCCAGCAGGAACAATGCCACCTGCGGCCAGCCCGCGGGGCGGCAGACGTGCGGACGCGCTCCCTTCCTATTGTATATTCCTGACTCCCCAGGTTTTGTGGAAGATATTTCGGTTCACCTTTGATTATTGTCTATGTTTTCCGTATCCCGGTGTCTCTCTGCAGTCTTGCGAAGCCGATCCAGTGTGAATGCAGATCTCTTGTGTGTGGTTGTCTGTCCTCTTCACTTCTCACTCTGAGAGCAGGGAGCCAAGAGGTCAGCCCTACTCCACCATTTTTTCTCTCTCCTCACATTTTAATTTCTTGAATTATTTATTAATTGGGAAAACAAAGTTCCCAACAATGATTCCAAGTGACTTTAATTTTATTTATTTATATATTTAGCTTAAGTACTATATAGATTCAGTAAGCAGTTTTTCTGCTCCCTTTGATAGGAACAGTAACATATGAAGGGTTTATTCCAGGCCTCTCTTTTCTAATCTCATTCCATCCATCCTGTCCACTTGTTCTTATTGTTAACAAAAACAAAACAACAAAAAAAAAACTTATGGAACAATTTATAAATCAACCTTTCAAGGACAAAACAAATTGGAAAAAGAGCTAGAGTCTATCCACCAGAAGACTGCAGGATGAACCCACATACATAGAGGCCTCTCTATATTTCTTCTCAGTTGTTAAAATGCACATTTCCAATTTTGAAAGATGTGGTCCTAGTGACATGATAAATAAAATCGCAGGGTCCTCAGATGAGCTGAACCTAGCCATAATCACCATTCCTGATTATATTTTCCTTATGCTTTTAATTAAAGGTGCACAGGTGCCTATCGCCCCAACCATTTAGGTCTGAAACGTAGCACCTTCAAAAGGAACCCACACTGGAGCATCTCTCTGAGCAGAGACAAATGCAAAACAGGCAGGCGGAGTTCACAGGAAGCCAGGAGGATTAAAAATGAGTCATCACCGGCCTTCAGTTTCTAAATTAACCAAGATAATCATCAAGTCACATAATCAAAATGAATAATTTGTGATAGATCTCTTACCGGTTATCTCTTGTATGCGCTTTTGCTGAATCTTTGGTTCAGTTACTGCACTGCCATTGAAACATAAGTATAGCGAAAGTTTCAAAAGCAAAACACAATGCCAAATTCACCAAATCTCAAATTCTGTCATCCTTAATCAAGTTAAAACTCACACGATTTTATTAAATGAAAGTTTCTTTAAAAAGAATTGAACTTTAAGTAAGGAAATGTGTAATTTACACAAAAGGGTAAATCAAAGGATGCAGAGTATATTTTTGAAGATGAGATTTAACAATTTTCCTCTATGAAATAATTAATATTTTACTCATGAACTTCATACAAGACCAAGAAAAACTTTCACCTACTTAGAAAAAAAAACAATGCTAGTTATACATTTCTAAAAGTTACAAGAACAAAGAATTATAAGGATCAATGTGATAAAGTCAAAAGTTTGGAATCAGTGAGAGCAGATTCCATGCTAAAGCTCTGGAGGAATCGAGAATCGTATATTCTTCACTGCCACAGCAGCCTTCTCACCTATAATTAAAATCTGGCCTCTTATAATTAGACACAATCACTTCGACAAGTCAAAGAACAGTTAAAATTTGCTCTGCTGTTACTCTATAAAATATTCTGAATAAGCTGAACTTAAGAATGATTAGAAATGTTATCATCACTCCACCATGGCTTACAAATGGGAGAAATCTGAGACTCTGGGAGCGTAGAGAGGGATGGATGGAATAGAAGTTTTTCAGAATCCTAAAACTCACTCCACAATCGATATACATTGTATTAGGGAGGCATACCTTTCTACTTCCAGCAAAGAATCAGTCAATGTAAGGAGAGATGTATGTATGTGTTTATATGGCAACTGATAGCCAACAAAACAAAATAAAAAAACCCCAAACACAAACAAACAAAAAACCCCCATACACAAATTGGAATACTTCTTAATAAAGAACTTAATGAATGCAAAACATTATTTACAAAATACGAAATGCCAAGGCAAAATAGCAAAAACTTTTTGTAATAATCTGGGTACTAATTCTAAGCCCTGAAGATCCATGAGGACAAGCCCCTACTTTTCTTGCTCCAATCAGTATCCCCAACATCTGGCATGCAGTATAGGAGACAGGGGTCCGGGTTGGACTCCCAGCTCAATCACTTACCAGCCTCCCATAATAGGCAATTTACATAGTCTCTTTGTACCTCGATTTTTAAATCTGCAAAATGGCACCTATTGTATAAGTTTGTTCTAAAAATTAGTAACAAGTATAACAAACATATAAAGCACTTAACTGTGTGCCAGACACTGTTCTAAGCACTCTCCATTTACACTTACTTACTCATTGAATCCTCCCCAAAACCTTATGAGATAAAAACTAATATCCCAAATAAAAGATAATGAAACTGAGGCTCAGAGAAGTCAGTAACTCGCCCCAGAGAAGTCAGTCACTTGCCCAAGACACACAATTAGTAAGTAGCAAAAAAATTTCATCTTCTGAACCACTCCATCATCCTTGAGAAAATGTGTGTTAAAGCTCAGCACAACGCCTGGCATACAGCACGTGCTCAATAACTAATATTTATGTTTGCAAGATTCTTTTACAATCACCAGGGCTCAGCAGGAAAGAATGCCGTGATCAACTGGTGATGGGATATATCAGTGACTACATCTGTGCCACAGGTTTGCAATCCCTCTTCCACATAAAAAAAAGAATCCTGATGTCTGAGTACTTGGAGTTTCCCTTCTGTATCTCACAGTCCCTGGGATCTGATGTCAGGCTGTCATCATCTCACACCAGATTATTGTCCGCATTCCCTCCTAGTGATCCACCCCCTACCCAATTGCCAAAGTGCTCTTCTGAGCACTTGTTCCTTTTCAAGGGTCCTACATTTGGCTACAACATCAAATCAAAATTCCACTCTCTGGCTTTCAAGGGCCTAAGAAGACATGGAGGAAACATGCCTCCACCTCTCATTCAAGTGCTAGTGCCGATGTATCAAATAAATACTTGATATGAATGGCCACTTTTCATTATGCAGAGAAGAGCAGTCAGTGTTCGTGTGACTTCAGAATGGTGATATGCAATTTTTTATTTTATGTATTTATTTTTGTACATGGTCCAATGAAAAAATGAAATATTTCAGGATCTCATTTTATTTTTATTCAAAGTGAAATAAGCTTGATCTGAGAAGGACATGAAAGAATATCAAGGAGAAAAGCTGCATTACTATTATACACCAAAATGTTAATATCCAGGTAAATTTTAGATAGCTTCCTAATCTTTCATCCTGAAGTTAGAACCTAAATCACAGGGAGACCCTCTAATGATTAGAGATTGAAAGCTGGAACTAAAACAAAAAAAAGTCATTAACATTTCTTAATATTCAAGACCAAACAAGGTACCCATTTCCAAAAGAGTGCCTTGAAAGCTTAACTAGAGAAAATCAAAACATAAGAATTACTGGTGCTTATATCAAGGGACTGCTTTTAATAAACACAAGTTACTAAGTCTGAACTAATGTCTCTAACCACATCAATGGACAAAAATAACATGGAATTAATTTAAAATTTAGAAAGAGAACAAGCAACATGGGCTTTGAAGACTTAGCAACATGCCAAATGTTTAATCAGCCTCTCCACTTGGCATGAAGAGATGCAAGATTGTACTAGAAGTTCATCTGATTTGCTTAGAAATGCAAATAATTTCCAACAAAAGCCACATCCAGAGGTAGCTACATCCAGATTATTCCTGAGTTGAATGTTCTGATGTCAACTCAGGATTTCTGAATGTACACTCACACATCCAACTGGACAGTTCACATGTCCAGATAGCTGGAATTTACAAGTGAACAGGTACCAATACAGTGGTTTTTGTTTGTTATTGTTTTGTTTTAGAGAGATTGTTATTGTTCCTTCAACTGAACAAGTTGGTCTTCTTAGTTGAATATATGAACTGCAATTCAATTTGATAAAATGTTGGTGATTCATATAAAAAAAAAATGCCCTAAGAGGTGATGTAGCTAGGTTGGGAAGAGAAAGACATTCTAGATTTGTTACTTATTTAACAAACATTTCTTGAACAGCTGTAATCCATCAGCCCTAAGGGATGCGATGGAAAGCTGGCTCTAATATCTTCAGGGACAACCATGAGTCATTTATCCTAGTTTTAGTTGAAGCCACCTACAAATTTTTCACAGGGTCAAGAAGAAAAGTTAGTATTAGAATCACAAATCCAGCAGATTAATTAAAATGTCTCTAATTGGTAAATGTATCCACCAGGAAAGCGCCTGGTACTTTCTGGGCAGCATCTACATTATTTCCTCTCACATCTCTTCTACCCCTTATGTTTTTGCCCGAGAATTATCAGGCTTTTCTTCTCTGTAAAATTCAGTCTCACTCCCTGGATTGTAGCTGTAAGTAGGCCTGGGAAGGGTCCTTAAAGGAGGAAAATGATGAAACTGAGCTAATTAAGTCCTATGTGCTGAAAGTAAGAAGACGTAACCATTATTAACAATCCTTTATAACTATTTTTGTCAGTCCTTCTCAGGAACCAACCCAGAGATACCCTTTCCTCCAGGAGCAAACCTCTCTGCTAAGGACACCCTCAGGACACTAGTCCCTTAGCTACTCCCTCCAATCCTCCCACAGGCAACAAGAATTCTATGAAACATGGCAAAAGTAGGTAAGAAACTGGCCTGGATGACTGAGATATGGGTAAAGGCTACCTGCCCTATAATTTAAATGGTGCTCACTTTACAAAACAGGATTAAAGAAACAAGTTTCTTCTTCAAATTTCCAAGAACCAGCTGATTCATAAATTACAGTCCAAGTGTATTCAAAAGCACATTGCCAAGTGGCAAACAATTTTGCTGTATGTATGCTTGAACAGAAAACAAGCAGCCAATGTATTCTCCAGGTGGATTCCAATAACATTTCATGTGTTTGAATGAAGCTCTTAATGGTGCAAATGGTAAACAAAAAGAGCTTACTGCTCAAAGACATTAGCTTGTGTTAAAAATAAACGTAGATATTTATAGTGTAGCTACAAAATGCCCTCTACAATCCAGTCAGAATACATTTTTGAAGTTCCATATAGCATCCATCCTGAAAACATAAAATTGCCAATTGAAACAAGGTCTGGAAAAAGAGAAAACACTGTGGCTTAATCTCTGTGTAAAACAACCCTCAAGAATTACCCTCAAAAAACTGAAACAGAAAATCAAACATTCAGCTGTACTTTATCTGCTGGAACAAATCTGCATTACTAACCTTGACAGGGCCTTGAATGAGACCTTAGATCAACATCCTAGTGATATCCATTATATTTTTTGAAAAGCCCTTAAAACCTAGGACTTTCAGCAATTAGCAGGGTGTTGGAAAGCAGTGCTCGCTGGGGCTTACTTTGAAAGATGTCTGCTTTACTTACCACCAAACACTGATTTCCAGAAAGCAAGCCACCCATCCCTACCCCTCAATACTTAAGATTTCTTTCAATCTTCTAGATCAGGTTCCCTTTCGTGAATTATTTATTCCTTATAAAATTTTTCTTTTAAACTTCAATAATTATAGAACCATAGGCTCTGGGCTATACGCGGTGTGGGGTGTTTCAGAGAAAGTTCTGGAAAATTATGTTTTAGTAGTGACATTCCATTTCTTTGTGCATCTCAGTGGGGGTTTTCAGGGAAGGCTTAGATTATTCAGCGGAAGGGAAATGTCTTAAAAGTGTCTGATAAATGGTAAAAGTAACATCACCTGGAAAGGTGTACCACACGCTCCGCAGGGGTAAGGTCTGTTTTTCTAACCCTTGTCCCTTCCTCCTCCACACCATGCACTGCCTACGACAGTGCGGTGGGCTCTCTGAATGTCGACATCCTCTCCAGGGCTGCACCCCGAGTCTGAACCAGAAACCCACGCGCGCCCACGTCTAGGTCACCACCGTAGTCCCGCCCCGCCACCAGGAGCCACAGCTTCCTGCCTTCCCCATCAAGGTGACATTAACCCCTGGGGGCCGGGTGAGCGGCCCACGGAGGCAGCACAGGCGGAGGCGGCCGATCGCAGGACTGGCAGGAAGGAAGCGAGCAGCCGCCAAAGCGCATTTTCTTCCCCCAAGCAAGCCCGGGACCGGACGTCGCCAGCGGAAGGACGGATCGCGCCAGGCCGCCGGGCACACGCAGCCGGCGTGCGCACTTCCCGGTGCGGGGCGCGCTCCCACTCGCACGCGCGCGCGGCTACTCACCAGCAGCCCTGGATGTCTGGAGCCCGCGTGGGACGGCGACTGCGGCGGCTGCCCCCGCGCCTGCCGTGTGGCCTGGGCATCCGTCTGGCCGCTGCAGCCCAGGCCCCCGGTGGCTTTTGCTGGAAGGCACTGCAGCGGGGTGACACCGGCAGCTAGCGAGGAGGAGCCCGCTCGCTGGCCTCAGCCCTGCCGCCTCCCCCTCCTCCTCTGCGGACCGGTGGGGCTTTGCTGGCTCTGCTCGCTCGGGCTCCGTGCGTTGCTCTCCTCGTCGTCTTCCTGCTCCTCGCTGTCGGACACCCCAGCGCAGGGGCGAACAGCACCCTCGCAAACCCACGCGCAGGCCGGCCGGCCCGAGCCTGCTGCAGCCGTCCCTGCTGCCGCCTCTGCAGGAAAATAAATTGTCACTGCGATGGTCCCGGCCTCCCTTGCCCCAGCCCCTGGGTGCCGCCTCCGCCTCTGCCTCCGCCCCCTCCCCCGCGGTGGCGGCCTCCTGCATTCTGCGGAAACAGCTCACAGGTGGAAGCAGGTCCCCAAGGATGGCTCAGAGCGAGAGTGAACCAGTCGGGCGCGACTTTCCCTTATGAAGCCCTGCACGTCACCCCCTCCACCCCCACCCGGGACCACCTGGACTCTCCCTTGCTCCACTATCAGTTTCACCGAGACAGACACGAGTGGTGCTTTTGGAGACTGCAGAGTACACAAGCCTTGACGCAGCTGGATTTGCCCATGAAACTGCCACTGGAGTCTGGGGAAGGACAGGGTTTGAGTGAAAATCCCACTTATACCTCATATGAGGAATTCCATTTTGAAATTTATCCATAACTTGATACACCTACGTATCATGAAACACCTTAGCTCTCCCTCCCTTCACCTTTGTGTATTTGGGAAATACAAACTATTATGATATCTCCTAGAATGATATTAGTAATAATATATTATTACCACGTGCAGTGTTTTTACCATAATGTTGGCACTGTGCCAGGCACTCGGTACAATTTTACTCCATCTGCTACAGCCCTATATATAAAAGGTACTCTTATTTTTTTTCCATGAGTGAGACACAGAGAAATAATTTATCCCAGGTTACCCACCTAGAAAGTGGTAGAAGCTAAGATTTAAACTATGGTCTGACACTGAAAGCTGTTTCTCTTGGCTGGACAGATCCATGAATTTATAAACATTCTATGAACACTGCTGCTGCTGGATGAAATACATGTGATTTTCTTGAGCTTACTTGGGAGGGTATCTCCAAGTGAAAGAAGTGACTGCAGAGCCGGATGGTGGACCATTGGCTTTCATAGTTAGCTTTTCATCTGGAGACCAAACTTCCCGCCCTGTCCCTGTCACCAACTGAGTTATTTGGTCTTAGGTGTTTCACCTTCTTAGATCTCATTTTCCTGCACTGGTTTTTAAAAGGAGGAGGTTTGATTTTTAAGATGTTGTTCTTCTTCTAATTTTGAATTTGGTTCCAAATCTTAAAATCAGGAAGTTTCACAAAGATTCAGACATTTGGCATGTTCTGAAAAATTGTAAGATTGGTGGGTTCTAGCAACCACCAGCTGGCGCTGAGTGGCAGGTGTCTGCCTTTGGGCTGGGAAGATTTTCCACCAGCCTCACCACTCAGTTTTCCACTAACCTCACCACTTCCTGACATTTGAGGCTATGGTAGACAACCGAGTTTGCAATTCTGGACCAGATAATGTCATGACCTACTGGACAATCTAAAATTCAGTGATAAGAAGTTTAACCAGATTCCTAAGAAGTATTATGAAAGGAAAAATTCCACATACATATTTATAGTGGTCATTGATCGTTGATGCTAGGTCTTTCTATGTAGTATCCAAATTCTCCTAAAAGCCAAAATGTCCCAATACTCACTGTCCCCACCCTGTGGCAGCTAGGGCACCATCTCATGAGACCTAAGTTCAGTCTCAGTGATTCCTGTCCAGTTCTTTGAATCTGGATTCTGCGATTCAAAGAAAAGAAATTTTAGAAATAACTCCATTATCTGTGAAGTGCCTTTTGTGTCTAAGGACAGTAGTGCCAGAGATGACAGATGGTAGTATCTACTGTGGCAATGCCAGTGGTGTCCTAAGTGGGCTGTTTGAGTAGTGTGACCTGTTCTAATTCCAGCTGCCAAACTTCCCTGCCTGTGTGAGGAGCCTGGTTCTCCAGCCCTCCTCTTTGGCATGACACCTGATGACCTTCCAATAGATTTCTCCTCTTACTAAGTTAGCCAGAAATGATTTCAGTGTTTGCCACCATGAACTCTGATACAGCAACTTTTGGGGTGATTAGAGCTCTGTCTCCCTTTTATTAATTGAGTTAATGAAGAGTGAGCACCCAGGTATTTATACAACTTTTATCTTAGAGAATTTTTAAGCATTCTATAGTTTTACTTGCATTTTTAAAGATTCAATCTCAATAGTACTAGAAATGCAGATTTTTTAAAAGATAGAATTTTTCAACCTTACCACTCACATTAGCAAAGATTGTTTATAAATCAACATTTCTGCATTACTGCTGAGGGTGCAATGAAATGAGCCCTCTTATCTGGTGATGTAATTTTGGTACACTGCCGGAAAAGGAATTTGTCAGTTCTAAAATCTACTCCCACCCCTGGTAATTCTACTTCTAAGAAGCAGTTTATCCTAAGGATATCTGATACATGCAATAAGATTTCTCCATTGAGATATTTATCACTAACTTTAGGCATTAAAATTATGTTTATGATGGGTTTTTAATGACATTGAAACTGCTTATGATACAATGTTAAGCAAACAAGAATGCAAAATGGTGTATACATATAATCTCAAGTAGGTTAAAATACAGGAAAAACTCTAGGAGAATTTATTAAAATTACCTCCTACATATTAATTATCTAGGGCAATTATAATGATCTTCTTTATGCTTTACTATAATTTTAATTTTTTTATAAAGGGCATGTTTTTCTTTTATTTAGGAAGAAGAATTTTTTTTTGTTTTGAGACAGAGTCTCAATCTGTTGCCAGTCTAGAGTGCTGTGGTGTCAGCCTAGCTCACAGCAACCTCAGACTCCTGGACTTGAGTGATCCTCCTGCCTCAGCCTCCCAGTAGCTGGGACTTACAAGCGTGCCACTGCACCTGGACAATTTTTCTATTTTTAGGACAGGCTGGGTCTTGCTCTTGCTCAGGCTG
Source organism: Cheirogaleus medius (assembly GCA_008086735.1). Classification (NCBI taxonomy): domain Eukaryota; kingdom Metazoa; phylum Chordata; class Mammalia; order Primates; family Cheirogaleidae; genus Cheirogaleus; species Cheirogaleus medius. Next base: position 25,642,627 of record VBSM01003143.1, read on the forward strand.
GTCTCAAACTCCTGACTTCAAGCAATCCTCCCACCTTGGCCTCCCAGAGTGCTAAGATTAAAGGCATGAGCCACTGGGACCAGTCAGAAATATTTAATAATCAAAATAAACAGATCTGGCAGCCAGATAAATATGAGGTTGGATCAATCAAATACCTCATTCATAATAAGTACATTATAAATATTGGAGAAAGGAACAAAGATAGGAATAAAGAAGGGAGGAAGAAAAGGAAGGCACATTATTTCACAAAGAAGAGTGATGAATTGAGGGATTGTGACTTCCCTGTCATTTGCTTAGTTGATGGCATAGATTAAAATAGGTCATTACGTTCTAAATTGCTTTGTTAAGCAATATTACATCTAAGTATTTCCCAACTGATGACAAGTGACAAAACATTAATATCTTTCTCAGTGGATGAGTAATATAGAGCCAGAACTCAAATTTTTTTCCTATCCCACAACATCAGAGATAGATCTGTTCTGAGAAGCTGGAATAGCTTCAGGACATTTGTATTCAAGACAAGGAGGATCCTTCTTGCCCTTGAGTGATCATAATAGGGATGTCTGCCACTCTCTTTGTGGCACCCCAAAGCCCAAGAGCATGGCGTCTCTAGTATCCCCATCTGTCAACATCCTAGTTGGATTTTATTTCTTGGACCTGACAATACAAAGAGAGAGTATGCAGAGTTGAATTTTCATTAATCAGAAAGCTAAAACTACTTTCATGTACTGTACTCTTCACATTGTTTGGTGTATGTGCATAACACGGTGGTCCCTAGGGTAATATCACTGGGCATTCTTGCTGACACCAGATAGGCTGAAGTCCTTGTCCTTTGTTTCAGATTTAGAATTCCCTGGCTCTGGATTGTCTCTAAAGTCTAAGTCTCCAGGGAAAGACGAGAATTAAAATACCCAACTGATTCTGTTGGAAAAAAAAATATTCATCTCAGAGATTATTATGCACTTAAAAGTATATACTTCAGAAATTATCATATTCTTAAAAACACATTTTCTTAAGATTCCAGCTTTGCTGTCATTTATACCATTGGTTCTCAAAGTATACCCCAGGGATCCCTGTAATCCCTTCAGACATCTACAAGGTCAAAACTATTTTCATGACAAAATAGATATATTATTTGACTTTTTTTAATTCTTATTCTTTCATGAATTTGCAGTGGAGTGTCTCAGAGCTACATGTATGATGTCACCATAGCTAGAATGCTAATTTTTGTTTTGTTTCAGAAAATAATTATGTTGTAATAAAAATGTGATATGTAGTTTAACATGTAACTGGGTTATTATTGTTTAATAAATCAATAAAAAGCATTTTTAAGTGTCTGTTTTATATTCTGATATAGTAAAAATGGACAGACCTAACTCACAAAAATGAAAGCTCTCTGGAATCTTTTATAATTCTAAAGATACTTTATAAACATATAAAGAAGGCTTGAGGCCCAAAAGTTTGAGAAACACTGGTCTATGCTATTGGGGAGACAGTAAGTTGCAAATAACTTATTTTCCATTTGAGGAATTATAACTATGGTAGTTTAGCCTGTGTCACTAAACACAGGAAGCAATGCTTCTAAAATGGAAATGGCAGGCACATTTCATTTTTTCCACTCGTGTGATTTATTTTGGTGCTCTCTTCCTGTTAGTTACTTAAACTTAGACAATTTTGTTCCCTTATGTCCCTGTATCCAGATACTGGATGAGACGTGGGAATATCTGGAACCTTATCCTTTTCTACTGTTTACAAACTGCCCTGGGCCTGATCTGTCTGAGCCTATTTCTTCCCATTGGAAACAAGAGAATGGTGGCTCGAGATAGCTCTTAATGTAGTTATGGAGCTAGTGAATATTAAAGCTTTCTGAAAACGATAATGTACTTTGTAGATATAAGGTTTGCTACCACTACACATTTCACTATACAGTCAGATATTTGATGAAAAATGTAAATTCTCTCTTCGGCCAATATTATTTGATCCCTTGGATTTAGGTACGTAAGACATTGGTAAATGTGGACCAAATATTAAGAGTGTTGGGGTGTTAGATTTTTTTAAAAATAACTTTTTTTTGCCGGCTGATTTGCAGATGTAAAATGTGTGCATTGAAGGACAGAAAGGTAGAGGGAGAGCAGGAGGGAGGCAGTGAAACAGTACCTGGCTCTCACAGTCAAAATATATCCTGTAACATCTCCCGTGGGGCTGCTCCAATACAATAGAGATCCTTTCATCATAGACTTTTGCTATTATTTAACAGTTACTCAATAGATTTGAGTAGCTTCTGTTTAAAGGAAAAGTGCTAGATATACAAGATGGCATTGTATTGGTTATTTAAATTAATATTAATATTTCTTTGGCCAACAGAAAAAGTATATCTTCTGTTTATAGAAAAATGTCATTGCTGGAGATTTTACTAGAGTAAATAATACTATCTTAAAATACAACAGTTAAATTTATCTATGGCTATATAAGCAAAGACATGACCTTTTCCAAGGACAAATATTAAAAATACCAGATCCCTAAATACATATTTAGGCATGTGCTTCTGGGCTTAACTCTTAGGCTCATAAAGTTGATAACACTTATATCTTAGTCTGCTCAGGCTGCCATGTCAAAATACCACAGACTGATTGGTTTATTTT
>VBSM01003143.1:25645368-25686211 GCA_008086735.1 Cheirogaleus medius
CAGAGACGCTCTAACTGGCGGTGTTTCTCGTCCGCCATCTTGCTCCGCCCCTCCGACTGATTGGTTTAAATAACAAAAATCTGGGCTGGTCGCCATGGCTCATGTCTGTAATTCTAGCACTTTGGGAGGCCAAGGTGGGAGGATTGCTTGAGTCCAGGAGTTTGCATTTGCAGTGAGCTATGATATCTGTACTCCTGCCTCAGTGACAGAACAGGACCCTGTCTCAATCAATCAATCAATCAGTCAATCAATAACAGAAATCTATTTCTCACAGTTCTAGAGGCTGGGAAGTCCAAGATTGAGGTGTGAGGTGATTCAGTCCTGGTGAGGGTCCTCTTTGTGGCTTGCCAACTGATGCCTGCTGCCTGCTAGCTGTGTCCTCATATGGGGCTGGGACAGAGGGAGGGAGAGAAAGAGAGAGAGAGAGAGACATCTGTAAGGCCACCAATCCTATCAGATCAGTATCCAATCCATATGATCTAATTTAACTTTAGTTACCTCCTAAAAACCCTATCTCCAAATATAGTCACATTGGAGTTTAGAGCTTCAACATGAATTTTGGGAGGATACAATTCAATCCATAGCAATTTATTTGCCATTTGAAAGTAAGTACAACACAGAACTTGAATGAAACCACATAGTTTCATACCAGTCCCTTAGAAAGTACAGCATTCTTTGTACTTCAAAGGAGTATAAATAATCATGGATCTGTCATTTTATACTTGCTTTATTCAGTTTCTCTGACTGATTGTCAAACTTTGCCATCATAATTCACTCTGTTATAATATATTACTTATATTTTCAGAGACGTGAGTAAACAAAAACACAACCCCTCTTCAAAAAGAAGGGGAAATTCTAAAAGGTTGTTGATAGTGTCTTTCTTTGGCCTAATAATTTTATTTTAATCAGAGGAAACTTTATCATGCTTTGAGGCAGAAAACAGGGAGCATTCAGAACAAGAAGAATCTTTAAGTGTTAGGATCAAAAGATACCAAACACATCATCTAGTTCAACTTCCTCACTTTACAAAAAAGGAAACTGAGATCATGAAAGTGGTGGTGACTTATCCAAGTCACTAAAGATTGTAATACCAATCTAATCTTCTATCTGTTCCATTATGATTAAAAAACTTGATTAGCTTGCCACTAGCTAGTTTTACTAGATTCTAACTGTACTGATTGTACATTATTTTCCCAGGCATGATGTCAGTTGGTTCCCTTAACAATCCTGTGAGATAGGAAGGACACGTATCAGGCCAGAGGATGAAGGATTGTGTATCTAGAAGTGGTTCACAGAACAGAATGGAGAGAGAAGATTGCAGATCTGTAAAGTGCATCACAATAGGGCCAGAATTAAAGTGGAACTCACATGCCACATAGAAGCAGATGGGCATCACTTACATATTATAAAGGAAAAGTGATTCTGTGAAAGTTGGATATTAAGAGGCAGAGTAAGGACAAAAAATGTGGATACTTCGGTTGAAAGGATTGTAGTTCAAGGGCAAGTTAATTACTTTCTCTAACCTTCAGTTTCTTGATGAGTAAATACAATACAACTCTTATGAAGATTTAAATGAAATAACCTCTGTAAAGCACCTAGCACTATGTCTAAGACATGAAAGACTCCAAGGAGGTTTTTGAGCCTGGACTACCAAAGGAGTGGTGTTATCACTGCTGGAAATGAAAAAAAATAAAATAAAATCAAGCAATAGTATAGAGGCTATAATGAGATAAATGCAGGAGAGTCAAATGGAAATGCCTAGTCCTGTGAAATTAACCTCATGGTATAAATTTGTGAATCATCTGCCAAGTAGTGATAGGTAAAACCCAGAAATGAATGAAAGCCTCAAGGGAAGTGAGTGGGGAAGGCCTGAGCACCAGGGATACAACCTTAATGAATTTCTACCGGTAGTAGGCAGTGGAAGGTAGAGGGGCCAGGCAAGGATGATCTTGGAAATGGGGCAGAAATAACTGAGTATGGGGTATGGTAATTACAGCTGCTACGTTTACTGACCCTTCTCCACCCCAGGCGCTGTGCTGAGTGGTTTGCTTGTATCATCTCACTATGTTCACACAACCCTATGCGCTACGTCATGTCACCACCTTCCTCATTTATGCATGAGAAAAGGGAGTGTTGTAGCCATGAGAAGAGCTGGCACTCTGAACCATGGGAGGGGAGAATCTTGGGGAGAGGGAATGATGGACAGGGCCACAGGCTGTAGATACAACAAGAAGAGCAAAACTTGAGGGTAAGAAAGAGGGTAATTTTATTTGCCATTTACTATTCACTGGTGGTGGAGAGTACATTTTTGGAAGAGGAGTGGCCACATAAGCCAGCTTATGGGGAATTGAAGTGTGAGTATAGGGAAGGAAATAGGAGTGACATCTGTAAGGCATTTGTTCCAAAGGAAGGTGAGGACTAGATTGGTCATCAGGGACCATGAGAGCCTAGTAGCTTCTTCCTCCAGGTAGGGAAGCAGAGGGTAGGGTCTGGTAGAAAGAGGGCGATAGAAGACTATGGAAGATGGGCAAAGATAATGAAGAGAGTAAGATCCTCAAGGAGGCAGGACAGGATGGGACCAAGAATGCAAGTAGGAGGATTGATCTTCAGAAGGAAGAGGAACAAACTTGAGTCATGTTCTGCTACCTTGTAACTCTTTCTTAGCACACTTTTGCATTCAAAGAAATATCCATTTAGCATCCAAACTTTAGTGAGTCATGTAAATCTTCACTGTGTGTCACAAAGACGCTAAAGACAGTGTTGGTGTCATCTTAAAAATTTTTTCTTATTTTTAGTATCTTATCAATGGCAGCCGCTCCAAGGTTTTTGTTGTGTTCCTCCCCCACCCCAAGCTTTACCAATATCTTTGAAAAACAGCCTGTGCAGGGTTGTGTGTGTGTGTGTGTGTGTGTGTGTCTTCCTCTCCATTCGCTGGTTTGGTGAGCCAGCATAGTATTGTGTACCTCTAGTCCCAGCTACTCAGGAGGCTGAGGTGGGAGGTTCACTTGAGCCCAGGAATTCAAGGCTGCAGTGAGCTATGATTGTGCCACTGCACTTCAGCCTGGGTGACAGAGCAAGACCCCATCTCTAAAAAAAAGTAAAAAATTAAAAAAAAACATTTTTTAAAGTTATTTAGGTGGTATTCACCCAAAAATGAAGTTCTTTTATTTGAAATCCTATCAGATAGAAGTACTTCTGGGAGACAGGAGATATCTTACCAAATTACTCACATAAAAATTCAGTAGATCCTTGTGCTCAACCAAGCAGCCATTATCCATTCCAAGAAAGTTGAATGTAGGTCTCCAGGTGGGATCTTTAGAAAGTTAAAGTTGAGTGGATGACCTTTTACACTATCTTTACCCAAGATATTCTTCTGTACTTGGATTATTAGAACCACAAACAAAAGCCATTTGGGCAGAAAATGAGACTATTTATCCCATTGGTAAAGAGAAAAGGCTTTGGAGTCAGACAGACCTGGATTTGAATCTTAGTTATGCCACTTTGCAGTTGTATGATTTTTGAGCCAGTAAATTAATTTCTTTGTTTCCTCATCTATCCAACAGAGATAATACTACTACATTAAAAAAAGTTTGTAAATATTCACTGAGCTGGTGTACTAGAGTGCTTAGTGCAGTGATCAACACTGCGGGTACCCAATAAATAATCATCATCACCATTAGTAGTAAAAGAGAATTCTCAATTAGCAAATATAGTAAAGACTGAAACAAATGAATAGAGACATCCAGGAGCTATTCATGCAGTAATAATAAGTTGCTTTGGGGTGGGGGATGAGGGAGGTAAAGTCTATGCATTTACAGATAATTTAGCAGGAAAATATCCAAGCTTACTTTCCTGGACAGTCCTTACTTCAGGACTTTCCTGAAGGGTGTACTTCACTTATAAGCATTTGATTACTCTTTCAGTCTTGATTCCAGCAAAAGAGACATTTGCAATGCAAGCTAGACAAAGGAGACAAAATGCATCTGTCAGCAGATGTTTCATTAAGATCTGATAATAGCTTAATTAAAAGCTATATTGACTTAGTACAAGGAAGCTTTTGCAATACAAATAACTTCCTCTAGCATTATCTCAGTGCCTGGAGAATGATTTGAATTCTGGAAGCTCTTGGATGATGGGGGAATAGAATTATGTTCAATCTTTAGTTTCTTCTACTGTGCCTGGCCCCCTCCTCCTTTTTAAATTGAGCAGTAAACCAAAGATAATCTATAAGGTCCCTTCCCACTCATAACGTCTATGATTCTTTAAGAGAGATTGCAAAGTGATATTTAATTAAGGTAAAATGTAGAAGCAGGAAAATAATCAAAGTATCTAATCTTAGAAGTAAGATGATCTAATACATACAATTGCTCTTGGAAAATTGTTAGAAAAACATTTTTTTTACTATAAGGGCAATGCAAAACATTTTTAGATAAGGGAGTCAATATTAAATTGTGAACCCTTTGAGAAGCAATCCTTCAACTATAATACTTTTTAAAAATGATTCTCATCACTGAAGTGTACACCAGCCAAAAATATTAACATTTAGGTTATTATTCAATTGATATAAATGTGCTTGTACAAATTAATAAACAAAAATTATATCTTGCAAGAACTGAGAAACACTATTCTAGAAAGCATTATTGCTAAATAGATAATCAACAGATGGTTAAACTTATCAGTGGTCCTCATGAAACTTAGTTTCTTTATATAGATTAAGATAAAATTTTCAAGGTTCTAGAAACTTGCAGACCAGGGATCCAACACCTTCAGAAACTGGATTATCTGGGGATTTTTCCCCAGGTCTAGGCCCTCTGAACGCTACAGATACCCACTTTCTTTTTCTTTAAGACTGAACCCAAGAAAGATCTTACACCTGCCTTTGGTAGGTGGGAAGGTAGATAATTTACCCAATGTCTAAGAAGCTAAATGAACCATCCAAAATGAAGGAAAAGAAATGGATATATATGGATAGGTGTTTTCCAGCGAGAAGTGACCACTTACATATATTGGTCAGGATCGATAGTTGTGAATGAAAGAAACTGAGCAGAAAATACTGGCTCGAGTTCAAAAACCCCAGATGGGTCCAAGAATAAGGTTTGAAGATGCTACAACCAGGACCAGTGGTGGAGATTATGCTGCAGAACTGGTCTCGTGAGGATCCCAGCGGCACTATGGTCAGATTGAGTCACCGCAATTAGCACTTCCAATTTCACCAACACCGATTGTTCAATCCTGTCTTAGGAGATAATTCTCCATTGATGTCTTCCATTTCTGCAGATTTTGCAAGCACAAGCACTGATTTCCTCTGTTCCAGATTATTTTTTCAAGTATGTTTGCATAGCAAAAGCCTTGGAAGATAGAGATAATATTTCCCTCCAGAGCAAAGGGCAGGCATGAGTAGTAGAGTCCTTTATCTTTGATCCAAGGGTCTCATATCTTCCTCAGCATTTCTGAAACTGGCAGGTTAACTTGCTAGTCTGCAAGTAGCATAAAAACTCAAAAACCTTCACAAAGTTTGCACCTTTCTGCTAAAATTGCTGCCTTAGTGCTTTTAGAAACTGGAAGCAGACCCTAAAATGAAAATGGCAGAGTCTCAACTTCTTCTCTTCTGAGTTTTCAGTGCTAAGTTCAGGCAGCAGGTGCTTCTAATTCTTGAACCTTAGGTCATGTGCCTATTTCTGAGGTGAAAAGGAGTGAGAGAAATACAATACACATTTTTTCTTTTTTACAGTTTCCATAATGGGAAAGTCCTCAAACAGCTTGCTCAGAATCACATTCAAAATCATAGACAAATGTCCACTATAATATTAGTCATTCTGTATTTCTCAGATTGGTACGTAACAGGAATTCTTAGGACTCTGCCAAAGGTTAGTTCCAAAGAAAGAGATCTGTAATATCCCTCAGGCTTTAAAGTCCATGACTCTTCGCAGAGCTCTTTGTGCCATTTGGCAAAGATACACCAGGTGGCACTCTAAGTAGTAATTATACTCCTACTTTCTTTTAACAAAATTGAATGAGGGTTTGTTCTTCCACTTATGACCTATTGATAGGAGGGCACACCAGAATCCTTCTAGGAAAAGTAGAGGGATACAGCCACATGCCAGGTTTTCCTATCATGCTTCCTAAATAAGATGGTTTCCAATGGTGCCACTGATGATTCAGGACTGGGATGAGGCATGTGCTAAAGGTGTCTAAGCCCTTCCATAACCACAGGTGAGACCCAGTCACCACCACCTGGGACAACAAGAGAGGGGAAAGACTGAGGATGGGAATTCTCTGACGATGGTGAGTTAGTGGGAGTGGGGAAGCAGCACTCAGGGAAGAGGGTCCTAGAAAATCATATGTGTTGGGAATTATGTGCATGTTTAAGTCCATTTGTTCTGTGGAAGGTTTGACCTGGGGTAGTGTGTGTGTGTGTCTGTGTGTGTATGTTTTAGTTTAATTTAAGAGCTGTATAAATGTAGGAACATGTACAGATCATAAGCTCAATTAATTATCCTACAGTGAATAGGATAATTACCTGTAAAATCACCTGTAAAGTCAGAACCCAGATCAAGAAACAGAATGTTGCCAACACTCCAGAAACTCCCTGAAGTCCCCTCCCAATTACTCTCCCTTTATGTTCCCCAAAGGTAACCACTATTCTGATCCTAACATCATGGATTTGTTTGCCTCTTCTAAAATGTATCAACTTGGAATTATAAGTACATATTCTTTTGTGCCTGGCTTCTTTTCTCAACATTATGCTTGTGCAACTTATCTATATTTTTGTAGGTAACAATAGTTTTTAAAAATTTTATTGCTATTTGTTATTCTATTAGTAAATCAAATTTTATTTATTCCACAACTGATGGGATTTGGGCAGAGTCCAACTTCTATTGCAAATAGAACTCCTATTGCAAATAATGCTACTTGAACAATTTTGTATGTCTCGAGGGATGCATATTTGCATTTTGGTTGGACATGTACCTAAGAGGAGAATGTCTTGGTCATAAAATGTACATGTGTAGATTTTAGTAGATACTTCCCAACAATTTTCCAGTGTGTTTGTAGCAATTTAGACTCCCATCTGCACTGGGTTAAACTTTGGAGACCAGCAAGCCTCTGAAGATGTACGGTTTCTTCCCTCTTTGATTGTCAGATTGTTTGTGTGGTTAGCTGAGCTTGTGAGCTGAATGCACGTTAGGAAGACGTCATATGTCTTAGACCAGCTAAGTCACTGTTTAGCTGGTGGATTATCCTTCTCCCACCCTTTGTTCCTCCCTGAATCACTGCCAAAATTCCTGAGTATGACCCTTTGAGAGTCAGAAATATAAGCTAGGAGTCAAAATTAGGTTAAAATCAGATTCAGAAGCTCATGGGAAATCCAACTCACTAACTTCACCATATCATACATTTCCCTAGGGAATGTCTTTCCATATTTCTCTTTTCTTACAGTTGCCAAAATATGTATTGAAATATGGGTGATTACTGTTGGAAAATAGTATTTTTCATTACTTTCTCCCCAGAGACATAGAATACCCACAGGGAAATAAGAAAATTTTTGCTACTGTTTCTGTTTTCTATTTAATATCTTAAATATAATATATAAAAATATTATATTTTATATTTAATATTTTTCTATTGAAATGGTTACTTTTAGTTTTTTCTTTATAAAATATATCCAAAAAATATAAGACATAAGGATATCAAAATATTTTAAGTTTCTTTATTATGTTTCTGAGTAGACCTGGATAAATAATATTATATAAAATAGCAATATTTGTTGAGTTCTTATAATGTGCTAAGTTACTTATATATGCAATATGTCATTCAACCCTAGAACAATCTTCTGAGCTATGTGCTATTAAAATATTTATTTTAATAGTGTAGAAATAGAAGCATAATATGTAAGTTCCATGAGGCCAGAAACATTGTCAGTCTTATTGGCTACTATATTCTGAGCATTTAAAATAGTGCCTCACTCATAGTAGTTACTCAACACATATTTATTGACTAAATTAATAAATGAAAGTAATGTGTCCAAGGTTCTACAGCAAGTGGACCCAACTCTGAGTCCAAACCATATGCTCATTATCTCTACACTATACTAAGGAAAAGAGAAGTGCTCCATTCAGTCCTTGCACTAATTGATGAGGCTACACCAAAAGTAAGATCCAAAAAGAACTGTTGAGACCAGAGATGAATGGAGATTGGAGGGAAATGAGATTCATTAAAAGAGGAGTCCAGATGTCTTCCTGAGTTTTCTGGATTTCTGATGTGTTGATGCAAATGCATCATTGGCAGTCATTCAACCATGCATATCTGACCTAGCATTTAATATCCTGAATACACTATATAAAACACTCAGCTCTGAGCCTAGAAAATGCGGCATTAGGAGCTAGAAGGAATATTCAGGGTCAGTGAGTTGCCCTATTCAAGGCTGGTCCCTTCTTCATCAAACCAGGCTTAGCCTCTTCTTGAGTCCAGGGAGCTCATATTAAGTGCACTTTATTATGTTGGCTTCTCCCTCTGTTTCCAGGGGAAGTTGTATCTGTGGAGAAACTTTGAATGTATGCACCACAATCATATCCCTACATCCTCATAGTCTGATTATGCAAGGAAAAGTTGGAGGACAGGGAAAGCTAATGGCCCCTCATCATTTGGTAGTCTAACCTGTGTTTCTTTACACATTGGGTGGATCTTAAAAGAAGGTGAAAAAGAAGCTGGTGGCCCCTTTAGGCTTAGGTGCAGAACTGGCATACCATCCCTTCTGGCATCTCCTATTGACCAAAGCAAATCCCAAGGCTAGCTCATATTGATGGCAAGAGCAGCCTACAGGCATGGGAGGGGGAGGAATTTTTAGTGGCCATCTTTGCAGATATTTTTCCCACACTCTTCACAATCTAGGTCCTTTGAATCATTAACTCATTTAATTTTGATGAGTATTCTCCCAATTTTCAGATGAAGAAACTGATCCTCAGAACTCCACAGGTCAGTTAAATGCCCAATGTCATCAAGCTTGTAATGACAAAGGCAGGAAAGAAATATGTTTCCAAAGACAGTGTTCTTTTTAGTTATGCTGCAACATTTTGCATTTTCGCAATATTGGTTAGGGCATAATTTGGGTATAAATTTAAACAACTTTGAGTTCAAGGGCAAGATTAGGAAAAGTGAAGCCTAAATAGGTCAAATTCACACAAGAAAACAGAGCAGGAACTTGAGCCCAAATCCCAGACTGGACTTACAGGTCCAAAGCCCCAGAGAAGCACCTGCCACTTCAGCTCACACAAACGATCCCTGTGGCTGTGCTGCAGGGCTTCCCCATTCTCTCATCTCAGTGCTGTGACCTGCTGACTGTGGGGCCCTGTGTGTGTGCTCAGCCACCCAGGAGGCAGAGGTAAACTAATGAGCGTTTCCACTTGTGCTGTGTGATTGGGAGCCATGGCGGGAAGAGGAGCCCCTAGGTGATGGACTGGGAAAATGTACACAAAATCTGACATCAGATCCTAGCTAGTTCAGTCTTCATGTTGAACCACCTGCAAAGGATGCTGCCACATGTGTTTGCCCCTGGGCTAGTGTCAGAGGGCTTTTGTCCTGAGGGAGAAACAGTCTAAGAGTTATGAAGTTGTCTACTGTGCCATTTGTACAATCAGAGTTAATAACACCAGAGTTGTAATGGAATGGGGCAATAGCCCATCAAGTGTGATTTTAAAAAGGTCAGAGGGTCTACACAATTAGCAATATGGAGTGCCAATGGTCTAGTGGGGCTCAGAAGGTCAAAGTGAGCCTGGATCTGGAAGCCAAGAAACTTATATGGCTGCAGGAAGTCCTCTTGCCTCCAAGCACAAAGGCGCATTCAGATGAAATAAACTATAGTCTCTTAGAGGTAGCAGGAATGTGTAATAGTACAGAGGAGGATTTTAGAGGCAGACAGATCTGGGTTTGGGCTGAGGCTCTGCCACTTGCTGTCTGTTGATCTTGAGCAGATAATTTTACCTCTCAGAGACTTAGTGTCCTAATCAGTAAAATAGGGATAATAATAGTGCCACCATCATAGGGTTATTGTAAAAGAGCATTAAATGAGGTACTGTGGATGAAATTCAGTAAAAAGTAAGCTCTCAATAAATGCTAGCCATTATTTTTAATTATCATCTCAAAAGATTACTATGAGGATTAAACTAGACAGTATGTATTAAGCACATGGCAGAGGGCTCGGAATGCGCTAAGTGCTAAATAAAGGAGAGCTGTTATTCTCAATATCAAGGAATTGCTAGGTAGTCACTAAAAATGATACTAAAGACTATTTTATAACATGGAAGGGTGTTACTATATACTGATAATAGACAAATGTAGGCTGTAAAACATTGTGCACACAGTCCCCTTTTTTTATTTTTTTGCAAATAAATAAATTGTGTACATATTTGGAATCTGAAGCTAAGTTTCTTGGCTTTTAATCCTTGTGTCACCATTTATTAGCAGTGTGACCCTAGACAAGTTACTTAATGTCTCTGTGCCTCAGCTTCCTTATCTGTTAAAAGGGGATGATAACAGAACCTATCTCATAGGATTGTTGATGATATTAAAAGTGTTAATACATGCAAGGGGCTTAGACTATTCCCTGGCACAATAAGCACTATGCATATGTTTGAGGATGTTGTATGTGTGTTTATTATGTATATGTGGCAAGATTCTTGAGAATTTTTTTTCTTTTCTATTCTTCAAACTTAAAAGTTTTTATTTAAATACCAGAAAATAATTGAAATCAGTTGAAGCAGTATTTATAAATCTTTTTTATTGTCCCCCTATAAAGAATCTTTTTAGACATTTTTAAATTATTCCTCCTCCATAAATTTTATTACCACAGATATACTGAAATCCATTTATGTTCTTGAAAGGAATCAGAATATGCCACTCTAGAATATATCTCATAAAGATAATTTTAAGCTGAAGACATTTGCGAGTCAATGGATTCAGAAAAGGAAAAAAAGAAAAAAAAAACACCTTGAATCTTTCCTTTTCTGACTAAAAGTAGCAACTTCTGAGGAAAAAGATAGCCATAAATTCTCTTTAGAGTGGATCTACTCCCAGAAAGAAGAAATCAAATAAAACCTACCCCAAATCCCTTCCTCATGGGAATTTTGTGACCCTGAAGGAGGTGGAAGGACCACTTATGCTTGTGTAGACAAATATTTTCACAAACTTTCTTATCTACTGCTTGTTCTTCTGAAAATTCATTTATTTTCCAAAAAGTCATTTTTCCCATAAATGCCTTTCTCCTTTCATCTATTAAAATGGTATATTAACCCCATATTCTAAACACACTTTTGAGTTACTCATCACTGAGCTCTCCCACATGTCTACATCTTTCATGCATAAATGAACTATTTTTTCTCCTGTTAATCTGTCTTTTGTTAGTTTAATTCATAGACCTTGATGATTGAATATAAGAGGGCAAAAAAAAAAAAAAAGCTTTTTACCCCTAAATACTGTATTTCAATCTGTGCTATATTCATAAAGATAAGACTATTTTTCTCCCCTCAAGAACCAATTTCACTTCAAGGGAGAGCAATATCACCTCCCGCTGAGAATGCATGAGTTAAAATAAGAGAAACAACCAAATATTGATGGTCAAGGAAGAAAGATGTAGTATCTAGGAAATTTAGTAGCTCAAAATCCTGATACTAGCGGTTCAAATGCATGCACAAACCTGTTGATATCTTACAGATTATTGATCACAAAGGCTCTTTTAAGTTTTATGCCTGAAATAGAAATGAACATGTAGCCCTGGCCCCAAAAGTGCCTAGCGATAAATAGTGCAGCTGTTGAATGAGTAGGGGTATTAAGTATTAAGGTACTTAATATTAATATTAATTAATATAATATATAATATAATATTAATATTAAGGGACATTACTCATTACACAACTTCATTAATTTTATGTGAAGAATTTTCAGAATCTCAAACTCAAATGTATTTAAATATAAGTAAAAAACTGCATTTGGAGCCAGAAAAGATGCTGGATTTGTCACCATGTTATTTCCTTTCCAGACTTTTGTGTTGGAGAGATCAAAAATCACTTTTTCTCAAAGTGGTCCTGGACTCTCAGTTTCAGAATCATCTGGAATGCTTACTAAATTTCAGGTTCCCAAGTCCTCACCTAGAGATTCTAATTCATTACCTCTCACGTAGGTACAGGGAATTTACATTTTAGCAAGCTCCTGAATTATTCTTGGGCATTTTACATAATAATGATAAGGATGATACTAATGACAAAGATAGAGAAAATGTATAGAAGGATTACTGTGTGCCAGACACCAAGAGTTCTTGCATGCCTCATGAAAGAGGAAATCCCAGGGAACTGGACCAATACTGAATTTCTTCAAAGCCTTGGATAGCAAAGTTCAAACCATTTATAATTCGATTTAAAAAATAAAAATACGTGATATTTCATATACACTAAATATCATGTAGAATTCCTATCTGTCATAGTTTCTTTAGTTTTTTTAAATACTATGTCACACACCTGGTGCAAACCATAATTGTAGAGGTGAGAAATGTAAAATAGGGGCGGAGAGGCTACGAACATTTATAAAAACTTCTATAGGTTAGATTAGTATGCTAAGTACCTTATAAAATGGTTGGCCATGAATGAAGAACTGAGTTACAGTTTTTAAGTCTTTTAGATGCTGTAATTCTCAGCACTTTCAAAGCAATTTTAAAGTTGACAGGATAGAATAGTTTATTTTTGGTTGGTGAATATAGGTCTATGACTTGCTTTGGTGAATTTGTGATTGACAGAGAAAAAGAAAGAGTGTTTTGATTTGATGGTAAGTTATACGATACTATTTCTTTTGGACGCTGCTCAATCCTATGATAAATGGTTGGTTGAAAAAGTCAAGAACTGGGGAAACAGATCAGTTTCTAAGAGGGAAGGATAGGAATCTGGCTAACCAAAGCCAGGACCTTACCAACAACTTAATTTAAAACAAACAAACAAACAAAAATCCTTCCCTTCACCCTCAACTCTCCCTGTCAACAGCCTTTTATTATAAAATAGGAAAAAACAAAAAGACAAAACCCTGTAAAAACTTGAGACTATTTCATAGGCTCAGGGTGGAATGTGATGCAATGAGTATGAAGGGCCCACAAGAAAGTTGAGATACATCGCGTCTCTTTTTTCAGCCTGAAAAAGAACCAGCCATAAGAAAAAGTTGTGGTGCAAACTTTAGTAGGCAGCACCCTCCATCCTAGGTCAGAGTAATTGACTCCCACCCTAAAGAGTAGAGCCTGTCTCATACTATGAAACTGGTTTTACTATAAAATCCCTGAGTCACTAGAGGAGTAATGGAAGTGGGTGACTATCTCCAGAAACAGTCATCTAACGCAACAGGATTCATCAGTGATAGGGTTATTTCCTAGTCTGTTTTTACCAAGAGATGTAAATAAACTCCGTTGTCTCAAATATGTCAAGGTATCTCAAAAATTAGGAAACACAAATCACAGCATCGGTGACTATGGGACCTTGAGCATGACATGTGCTCTTTGTGTTTCCATTAAAGCAAACGATAACTACTGCTGCAAGTACAGGGTAGAAGATGACAAAGAAATAGAACACACCATGGAATTAACTGTTGCATAAGTGGTAAGCAACTAAATTACTTAGTTCAAATTTAAACTTGCAATACCAATATTTTTATTTTAAGGGCTGGCTGACACCGTTTCCTCCTTTATTACCATAAGTTTCTACTTCCTGGAAAATTCAAAATTGTTTCCAAATTTGACAGGATCTTTTTAAGTCTTGAGAGAGTTAAAGTAAATTAAACTGGAGTCCAGGGCTGAAGACTCTCTGAGCAGACAAAGCCAGTTTGGCCTCATTAAGTGATTTTAACATTGCTTGATTTGCAAACATAAGCAAAACTTAACTTGGGCTATTTCTTGTAAATGTCTACATTAGAGGAAAAACAAAAGTGAAGGTTAACCAATCGGAGGTTGCCAATGAACTTATACAACCAGGGATTTTCCAGCAGAATAGACCAAATGAGGCAAATGTATAACTGTGATGAATCAAATATTTTCTTTGTTTTATTCCTTTCTTGGCCCTATAATTGCGTTCCCCTTGCATTTCTTCCAAGGAGTCCCTAAATCACTCTTGGATTGGTGCTGTCCAATTTCCGAATTGCTGTTTGTGCAAATAAACTCAAAATTTTGTTGTGCCTCAGTTTACCTTTTAAGTGGAGTAAAGACTCAATATTAGTGCAAAACAATTATTATTGTAATTTGGCCTCTAAATCCTACATTTAATTGTAAATTAATGAACAAAATAATAAGCAAGGGAACAATAGAAAGAGAATGGCAAGGGTCCAATGCATAAAACTCAGAAATAAACATTCTGATTAGCAAAAGTATCTATTTCATTAGATAGCAATTGTTAACATTAAACAGTGTAAAATAAAAAGAAAAAGTCCTTGTGTTATTTAAAGAAGAAATAACTCCCAATAACAACCAAGGACTATATATAGGTTGTAGAGGAAAAAAAATTTTTAGTAAGGTATCTAAACTTTTCCATTTCTTATACTGAGGATTATTAATTTATATGCTAATAACCCTCAAAATCTTAATCTCTAGTGCAACTCTTACTTTAAAACTCCAGAACCATATAACAAGCTTTTTACTGGAATCTCCACTTAGTGTGCTACAAATATATCCTTTAAACAAAATTTCTGCAAACCTGAACTGATCACCTCTCCCTAGCCATTCCCTAATGTTCCTCTTCTAACATTTTGCATTTCTGTGAAAGATATCAAGATCTACCAAATTTCCCAAGCCACACGCATGTGTATTGTAGGGAGTAAAGGCCCCTGCCCCCCTAAATGTTCACTAAAAAATTACTGACATGAGGCATATTGATTAATAGAAGGAAAAAGATACAAATTTATTTTAATGTGTATACACAGGAGACTTCAGAATGAAAACTCAAAGATATAGGGGAAATTGTCCATTTTTATGCTTAGGTTCAACAAAATATGGATAGCCATATAGAAATATGATTGGACAAAAAGAGTATGATCTAATGCTAACAGCTTGAGTGAGGACACCCAGCAAGGCCTGTCTGTATAGATTCTTCTTGGCCTCTCTGAGCATGCATGCCTTCCTTCTGGGTTTTGGGCCCTCTCAGGAATGGGGGTTTTACAGTCGAATAAGGTAGGTCAGATAATTACTTTATGGCCAGTTTTTACATAGAATAATTTTCAGTTTTATGATTTGCTTTTGGGAAAAGAGATTCTGATTTTTATGACCTGCTTTGGGAAAGACAGGTTCTAGTTTCTATGGCTAGCCTTAAGGAAAAATGAGACTGAGAGGCAGGAAATAGGGAAATTCAGAGAAGAACTTTTGCTTCCAAGGTCTTCATTTTGAGGTACTGTTTTTTTATCCCCATCAATACCATCCTTGTTTTTCTGTTTCCCATATGTTTTGTATCAGATAGGAAATTCCTATTATTTCTAGTTTGTAAACATCTCCAGAGTTCTATATCAGTCAGGATCCAGTAAAGAAAATAACACCAGTTATTTAAACTGAAAGAATTTAATGTCAGAAATTGGTTAGGTAGGCACTGGAGGACTGAAAATTAAAGAGAGAATACTAAAGTAATGCAGAGATAGAGTTTCAGGGGCAACTACCAACCCTCGGACTGAGGGAGCAAAGAGTGAGGTTGGAGTTACTAGAACTTAAGGAGCTCGGGAGAAGGGCATGGGAGAAGGAAATTCTGGGACCTAGGCCTTGAGGAGGGGCCATTTCCTGGTAGCTGCTGGTACCTCAGAATCTCAAGAGAGGAGCTGCATGAAGTTGGGTTGTGGGAGAGAAACAGTGCTGATAACTCTGAAAAGTCTGAGTAGGCTGCTTCTGGGAAGACGGACAAAAAGCTGGACCAATTGCTGTCTCTAGGATGAAGAGCTATTGCTGGGATGACATTGACAGGATCACAAGCATGTAGAAATGAGCGGGTCTATTTCGCCCTCCTTAGCCTTGTAATCTTCCTTGAGTGCTCTCTGTTAGAAGACACCATGTTTCATGAAAGGGCCATATATGCAAAGTGATCCCCAAACATGGAAGGAGCAAGAAACCAAAGAATGAGGCAGACAAATCCAGTTTGTCAATAAAAGTTGATTTATTGGGGGACTTATAGACAGAAACGTGGTGTTGGCAGAAGCAACACACGTAAATCTTCACACCGTTACTCTCAGACCCAGGACTTACATACCATAGGGATTGGGTGTATGTGCTCTATAGAGACAGTTAAAGACAACCTTCCAGAACAGGCAAGAATGCTATGTGCATCACAGCCTATAATTTTTGTGATAACATCAAGGTTTCCATGATCTAAAGGCAGAATTTATAATGAGAACATGTTCTTATGTTCTCATAGGACAGTATGAGAACTGTGTCTTATGTTCTCCCAAGGACAGTAAATAAAGTAGGAATCAGGAGGCATTTATGGGACTGAAGTTAATCAGAAGTCAACATGATGGATTAGCATCCAAAATGGAGTCATTTGTGTCTCCATAGATCAACAGAAAAAAAAAAAATGTAGCTCACAGAGTACTAGTGTTGGCATCACAGAAGCAAATATAGAGGAGTGTGTTTGACTCTGGGAGATAATAGCCTAATAACTCATAGTCAGCAAAGTCTGTCTAAATGTTACTGAAATTTCAGCACTTGTACCCAAGAAGAACGAGGACAAATGGCTTGAAGAGAACAAAGAGAAGTTTATTAATTTGCTGGCAAATGAGAAGAATGGCAGACTCAAGTCTTAAAGAACCATTGTCCTAGCTATAAGCAGAAATACACAGCTTTTAAAGGCAGTTTTCAGCTTCGGGCTATTGCTGTTTAACTTCCAGTGGGAGCCATTGTTGGACAACATTAGACAACGCTGTGGGGTCAAGATATCAGGGTAAAACTCTGAGTTTCTGTGGACCACACTCCCTTGTTTTGCAGTACTGAACCCCTCTTGGGGGGAAGTCTTAGGATACACCTTTCCTCACAGGCAATCCTATGCTGATCAGCTGAAGTGGTCCACACCTACAGCCGGGAACAAACGGATGCCTCTAATTTTAAGGCCTCAGTGTCTGACTCAGACATTATTTCTTGACAGAAGACATTTATGTGTGGAAGTTGTTTTCTGGAACCTCTCTTTCTTGACCTATGTTTAAAATTATAAGCTCAGTTTGCCAAAGAGATAATCCTAAACACTTAAAAAATTATCTGTTTATCAGACCTCATTCTTATTACACTATTTCACCATATTTCATTCTAACACTATAATTCCTTCACCTTTAATTCTTAGATCAAAGTTTCTCTACCTTAGCACTATTTTGGGCTGGATAATTCTTTGCTGTGAGAGTCTGTACTGTGTACCATAGGAATTTGGTAGCATCCCTGGCCTCTACCTACCACATGCCAGTAGCGTGATCCCACTCCTAGTGTGACCACCAAAAATGCCCCCAGACATTGCCAAATGTCTTTAGTTTTTGAACAACAGTTACTGATATCCCATAATTTTTTAGCACGAGTAACTCCCATGCAATATTTCGGACATTTTTCTGAAATTCAAATCTAACTGAACATCTTTTTTTATTTGCCTAATCTGGTAGCCTACCTGGGGGTAAGATCTCCCCTGATTGAGACTCAGTGGTCTATAGTTAAATGCAAGTGTTTTACCAATTGCAATGAGTCAATTGCTTTTTTTATTGGTTTGTTGTCGAGCCTACCCTTCATCGTTTGTATTTATAATGAGTATCTTCTTTCAGAACCAGATGCTAGAGTGCAGGATCCAATTAGATGAGTTCTGGAACTTGATAGAAAATTAAAGAAGTCTTTAGAGTTCAGTCAGGGAAGAAAGAGCTTAGAGAATAAAGCTAACAACAAAGGTAGCAGAGAAACAGTGAGAGTGAAGAGTTCTGTCCACACAAATTAGTTAAAAGAGGTTACAAAAGAGGCTACCAGGGGTTACAAAAGATTGCATAAGAGAGTAAAGTACCCAATGGAAATAACATTAATGTTCTTCTTAGTCAATGGGAAGACTCTTAAATGTCTTAAGAGACTAAAGTAATGCAAAGTCAAACCAAGCCACAGAGGAAGTCAGCTGCAATCTTAGTGGGTGTTGCAGACTTCCATCTCCTCCGACAGAAGAATTAGCTAATTCTTAAACTCCTGGGAGGTTGAGCTCTGTGCCAATTCCATAGTAGAGTATGCGATTTTTGTTATAATAATTATAATAATAACTTAGTATATCTATCAGTGGACTAGGAAAAATTTCCCTGAATATGTATAGGCATGGCCTCTGGCCCCCAATCTCTGGCCACTAAAGAATATCAACTGATTGAGGATCACCTGAATTTGTTTATGGGTGTGTGGGTGGGTGGGTGTTTCATTTTTGGGAAAGTTTGATATGATTGTGTTAAGTTCAGAAAAAAATGTGTGAATAACTTGGATTATATGTAGTGTATAAAATGTTTACAATGTTTAAGAGATTTGCATATTAGCATGTTTGACCAAATAAATTGATGATTCAGTTTAAAATGTGTAATAGAGTAATTGATTTTAGACTTATGATTTTTAAATTAAATATTATAAAATAATTTGACTAAATTTTTAAATAGAACTAAAATATTTAAGACAAGATTTATTATATTAGTCAGCTTAATTTATTAGTTTAAAAGACTGCTTAAGTAGTTGGAAAAGCATTACTTGTTAGTGTGAACTAAAATAAAAGTTTATGCTTCCGAGCCAAATGAATGACCTCCTCTTGCCCAAGGGGACCCCAGAAAAACCTTAAAGCTGAGTTGCTGGCCATGAGGAGAAGGGAGGTCAGACATGCCTAATATGTTCCCTCTGTTTGGGAGTTATTATTTGTTACAATAAGATACTAAATCATTAACAGGATTAACACCATGCAAGATAAAGCTTAAACTATACCTGCAGACCATCAATTTACTTAATAGATCACTTGATCACTTGAGTCTTTGGCAAATGTTCTGTGACTTGTCTTTGATGAAAATGTTTTGTAGATAACAAGGGATTTCAGGTCTCCTAGGGATGGAAGTGGACACCCCCCTCCTCGTCCTGGTGCCGCCCCACCTTAATCCTGACCCCCGTGACTGCCATTCCTGAAGGAGGAGGGAATACCTTATGAATCTGCCAATCAAAACTTAGCCGGCCAACTGCAAAAGAATGCAGAGGACTCTCTAGCCCACGGGCCAGGCAGCACAGGTACAACAGAGTCTGGAAAGTGACCTAGAACAACCAGTTTTCAGAGATGCTCATGGGAGACCCGCATGCATAGTAAGACTCAGGTCATATAACTCCCAACTGTCGTATCAAAGTGGTTCCGTGGTGATGTCTGAGCCACGAGGGAGGTCCGAATCCGGACACTATAAAACAAAAGACCGAGACCATAACCAAGCCCTCTCTCTTGCCCTCTTTTGCTAGGACGATGAGTCCAGTTGTCATATGTAACTATAATCTATATAGAGCGTATGCTCTATAATCCCATCTTTTTCTCCACAATAAACCTCATTTTCGTGCTTGCCTTACTTTGGTGTGTCTGGTTATTCTTCTGCCAGGAGTGCACCAAGAAACGACATTTCAGAACCTGAAGCTTGACAAACAGACTTCCTTATCCCAACTCATAACATTCCAAGCCTTTAGACAAACCTTCATTTCTTTAATCAATTACAATCAAAGAATCTTTAAACCTACCTATAACCTATAAGCCCCTGCTTCAAGATGACCCACCTTTGCAGGCCAAACCAATGTATGCCTTCTATGCATTGATTTATGACTGTACATGTAATTCTTGTCTCCCTAAAATGTGTAAAACTAAACTTTAACCCAATCACAGTGGGACCACTTGCTCAAGTCTCCTTGGGAGCGGCTCTCTGGGCCATGGTTGCACATATTTGGCTCAGAATAAACCTCTTTAAATTATTTTCCAGAGTTCAGGTTCTTTTCCATTAACATTAGGCTGGGAATTTTGAAGATTATTTGTCAAGCCCTTTGCCAGACATGTATGGCTCTCACAAGTGAGTTTGTTGGTCACCAGCCCTTTTCCATGACCACTGAAAACCAGATTTCAAATAGGAAATGTCCTAAACACAGTACTTAATTTTAAACCCAGAGTCCTTCCTGCCAATGTAGGAACTTTTCTCCCTCCCCCTCCCCCCGAAAAAACTGACTTCCTTCTTTCCTGCATGTTACCACTGGCAGAGCAAATGTGAGTCAGAAACCGGCTCCTCAGGGTTGTAACATTAGATGATACACCGCTTGGGTCATTACATGGTAAACCAATGCCTTTGTTTCATTGGGTTGGGCTCTCTCTAAAAGGTGTATTGCTACCTGCGCTGCTGAGAAAGCACTCACAGGTGTTGGCTGGAAAAGCACTCATAGGACTTGCCACTGGCTTGGCTTCTAGGGACTTTTCTCTCAGCCAGGAAGGATTTTGATACTAACCAGAAATACCTCAGGAAGATTCAAAAAGCTGTAGAGTGAAGTAAGCCTGTGAGGAACCAGCATGGGAATCCTATACTCTGAGGTACGTCACCTTTCTAGAAGTAGGATTCCAAAGGTGTTAAATATTGCTCATACTTTTCAAACATAATTTTCTATCCCTGTGAATATGTTTGTCTTTCTTCTGTGTAACTTTCTGGGTGAGCATTAAATCAGGAAAAAGTAAAGTCCTGTGTGTTAGTCTTTTTGATATGTTTAATATTTTAAGGGAAATTATTTTACAATTCTAAAATGTTAGCTCTATGTCAAAATTGGTATGATACACATTCGCAGGGATAGTTTGGACCTTTCAAAATTGTGTTCAAGTTGTGCTTTTCTCATGCCAAATACTCAGAGAAAAAGTTAAAAACAACAACTTGATTTTCTAAACATCCAAAAGATTAACTGGTTCTTCTATGGAACCACATGAACAGAATAATAACTTTCCACTTGGTATTTGAAAGGAAATTCACCTCTAGCAATTATTAGTAAAGACTATTACTGTATAGAAGAGGAATAAAAGCAATATAATTTTGATATTTTGAGTATTTTCTTTTCACATCTGAGGGATACAAAAGTACTTTTTCCTGTATTGAAAGTAACTTATTAGAATCAAATAGATTTTTAATAATGTTTCAAAGGAGTACAGGAGAGTAATGTTTAAACATGAGTGTAAGAGCTGTAATGACGTGATTATTCATAATTTACGCCCTCTCCTCTCTGACAGAATTAACTGGCTAATCTGCATTCCATTACAGATGCTCAAGGGAACCTCCTTGGATGGTTTTGATCTTCTAGTTTTAAAGGCAGTTTATTTGCAATTATTTCTAATGCCGTGTGTGCGCGTGTATTTCTATAGTAAATGTACTACTTGATTGGTTTATAACTCTAAGTGTACTCTGAGGTATATATCTGAGTGATTTTAGTTTTGTGAAGAGATATATGAAAATGACAAAACATGCAGTGTTCTAAGGTGCCACTCTGGTAATTTCCAAACTTTAGATTGCCCAAGTGTCAGGGAGAGGAACTTGTTTGAAACATAGTTCCAAGAGCCCCCATCCTGGAGAGTCTGTTTCTCTTTGTCTGTGGTAGGATTCAGAAACATATTCCTGAAAAAGGAGCATTCCAGGTGATTCTGACTTAGACGATCAGTTTACCACCATCCTGAGAGAAATACTACTCCAGCCAAGTTCTTTTCAAACTTTAATGTGCATACAGATCACCTGAAGGTCTTGTTCAAATGCACATTCTTATTCTGTTTATCTCGGTGGGGCCTAAGATTATGCATTTTGGTTGCTTTTTCCAGTTGCATGCAGGAATTATATGTGAATGCGGACGGGGAATGCCTCGTCTCAGCCTGCGGTATTCTGATGGGGAAAGTCTGGGTTGGGACCTTCCATCTGTAACTTTAAAGAAGTTGGGAAGTTCTACAGTAATCTCTCAAATATTTAAACATAATCTACTCACCAGTTGTGTACCAGGTACGCTGTGTCTCCTGTGTAAAAACTGTGAGTCACTGATTAAGGAGAGGAAAACAGCCTGCTCCCACCCCTAGTCCTATGCTTCCTAGAAGTGTCTATTTTCTAAGAAAGTTTTAATAAAGTTCTTTTTCCCACTTGGAGTGTGGGAAGTTCCTCTAGATTAAGCACATAAGCTTATCGTCTTTCCTTAAAGTACTGCATTGCCAATGGCTATGCAACATATATTTGTAAGAAAGAAGGAGAGAATGAGGGAGTATTCCAGAGTTGGTCCATAAATCTGTACTAGAAGATAAACTTAGAGCTCAGTGAGAGGATCAATTTTGTAATAATTAACTCCAACCATGAAAGTTGGACTTTTAAACAAGGATGATTCATTTAAACCCTTCTCAAAGATACTTGTTCATAATATTTACAATAATAACAAGTATTTATTTAGGGCTTGTTATATACCAGGCCCCTTTTTAACCACATTATATGTATTAACTTGTTTAATACAATAACCTTCTACAAGTCATTAATTTTATCCTTACGTTACAAATGAAGAAATTAAAGCAGAGGTACTAACTTTCCCAGAGTTATGTAGCTGAAAAATACTTACTGGCTAGAGACCACAGGGTGGGAAATGAGACTTGTGTTTGTACATTCAGGGAAATTCATCTTACATCACTGTCGAACTACTAAGTTGTTTCACAACTTGTTATTTCAACAGACATGTCCTTCTTCAAAAAGGAGTTGGTCTTAACTGCTTTGTAATCTGCTTTCACATTAGTGTAGTGCCCTTTTCCCTTAATGAAAAGAATGGGTGGGTTCCAGAGACATACATTCTACCTTGCAGAGGAGAACCCTTGATGTATTACAAAAATTGGAAAGAAGGAAGATATTGAGGGCTTAACTCAAAGAGCTCATGAACTCATGGTTAGGAGACCCATAGAATCTTTTGTAGATTCTTGACCCTGTCAGCTGTGGACATAGGCCTCCCAAGGAGTTTCTTGAAAATCCTATCATAATGATGTAGCCCTTTAAACTTTGGGAATATCTAATTATAATGCTAGCTATGAGCAGATGGTGTGAAACACACACACACACACACACACACCTCTATAATGCTAGCTACTAGCAGAGATGTGAAACACACACACACTGTTAATTTTTTGGGAATGGATCTATTTTTCAGAGTAGCTGATGTTACTATAGGAAAAGGGAATATAGCTCAGAAAAGAGAAGGATTTCTTTGAAATATACAGT
Source organism: Cheirogaleus medius (assembly GCA_008086735.1). Taxonomy (NCBI): domain Eukaryota; kingdom Metazoa; phylum Chordata; class Mammalia; order Primates; family Cheirogaleidae; genus Cheirogaleus; species Cheirogaleus medius. Next base: position 25,668,619 of record VBSM01003143.1, read on the forward strand.
GCCCAGAGAGAGAGCAATGAAGATTGAGCAGCGCTTATTGGGCAAACTGGTTGAGTTGAGGAGAACTCAGGGGAGATAGGAATAGAGATGCAACCAAATGAAAGGCCCTTGGACTGAAAGTCAAGCAAACCTAGAACTTAGTCTTGATTATGCCAGGAACTCTGTGGGATTTGGTGGGGGAAATAATTTGACCTCTCTGGGTCACAGTTTTATACCTATAAAACAAGAGAGCTGAATGAGTTCTGGCTCATCAATTAGCATTGTGTCATTCTCTGATATGGGAAAAAGGAAGGCAAAGGCAATAGAAACAAAAAATGCATCTTCCCAATCTTTACAGCTCTCTCTACCTATCTTGTTTATATGTTGAATCCCTAGCAAGTGTTTGGCATTCTACAATATATGCAAAAAGAGCATCAGGTGTTTTGATCACTCCAATTGGTTTCCTATTTCTTTCCTTATATATTGTAAGTAATTTTACAAATTATGATGTTGCACTGAGTCACATTTCAGAAAAAAATGATAACTTTAATATATGAAAAGAAACCAAGACTGACAATTTATATACATTCATTTATTCATTTACCCATCCATTTGTTTAACCAACAATATTTATTGAGCACATACTATATTCCAGGCAGGTACTAGTTTCTGGTATATATAGACTGAGCACCCTTAATCTGAAAATTCAAGGCAAAATGTTTCAAAACCCCCAATTTTTCAAGCCCCAAGATGACACAAGCAGAAAATTCCACATTTGACCTCAAGTGATGGGTCACAGTCAAAATGCAGGCACACAACAGTTTATTCAGTATCCCCAAGGAAAAAAAGACCTTCCTGGTCCCCTTTAGCTGTAATATATCTTTTGTATGCATGCCCAGGTTCCCCACACAAGCACACCCATAAAGGGTAATAAAATGACACAAGTGCACGATGGAGGAGCTGACAGCAAGTTCCCCAGGATGCTCCACATGGAGCCAAGATTTATGTGCATTACTCACTGTGTATCTTTGCTTATTCTCTGCTCTGTGGTATAAAGATGTTGTTGAAAACATCAAAAAGAACTGCAGATATCTTTATGAGCAACAGTGATAAGAAAGAAAGGCAGCATTTGCATTTATCTATAGCGCAGAAAGTCTAGCTGTTGGAGAAACTGGACAGTGGTGTAGGTGTGAAGCATCTTACAGAAGGCTGTGGCGTTGGAATGACCACTGTATACAACCTGAAGAAACAGTATAAACTGCTAATGTTCTATGCTGAAAGTGATGAACAGAAGCTAATGAAAAATAGAAAACCACTGCATAAAAATGAAGATCTCAATTGTGTACTGAAAGAGGGAATCTGTCCAGGTCACAGAGAACATATGCCATTTAATGGTACGTTGATCATGAAACAAGCACATATCTATCAGAATGAACTGAAAATTAAAGAGATCTATGAATATTCAACAGGCTGATTGCATATATTTAAGAAGAGACATGGCATTGAATTTTTAAAGATTTGTGGTGATAAAGCATCTGCTATTCATGAAGTAGCAGAGAAATTCATTGACAAGTTTGTCAAGGTGATTGCTGATAAAGATCTGATGCCAGAACATGTCTATAATGCTGATGAAATATCACTGTTTTGGTGTTATTGCCCTTAGAAGGACACTGACTACAGCAGATGAGACAGTCCCCTTAGGAATTAAGTATGCCAAGGACAGAATAAATGTGCTCGGATGTGCTAATGCAGCAGGCACACACAAGTGTAAACTTGCCATGGCAGGCAAAAGCTTGCATCCTTGTTTTCAAAGCATGAATTTCTTACCAGTCCATCTTTATGCCAATAAAAAGGCATGGATCATTAGGGACATCTTTTTTGATTGTTTTCACAAACACATTGTACCAGAGGCTCGTGCTTGCAGCAGAGAAGCTGGACTGTATGACAACTGCAAGATTTTGTTATTCTTTAATAAATGTTATCCTCTAGCTGAAATTCTTATCAGAAATAATGTTTATGCCATGTACTTTTCCCTCAGTGTGACATCATTAATTTAGCCATGTGGCCAGGTTGTCCTTAGATCAATAAAGAGTAAATATAAACATTTTCTTGAACAGCATGCTAGCAGCAGTGAATCTAGGCATAGGTGTTCAGCATGAACAATGCTGCATATGCTATTGCCAATGCTTGCAACATAGTAACTAACGACACAGTTGTGCATGCCTGGCACAACCTCTGGCCTGCGACTATGTTCAGTCAATGAACAAGGTGGTGACTTTGAAGAATTCCATATGTCGAGTGAGAAAAAAAAATGATGTCTGACTTCCTTACCTATACAAAAAAAGATACATTCAGATTCCATCAGTAAGCTGGAAGAAATGGATATAGAAGTTTCTAACACTGATAATGAGCCTCCAATGCATTCATCAACTGATGACGAGATAGCCAAAATGGTTCTGAATCAAGGTGATTGTGACAATAATGATAATGAAGATGACACTGTTAACACTATAAAAAAATGTCTGTAGACAGGATGGTGGAAGTGTGTAGTGGGCTTATTGAAGGACCAGAGCAGCATGCATTCATAACAGAACAAGAAATCATGTCACTTTATAAAATCAAAGAGAAACTTCTGAGACAAAAACCATTGTTAATAAGACAGATGACTATGGAAGAAACATTTTAAAAAACCACCCAGCAGAGTGCCTCTTCATCCCTACAGGACCCATTTCCTGGTCCCTCTACTGAATCTGATGTTTCTTCTCACCTAAAAATATAAAATAAAGTATGTAGTAACCTTTTAATTAAAACACAGCATTTTAGGTGAAGACTGAAGCCTGACGTTGTTTGTTGTTGCTGTTGTTTAATAACAGCTGGTACAGGCATTCTGCTGATGCTATTGGCTGCTTAGTTAGCCTGAACACATTATTTTTTCACTGTATTAATGACATGTCATACTTTTTTACTGTTAAGTACTTACGAATGAATATGTTTAAGAAAATAAGTGCTCATTGGTAGCAAGCACATAAATTCAGGGTCAGGAACAATGGTGATGGTGATGCCAAACAACATGATTGTCTACCCTGGGTGGCTGAGATAGTAGCACCTTTGCTTTCTGGTGGTTCAATGTATACAAACTTTGTTTCCTACTCAAAATTATTAAAAATATTGTAGGCTTGGCACGGTGGCTCATGCCTGTAAGCCCAGCACTTTTGGAGGCTGAGGGAGAAGGATCGTTTGAGCCTAAATTTAGCCAGGCATAGTGGCTCTCACCTGTAGTCCTAGCTACACAGGAGGCCAAAGCAAGAGGATTGCTTGAGCCCAGGAGTTGGGGGTTACAGTGAGCAATGATCATGTCGCTGCACTCCAGCCTGAGCAACAGAGCAAGACCCTTCTAAAAGGAACAAACAAACATAAAAAATAAAAATAAAAAATTGCATTAAATTAACTTCAGGCTATGTGTATAAGGTGTTTATAAAACATAAATGAATGAGGGTCCATCCTCAAGATATTTTATATGTGTATGCAAGTATTCCCAAATTGAAAAAAATCAGAAATCTAAAACAGTTCTGATCTCAAGCATTTTGGATAAAGGATATTCAACCTGTAGTGGTAAATAGAGGAGTGATCCCTAACCTCTTAGAGCTAATAATGTAAAAAAAAAAAAAAAAAAAAAAAAAAAAAAGACCCTCAAAAACCTAATATACACATAAAAAAGTAATTATAAATGGTGAAAAGAAAAATCAAGGAAGCAACAAGATAATGAGAGAGGATATGAAAGGAGTGAGGAGGGATATATATATTTAACTTTGACCAGAAAGGCTCCTCTTAGGTAGTGACATATGAGCTGAGTTTTGCAGGATAAGAATCTAGTCATGGGAGGCTTGAGAAAAGAGTGTCCGAGACAGAGGGAATGTTTGTGTGGAGGATCTGAGGCACAAGGAGCGGGGCCTGTTGCAGTAACTGACTGAGCGCTGTACGAAGGATGTGCTGGTGAAAGCAGTTCCTCCAGGTACAGGCAATAGAGGGTATTTTGTCTATACAGAATTTAAAGACTAATAAAACTGACTAAAAGTTGAATTGCTTTTTATGATCACCATGCCCCAGTAATTCTAAACAATATCAGTTTAGAATGTCAGTTAAACATCATCTTCCCCACCCTTGGGTACCGATCGTTTAATAGAAAGTTCTGGTGCTCAGAGGCCCTGAGAGTACCAAGGACTGAGGTCAGATCGTGCAGGTCTTGTAGGCCAAGATAAGAAATTTAGATTTTCTTCTAAACACAATGGGAAGCAATTACAGGATTTTAAGGGGGGAATAACAGGACCAAATTAGTGTTGAAAAGGTTACTTTGATAGTGTGGGAGAATAGCTGGAGAGACACAAGAGGAGAAGCTGGGAGCCTGGAAGGAAGTTGTTGCAATAGCCCAGGGTGACAATGGGTTACAATGATGGTTGGATTATCCTGGTGGATGAATTTTAGATACATTTTTAACCGATAAATTTGCTGGTTTATAGGTTGGAGGTGAAGGAAAGTAAGAAATTAAAGTTGATACCTGGGGTTCTGCCGTAGGCTAGCCAGTAGATGGTGAGTAATGCTAATGACATGGACACTGAGAGAGGGACGGAGGGATGGACAACACTCAGAGTTCTATTTGGACGTGGTGCATTAGAGATGCTTGCGAGACATCTGAGTGGGGACGGAAGATGGATACAGGAACATTCCTCCAGGAGAGACTAGTGCAGGAGGTAATAATTTAGGAGGCATCTATGTATACCTGGTATTTAAAGCCATGGGAAAGGATGAGTTCAGGTAGAGAAAGAATGTAGAGAGAGGGGAGGCCATTACAGGAATGTGTGGGGCTTTTGCCAGAGAAGTAAGGAAATTCCCTTGAGCATCTCTGGAGCTTGTAACATTCAACAAACATCTTTAGTCCAATGGGAAATAATTTTTGGACACATCCCTCTTTATTCTAGAAGTGAAAACTTAAGGAGTTCCAACTTTTATATAGGAAGTTAGCTAATCGGTATGAAAAGTGGTAAGTAAAGAGAAAATTGAGTTTCTTAAGTTCTATGAAAGAAAAGGATGGGGCACAATTGCTTATGTCCCAGAAGTTCTGTTTGTCTAAGAGTCCAAAGCAGGATGTATAGTGGTTAAGAAACCAGCCATTGGGGTCAGAAAGACTAAAGTTCAAAATCCAGCTCCACTAATATCAAGGAGAAAGGGGGAGAGAAAAAACTCCCCAAGAAACTTGTTTTCTAAGCGGGAAAAATAAGTAATTTTATTTGAATATGCATTCTGCAAGATAAACTAAGACTTCATTGCATATGTTTGCATATGTATATTGCAGTAACAAATGATTTTCAACTAAACAAACAAGGGTTTTCTTTAATCAACTGAAGAAATTCCACTTGTTTTTTTAAAGGACAATCTAGATTATTTGAGATGAGGTAAGAAGGCACTGAAGATCTCTTATTTTTAACTATGCAAATTCCATAGACTCTAAGCAATAATTATTTTAATTAGAAGTCTGTACTACTTACTTATGTTATATAAACAATGCTTAATACATAGCTCCCTTAATCTTAAAACTATTAAAATTAGAAATTTCTTTTTGGAAAACCTCTGAAAAAGAGATGAGAGTGGGAAGTGTTTACTCTTTGGAAACCCATAAAGTACTACAACAAAATGATTTGCATACTAATTATCTGGAAGTATTAAAACTAAATTTCTAAACTTAAGGTAGAGCATGTCAAAACCCTGCTAAAGTTTCCTATCAAAAATAGAAAATTCGAAGTCCTGACCGTGGCCTACAAGGTCTCATGTTCCTTGGTCCTGGTTACTTCTCAGATTTCCTGCCACTCCCTTTGCTCCTGCAGCCACACTGACCTACCTTCCTGCTACACCTAGGACATATCAAATAAAATGCTTGTCTAAAGGCTTTGACATTTAGGTTCTTTTTGTCTAGGAATTTCTTACCCCTGAAAATTACCTGGCTCACTCCATCACTTAAGACAGATCACAGATCTTTGCTTGAATCTCATCTTCAAGAGATCTAAAAGAGTGGACTTGTCATTCTCTATGTATCCTCTTATTGTGCTTTATTTTTCTTTATAGTATTTATGAAGTATTATAAATTTCTAGTTTGTTAAATGAAACTTGATTTATTTTGGAGGTCCTAGGTATTATGATTTTTATGATTCCCAGTTTGCAGGATGCTGAAGAGGAAGGTATAACGATAGCTTCCCTGCCCTAAATGTTAGTTTAATAAACATGGGTCTACCTTGTTGAAAATAATATGGTAGGTTATATGAAAGTTACAAGAATGTGAAAAATAAAATACTTATTTTCTCCAAAGAATTTATCTGGGTCATAAGACCAGACACAAATAATTCTCCCAATCTTTCTTGTTGGAAATTCTAGGGAATTCATAATTTATTACAGCTCAACTTTCCTGCCTTTATAGTCAAATTTATTTTAAATAGACTTCATAGTAATAACCAAAACTTATTTGTGACACTGAAATAATGCCAATAATCCTGGCACCCTAATGTCCACGCTCTTTTCTAGTTAATTGGCACCACCAAGGCAAAAACTTTGAAGGGTAGAAAACATTGTCACTGGCTGGGCACAGTGGCTCATGCCTGTAATTCTAGCACTCTGGGAGGCCGAGGTGGGAGGATTGCTTGAGGTCAGGAGTTTGAGATCAGCCTGAGCAAGAGTGAGACTCTGTCTCTATTAAAAACAAACAAACAAAAAAGAAAACATCATCATTGACTCGATGCATGATCAGACCACATGAATCTTCAGGATCAAACAAGCATTGATACAAAGGCAATGTTTCTCTCCAACATGTTTAAAGTTAGGTGTGATGAGGACCCTGAGAGGGTTCTAGCACTATTTATGAATGGCATTGTGGCTTTACCAACAACTGACCTTCGGTAGACATCAAGATCCTATTTCAACCTAAAACAAGGGGGGATGGAGTCTGTCTAGAAACCTCAGGACTTCTCATTTCTGCATATATGAATATGAAGCCTTCCTCCACAGAGCAGTCAAAAATCAAGGAGTTGAGAGTGAGAGTTGATTATAGGAAAATGAGGTGAAGTGGATGGCAGGCAAGAGAAGAAGGTTTTATAGAGCAGACTTCCTTGAGATAGGTAAATGAAGATGGGGTCAAGAAACAGTGGCTTTGAGCTGCACTCTAATGGAAGTTAGCCTCTGCCTGGGAAGCGGTGGTAACTCTGCAACATAAAATATGAAAGTCATTATACATTTGGATGAAGAACCAGAGAGAAAAAAATTGTCCTCAATATGTGTATTACCCAAAACAGAATAAAAAATGTTTGCAAATATGTTATTGCAACTACAGTCAGCTTGAACTGGTTTGTGAAAGTCAATTTTGCTCAACTCTGAGTTCAGTGTCCTCTCCTTGGTAGCTTAAAATTATCCAGGTGGGAGTAGTTGCACCAATGAAGTAAGGAACACCACAAAGAAAGTTTTATTTCTTTTCTGACCCCCTCCTTTTGGAGAACTTGGTGTTACCCAGTTATGGGCACACCACTGCTTCCCCTCTTCCATGCCTACCTCCTTGGTGGTCTGAGGTAAGTTTTAGAGGAATATCAGGGCTTCTGATTTGCCAGTTTCTAGAATCCAGAACCCTCCCTTCCTCCACCTTCTCTCCTTATCACTGGAGGTGAAGGCTTTCTCGTCTGTGACCTCAGATCTTCTGATGTTCTGGAGTCTGAGGTACAGAAATGGGGCTTCTTTGGCTTCCTGGCAATGAAAGTAACATCGTGTTCCCAAGCAGACGTAGGAGAAAGACTAGAAAAGAGAGATACATGTGTTCCTTGCTTGAGTTTCCCCTTCTGCTACTGTTCATGAAGAACTATGACTATACCTCATGATCCAGCCATTGCTGGAAACTTCCTTCATGTTACATAAAGGCTAAGTGGGCCTAACACAATCTTTAAAAAAGATTTGTCTGAAAGAAGAATTTACTAAGGAATTTATAAATCACAGTATGTGAAAAAAATAAGTCATCAGAAAGAAAGGCTTGGGATTAATTGTACAAATCAATAAAATCCATAGGTGTTTATTATCATTCTCCAAGAAGTCTTAATCTGAGGAGGAAAAAAAATCTTCTTTCCTTTTCTGAGAAGACATTTCATTAATGTACAAGGCTCTTTACTGGAATCATTTTGCTTCAAAACCACAAATCCTCCTCAGAAATTTATATGGAACATTTTAAATGAGTGGAGATTTAGCATGGAGATGGCCAAGGAGCAATGAATCAGTTCCTCTGAGCCTCAGGCAAAGTTCTTCATGGTTTTTCCTTAGATTGGGGATTATGGAGGCTCCATTACACTTCAGGGGAAACAACAATGAAAAGTAGGGGTAATTTGGGGAAGCTTTACTTTTAGAGACTTCCATAATGGTAGGATATTTCTATATTATTCAAATAATGCCTAGTATTTTTCCAGCTGTGATGTCTATTATACTTGGAGCAGTGCAAAACATGATTATGTTAAGCAATCCATACAGTTAATCATCAACATGCTGATTATTTTAGGTAATCATCACCAAGCCAGGTGTGTCATGTGCTAGCCGCAGACACTTCTGAAATTTTAGTGCCTGGGCAAATAGGATGGAAAGTGGACAGGGTGGGACTTCAGCACTAAGTTATTGGCTATTTTTAAAGCCAGACATGTGGGAAGGCTAAAGGACACAAAATGTTGTACTTTAATAGTCCAAGGTTCCAGAATTTTGAATGCTTCTTAGCTAATCTGAGTTTAACAGTTGCAATGTTACATTATGGCTGTCTTTCCATCATGGGGGCATGTTTCTTTTACCTGTCCAGAAGTTCTCAGCCCTCACTGTGCATCAGAATCACCAGGGAGCTTTCAAATAGCACTAATGCCCCAACTCTATTCCTACAGTTTCTTATTTAATTGATCAATAGTGGGGCCTAGGCCATGTTTTTAAAAGTGCCCTAATACTTAGCCAGGGTTGAGAACCATTGAGGTAGAATATTGACCGGCTTCTCACATCATATATCACGTTCTAAACCTTAACTCCTTCCCTAACCACACTTCCCAGCCAGGTTGGGTGGATCAGTTTGTCAATCAACAAACGATTTTTATCCATGTTGTAAATGCTCCACCCTGGGTGAGTCTAACTTCAGGAAGGTTGCAATCTAATTAGGGAGACTAGACTTCATCCACTGGAAAAAGGCCAATGAGCTGCTTGAGGTTCTGTATACTTCTTGCTGCAAGTAAGAGAGATTAGGGAGATGTCTTAGAGATGAACCATGAGCTAGGCCTTGAAGAATAGAAAGCATCATTTGCGAGGCATAAGAGTGGCAAGCAGGTACCCCAAATGTAGGAGTGAGGAGCCTGGCCTCATCAGAGATGTGAGAGCTTGCAGAGGTTTATACACAGTTGGCCCACAGAGAGGGGTTTAGAAAACCAGGCAAAAATCACAGACATCTCACTGTCTAGGAAATGAGGCACCTTATGCCCAATTTCAGCAATGTTAAGTGCAATCTAAAAACATAAAACAAGATGATGTGATAGAGAGTGTCTGGGCTGGGAGACAGTTACTGAGTAGGCGGGGAAGGCCTCCCTAAGGAAGTGACATCTGGGCTGACACCCACTCTGGCCTAGCAGACAGCCAGCTGTACAGCTCACAAGCAAGCACAAAGACCCGAAGATAGAAATGAACATGGAATGCCCCAGAAATAGCTGGAATGTTGTGAGCAAAGGGGAGAGTGATAGATGGGGTTGAGGAACAAGGTTGTTTATCAGTGAGCTCCATTAATGCTGTGTCTAGTTTTTCATGTTGTGCAGAGCACAGTCTAGGGAACACTGCTCCCGGGTTAGTCCGTGTGAACTCCTACACGCTGTTGGTAAATATTCCTTCTCTTCAATCTCCTCCTCACCTACCACTCTACCTTCCTCTGTGCCTTCAGTGGGATCTGGCTTTTGCCAAACATCATCATACCCTCTCTCGGGGTGGTTGCTACTTTAGTCTCCTCTTCTCACCATTGCCACTTTTTGACCACAGCTCAATTTCTTACTTGAAATCCTTGTCTATAAGCATTTCTCTACCCTCTTATTGCTTCTGTCCACCATGCTCCAGGACCCACTTGTACCATCCGAAGCACAAGTACCCCTTTCTTTCTGTCCCCTGAAGCCAGGTCATTTCTACTCCAAATCAGCCACCCAACACGGCTGCTCTTGACTTCTCCTGGACAGAGTTTATCTGTAAAATCTCATAACTTCTTATCTGCTCTTTCATAAGCACCCTGTCCATCTTCACTGGTTATGCTTTTTTGAAGACAAATATTACATGTATATATAAAGTAAGTATATTATATTGTGTGTGTGTCTGATACATTTTTAGAACATAGAACAACTCTTAATCTTCCAGGGGAAAGTTTGCATAACTAAAAGAGGATTGTAGCAGCGCAACATGCCAGTAGCTACTGGCACTATGATAACAGTGGTTTTTTATTGTTATTAATAGCATTTATTCAATACTTAATATGTGTCATGTATTTTGCCATCCACCTTGCATGCAATATCTTACTTGATACTTACAACATCCTTATGGATTAGGTACATATTGTTTTTCTATTTAAAAGAAGAGGAAATTAAGACACAGAAGGTAATTTATTTGTTCAAAACCACATAGCCAGGAGATTTGATACTCAAACTCTGTTTTTTTGATGGTTATTTATGCTTTAACAATTATAAGAGTAGCTAACATTACTTGAGGGTTTATTATGAGTCAGATCTTAGTGAAGTGCTTCATCTACACAGTCACATTTAATTCTTTCTGTGACCTCATAAAGAAAGCATGATTATTAAATGCAGAAGGAGAGTGAGCACAAAAAGTTTAGGTAAGCTGTCCAAATATTAATAACACAGTTGGTAGATGGCAGAGTTGAGATTTGAAGACAGCAAGTTTGCTTTCAGAGCCTGTGTTTGCAATGACTTGGCAACATCACTTTGCCTGCAAATGTGCAGAACATCGGTTGGACCTTGCTACCCACCCTCTCTGTAGTTGCCAGCTTTCACTGCCAAATTTAGCACAATTACTCTCACAGCCTCTAAATCTTCATTGGTAATGCACTCAGGCCCTGTATTCTCCCATCAGCCCTATCATTGTATGAAAATTGGTCTCTAGATAGCCTCAATTATCAAATCCAGTGATCTTTCTGTCTTCTTGAAACTTTCTCTCCTTTGTCTTTTGGTTATATCTTTTCCTGGTTTCTCCTGCAGCTTCTCTGACCACTATTTCCTACCTCTTGGCAGATATTGCTAATTCTAGGTCAGTTTGGAGAAAGAATCTGGGCATAGTAACCAAACATCAGCAAACCGATGCTTGAAGTGGACTGACCAGTATCCTAAGAGTGTAGACTACAGCTTAATGTTACATGCAAGTCTCAAACACAAAGTCTGGAGCCGGAAGACATTTTGAAGGCTGATTTTAAGGGCTGAAGTAATTAGAGCCAGAATGTACACATTTTGCAGTCATTTCCCTTGATTTAACTCTTGGCCCTGCCAGTTATGAGCTGTGCGACTTTGGGCAAAGAAGACAACTTCTCTTAATTTCATCTGTGCAAAATGGGTATAATAATAATACTTGTCTTATAGGGTCGTTGTGAGGATTAAGTGGAATAACTAAGGTACCCAATAAGTGTTAGTTCATCTTATAATTTATTCATTCACTTATTTACTCACCAAATGTATACTGAGTGCCTACCATGTGTCAGGTACTATACTGGGTGCTGGGGATATGGTGATGAACAAGTACAGACACAGTACCTGCCCTCATGGAGCTTACAGTCTAGTTGAGGGGATGGCTGTTAATAACATGCAGACCTTTATTTACTTAGATCAAGTAAATAAAGTAAGTAAGTACTTGACTTCATTTACAGTAAGTAAATACTTGACCTTATTTACAGATCAAGGCTGTGGATAAGGGAGTGGTAGGAGATGAAGTTGGAAAGACAGGATGTGCAAGGTGTCAAGAATCACGTGTGGCAGCTTGAGGACAGCATCCTAATCCAATTCACCAGGGAAGTGACATGCAGCTGCTGTGTCTGAAGAATGGATTGGAGGCTGGATGTGTGAGACAGGGAGATGTAAGGCCAGTTAGGGCTAGTTTTGCAATGGCCCTGGTGAGAATGATGATCGAAACTAGTACTTTAGCAGTGAGGTCGAACAGAATGGTTCTGAGAGTATTAGGGAATACTCATGATGATTTCCCAAGTGTGTTTCCTCCACACTCAGGGTGCCTCCAAATTCAAGGAATTTCAGGAGCCAAAAGGGATTCATAATAGCTCTTCTCTCAACCCGAATGGACAGCCCCTCCCCTTTTTCATTCCTAGTTTGTCAATAAGCACTTGTCTTTGCACGGTCCTTCTGTCAGTGCTTTTCTAACGCTGAGCTGCCCCCTAGTGGAAAGTGAGGGTTTATAACAGCATAGAATCTTTCCAGCGCTTTAGTGCAACTCTTTTTTTTTTTTTCTTCTTTTATTTCATTATATTATGGGGGTACAGATATTGTTAGGGTTACATATATTGCCCCTGCCACCCCCCCCGCCGTGCCAGAGCTTCAAGCGTGTCCAACCCCCAGTTGGCGCGCACCACACCCATTATGTAAGTATGAAATTAATCATGCATCTCATGGATGGATCACATACACAATGGTGGTCCCATAAGATTATAATGGAGCTGCCCTATACAGGTATACCATTTTAATTTTTTTATGCCGTGTTTTTGCTCTATCTTTTCAATGTTTAGATATGTCTAAATACACAAATACTGACCATTGTGTTACAGTTGCCTACATTGTTCAGTATAGTAATATGCTGTACAGGTTTGTAGCCTAGGAGCAATAGGCTATACCATATAGCGTAGTGTGCAGTAGGCTATATCACCCAGGTTTGTGTAAGTACACTCTATCATGTTCCCACAATGACAAAATCTCCAAACTGCACATTTCTCAGAATGTATCTTCATCGTTAAGAGATACATGGCTGTACTTGTACGTCTCAGCTGAGCCAGGAAGACACTCTACTTTTCAAAATCAAAAACTTTATGTTTTAGATATAGGAACCCCAGAGGAGACTAAAGGTAAGATCGGATTAAGCACCGAGTGACTCTTGCAGGACAATTATCCACTTTTTCCTCTTGCTCTTTTTAGTTAACTCTCAAAAGAGACTTGGAGGATCCCAAGCAGTGGGGTCTTTATCCTGGAGGTCAGGGGCCAGGCACGCAACATAGTCGAGTGAAATGGACTAAGAGTAATGTGGTAGGGAGTGGCGAGGACTGTGCAGAATTGGGGTCACTGCCACCACGTACTGGTTATTTGGTGTCCTACAGGATATGGGCCCAGTGTTACCACATCTTTCAATTTTTAAGCAGAGGCTGGAAAGTCAGATTACTACATGAAACAGTACAGTTTTTAAAAAAATATTGTGAGGTAATTTAAAAATTTGAGAAAAGAAAAAAAAAAAACCTCTGTTTTCAAGGTCTTCATGGTAGAACATCAATTCCCAAATGCGTGGTTAGTAATGATCACTGCTAATCAATTCATAATTAAGCTTTCGCTGGTTTGTGGTGAAATTGTCTTTATAAAAAAAAACAATAAAATGAGTTTTTCCATACAGCTTAATCTATCCAATTTAAAGGGCTGCTTCCCTCTCCATGATTATATATCCTTATATATATATATATATTTTGTTAAAGTACCCTTGTTTTATCTTTTTATCTTTATATTTCATGTCTTTTATGAAATAATGGTATTGTTTCTAATGCACATAACTGGCAAGATTAAGAGTTGGTGACTTTATGTTGTCTTGTTGCATTTAGTTTTGCCTTAGTTGTTATTGAAATCCAAGTGACCGGGCATCAATGCTAAGACAATTCACTGAAAGTTTTAAAGCTCTACTGTGTTGGGATAACCCTAGATCCTAGATGTGATGTGGAAGATGTGTTCATAGAGACTAGAGTCCCAGAAGTCATAGAATGTGAAAACTCGAGGGAACTTTTGCCTTGCTCCCTTATTTAATGATTGAAGACACTGAGACCGTGAGGGAAATGAATAGTCCACAGTCATTCCAGGAGATAGTAACAGAGTCACAGCTACATCCAGTTTTTCTGACACCAGACACGTGTTTCAGCTGCCCCAGTTCTTTCTACATTAACCAGGTAGTTCCCTGAGACACTACTATACCCAAATGATGAAAAATCTAGCAAAGGGAAGGTGTCAGTGTAATAGAATAGGTGATTTGTATAATTGCGCATTTCTCTTGAAACTTGGAACCCATGTATCATGCTCATTTCATTTTGGAGTATAGAAGTTTGCCTCGATTATGCTTTGGAGTTGATTTTCCTTTAGGATTTTTCTTGTATAAATAGGCCTTTTGGTTTAAAAGTAAATTATAGTTCACTTATTGTGATAGTCAGCTATGTTAGAATCTGAGTTTACAAGAATGGAAAAACAAGAGCCACATGTACTCACCAGCAAATTGGTATTAACGGATCAACACCTAAGTGGACATATAGGAATAACATTTGTCGGGTGTCGGGCGGGTGGGAGGAGGGAGGAGGGGATGGGTATATACAATCATAATGAGTGAGATGTGCAACGTTTGGGGGATGGTCATGCCTGAGACTCTGCCTCGAGGGGGTGGGGGAGCATGGGCAATGTACGTAACCATAATATTTGTACCCCCATAATATGCTGAAATAAAAAAAAATAAAAAATAAAAAGAATCTGAGTTTATTAGCAAATATACCCACTCGATGTTCTCACTGGTCTATCCCTGCTTCTGCAGCTGCTTACATACCTGCCCATACTCTAAAACTATTTTATTGCGTTTTTATTCTATGTATATGTTTCTGTGTCCAGTTTCCCCAGCTGAATTTCACATGGCTAAGAGTAACACGTTTTATCCTCTTTTCCCCCAGCACCTGTGACTGGCACACAGTAGAGGTTTGACTTGGTTACTAAATTAAATAATGACTAAGTAATAATAACTTCCATAAATTGAGTAACATCTATGTGCCAGACATTATTCTAAATGCTTTATTTTGCATTATCTAATTAAAATCGGCCTAAAAATATTTAGTGTTTGCTTACCATATGCCAAGTGCTGTGTTGAATGCTGGGGTACAGAGGTGAATCGAGTGGATATAGCCTAGCTGCATGGAGCTTATAGCCTGAACTTCAGTGCTTCCCCTATTGCTGCTACCTCAAATCCCTCTTAAGTCATGCCAGCTTGTACCATACACGATTGTACATAATTAAGAAAAGAGTTGCAATTATGTCAATTGCTATGAAGGAGAAATACCGAATGTTGGGTGTCAGAAAGGACTTCTTGGATAAAATGAAAATGAAGTTATGACATGAAGGATGAGCGAGGAGTTATTCAGAGGAAGGGCTGGGAGAGTGCTTTATGTAGAGGGAACAGTCAGAGCAGAGGCCCAGATGGAAGGCACTAAGCATGGGGTATTTGTGGAGCAGAAGCCCAGAAGGGCTGGAGCAGAGGGGGACAGTGGGCGAGATGAGGCTACCTTAGGTCTTGCTATTGAACTTCCATGGTGTTTAGCAAAGCTCTTTCTAATACTTTTTATAAACAGCATGTAATCAATTGTAGTTATATATTTTGTTGTTTGTGTACTATTTGTCTAAAACCTGTCTTTCCCACCCTGTTGAGTCCCTTGAGGACAGGGTACCAGGCCATTCTTGTTCCATCTCCTGGGGCTGCCCTCAACTCCTCTTGACATGCCTATTTTATCTTTAGCAAAATCCTGCTATTCTGATAGCCTCATCTCTCTGTGAGCACAATACACAGTTTCCTTACTGAGTTGAATTTGTAGTATTTCATCCATTCACTCACTCATTTGTCTATTCAATGAACATTTCTGTGTGCGAAGCAATGTAGGAAAATGTAAGATGTTCCTCATGGACTTACGCTTGTTCTAGACTTAAGGCCAAGCATAACTGAGACCAAAAATCTAATCTACAAAGCAATATATTACAATTTGAAATCATTTCGATTTTAAGTTATTGAGTCGTTATAATTTTTCTTTCTTTTTGTGGTTTAACATACCTGTATTTCAAAACCTGCTTTTGTTTTTCCCTACTCAGCCCATCTGCCAGGCGGCCTATCAGAATGACTTTGGGCAAGTGTGGCGGTGGGCAAAAGAAGACAACAGCTATGTCAACGTTCAAGATGGCTTTAATGGAGACACTCCCCTGATCTGTGCCTGCAGGCGGGGCCACATGAGAATCATTTCCTTTCTTTTAAAAAGAAATGCTAATGTCAACCTCAGAAACCGGGTAAGGTCCTGACACATGAGTGGAGGGTGTAATTGTCCTTGGTGATTCCTTTCTCCTCCAATCACTCGAAGGGGTGAATGTCACTTTTTTTTTTGCTTGCAGCTCCTAAACCAACATTTATTGTAACCTTACTTTAGAGAGACTAACGCATACCAAGAACATTTTATTAGGCTAAAAAGCACAATAAAACATAATTCAATCAGCAGCCATATTTTGTCATTAATTATGTCTTTGTATTTCTGAAGAAGAGAATGGTTCACTCATTTGGATGTGTAGAGTTTCTTTCTTTCTTTTCCTCCTCTTTTCCCTTTCCTTCCTCTCTCTACCCTCCTCCTCCTCACTATTACAGAAGTAATGGGAAAGAAGTTCTGGAACAGAAATACTGACTTCATGATGCTGTTTCACTAGTTAGATTTTTACCTACTATGTTAATGTCCTGATCTCCAGAAGATCCTATAATGTGCTTGTAGAATGAAAGAATGTTAATGAGAAGTTTACCAAGGATGAATAAGCTCATGAACTGTAGCTATTTGAAGTCACACTGAAAGGCATAAGGAACATACTTAAAGATGTAATATTAGCAGCTTTGGAGTCTCCAGGACCAAGTAAGAGAAGAATATGTGTCTATTGCTATGAAAATCCTTGCAGAACCCCTTCTGAACATCCAGCAACTGCATCGTAGTGAAGACAGCATTTAAGTTACACTGAGTCAAGGTTAAAAGTCATTTTTGGCAATAATTATGAATGCTCTGCCTCCACTCATGCACATTCAGTGAGAAAACAGCCCATAGGGCTCTACTTGCCCTTTCTGAGTCATTTTAAAGACCAGCTCATTGGTAATAATGAGGTATTATCAGAATATGAATCGCTACTGGACTTTCTTGTTTGTGTTTTCTATTTTTTGTTTTGTTGGGTTTAAAAGCAAGTCATGCCTGTGCTGACTCTAACAAATATGCAGCTTAGTAGAGGATGATCTCTTTAGAACGCAGCTGAGAAACCAGGTATGTAGAGCCGTGCTGAGCGGTTGTGCCAGAAGACAGATGTCTGCGGGTCCCTGTGTTCATTAGGAAGCTGAGGAAGGGAGACATTTGACAGCCCAGGGGCAGGGCTGGGGAGACACACTTATCTCTGCTTTGCCAAGGAAAACCTCAGCCAGCCTGCTGGGATCCTCTGTTATTATAAAAATCATGAAAAGACCTTAGTGGATATATTAGATTAATAGAGACTTTACCAGAAGAAGATGCTGCATTTTCTAC
>VBSM01003143.1:25686311-25731103 GCA_008086735.1 Cheirogaleus medius
CCTCCTGCCTCAGCCTCCCAGAGTGCTAAGATTACAGGCGTGAGCCACCGTGCCGGGTCCATTTTCTACTTTTTAATGTATCTAATGTTGTTGTTTTAGCATTTAATTTAAAAAAACTTCCAAATACTAATCTTTGTACATTCATAATTTGAACCAGTGATTTCTTATTTCTTAAATCTGTTTATAAATTATGGAAATAATTTTCCAGAAGTACTATGTAAAGGCCTTAAAAATAGACAAACAAAAAGCTCTGCTGGTGATTCAGAGGTCCATGCCTGTAGAAAACATGCATTCCATGAAAAGCAAGTTATATTAAAACATACAGAAACTTTTTTCTTTTTATGATCAGTCAAATTGACCAAGATTAAAAAAGAAAATCAAACGGTCAAGAAGGAAGTTTAAATTATTATCTTCCTGGAGCACATTTTGGCAGTGCAATATGAAAGTCATTAACAATCTTTCATGCCAAGAATTCTATTTTTAGAGATGTATGCAAAGGACAAATTTAGAAATGTTGACATAGCTTTATAAATGAAGATGTTCAAACATATTATTTATAAAAATGAAAAGTTGAAAATTTGAAATGTCCAATAGGTAGAGTTTGGCTAAATAAATTGGAGTAGCTGCATTTGATAGAAAGCCATGCAGCCATTACAATCGTATGTTTAAAGATATTGAGTGGCATGGAAAATTTGCATATTCTAAATGTGCATTTCTAAACTGAAAAAAAGCAAGGTAAGATTTTGCATACAATATGATCCCACATTTTAAAATTCCATTTGTATGTATTTAAAAAGACTGGAAGAAAATACAGCAAAATGTCAACAGTTAACTCTAGGCCAGTTGATAATGGGTGATTTTAAACTCAGTCATTATGTTCTTGTCTGATTTCTAAAACTTTTAGAGATAACATAAATACCTTGATATTTAGAAAAAAAAGCATTCTTATTTAGAAACAGTACCTCCCCCAAGTGGAAACTAATCTGTCTTCTCTCTCTTGCTCTCCCTCTCCTCTTATGATTTGATTAGTATTCCAATGACCACAGCCTGCTTTGCATTATACTTACCTGTGCATGTTTCTGTCCACTTTTGATCCTGAAGCTCTGAAGTTCACATCTCCCACAACCCCTAAAATATTATCTATTACTTGATAAATATTCACATATTTGAAGAATAAAATTGAGTTTCCTGTATTCTAGCCTGTGTGCATGAAGGAACATGGAAAAATTGCCACGTAGTTAAGATTTTCCTATGAACAAACCATAAAATGGATAATCGTACACCATCAATGACTAAAGAATAACAATTGCTTTTCACACTAAATTCAATCCTGTGTTTATATCTCAATGTATTTTTTTCCCCAAAACTGAAATGAGCGTGAGAATTTGTCTTCCAATGATTTGTGCATCGTACATTTCGCCTTTGTTGTCTTCCAGGCGTCCTTCCCTAACTTTTCCTTTAGACTGGAACCCTGTTCAATATTCTGGTCAATGGAAACGTGTTTATGGATCAGACGTACCCCACAGAAAGAGGTGCCGTGGGTACCACAAAAATGAAAAGCACGAACTAAACTTTTTGAGCTGATAATCTGAAAATATGAAATTGGAAACAAAAAGCTTTATTAGTAAAGAGTCCTTTTCTTAATTTTTAGAAAGAGAGAACCTGCTTGCATTATGCTGTGAAGAAAAAATTTACCTTCATAGACTATCTACTCATCATCCTCTTAATGCCTGTCCTGCTTATTGGGTATTTCCTCATGGTGAGTACAACACTAGCTAGAACAGAGTGGGTAAATGTGGAGATCAGTGGTGTGACTCGTGGAGTTTTGCTAGACCAGTGAGATGTTGTAAGGAAATAATAACAAAGTCAGTCCTTGGTTTGTAGTCTGTAAATGACATTTTCAACATACATGCGCTGCTATGATGGATGTAAAGCAAGAAGAAAGGTAGCAAGAAGAGTTAATCAATGCTAACCTAATCTGTGCAGTGTGTACTTAGAAAAATTATTTAATCTTAACTACGAATATTCTGATGGAAGCAGAAAAATCCTGAACATTAAAAAAAATCTCCTTTCTACCATTTTTCCTCCTTTTTAAAATGCAGAGTTTATGTTTTGCATGTATGTATCTTTCTGAGTTTTTGATTTTGAAGGACTCCCCTGGGGTGTGTTAAAAAACAGATCCCAAGAGTTTGCATACAGAAACTGACAAACACAGAAGGTATTTATTGAGAATTTGAAGCCCATCTTTCACCTTGATGGATTTATTCATGCTTGAATGAGTCTTTGTCAGGCAGCCATTTTCTTGAATAAAGAAAGATGTAGTTGGTATAGGAGCTCAGTCATATTAGTAGGGAAGCTTAAAGTTTTGTTGTTTGTTTCAAATAGGGTGAGAGGTCTGCACTGACTCATTTGCTTTTTTCCAACTAATTTCCCTTGTGCCCAGTTTCATCTCTGAGACATGAGTCACAAGATCCATAATTTACTCTGGTTAAATGACTAAACTTCCTCCTCTTTGTAGCTAATGGACCGTGGAAGTTAGTTATCCCTATTAACATAAACTCTAGAACAAGTCAACTGGTTGGAAATGCTACCTCCTTGGGTATTTAAATGTTTCAGACTTTGAGAAACTATAATTAAATACAATAATGTTGATTTTGATATTCAGATTCATGGGAGAAAGAGAGACAAAGAAAATTTTAATTCGATGATAAACATATAACCTGCTTATACCCTTGAAGAGTTCTTGAAAAATTTATCATGCATTTAGCACATAACATTTGAATATTTATAGTTTTGGGGCAAGGGAAAATATGTCATTCGTTTACAAAATTTTTTTAGAGATTCTGAAGAAAAAATCACAACTATGATTAGCAAGGCTCATTCAGACTTTTTTGACACACAATTCTGCTTTCTAAGATGGTCCAATGTTTAAAGGCCAGAGGCCTGGTCAAAAATACTATCTGTAATGAATAGCCTGGCTCTAATTGCACATATATGCTATTTATCAATGGGGCCTGAAATTGTAAATTTGTGATGCATAGGAAATAAGAGATAGGAGAGAAAACTGGCTGGAGTTTCCCAGGTCAGGGTGGCATAAACTCAGGGCTATGCCCACCAGAGCAGACAGGGCTTTGCTTCTTCAGGCCATAGGATGTTGGGGGAGGGCCCCAACTGGCATGTGGTCAGATCTCAGGGGACTAGGAAGGAAAACTGGATTTCTGAGGCCCCTTGTTGATTTCATTCATTTGTTCAATCCTTCAACATCTATTTGTTATGGACCTACTATGTGCCAGACACTGTACTAGGTATTAGAAGCGCGACAAACAAAACAGGCATAATCCTCGTCCTTATGAAGGGTAGAGGGTGAAGGGGAGAGAGTCATTAATCAGGTGACATAAGCACTTGTAAAATTACCACGAAGCAGGTGATACAGAGAGGTGACTGGTGTTACAAGAGCCTGGAGAGAAGGATTTCACGTGGTCAGGCGGGTCAGGGAAAGCTTCTTGGAGGAAGAGGGACTTGAGCTGAGATATAAAAGATAAATCTAACAAGTGAAGAAGGGAGGGAGGAGGCTTCTAAGCAGAAGGAACTTCCTGTGCAGTGATTCTCTGGCAGGAGGGAGCCAGGTGGGAATGAAAGGCTAACAAAGGCCAGTGTAGTTACAGCAGAGGGAGCCAGGAGGTGTGGAGTGAGAGAGAGGTTAGGGACACACATGGGACCACAACATTTGGGGATTTGTAGCCACGCTGAAGAGTTTACTGTTGCCTTCAGAAAAATGGGAAGTTCATATGAACTTTGTTCAATTAAAAAGTTACTGCAGAGTTTTGAGCCAGGAAGAGAAAGACAGGTGCTGGACCCCATCTTCAGTAGGACTTGGTGAGTCTAGGGTGGGGCCTGAGAATGTGCATTTCTAACAAGTTCCTAGGTGCTGACGCTGCTGTCCCGGGACAATACTCTGAGAACCTGGCTTTAACTTATTAGTGTTGGAGGGGGTGAGGAGCTGGGGGAAATTTTAAGAAAGAAGCACAGATGCATAGGAGTATTGGGATTAAAATGAAGCCTATTGGTTAGTCTCAGACATAAGTTGAAGAAAATGTTTGTAAATAAACCTTTCTTGCAATTGCCATCTGCAACAGGTATCAAAGACAAAGCAGAATGAGGTTCTTGTACGAATGTTGCTTGATGCTGGCGTCGAAGTTAATGCTCCAGACTGTGTAAGTTTGTATATTTAACCATTTTGGAAAAAATATTCAAAATGGTATTTGTAGGTGGTGTACTTGTCATCTATAAAGTTGCTTGCTTTTTCTTCCTGGACACTTTTACATTTAGTTTTCTTTTTCTTTTTTTTTTTCATAGTCAGGCAAACTTGAGGTTATTTATATTCTGCTCAAACTCATGGGAATAAAATCTTTATTAATAATTAATAATCATAGAACATTTTTAAAAGAATTGGCTTTGACTTAAAGGAACAAGTGACAATTAAAGTTCGAATGGGAGAGCCTGCCATAGTTGTTCCACATCTGGTTGTTGCTGTTTACATTCCTTTGTTGAGCCTACATCCTCATAAGCTTTTTAGCAGGTGCATGTTGGGCATTTCTGTTTCATGTTTAGGACAAAATCAGGCCATGGATACTGATAACTGACTTGTCTTTTTCCATGACTTTACTGCCTCGTTTTGATTTATAAGCAAAAGCTACAAAAATAAGTGTTCTGTGGTTTATCTAGAAATAATATGGAAAATATTGCTGTTATTTTAGGTGACAAAAATAAATTTTGTATACTTTATTTCAATCTAAATAAAATGTGAATTTTGTTTTAAAAAATTGGCTTTGGCATTGGTAAGAAGTTAAGGAAAATGAAGGCTCTGATCACAAAGTATCATCCTCAGAAGCTCAGATGTCCATGTGTAAATCTGGGCTTACCACTTTCTGCCTATGTGAGTTTGAGCAAGTCATACACTTATTTGATATTCAGTTTCCTCATCTGTAAAATGGGGATATGGATAATACTTATTGGGCTGGTTCACATAAAGTATTTAGCAGATGCTTGGCACATAGTAAGTGCTCACTGAATATAAACAGCTGCTGCTACAGCCAAGTTCCCAACCTGCTGAGAGAGGCGACATCTGCAAATGAAAGATAGCTAAGGACAAAGGTCAAAGACAAACCAAAGGATGGTAAAAACAGTGATAACAACCAGAGCTGCATCAGCTCACTGCTTCCAGTTTATAAGTGGAAAGTTTTGTTTCCACCCTTTACCCCCACACCCTTGCACTTATCTTCCTTCCTTAAATGATCATAATGAGACAGAAGGCTATTTGTATGGTGTTTTATTTGCTTATGTTGATTGAATAAAGTTTTTCATTCCCAGTTCTTTCTTGGAAAAGTAGGCAAGTAGAAATTAGATTCCAAAATCTAACATTCTGTTGGTGATGCCTAATTTATTTTACCTGTGTGCACATCTGTGCATGTGTATCACCATTGGTCTATAATGGCCACAATGTCCCCATCCCTGTTTCTATTAATTATTTATATCATTTAGTTTTGGTTGTATTTGTATCATGTTTAAATGGAGGTAATTTGTGTGTGTGTGTGTGTGTGTGTGTGAGAGAGAGAGAGAGAGAGAGAGAGAGAGAGAGAGAGAGAGATAATACAAGAGAGTATAAGTTTATGAAATATATATTTTCCTTTTATTATATTTCAAATGAAATATTTGGATAAATTTGGATAGACAACTACAGTGTCATCATTCCTTAGATACCTTTGAAATACATGAAGAGTTTATTAAAGATTAAGTTGAGTTTATTGAAGGTTTTTCATAGTATTTTCATTTAAATTCAGTAAATTTAAAATTTGTGCCTGTGACAAAAATTTCTCTAGGATATTTTTCCAGCTACTTATGCTATCTGTGTGTCTAGATACAGATAGTACATTCCTGTGGACAGATGCATGCATGTACACTCACACACACAGACACTCACTTCTTCCACCAAATATTCTTTGCAAACTACCTAAATATTAAGATCCATTTTCTAAGTAATGCACTATTTTGTATTTGTAGGTAAGTAGACTCTATTTCACATGGAAAAATTCAGAACCAGATCTTCCATTCTTCATGCTATCACTTAATAAAAATAAATGATTGCAGCATTATCTCCAGAGATAATTGTGTTAATCTTGATAAAGACTATCAAGTAATTGTCTTCACTACAGAATGCAGTTAAGGATGTTATTTTTTTACTTACCCCAAACCATGGTTGCTTGGCTGGTATTTTAAAGGCAAAATTTTGGACACCAATGCCCCAGTTATCAATTTTTTTGGACCTGTAGTTGGTGTTTTAAATTAGTACCAACAGAGTAGATCCACTATTTTATTAAATATAACATTTGATATAAATTATGACAAATAAAATTTGGGAGACATTAGTAAAACTACATTGATCTTGTAGGTGTACTTTAGCAATATGAGTACTTGCCTTCTTCACATTTTAGGGATTTTGAGCAAACTCATAAAGGATAATATTTATAAAAAGGTCCATATGGAGACTCTTTAAGGGAAAAGATGGTAACATTATCAAAGTAATAATTACCCAAGCACATAGCTTTCTACCGAGAAACCTTGGCACAATTCAGCATCAACTTTTTATAAGTTGTAGATTTTTGGGTTTTTTTTTTTTTGAGACAGAGTCTTGCTCTGTCGCCCGGGGTTGAGTACAGTGGTGTCATCATAGCTCACAGCAACCTCAAATTCCTGGGCTCAAGCAATCCTCCTGCCTCAGCCTCCCAAGTAGCTGGGACTACAGACATGCGCCACCACGCCCAGCTAATTTTTCTATTTTTTTATAGAGATGGGGATCTCACTCTTCCTCAGGCTGGTCTTGAACTTCTAACCTCAAGTGATCCTCCAGCTTTGGCCTCCCAAAGTACTAGGATTACAGGCATGAGCCTGGCCTAAGTTGCATTCTTTAGTTTAGAACAGAAATTTAAAAAGGCAGATATCGATGGCTTATAGGACATTAATATACATATACATTGAGTCAGGGAAGAAAACTTTTTAATTACAAGAAATACAGCTGTCCATAGATAGTTTGCAAATTGTTTTGCTCAGTTGTACACTACAAAGTGTGAAAAGGACTCACTAAAGCCACATGCCACAAGCTGTGGAGCCCGGTGGTTGATGAGCTGCAACGTTGGCCCTTTGTGTTTCAGTACGGCTGCACCGCGTTACACTACGCCTGCAAGATGAAGAACCAGACTCTCATCCCTCTGCTCCTGGAAGCCCACGCAGACCCCATGATTAAGAATAAGGTAAGGATCCGTGGACCACCGTCTGAGGTCCTTTTAGCAGCAGCGTCATCTAATCTAGGTCTTATGTTGAAGTAAATGATTTGCTTCTGGTGCTAATAACAGTAAAATGAATCATCCTCATTAAGGAATGAAGTTATCCTATTACTATTAGAACTGAACGCCATTTGAAGCCCTTGCCAAGCCAGGGAGATAATCAGTCTAGGCTGTTTACTAGATTCTTTGCATTGACATTTGACACTGTTGGAAATAACTGTAATTTTTTTTTCTTCAGCATGGTGAGAGTTCACTGGATATTGCACGGAGATTAAAATTTTCCCAGATTGAATTAATGCTAAGGAAAGCGTCATAATCCTTGTGACCTCACAGGTGGACACATAGACAAAGTTAAAGGACTGGATTCTAGCTCCATCTCAGACTGTTGGTCTGTAGGCCCCTCAACCTGGATGCCACTATTTATGAGGATAATGATGGTTGCCGTGGGTAATGTTTTTGAAGAGCTTTTTATTTACAACATTTTTTGCTTAATTGAGTTCACTGTGGCTATAATCCTGCTAAGAGAAACACTAAGGTTGTTGGAGTCTCCATTTCAGTCAAAAACTGATATTTCAGCCAGGTGCAGTGGCTCACACCTGCAGTCCAGCTACTTGGTAGGCTGAGGTAGAAGTATCACCTCAGCCCAGGAATTCTAGACCAGTCTGGGCAACGTAGCAAGACCCCGTCTCAAACAATAACAACAATAGTAACAAAACAACAGCAGAACTTGATGTTTCAATCTCAATCTCTCCTGAAGAAGAGGATCAGAGTTATCTTTGGAGATAGTGTTCTCTCTTCCAAGTTGCATCACTTTACAAAGAGGGTGTCTGGTCTATGTCATATCCTAGGAGACAAACTGTCCTCTCAGGCCCTTTTGACTACTGAGAGGACAAATCAAAGTATGTATGTACACTTGTATAGAATGGTATGTAGATGTGTGTGGGTTTAGAGAGTCACAGGCAAACATTTCTTTGGTGAAACAACTTCTATAAAAACATCTATCAGGTGTGAGTGGTGGGTGTGTTTACATCACAGAAACTGGCAAATTGACAATTCAGAACTTTTTTTTTAGTTTCCAGAGAACTGGTTTACTAGCATACCGCTAGAAATGTCTATCATCAAAATGTTTGTTTTAAAAAATATCTTCATAACCCTCTTGTAAATACAAGGTGGCTACCAAGCTTGTTTGTTTTGTTTATTTTTATTGATAAAATTTAAAATATTGTAGCTTATTTGGTTGAAGGACTGCTTCACAAGTAATAGAGCTATTTAATGAAGTAGTATCTGGATTATATTTCTAAGTGAGAGATTGTGAATATCAATGTATCTGTCTCACTTCCATTGTGAATGAGACAGAGTGGAAATAAATACACTTTAAAATGTGATCAAATTTTGCAAATCAAGACTGAATCATGCACAGCTGTAGACATAGACTAAGCTACACTCTATGTAGCAACACATACAGTCTAAGAATGAAAGATTTACCATCCTTGAACAGAACAAAGGTCTAGTAAAAATCAAATCCAGCAATATTTATTGAACTATGTACAGGCCCTAACGGCACATATTTTGTGAGGGAAGCAGTGTGTAGATATAGATTCTGAAGCCTTTAAATACCCCTTAATACATTATTTAAGATTGATTAGCATTGAACTGAGTTACCAGGTGTTTCTGGGGGACAGAGAATACAAGTGCACTTCCCACACCAGTATACCTTCCACAGTACACCTTTGACACACACTAGCATATCTTCAATTTGGTTTCAGAGATTTTGTAAAATAGTACTCATGTAATTTACAACTGTCATCTTTGAAAATGTTGTAAAAATTAAAAAAATTTCTCAAGAAATAAATCTAGGTTTGTGAGTTTGAGTGATTGTCTCACATTAATTTTGTCAAGATTAAAATGCATGATAATTTGTTTCATTATGCTCATGATGTTATAAAATTTTCTTCCTAGGTTTTAATTTTTGGAGGCAGAAAAACTTTGGAAGCTAGGAATTTCTAGCCATTAGGTCTCCTAGCAACAGGCTGTAAACTCTCAAACAAGCTTGGACTAGAATCTACTAGAATACACATACGTGCTTTATGGAATACATAATGCATTTATTGGAAAACACATAAATATCCTACAAAATTTTCTTCTCTGAGATCCAACTGTAAAACTTGAGTTTATTTGGAAGATGCTTTTACTGTAACATTGATTATTTTTATTGTTGTTGTTATGAAAGCATCTTGGCTTCATGAGGTAGTGTTACGTCTCTATGGCAACAAGGTGAAAAAGCCTAGCTTATTTTGTCAAAGTCAACAACAATCCAGAGATTCAAGATCTCAATATGTCCCAATTTGTCCTTTTATTTCACTGCTCCAAAAATACAGCTTATTTTTAAAGAAATTTTAAAGAGGTTTACCTGAATAACATAGAGAATGTCTAGATACATTGTGGTATCAGGTAAAATCTACCATTCAAGATGGTAGACTATATAACAGCATATGAAACCTGTGTTCACCCAATGAGTAGTTTAATTAACTGAATAAAAGGTAAATATGAGTTTTAGTGCCAAATGAAGGAAATCTGAAGGAATGTATACTATATTCCTTTCCTTCTACCAAGATGGTAGGTTTTCAATTCTGGAAATCCTTCTTAAAATCCTTCACAGGCCCTAGCCCCGTCTTCCATGAGAGTGTTCCTACAACCTGTCGGTATCAGACGCTTCACAATATGACCTCGCACATTCCCTGGGAAGGGTTGGTCTCCTCCTGCTTCATCAGATGTATGATTTTGTTGTACATACGGTGAGGAGCGTCCAAACCCCAGATGAAATCCACGTGAGCCCATTCAGGAATGTTCTGATAGTAGATGAGGTTGGTCACTTCAGAGAGCAGTGTTTTCGCATCTTCTGGACTCGAAAGCCAGTCCTGCCCTCCTGTCCACATGGCTGTAGGGACCGTCATGTCTCTAACTTTGTACCTTACAGGAGTTGGCTAGAAAGAAGGAATAGTTTTTAACTCTAGGTAACATTTGGACTTCCCAACTCCTAATTTACTTTTTGAATAAACATAATAAACGTGCCATGTGTTGTGGTGAAGGGTACCTGGGCCTTAGAGCCATAAGGAACTCTGGTCAGAGTTTCTGTTCCAGCTGCTACTTTAAGGTAAAATTACTTTACATTATTAAATCCTGGTTTCTTCGTCTGTGAATGGAAATAATATCTGTAATAACTTACCAGGTCAAGTGAGAAAACACAAAAAAACACATAATGCCTTGTACTTTTTTTCTTTCTATTACATATTTTGCAAATAAACTCTCTTTAAAAATAATGTCCCTGTCCTTTTAAAAATTTAACTTCATGAACATTTAATGAGGCAAGAATTAGAAATATTCTATAGAAAAAGGCAAAAAGACCTATTGGGAAGGCCTCCAGATTGTCACAGAGACTGTGTGATCACAGGCAGCCCTGAGGCAGGCCCAGCCTGACTGCATCTTCAAACCGTGGGGAAACAAACAAATGGGCCTGTGGGTAATTTACACAAGTAATTTGAGCCAAGGGGAGGTAAAAGTTAAATACCTGCTCCAACCCTCATTCCCTGCCCCTGCCCCTAAAAATCACCCCCCAAAATGGTATGTAGTAATCCTCATTCCTGTGAACCTTCCTTTATCCAAGCAGTGCTAGTAAATTAGCTGGGCTGGCTGAGCCCTTGGGATTAATCAGTACCTGGAACTTTTCATAGAAATGGGAAGGCCCATTTCTTACTCAGAAAACCCACCATGGCGTCTTTGCTCTAATCCGAAGTGTCCTGGTTTCTCTTTGTGCCTCCCTAAGAATTTGGAGTTATGGCCTAATTTAGACAAGCAAGGTTGGAATATTCTATGGGGTCAGTAACAGTTTTTCTCATCTTAAAAGTGAAAAGATTGAACTAAATGTCATGTTTAGCTCTACGTTTCTGTGATTTGATGACACCTCTCCCTTCAAGAGAAAGGGGAAAAGGCTCCATTTTTTCTGGAGCCTACTCTGCATGTATCGCTTCCTCTAGAACTCAGTCCATTAAATGTTGATCAACTAAAACTATCTTAGACCTGGAATATTTTCTCTAAAGACATTTTAGGAAACAGTGAAGAAGGACCTAAAAAAGTAGCCGATATCAGTGACTGAGAGTTTGCTATCCAGGGGCGCTACACAGTCTGTCCAATTTCCTAGCACTTTATATCTGGATTGGTGCACGGCAGTGGATGTAAAGTACAATGTGAGATTCTCAGAGGAAGATTGAGCTGTGTCTAATCTGCTCCCTCTAGCTCCGTTTGTATGGTAAATATTTACAGTGCTAACCAATAATCTTCAGTGAAGATTTTATGCTCAAAAGCGCATACCTATCCAATTCTAATTCTCTACATTTTGATTTTTAACTTTATTTCATAGCATCAGCTATGTATTTTCTTGGGTAAGGTAATAACATTTTTGTTTTCATATTTCGAACTTGCAAGTCATAGATTCAATAAAAGTGTGACCATGGGGAATTCTTAAGAATTTTCTAATCCAGTAATTTTTGTCTTAAAGATAAAGAAATTGATATCTGAAGAATTAAAGCAGCCTGCCCTCCACCACATAAGTTTTAGTGCAGAGGCAAGACTAACACAGTAATCTCCACCAGCCATTTCATGTTCTTTTTACTGTGCCATGAAACAACCTTGCCCCCACTACCCCCATTTGTCTGTTTGTCTGT
Organism: Cheirogaleus medius; assembly: GCA_008086735.1. Taxonomy (NCBI): domain Eukaryota; kingdom Metazoa; phylum Chordata; class Mammalia; order Primates; family Cheirogaleidae; genus Cheirogaleus; species Cheirogaleus medius. The sequence goes on from VBSM01003143.1 coordinate 25,698,373, forward strand.
TAATTTTTATCCTAAAATAATCCCTCCAGGATCCACCATAGACTGCACTTTTCTCTGTGCTAAATCTACCCCACCTTGCTCCTGAGAAGCCCAGAGCCTTGCTCAGGGAGGTGACCTCAGCGAAAATGGTCCTACTCCATTGTAGAGGCAGAGCGGTTTCCTGGCTAAGCTATGAAATTTCACATCTTCAAATGGAGTCAACCCTGACTATTATTCTCTTCTTGAATTCTCGTATTTTATTCCCATCTCTAGAATAAACTGTTGTTGCTACAATTTCCTTCTCACACATTTTCAAAGAATATATATTTCAGTAGATGTTGGTATTTAATTTTCTTACCTGATTGCATTTTTCTAGATTTTTGGTCTCACTCCCCCAGTCAAATGCCCGGAGTTCCCCAGAATTGACTGCCTAGAAGGAGACAAAAATACACAAAGTATTCAGAGGTGTCACTGGAGAAGGGAAGGGGTGGTGGGGGGTGGAAGCACGCCACTCTGCAACCGTGAAGGAAGCAGAGAGCAAAAGCTGAACTGCTCTTCCATTCGGTGCTGGGATAAGTTTCTCAAGCAAGTGGAAAGAAAATAAGAAGGCTTTTCAAGGGGAAAGATGGACTCTATAAGTACTTGACCACCACATTATCAACTCCAGGAAGTGCATCCCTGGTGTTATCAATGTTGCTGAGCATCCTGCACAACTCTGTGGGCTACAGTAGGAAAGCATGCCCTGGAAGGTCCTGGGAGATGGTGACCCAAATGTAATCCAACTCAGAATTCTTCTTTCTTTTGATGATATAATCTCTTTCTCTCTCTCTCTGTCACACACACACACACACACACACACACACACACAGGACTTTATCCCTTGTGATTGCAGGTGAAGTTTGCAGTACAAAGGACTCCTGTGAAAATCTCTTTGTGTAATTAGACCCCACTTTAGCATTTTTGTTCCTACTTGACTGTGCTGTTGGAGGAGCTGAAGAGGAGAAGGTGGAAACATGATCTTCTCCAGCCACGTCTCCAGCCACAGCAGTCTCACGTGGACCATATTAATTCACACTTTTAAGACCCACTAACAATGTCCCTGGGCTACTCCCGTCCTCTCCTCCCATCTCCTGAAAAGTTTCAATGATCTTGATCAAATTCACAGTCAAAACAGCCTTGACCAGACTGCATTTCATCTTAGTATGAATGTGAAATAATCCCTAGGCTGTCGAAAGGGCAACCTTTCACTATTCTACACAAAATGTGCAAGAAACCTTAGCAAGGACTACAAATTCAACATTCTTACCTGGCTCCAGTGTAGAATATTTTGCACGGAAGTTCCGGAAGGATTATGGGCAACATACACATTTGCTCGGCTCTGTAACAAAGCATGAGTGGTTTGTGGGACATGGAAAAACTCACAAGATGTGCACCTTTGTCAAGACCAAATCTCCAGGGTGTCAGACTAAGAAATGGGAACACCATGAAATTATCAACAATTAACCATGAAACAGTAATATACACATACATATAAATAACATGCTACTAAATGTATTCCTGGGCACCTATATTTTTTGTATGAGAGTAGTTTCTCATTAGCAATCTGACCTCTTCTTTCTAAAAATTTTACTAGAGATATTCAGGATGAGGGATCTAGAATTGAGCCTGTCTTCAAATTCTAGCTATACCATTTAATTTTTAGATGAATTTGGGTGAGTTATTTTATCTACTAAATCTTAGTATACTAATCTATAAAGTGAGGATATTGATAACACTCATAGAATTGGCACAGGGGAAAAATTAGCCTGGCACATAATATTAACATATGCTTATCAAATGGTAGCTATAAATCAAATTATTAACTTTAAAAAAGAAGAAAATATCTCCAGGATTAAAGACATATATTCCCCTAAACACTGGGAGTGCTGTTGGCAGACAGCCGTCCACTGTCGGCTCGCTTTGAGGATTGCCCCAGCTGCAGAGAGATGCCTTGCCCAGTGTTCCCCATTACTGGTGTGGTCTGCATTAAATGACTGGTTGATATGGGGGTATAAAGGCCCAGCTCTCTCCCCCTGACATGGGACAGCTCCAAAGGGCCATCCTCTCTTCACAGATCCCTGTAGGATCAACTGAGGCTCCTGTTGAATCTGTATCACAGCTTCACATTATCATCTACCAATCCTGCTACCTTCCCTTGCCTAGGTGTTATCCCCAAATCATTCTGCACATTAATCTCCATCTCAGAGTATGCTTCCTGGGAAACCCACCCAATGACACTCGCCAAACTGGTAGCCTACACCAAATCAAAACTTCCTGACGTTCCATCAAAGAACTTAAACTACAAACCAAAAGGACCCAAGTAGAGGGAGGAAGGGGATGATGTGTGTCAGTTCTCTCTGTTGAGAGAGAGAGATTCTAATTACTCCTTTTCATCTGTTAATGCACTGTAGTAAAGGTGCTTTCAGTTTTCTTCCATCTGGAATCTGTGATTTAATATCTAGCAATGCCATTATGTTAACCTTGCGTCAGCCCATGCTGAAGCATTTCCTTCCAATGTGGAGGGAACTGAATTACTGGGAGTACATCTTTTCTCTAAGTCTTCACTGGCTTTCGCTCTCCCTCAAGGTGTGAGATGAATAACTCCTGGCTCTGCCTTGGGAATTTACTAGGCTTCCACTTACCATGTTCATATTGTTGCTGTTGAATCCGCCCAGAAGTAACATGATATTACTACAAATCTGATCGAGGATCACCTGACCACAAAGGTAAATAGCAAACTGTCTGAAAAATCTGGTCTGGTACAGAAATTCTTTTTTGCCAAATAATCCCTGTAAAAATATGAAGTGAAATAGTAATATTATATGATAGAAAAGAAGTGGCTCTAGTATAAAAGTATACATTTTTAGGAAATTAGGAAGACTTTTCTACATATGCGAGATATTTTCTGAGGAGTCACATACCTTGATCATCATATCTGGTAGCAACAAAAATTTGGCCCCAGGGCTTTTTGCGTATTTAACAGTGGCTATGGGCGCTAAAGCAAAATACATTTTGATTTTCTGAGCCAGCTCTGGCATGGTAGAAAATGCAATAAAGCCTGTGAGAGAAGAAACATGTCATCACAGATATTGAACGTGCTGAGACTCATAAAGTGCGTATTTTACTTTTATCAAGATATTTTGATAATTATGTGTGATCATGTCTTAACTCTCCTATATAGTTATAGGGTCTGGGGGTGGGCAGCAAAAACTCTTCTTTGATCCCCATGACACCTATCATATTTGCTTTCAAGTAGTAGGTTCCCTTGAAGTAAACTGTTGAATACAATAATATTGACTTTGAGGAAAAAATATATATATATGTGTGTGTGTGTGTGTGTGTGTGTATACATGTATATGGAGTTAACTATTATATATACTAAACACTTTGCTGGGGACCTTTATGGTTCTGAGGACGATAAAATCAGATCTGAGAAGCGCAAGGTGACTGATTCCAGGCATAGCTTGCAACATATGCTCACATTTCTTCTGAGTGTACAAACCTGCTTTTCTTTGAACCTACCCATGGTAGTGCCCTGTGAATAGCCGATATAATAGATCTTTTCCTGGCCCGTTTTCTGCAAAATAAAGTTTATCACTGCAGGAAGGTCAAACCTAGCCATCTCATCATAACTACAAGGGGAAAAGACAAAGTTATATGAAAAATTTATAATTAGAAACAAACAGAAGCATCCCCAAGGTTTACAAACCATCCCTGAGTTGTCAGCCCTGACAGCTTGTTCCTGTGCCCCTCACAACACTCAGAGTGGACCCGTTTCAAACCTGTGAAGTGTGGTGTATCTGGCACCCCAGACTGTCAGCAAACCTGTTTTCTCCAGATGTTATCATAGATCGATAATCATCTTCGGTGAATATTTACTGGGACATGACCCATCTCCCAGTGAAGATGTCCTACTATACTGTTAGCAGAACAGCAAAGGGCTGTGCAGATTCGTTTATAGGAAAAGTATTAAAGATGCTGCAGGGACCCTTCTCTGACGGGCACAAAGAGCAGGTTGAACGTCAATAGGTAATTTAAGTGGAAATATTAAAAATCTTTTGTATGAGCATGAGAGATGTGTTAGTCAAATTGATAGTCCCTAATTCATAGTTTCGCTTATTTTATTTTTTTAATGCTGGCTGGTCTTGCCTCCTTCTGGAATACTATTGCCCACCCACAAAGAAATGGACCCACCCTTCTCTCATTCCAGTATCAATCACCTGACCCCAACAACATTCTCATGCCATTAGCCAGACCTAACCTTCTATTTGGGGAACCCAATATTCTGCCCAACTTCCCCAGAAGAGTCACCAGTTAATTAAGGGTATCATGTTAGGACATTGGTGATGCAACCAAAATAAATTAACACAATACTAGAAGCCATAGTTTTTTAGCCAGTTTTCCAAAGACATCCACATCTACCTTCATTCTCAAGATTTTCAAATACCTGAAAGCCCAGAACTCATCTTGGTCTATGGAGAGGGTCTTGTGTTTCCGAGACCAGGTATTTCCCCTGCTGTTACCCATCCACACGTCAAAACCAGCATCTGCCAGAATGAAGCCCAGGCTATTGTTGGGCAGGTTGGAAATCCAGTTGCTGGCATCTCCAACTAGGCCATGCTGTAGTAACACCACAGGCCTGGGACCTGGAAAAAAGAGAAATTTTCAACGGTGTGAAATGTTCTTACTTTTCTTGCTATCCACCAATATATAAGGGCTTTAAAGTCAGACAAACCTATTTCAATCTTGATTCAGTTTTGATTCAGTTACTTACTAGCTTGGTTATTATGGCCAATTACTTAATCTTTTGTGTCTTGATTTCTTCATCAATTAAATGGGATTTTTGTTATGATTAAATAAAATAGAGCTCAAAGAACAGGTGGCACAATGCCTGACACAGTCTATAAAGTTTATCTTCCACTGTTGTTTTTGTATAATTATTATTATTGGACTTCTATGAGTTTCTCAGAAAATATTGAAAGTGCCCCAGGAGACAGTATCGCAGAGTGAGTAAGATATTTATACCATATATATAATGGTCTAATGATTAAGAGACCTTCATGTCAAAAGGACCAGCTTGAGGGAGTTTCCACTGTTCAACTACAGGAATATTTAAGCATCAAAACAAAAAAATGACAGTAATTAATTATATGCCATTGAATACATCAAGACTCCTTAAGTCCATATAGATATCAATAAATAAATGAACAAATAAACAATTAGGAGGGAAGGAAAAGCTCTTATTTACAGCATAATGCCAATTAATATATACAAAAATTGATTTACAATATAATGCCAATTAATAAATACAGAAGGATTAAAATTACCAGTGAACGCTAAAATTAGTGGATGAAAGTTTAAAGACAAACAGGATATTTACATAGCCTGAAATTTATTTATTAATTACAAAGGGAAAAATACTAACTTTAGAAAAACCCAGCAGATACTCCCTAACAAAGTTATCAAAGTTAATGTCACCAATATTGGAATAAACCAACATCATATGCTTCATAACATAATGCACCAAGAAGGACACAACTTCACTTGTGTGTTACACCTGCCCAAAGTGTGTAACCTGAATAACACCATGAAGAAACATCATACAAATAAATTTACATACCTGTCCAAGACTCTTCAAAAATGTCAAGGTCAAAAAAGACAAGGAAAACCTTAGAAATTGTTTGTTTATAAAGGAGACAGACATGGCAATCAAATGTGGTATATGATTCTGGATTAGATTATTGACAAGGGGGAGGAAAAACAAGACTTTGGGACAATTGACAAAATTTGAATATGGACTATAGATAAAATACAAGTATCTATAGTGTTCATTTCCTAATTTTGATAAATGTATTTATAGAAGAGACTATCATTATTTTTAGGAAACACCCACTGAAGTATTTAGGGGTAAATGGGCATGATGCCTCAAACCTACTGTCTAAGGTTTTGGAAAGAGTAATGAGATAACACATAAGTGGTGGATGAGAATGATAAAAATAAATAGGGGCAAAATGTAAAATTGGTAAGTCAGGGTAAAGGTATATGGAAGTTCCTTGCACTATTTCCATAACTTTTCTGTAAGTTTGAAATTATATCAAAATAAAGAGTTACAAAAAATATCAGTATGAGATAAATAAGGATTAAGGGCTTTAAAATTCTAATACGTTAAATAAATTAAGGTATGTACATCATTTTGACATTGGCAAATATGACTGAAAGATTAATAAAATGCTGCACTATTGGGAGGAAAAAAGTATCATGCCCTTGGTAGGACTTGTGAAAATGAAATCACATTGCGAATGCAATGTCCATACCACAGTAGCTGGCTTAGAAGAAGGCTGTAGTAAAAACAGTTTTATTGCTGCTGTCGTTGTTATTGCTATAACTCTCTAGAGCAAGCGACTCTGAGCTTCAGTGTCCTTGTTAGCAAAAGGACGATACAATCGCCCACCTTACAGGGGTTTGGGGATCAAATGCCATACTGTGCATTAAGAACTCAGCATGTGCCTGACCTCGTATCAGATGGGGAGCTCTTGTTACTATTGCTATAAAGGGGAATGGAATCTCCATGCAGTCTCCCTCTAGGACAAAAGCCTTTCTCTGGCAAACTCATCCAGCATCTGGACAGCCTTCATGAGTTCCATCTGCCTCATTTTATCTCTCTGGGGAGAGAACTTGTAGGTCACTGAGGACTGTGAATGCAGAGCCAGGAGAAAAGAACTCGGTGTTATTTCAGGTTTTCTTTGATGTCTGGTCATTTAGTTCATCCTCTTAGCTGTCAGAGAGGTGATCTCGGTTGTGTTAACACAGGGTGATCAAAGCAAGGTGATCAATGCTCCCCTGGGAGTCTTCAGGAGATTTCCCATGGCTGGGGTCAGCTTGGCCTAATTAGCAGTACACTTTGTACTTATGGGTCACCTAGTGAGAGGGCTGGCTCATTTATATCATTTCTAACATGCCTGACATCCTTGGCCTTCTATATAAATTATAGCTAGCAGGTGTGTGTGTAAGGGCTACACTTTAAAAAGCTGTCATTTCTGAGGATGTTCCAGGCTACGTTTCTCTCTTAATGTAAATATTTGAAGCCAACTATGATTATTTGATAAAGATAAAAAGGCTTTTATCACAGGCTATAAGCTTTTCAGTAAACATTTTTCAGTTGTTTCCAGTATGAATTTCATTGGCCCTCTATTTGAAGAGATGGTGAAAATTCTTTTTTCTTGTTATACTGGGAGAGGGCATCCTTGGAGGGACCAGTGGAAACTGCAGCAACAACCTCCGCCACTAGAGGGGAGTATTCTGCACCAACCAGTCCTTGAACCCGGAACTCCTGGGCAACGAGTGAACAGTCGGAGTCGACAGGATGTGAGGAAACAAACTGTCCACAAACAGGGGCTGCAGGTGACCCTCACACTTAGAAATTGCGGCAGTCGTTCAACTGCTGTGCTTTGCCCACCCCGCTAGGCTTCGTGGAGCTTTGTGAAAGTTCTTTCTCTCTGGGTCCAGGCTATTAATCTATTTATGTGAAATTTATCCACTCATTCCACAAATATTTATTAGCACCTAGAATGTGCTTGGCACTTTAGTCACTGGATATGGCCTTGAACAAAATAGATGACATCTCTGCTTTCACTGAGTTTACACTCTGGTTGTTGGGAGATAGACAATAAACAAGCAAATACCTACTGCAGCAGGTGGTGGTAAGTGCTATACGGAAAAGTAAGCAGGCAAGGGGCTTGCTAGTATGAATAGGGTTGCCAGGGAAGGACTCTCTGCTAAAGGATGCCTGAAAGGAGGGCCAGGGCAAGCTGCATAGACAGCAGATGAAATAGTAGTCCGCAGAGAGAGCTGTAAGTTCAGAGGCACGAGGTGGGAGCATGCTGGACATATACGAGGCACAGCTGTGCAGCTAGTGTGAAAAAAAAAAAAAAAAGCTGTTTTTCCAAAAGCTATACGAGTACACATTGGAGTAAAACAGAACCCTGAAACTTCTTTACACCAAAGGTCAGTAGCATTTGCCCAGTATTTTCTGGTCCTAGTTAGGATCCTGGGCTGTAGTGGCAGACTAATCTTGATTTGCATGCAGGTTTTGTAACCTACTAGCAAATACTAGCACAGACTTTCTGGCAAAGATACTCAACCTTCGTGAGCATCAGTCTCTTAGGGTTATTGTGAAAATTAAATGAGATCGCTGTTTTCCTCCACAGGGAGAACTAGCCTCTCTATGGAGTAGATTAAATAAATAAATAGGACTAATGCAAATAGAGCACTTAGCATTGTACCCGACATATAGAAAGAACAAAAGAAGTTAGTTTAACTGTACACATGATGGATAATGTAGTTGCCGCTATAAACGTAAAGTGGGAGTATTAAAAGAATAAAGCCAAAGAGAAATGGGAGATGGGCATACTTTAGTAATGAAGATGAATTTTTTAAAAACTCAGCAATAGCTAAAAATCTCATATACAAAAAAATAATGGAATTATATGAACTATGGAAATGTATCAAAAATCTAAAGTGTACATATAAAACCTGGTTCTTAAAAAGCCCTTAGTGAAAAGCTAAGCAACATCTTAAATGTCTAAAGTGCTCTTTGGATGAGGAATACAGTGTATGGGGTGGGTGCCAGGTGCCATATTGAAGTTTGAATTCTTTGTGTACAGAGGTTTGTGTGGTCTGCTCAAGGAATAGTCAGTAAATGTTCAAGAATATCTATATAAGGGAGGATTTGGGGAATGGGTTGAGTGCTAGAAGGGGTCAGGAAATGGACTTTTCTTGGGGGTGTTTCTTTGAAAAGCAAATACTGTATGTTTATTTGAGATAATTGACAGGGTACGTTGGGGTTGGATGGTGGTGATGGAGTTTATGGGGGAACTGACCCCATCCTTTGAACAGAGCAACGGACCCCAGTCTGTACTGAGAACCCAGACTGTCTTCTACACTCAATCACAGGGAAATCCTGGCTGCAGGGAAGACTGCCGTGTTGGGGTGAAATAGGGTGAACCATACCTGTCTTAGGTTGCACTAGGCCTCGAGGAATTCTGTTAACAGAAAGGATATACCCATCTTCAGTTGTGACTTCGTATTCCTCACAGGGATAGCCTTGATGTCGGATGATTTCACTCTATGGAAAAAGCACAATTTCTTTTTAATTGAGTTGTATATGGCTGTATTCTCAGTGATCCTTGATGCTGTAAGACATAGGCAAGAAAGTCCTTGCTTTTCCTTAGGTAATAATATTACTTTAGAAAAATCAGCCAACCCTTTCTGGTCCTCACTTTCTTTACCTGCAATGTGAAGACTGGACTATAAGGACCCTGGGCCAAAGCATCAGCATCACTAGGGTACTTGGTAGAAATGCAGATTATCAGGTTCCAACCAAATCTACTGAATCAGGAACTCTGAGGATAGGACACAGCAATTTGTGTTTTGATAAGCTCTTTAGGGAATTCCAATGCATTCTCATGTTTGAGAACAATTGCACCAGAACACTGATTCCATAATCTGGGTGTGCATGCAGAATCACTTAAATATACAGAATCCGGATGCACTTTGATATACACAGTCTTGAGCCCACTTTGGGTAGATATCAGGTGATTCTAATGCAGCTAGTGGAGCACCTGTTTCAGCACAACATATGTGTATCTCTGGGCCATGTATTCCCTAAGGTTCTTTCTAGTTCTAAAACCATAGGCTCAAGAACAGTAATTCTTAACATTTTTAGGTTAAAGTTACCTCAGTGCATTTGAGGAGAACTACCGTGTTTTCTCGAAAATAAGACAGGCTCTTATATTTATTTTTCCTCAAGAAGACACCCTAGGGCTTATTTACAGGGGATGTGTTATTTTTTTTAAGTATGGTACAACAATCTACATTTATTCAAATATAGTTAAGTCGTTTTCTTCTGGAACATCATTATAACTCTCCAAACCCCGAATTCGATCCTGAATTTCTTGAGACTCTTATTTCCTTTAGAACCATTGGCTCCAATCTCTCATGTTGAGCAACAGAGCTCTCATGGGCAAATGAGAAGGGCTGCTCGTCTTCTTTACCGCTCTACATCGAAATGCATGGGTTGTGCAGATACGCTGTGTAGCCACGCCCATCACTAGGTCTTATTTTCGGGGTAGGGCTTATATTGTGCAAATGCTTAGAAATCCTGCTAGGGCTTATTTTATGGGTAGGTCTTATTTTTTGGGAAACACGGTAAAAATGGATATACACGTGGATGCACAAACATGCTTTTGCATACAATCTCAGAGGCTGCAGATTCCTTGTTGCCTATGTATTAATATATACTTCTGGTTAAGAATCCCCACTCTATATACTTGCTACATGCAGAAACTCTTTAGAAAATATGAAGTTGCCGACCTACTGAGCATCCTCAGTGTTCTTGCCCAGTGTTATTACCTAAAGAAGGAGAAAACGAGATCAGGAAACTATACTCTGTTGCTCTTTTTATATTTGTAAAAAGAGCAAGAGAAGAAAGCCAGGTTTCCAATGCCCAGAGTAGATGATAGGGCAAAAGTTCACAGTCATTAAGACAAAGGCCCTGGGGTTCCACTGCTTGAGTTTTAATTCTGGCTCTAACACTGATACACAAACTAGCTGAATGATCTTGGGAAATTTAGTTAAACTGTCCCTATTCTTAGTTTATTTATCTGTAAATTAGGAATAGCAATGGTTCATACCCCATGGGATTGTTGCAAGGAATGTAAAAAGACAAGCACATATAACAGTAACTACAAACTCTGGTACAGAGTGGGTACTAGGAGCATTAGTTACCACTGTAATAAAAATCCAGGTTAACCAAGTATTATGAAATGCAGTGTGTGTGTGGGGGGGGGCCTGTGTGTGCCTATGTGTGTGTATCTGCATATTGTACCATTGTATATTTAACCTTAAAGAATTTATAGACCAGTAGTCCTCAAATTTTAGCATGCATCAGAATTACTCAGAGGGCTTGTTAAAATGCAAATTGCTGGGCCCCACTCAGAGTCTCTGGTGCAGTAGGTCTGGGTTGAACCCAAAGAACGGACATTTCTAACAGGTTCCCAGGTGATGCAGGTGCAGCTGATTTGGGGACTGTCCTTCAAGAACCACTGTTGTAAACTACTTGGGGAGATAAGTATAGAAAGGTGAGAAGGATGACACCTGACAAGTGTTTATTGAGAAGATACATGTAATGTGCCAAATGAGGGCTGAAGGATGTGAGCGACGGAAGGAGCAAAGGAGTTCTGAGCAAGGGGAGCATGATGAACGGAGCTAGTCAGGCCAGGTCTTGTGGAGGAAGGAGAATTTGAACCAGGCCTTGAGGATCAAATAGGAGTTACCCAAAAGAAGTGGGGATCGGGGCATGTACATCCCAGAAGGAAAAGAACCGCAGCCACAGTGAATACTGCCTACAGGTGGCAGAGGGTCAGCAGACTAAACTTGGTGGGAGAGTTTATGCAGGATAATTGTAGGACATAAATTTGTGGACATAAAAATATAGGCCCAATGTATTCAAAGGGGTAAAGTATTACTTATGAACTTGTAAATTTGTATAACCATTTTTGAGAGAAGTTTATCTATTTAAAATTGCTAATATTTAATTTTTAAATTTTATTATAAATTGACACATTATGAATGTATTCAATATTTAACTTTTAATCTCATTGTCCATTTCTGAAATTTTAAGGAAAAAATCAGAGATACGCATCAAAACACACCTGCAAGGATATTTATCCCAGTATTATTTATAACAGTAAAAAATTATACTGGGGGAATAGTTAAATATTGTGGACACTGAGAAGCTCTACCCAGATCCCCCTTTGATGAAGGACTTGTCCCATCTACTGCTCAGTGGCAGAGCCCAATTAAATGAGTTTTGTTTATTTGTTTTTATTTTGAAGTATTACAGAGGGACAAATGTTTTTGGTTACAAGGATCGCTTTTGTAATGCTTGAATCAGGGTTATAAGTGAACAGGGTTATAATGAACACCCAGATAGTGTTCATTATGCCCATTAGGTAGGATTTTGCCCATCCCATCCTCCTCCCTCCTCCTCCCCCTGATTGATTTCCACTGAGTGATACTTCCCTTTATGCACATGTGTGCTCATGGGTTAGTTCCAATTTAATAGTGAGTGCATGTGGTGTTTGTTTTTCCAAAGTGAATTTTAGTCTCTAGGCTCCTGAAACCCCAAGTGTAAAGGTGTTGGGCATGCCCAGTGGGTGGAGCCCAGGCAGCTAAAGAGATTCCCCCTATCCCTAAATTAGATTAATTTGTGTGGAACATTCCCAGAGTCAGAAGAATGGCTCCCAAGGATCTACACCAATGTGTGAACTATCTGGACAAACTGTCAAAAGATAGCCAGTCGCTGGGATGATCAAAAAAAACCTGGCCTTTAGCACCATGCAGATTCAGAATATTTCTATGGCTTCTCAGTTTCAGAACCCATACAAGGGAGCTTCTGTAAAAAGGGTCTTAACTCTGTATAAATGTATTTAAAGTTGCTCTTTCTGTGAGGTATTAGATAAACCTATGTTGCATGGATGTTATTGCACACAATCATCATACTCACTTGGAGGTAAACTCTCCTCTTTCTCACCTGGGAGACTTTATTGCCTTGCACAGTGGTTATAATTATAGGCTTTGTGTTTAGGCAGGCCTGCATTTAAATTGCAGCTCTGCCATGTACCAGTGGTGTGGCCTTGTTTAACTTGCTCAATCGCTTTAATGTCAGTTCCTTGATTTGAAACATGTGGATGATCATGTCCATTTCATAGGGCAGTGAAGGTGAAAGAAAATAGTATGTCTGCAGCTTTGATCACAATGCCTGCTATGGTGGCCATTACTAAAACCCAATGTAGGACAGTATGCCAAAAAAAAAAAAAAAATTCTCTGGGAGACCTAAAGAGATGTATTATCATTCATGCATTTTACTTATAGGAGGCCCTCTCTAGTGCTTACTCGGGGTCTTTTTATTGCCATTCAACAAAGTTACCAGTCCAGAACAGGATAAAAAGAGTGGGTTAGAATGGTACAGTAGATGCTCCTAGAAGCGGGTGCCCTGATAGCAAGAAGTGAGGGCTGACATCTTTATAACATGGGAGAAAGTGAAAAAAGAATAAAAAGATCAAGACAAATTAGAAATAATCAAGTGTCTGGAGTTGGCCCAAAATACCTCAATTATTTCTCTGCTCATAGGATGACCCTAAGAGTTCAAGGAAAACTTATATTGTGTTTGAAGCCCAAAGGGATTAAATCATTTGTCCAAGTTTACAAAATTTGTTCCCAGGTCTACTGACACCCAAGTTAGCATTCTTTCCAGTAAAATATGCTATTAGACTCTATCACTATATTCTAGCATAAATCACTACCATATATAAATATAACACACAATACAGATAATACACAGATGCAAATATTAACACGTAAGGTACATTTCCCCAAAACATTACAGAAAAGCTCAACTTACAACATTCATGAATGCTTCCGGGTCCACAGCTTTAGTTGGCAAACGTCCTGAATTCACATTGCTTTGGAACAAATACGCCACCAGAATCAGAAGCCACATCTCCATTCTGTGCGCAACAATCCACTCTCTCGACAAGATTTCTGACATGGTCCAACATCAGCACTTATGTTTTCCTGGCAATATAGTAACAAAGTCTAAAGTCAGAAGAAGAATATTTAGGTTTAAAAACTCCTTCACATGTTTGCCAGCTGCAATCCCTTCTCTAAATTCTGAAGCAAATTAAGCACACTTAGTTGCTAGGAATGGGAGAACACAAAGGAGGCTGGAAACATTGCCTGGGATGTCCCAATGCCATCTGGCCCCTCCTGTTCCTCTCTCACACAACTTGTAGTCACCAGTCCTTCAACTTCTAGCTATGTAGAACTTTCTCTGATGCAACCTGGAGTTTCATGCATGCGATACAGTCCATAAAAACTCTGTTCTTGAGCACCAGGGAATAAGGACTATGGGGAACATCTTTCCTCCCATTCCTTGTTTTTATCTTTCTTTGAAAGATAGCAAGATGATGGCATCTACAGAAAACATTGCAAGTTTCTATAGTCACATTCTGGGGCTTCAGTGATCTCTGCCTTTTGGTTGAAGATAAATGTAATGATAAGTACTTTTGTTTAAAATATCAAAAATTTAAGGACATTTTCTATTTTTAGTGATAGGAGAGAACATTGGTTAGAAGAAAGCGAATCTTCTGTGTTTAGCCTATTTCTGTCTAGTTCAATTAAATAGATATACAGCAAATTTTTATTTGGGCTTGTAAGTGCTAGTTAATTGCTGAGAGGTAGATTAAATGGGTAACCTACTAATTAAATCATCTGCAATAACTAAAAGAATGAGCTGCAGCCTAGTTATTTTCATGCACTGAATGTTCCAGTTCAATTGACTGTGAGGCAATGTGGGCAATTCCTTAGCTTACTAATAATTGAGCAGACCAGGAGGGTAGTTGTATTTGTCATTTTAAGTAAGGAATGTGTTAGAAGTTAAGAAAAAAAAGTATTACTTAAAGTAAAATATTTCTCTACCATTACAGCAACTCTCCAGAGCTGAGCTAACAGCAGCCACACCAAGAGGCAGACTTTTGGTATGTGGTGGGTGAGGGAACCACAGCTGGAACTGGAAAGATGAGTCTTTGAGAAGGTATCTGCCCACATGACTCAGCCTCATCCTCTCTGGGCTGGTTGGCTAGGTGTGAGGAGGAGAGCCTGCATCCTTATCTGGACCTGTCTGAACATCCCCACCTTTGTTGATCTGACGCATACTAGAGGAGCCCTTTGACCTAATTAGAAGAGCAGAGAGAGCACTTGTCCCATTTCCTCAGTGCCCACTGAGCTCACGCTGGAGTTAGCAAAATGGGATTTCGGAAAAGAACGTTGGCTCCCACGGCTGCCATTTTAGGATTTGAATTTGTTGTGCAGTCAGCAAGAAAGAAAATATCATTCAGCCTTCATTTTCAGAAATGTGAAGACAAGTCAAATGACTTGTTTACCTAGATGGTGGCAAGACCAGAATGAAAATTCAAGTATTTTAATTCACTGTTTAGTTTTATGACCACATGGGGAAAAATATAGCATTTCAATTTACTCTATTCAGGGATAAAATCCCACCTACTATCAAAAATCAATTACGTCAATCTCTGTGAACTGTCTCTAAAAATTATCAGTCATTTTATTATAATTTTTGGCAGATATGATCTACTCACATTTGCTCCACTTTGTTCAAGTAAAATTAACTCCCACATTGGATTAATATATTTGTGCATACTGTAGAGATTTATTAACGAGAGAATTGATGGCAATAAACTGACTAGTTCAGAAAAATCCTATGTTTTTGGTAGTAGAACTACTTCCTTCCCTGCATCAAAGTCCCCTATCCCTTTCTTTTTTCAGCCTTTTGCAGCTTCAGCTTCCTTGGGTACTAAGCATAGTATGGAGAGAGTTAAGTTCAATTTGGCTCCCTTGGTTAACTTTGATTAACTTTATGAGCTCATAACTGTCATTTTATAAGCAGGAAAAGTCACATTCCAATTAGCTCAAAGAACTACACTTTGAACAAATGTTAAATAAGTACAGTTCCTCCCTCTGCAGAATTTTAACAATGCCTTATCACCTTAGCAACCCACAGCCCAAGTGTGCCAATGAGATCTCCAACTTAGAGTTGTTTGTTTTGAGAGATTTATCTTTAGAGGCTTGTATCAAGGAACTTTGTGACCCTTCAAAATGGATTTTTATCATCTCAATACATAACAGGGTAGGATCTAAAGTACCCTGACTTCTTAAAACTAAGAAAATGGATCTTCCCTAATATGCACTATCTATAAATCAGTTAAATATCAAAATCCAGAAAATCAGCAGGTTAAATAGTAGAAAGTTTAAGGAAAAGCTTTCTAAGAAAAAAGTGAATAAAGAATCAACCTAAAGCCCTACTCATTGATATACTCTGTGTAAAATCTGTAAAAACAGGAACAAAAAAAGCAAACAACCAACTGACAACCAAAGTAGGACAAAACAAAAACAATAATACAAGAATAAGAAAGAAAAACACCCTGAAAGTGTAAAAACTGAAAAATTACCTAACATGGAGGAAAGAGGCAGGAGAAAGGATTATTTTTCAAGACTGACCTCAGAAACTTCCATCTTTTGTGCAAGGTACTCAGTAAAGCTCACTTCAAATCAGCTGTTACCTTTCCGTTTCATATGAAAAATAACATTGGCCTTCCTCCTTTAAATATGAAGTCCAGCTATCAAGGATTAACTTTATTTGAACATGACAAATGATTTCTCCCCAAAAAATTAATGAAATGTTTTTAAAAATTTCCCTGGTAGTATAAATGTGCTGAAACATTTGTTTGTTTTTAGAATATAAAAAGGTCAAAGTTCATATAGTTCTTAAATATCTTTAAAGTACATAGTATTTTGAGAAGCTTATGAAAACTAGACTCTTCTCAGAAAAATGTCATATGCATATCCACACCAAATTTCATAACCTTTTAAAATTTAAATATTTATTTATTTATTTAGGCAGAGTCTCACTCTGGTGACCTTGCCTGGGATAGAGTGCAGTGGTGTCATGATAGCTCACTGCAACCTGGGTTCAAGCAATCCTCCTGCCTCAGCCTTCCAAGTAGCTGGGACTACAGGCTTATGCCACTGAGCCTGGCTAACAAATGTCATATTTTTTCAAGGGACTTATGGTCCTCATATTTCCTTCTGTAGAACTCTTGGGCTCCATGGACTCAGAGGAAGGACCGTAGGGTGAAGGGCACTGCTAATCCAACTGATATTATGTTGGCCTATGTGTATTTCAAGGACAGCTAAATCTTTTAATTCCATTCAAAGTTATTGAATTTTGCTACTTGGGTCTTAGAGTGGTGATTCTTAACCAGTGTAAGGTCTATAACTCTAATATTGTCAGTTTAGTTTTCTAACATATCTTCAAAACATATGCTAGAGAACGTACACACATACATTTTTAATTAAAGTGAGTTAAAATCAATTTTGTTTTTGATAATATTGTAAGGCCATTTATGGCAGTTGAAGACACTTTAGATACAAGAGAAGCTGAGTGGGAATCAGAATGATACAGTTGCAGGGCTGAATCTGGGAGCCCACAGGATGCCTTCCCTAGAGGAGATTTTCTGTTGCTCTGTGAGCTGGCATGATAACCACCAAGCTATCACCTCTACTTGCTTTACTTCCAAACTCACCAAGCAAGTTTTGGCTTATAAGATAATTTGTTTTCCCAGGTAATTTGGGAAACTAGAAATAAGCTACGTTGGAATAGGGACTTAAGGCATTTTGGCTGTTGTGTCAGGAGTAACCTGTTCTGTAAGTAATTCCATTGCTGTGCTGGTGCCTTTGTTAAAATCACCTGATTGTCTTTGGGTGTAATGAAAAAGCTCATTTAATGCCTATTATATTGGGGGGGGTGTACAAGAAGGAGGCCAACCATCTGGCCCCATCTGTTGGTATACCACCCTCTGCCCAGTCACACTACTGCCTTGTCTTCCATTTTTAAACATGAACTTGTTTGGCTTTTAAGTGAGTCTGTATCTGAGAATGTTCTATTCAGGAAGGAGTTCTTGTTATTCATCCAGGTGGCTGTTTTCCTCCATTTGCCTGATTCAGATAACAAAGTTTTAGTTGCCAGAGTGAGGCTTTATACTTCACCTCTACTTAACGATATCCCCATGACCATCTGTCAGTTATTGTTCCCTTTCTGCAATCCTGCACTTTTTGGAGCATTATGTCCCTAATACAGGAATTCTTTCTTGCTGTCTAGATTTCACAAACTATGGCCATAAATTGGATTACATTAACATTCAGTACCATGCAGATTGAATCCTCACTTGAATCAGGACTTGTAGAACTCTGAAATGTCCCCCAGGGGGACCCATCTGTCACTGATGCTCTGTTGGGTGTATGCTGTTTACTCTGGATCAACTGGGCAGTTCCCATCCCCTGCTGGACATTGGTACTCACTTCCATTCTTCCCCAGGAGTCTGCTGTCTCCAGATAGACACATATTGGAAATTACCTATGTGTCTGGACCTCCTGCCACAGAGCAATCACTGGGACACCTAAGATGTCAAAACTGCATGGAGCCCCTTTGCAAAGTGACGGAGAATTCCTCTTTTCTGTTCGAGTTACAAGTTAGAGCGCTGTCAAGTTAATACTGCCATTCCCCCAATGTTGAATTGAGTTTTATCAAAACAATTATCTCAGGCTTTATAAACCACAACCTTGAGTCCAGTGGGGGTTGTGCCATGGAACCAATCTGAAAGTCAGAGTTAACACTTTTGTCAGAAACACTCTATGATCAAATGACTCAAGTCATTGAATATTGAGTCAAACTCATGCCCTACTCCTTCTCTTAACATGACATCTCACAGGAGACTCTGAGGTCTTCAGGCCAGTGGGCCTTTGGTTTACCTGCCCTCCTGGTTTGTCAGATATACCTGCATATTCATGGTTCTCACTTAGACTCTAATCAGTGTCTCAGCTATGTCAATCAACATGTGATGGTTCTTCACATACTGCACTCCAGTGCTGACATATTGCAAACCATTCCATATTAAAGTAAGCAAACAATCTTATCTCTGACTTCTAGCATTGGCCTAAGAATTGCTTAAACATCTTCTATGTTACAGTTTCAAGTTCTTTTTTTTCAAAGTCTAGCTAACAACAAATAATTTTTATACTATTTGGTATATGCAGTAGGTAAGACAGGCTGTGGAGTCAAGACAGAAAGCTCCACCACATGATATATATGTAACTTTGGGCAACTTCCCTACCATCATGGAGTCTGCGTCCTAATTTTCAAGATGTGAACAGTAGTGGTCTCTCTCTCTTAGGGCTGCTGTGGGGGTTAACTGAAATACGAATGCAGTGCCTGGTGCAGAATAAGCACCCACCACATCTCAGCCAGTTTACCTCATGCTGGTAAAGTGCTCTCTGCCCCAAAGCTTATAAGGTAAACAAAAGCTTCTTCACCAACTTGTGAAACTACAAAGCATCTGGTGTAGAGAGAAGCAATCATATTTCCCACAGGCTGATTCACATGTAAATCCTGGATCTATCCCTCCCTGAGCCAGTCAGTGATCTTGATCAGATTACTTAATCTCTCAGAGCCTCTGTTAATCTAGCATTAATTAATAAGGTGCTGAAAGGATCAATGCAAAAATCTATACAACTTGGAACCAAGCACATAGCAGGTGCTTAATGAATTGTAATGCCTTTCCCTTTTTCTTTTCCTTCTTAGAGGAACCTATAGTATGGAAACAGCTTTGGTGGCTTAAATTTTAAAATTTTTTTCTAAACCAGGATTAATTAAGTCATAATGTATTAGAGCTGAAATCATAGACTTCAGAAATCATTTAGTTCAACCTCCACATACTATTTATTTAAAAATTATACAATTATATAATTTAAATTATAAATTATATAATTTAGATGGCGAACCAAAGACACCACCAGCCCGAGTGTCTCTGTAAGAGGGAGAAATTTTAGATGAAAGAGAAAAAACAAATAGATATAGATTGGATGAGGGTCGGAAGGAAGGGTGCCTGAACCTATAGGAAATGCCACAGGAAGAGGTTGCAGAGCAGAACTGGAAGGAGAAAGGTGTTGGTGGGGATTAAGTCTGGGGTCTCAGAGACTAGTGAGAAGAGTAGGTAGATTGGCTAACATCCCCCTCACTCACACCTTGGACTGGCTCCTGAGCTGCTGGAGAGACCTTTTATTGAAGCAAGCCAAGAGACTCCTGCTGCCAGTGAGTGGAGAGCTTCTTGTGGACAGGGCACCAGGATCTCACCTCCCACCCCCAGGGTGCCTCCTGCTCGACATACCCAAGCCTGATGGCAAGTGCTATATTGTTTCTCTACCCACTGGCACCTTTGCCCTCCCCAGGGGGCCTCAACCCCTCAGGTTCTGTCTTGCTCGTCGCCACACAGACATGTCCCAACTCCGGCCCAGACTTCAGGAGCCACAGGGGTCCATTGGGTCCTGGGTATTCTGCATGACTTCAGAGCACCGTCATTCTGGGTGGGCTGACTCCCAGAGAGAGGGCTGGAGATAACCAGAGCTACCACATGGAGGCTTCCACAGGAAATGGGGCCCAGACCTTTCCTTTTGGGGTTCTGCAGCAGAATGAGGGGTGCTTAGACTGTGAGCTCTCTGCCTACTGGCCATCCCTGGTGCTGCTTGCCCAGTGACTCCAGCAGAGCAGGACACACCCCAAGGTGGAGGGAAATTGAATCAACTTGGGCACCCCATGAGAGAGACTTGGTACCAGCATTCTTCCCCCTTGCATGGACAGGGTTTGATCTCCGTGGTCCCAGGGACAGACCACGGGCCAGATCCTATACACCCAGGTCTCAATTGCATCACCTGGGGACACTGAGGGGATATTCGTGAATTAGTCTCATGAAGTATGGATGCCTGCAGGAGAAGATCAGGAGTGAGTGTGCAGTGTGCTCATGGGGCAGCCCTCCTCCCACAGGAGTGGTGCTCCCAGCTCAGGCCAGGATCCTGGACAGGGAATCTCCCAGCCCAAATCATAGTCTGGGTAAGCTCAGCTGGCTCCAGGTCCTGCCTGCTGGCAGAGGCCTGAAACAAACCACAAGATAGGAGAGGGTGGAAAGGAGTGAGACCTGCTCCAGACAGCCAGACTGCAGATCTCAAATAGACTCACCTCCACATGTAGACATTTTGTTGAGTGTGGCCACTTCAGCCCCTCCATGACAGCTTTATCCACAGGCAGGGAACAGACCTTGGACCCCTGCTAAAAGCATTTGTGGAGCTTGAGGGCAGGCCCACCCAACCCAGCCACACCAAGCCTCACTCCCAGACCTATCCCTGCTGAGGAGGAGAATAAGTACACATGTGGAAATTCTAGAGCTCCACCCACCACCTGAGGCATTAGAGTGCTTCTCCTGAGGAGCTAGAGCTGGTCACAGGACCCAAAACCAACATTGCAGCTGTTCCTCCTGGCAAGCACCACCTACTGACAGGAAGGTCAATTTGCATGCCCCTTTTATTGCATTTACTAACTCGCCATACAGGGTGTGTTTGATTCTCGCCAATAAACACCACCTACTGGCTCAGAGATTAAACTGGGCGTGTCATTATCTAAACGAAAATCCCAAAGTAATAAGGAACAGCTGCTCCAGATGAGAAGGAATCAGTGAAGGAACTCAGAAGTATGAAGAATCAAAGCAAAAGAACACCCCCAAAAGGGAACACCAGCTCCCTAGCAATGGATATCAACCAAAATCAGAACCTTGAAATGATACATAAAGAGTTTCAAACATTAATTGTAAGGAAGCTCAATGAAATGCAAGATAAACTGGAATCCCAACACAAAGAAACCATGGAAAGAATGCAGGAAATGAATTAAAAATTCACTAAAGAAATTGAAATGTTAAGGAAGAATCAAACAGAACTTCTGGAAATGAAAAATTCATTCAAGGATTTATAAAACACAGTGGAAACCCTTAAGAATAGGTTAGATCAAGCAGAAGAAAGAATCTCAGAGCTTGAAGACAACACCTTTCAATTCAACAGGTCAGTCACAGAGATAGAGCAGAGAAATAAAAGAAAAAAGCAAAGCGTACAAGCAATATGGGATTATGTGAAGAGGCCTAACATAATAATTATTGGCATACCTGAGGGTGAAGAAGAAAATGCACAAGGGTTGGATAATCTGTTTGAGGGAATAATTGAGGAAAATTTCCCTGACCTCGCTAGAAATCTAGATATCTAGGTACAAGAAGCTCAAAGGACTCCTGGGAGATTCATTACAAAGAGGAAAACACCATGACACATAGTCATCAGACTGGCCAAAATAAACACAAAAGAGGCCCTCCTATAAGGTGTAAGGCAAAAGCAACTGGTAACTTACAAAGGAAACCCTATCGGACTAACTGCAGACTTCCCAACTGAGACCTTACAAGCTAGAAGGAACTGGGGCCACATTCTCAGTCTTCTCAGACAGAATCATGCTCAGCCTAGAATTTTGAAAAACTGAGTTTCATATATGAGGGGGAAATAAAGTCTTTCTCAGACAAGCAAACACTGAGGGAATTTGTCAAAACAACAGCTGCCCTACAGGAAGTACACAGAACTGTGTTACACATGGATCAGCACAGTAGACACTCACCAGTGTAAAATCATCTGAAAGCTAAAGCTCAAATGATAGATACCACAATGGCTTAAGACACAAAACAAAGCAACAAAGTTCTACTCAACAGGATGAGCAGAAATCCACCCTACTTATCAATTCTTTCAATAAATGTGAATGGCTTGAACTGCCCACTGAAGAGACATAGGCTTGCCAAATAGATAAATATACACAAGCCAAGTATCTCCTGTCTTCAGGAAACACATCTAACCCATAAGGACTCATTCAGGCTCAAAGTGAAGGGATAGAAAACATTATTCCATGCAAATGGTAACCAAAAGAAAGCTGGTGTAGCAGTTCTCATATCAGATAACAGTCTTCAAATCAATAAAAGTAATGAAAGACAAAGATGGCCACAATATAATGGTGACTAGTACTATGCAACAAGAATACATAACAATTATGAATACTTATGCACCCAATACAGCTGCACCCAGATTCATAAAGCAAATCCTAATTGATCTAAACAAAATGATGAACAACAGCACTGTGATAGCTGGGGACTTTAATAACTCACTGACAGAACAGGACAGATCTTCCAAACAGAAAATAAACAAAGAAACAATGGACTTAAACAGAAATCTAGAGCAAATGAGCCTAACAGGAACTTTCTGCCCTCAAACCACTGAATATACATTCTTCTCATCAGCTCCTAGGACATTCTCTAAGACTGACCACATCCTACGCCAGGAAACATGTCTCAACAAATTTAGAAAAATAGGAATTATACCATGCATCTTCTCAGACCACAGTGGAATAAAAGGTAGAAATCAACTCCAACAGAAACACTCATCTCAACATAAAGTCATGGAAATTAAACAACCTACTGCTGAATGATTACTGGGTCAAGGAGGAAATTAAGATGGAAGTAAAAAGATTCTTTGAACTAAATGATAAAGGGAACACAAGTTATCAAAATCTGTGGGACACAACTAAAGGAATCCTGAGAGAAAAATTCATACCCTTAAATGCCTATATCCCAAAGACAGAAAGATCACAAATCAATAATCTATTGAATAGACTCAAAGAACTGGAAAAAGAAGAGCACATCAATCCCAAACCCAGCAGAAGAAAAGAAATAACCAAGATCTAAGCAGAACTAAATGAAATTAACAACAAAAGAACTATATGAAAGATCAATGAAACAAAAAGCTGTTTCTTTGAAAAGATAAACAAAATGGACACACCTCTTGCTAGATTAACCAGAAGCAGAAAAGAAAGGACTTTAATAAATTCAATAAGGAATGAAAAAGGATAAATTACAACTGATGCCACAGAAATACAAAATATCATCTCTGAATACTATAAAAATCTCTGTGTACATAAACTTGAAAATGTGGAGGAAATGGACAGATTCTTAGAAACACACAGACTCCATAGGCTCAATAAGGAAGAAATAGAATTCCTGAACAGACCAATATCAAGTACTGAAATTGAAGCAGCAATGAAAAACCTTCCTGAAAAGGGACTGAAGTTTTCAACCCTGACTTTACCTCTCATATTCAAGAAAATCAGACACAAAATCATCAGAACCACCTAATGGATGATAACGATTTTATGTCCCACCCCAGGCCTACAGAAGCAGAGACTCCAGGTTTGGGGCCCAGGAATCTGTCTTCTTATCAAGTGTACCAAATGATTCTTTGGGTGAGCTGGATTTGGGGGCCACTGCTGTGCCACACTCCCAGGCATCCTTCCCTCAGGGAGAGCAGTTCTAATCCGTGTACCAAAAATTCTCCCAGCTTGGTTCCTTCCCCACAGAAGAATTTGGTCCTAGAAAGTGGAAGAAGTTTGGGATTTTTTTTAGGGTTAAAGGTTTTCCTGTATTCACCAGCATCAAATATGTAGTAAAATGATGATTCATAACAACCATGACCTCTTTGAGGTTTTAAAATATTTAAAGGAGAAACTGCAGCAGTTGAAGACACATACATGCAGGTTACTCATTTCTATAATGGCCAATGATAGTCTACATTGGTTCAATTTTATTTCATCTCAAAGTGGATTTAAACATTAATTAAGCACCATAAAACTGGCTTACATTTAACAAGCAAATATATTAATATTATAGCAAAGCTTAGAGAATAAGATCACATGGATTTGGTCTGCAGGATGCTAACTAGAATATTCTGTGAATTACCTAATGCCACCCATGGAGACATTTTGCTTTATATGTAATCTCAAAAGTATATATTATATATCAAATTGCAAAACATCAGTGGCCACATATTCATTAACATCTGCTAGAACCTTCAAGGACAACTTTCTCTGTTATCTTGTATAATTGAAGAGAATTGAAATTGTTTAAAACTTTTATTTAAAAACAATTATGGCTTCAACTACTTGTCTGCATAGATTCTATCATATTGTATAGCTGAACAAAATAGAGCACTAAAGTATAAACTCAGGTAAATGTAACCAAGGTACTGTCATTTTAAATCCCATTGCTGATTCTGAGGGTTACCAGAGTAGTTTCATCCTTATCACTTTACTTCATAATGTGTGAAGGTCAAACATTTGAATTTTATATGATGAGTTATTTTAAATATTACTACTTCTCATTTATTTTGTGTATTTGGAGCCTGTGTAATATTTTTTGTTTGAAAAGATCTTTTGCTTCTAAAAATGTTTTAAAATCATTGGTTAAGATGGTTTTTATAATCCCTCTCTCCCCTAATATTATTTCTAGGTGCTTTAAAAAAATTAGAAAATACCTATTTATATTGTCACCCTTTGGGATTTTGGAAATTTTGATGTAGGTGGTAGAAAATTGGCTGGGAATTGTTTCAGTCCTGGAGCACTTGGGGGAGAGTTGGGCTTGGGTGGCTTCCAAATATGTGGTTTAGGGTTAGCCAGAGAGCAGCACGAAGCACCACAAATCCTTATGAAGGAAGAAAAGGGAACTAAACTTCAGCAGGGGTCACCCAATGACTCTGGAGTGGCAGGTGCTGTAATTTCCATGTGTGGTGTGGGTCAAGAAGACATGGTTGTTCAGTTCTGCTCTTATCTTGCTCTGTTTTTCAAGGTGATCACATTACAGGACTATAACATGTTGAAGCTGACAAAGACTTGGCAGATCAGATAGGTTATTTTGCAGAGGAGTAAGTTCAGGCCCAGAAGAGGGAAACAACTTGCCCAAATGTTGAAGATCAGCTTCACCATGAAGGAGGCTGAGGCAGGCAAGGGGAGGAAGAAGAGAGAAGAAATAGGATAGAGAGATCCCCTTTCTATCACCTCACTAGCATTTAAGAGACATCATATTAACATCCACTCTGGCCCTTGAAAAGAATTAAATGGTAACTTTCTCTGTATTGGTTGCTCACCTCTCCTTTCTATGCATTCTGGCTTTTGGATTGAGGCCCTGGGATTCTCAGCTCCATTTCCAGAACATATCAGCATGTTTCCTACCTGACTCTGTCACTAACGTTGACATATATCACTCCCAAAAGTTTCTCCCCAAAGGTTCCTGCCCTGAGGTGTTTGTTTGATTGTCCGTGATATGTCCGGCATATCTTTCCAACAGGAGAAATGGAGCCTGTTCTTAATCACATCAATACACACCAAACAAAATAAATCAAAATAAACAACAACAACAACAAAAAATCCAGAAACCTTATAAACAATTTTTTTAAAAAATGCCCTTAAAGACATAGAAGAAAATTGTCCCCACTCCACTGCTCTTTCAAACCTGTAAGACAGGTAATGAAGGACAGAATGACTGGGGATCAGAAAAGACTCCAGCTGTCATTAGGCTTCTTGAAAAATTTTTTCCAGGGCCCTTAGAGGGGAAGCATGGGAATGTGCAGGTTTGGTTGTGCAGCTCAGAAATACTAAATGAAGTCTAAAGCCACAGGGCCTCCTGGAAGGAGTCTCACCTAAAAGAGACAGTAGAGAATAGTGGAAGCCAACACACCTGGGTTCAAATTCCAGCTCTGCTTCTCACCAAGTATGGGTCCTTGGACAATTTTCTGATTTTCAGTTTGCTTACCCACACATTAATAATAATAACAATGTCTTCCTCACAACACTGTTGTAAAGCCTGAGTAAAATATATGTATAAAGTGTACAGCATAGTGCCTGGCACATAGAAGCTACTTAATATATCATTGCTATTTATTGTTGTTTTTATTGTTGTTATTATTAGGGTGCGTATGGATTTGTAGGCTTAAGGTGGAAGAGATTAAAAATAAAACCGATTACTTAGAAATCCTCTATCTCATTTTTCAGTTAAAATACTTAAAGAGCCTGGAACAAGTGATCCGAACAATAGACCATGCTCTTTACTAGGTTTAGGCCAAGCTGCCTAGCCTGGTGCTCAGCTACTGTGGCTATCATGGGCTTTGCCACACCAATACTTAGCAAGGGAGTAGTGTGGAAGTTCTCCACCTGACAATCTGTGTGGACACCCAAAGCAGAAATTTACTTTAAGGTGACACAGATTGACTGTGTTGATTAACTCATCAAATCTACTGTTGGCCGACTGTACAATGAGACTTCTGAAATAGGCAAAGACTTTGGATAATCTACATTTTGCAACAGTGAGGATTGTCCATCCACTATACCTTTCAGAAACGAAAAACACTGATAATAGCAGTATTTTTAAATTTTTCTAAATGGCCCCAAGAAAAATTTTTCTCAATTTTTTTCCCCTTTAAGCAGTTACTCCATTTCCACAGCATCTCTGTCTTCCCTCTTTATCCAATGGATGGTCAGGTCAAGAGGAAGACAAGGATATCCTCATGCTTATCACGTGAAATATGAAATAAAAAGCCTTCTCTCTCTTTCCCCCAAAAGGAGTTGCCATTTATTTCCTTATTTTAAATTCAATCAAACTTGCAATGAATTCCCTTTAAACATATTCATTTTTTTCAAGGTAAATTTTTATAACTTTCTGATGAGAAATTTGGCAATATGTATAAAAAATTTAAATATTCTTAGTTCATAAATTTATTTCTAGGAACCATCTGTGGTGAACCAAAATATTTATAAGGAAATAGTGACAAATTTGCATAAATAGCAATGTGAGTTAAATGGTTACATAAATTCTAGCTCATGTTTACTACAGAATACTATTTAGTCAGTATAAAAATATTGTAGAGATATAGATAGTGCAAAAATGTTCATAATATATTTTAACAGGGAAAATTAAGGCAATTAAAAAGTACATATTGAATAATTTTTGTTATAAATGGACATAAATAGAAATGGGACCAAAGAGAAATCGATCAAAATACTAACCAAGTAGGTTTCTCTAGGTAGTAAGGACACTGGCTTATTATTTTTTGTTAGTTTCTTGTTATTTTCTAAAATGTCTATAATAAACAGTTTATTTTTACAATTAGACAAAAACACAATAAATTATTTTTTTTAATTTAAGGAAATACTCTCAAGTTTACTTTAGTCTAAGAGAACGGCAGTACAATTTAGGAGCAGAAAGAGCCATAGGTATGACCTACCTCAATGCATAGTCCATTTGTTGAAGGAGGAATGATTCTCCTCATGTCAGACGCTACACTATAAAAGAAGACCAAAGTATGGAGGAAGCAGGACATTGACTGAGCAGAGCTTCCCCTATAATCACCCAGTACCTTAGCAACCAGCTTCACTGCCTCAGGCAGTTGCTTTAGTTTATGGGTACCACATTTCTGTCTGACTAGTAGAGCTCCTTAGGCAGTGTTTGCCATCTGTAGGGTGTACATCACTGGGGATATGGAAGATTTTAGCTAATACGGGGCGTGCATGGTATTACATACCCTTGAATCCCATAGCGTGCGAGTCAGTCAGTCTCTGGATTAGTTTCCTATTGCTGCTGTAACAAATGACCACAAACTTAGTGGCTTAAAAATCATAAACATTTATTTTCTTACATTCTCAAGGTTATAATTCTAAGATCAAGGTGTTGGTAGGGTTTTAGAGACTCCACAGGAGAACCCGTATCCTTGCCTTTCCAGCTTCTAGAGAGTGCCTGCATTCCTTGGCTCCTGACACATTGCTCCAACCTCTGGTTCTATTGTGACATCTCCTTTTTCTGACTTTGACCTTCTTGTCTCTCTCTTGTGATTACAATGGGCCCACCCAGATAATCCAGGATAAACTCCCCACCTCAAGATCCCAACTTAATCATATCTGCAAAGTTCCTTTTGCTGTATAAGGTAACATATTCACAGGTTCCTGAGATTAGAGCGTAAACATCATCGGGGAAGCTGTTACTTAACTTATTGTTTCCCCATCAAATTTCTTCCAATCTTTTGAGTGCATTAAGGAGAAAAGTCTAGTTTTGGCCTATCTCTTTGTTTCTAGTACTTACTAATTTCTCTTTTAAACAAAGACTACACAGTTAACAAAAAGAAGGCAATTCTAAAATTCAAGTGCCCTGACTAGTCATGTCATCTGTCTACCTTATTAAAAATCATCTGTATTATCAATCACAATAACATCATTGTTATTTGTTATGATATCTAAGTTTTATTGCTATGGTTACCCTGAAGTTTTGGCAAATGATATTTTCTTTATTTCCCCATTTATGGTAGCTGCATAAAATTTCTTTTAAAAAGGTATTTAAGTTAAATAGATAAATTGATTTTGAGACCTTAAACACACACTATTATAGATAACATGCAGATTTGGCAAACATTGTGAATGAGGAACATGAATGACTGAGTTTTGGGAAATATTGCCTTAGGAGCATACTACTCTACTTAAGATTACAGAAGAATCCTATGCTCTTCACTTAGCTCTTCATGAGGCCTCTCTTGAGGAATGTGACACTATTTTCTTCTTGTCTCTTTTGACAGTGGGTTCTATATAGAGGTAGAGGATGAGCCAGCAAGCCAGGGAGAAATATCATCCTATTTACTCATGAGGAGTGAAAATAGCCAGTGGAAAATCTAGTGGACATTACTTATGGAGTATTTGTTATATGCAAATCTCCTTGTAAGGCTTGCTGAGAGGTAAAGGGAAGTCCCAGCACTCACGTGGTCTCTCTCTGGTAGAGGACTACAAATTAGAGCAATTCAAGGTAGAAAAGGGGATGGGTATAAACAAACATAATGAGTGAGATGTGCAACGTTTGGGGGATGGTCACACTTGAAGCTCTGCCTCGAGGGGGGATGGGAGCATGGGCAATACATGTAACCATAATATTTGTACCCCCACAATATGCTGAAATAAAAAAAAGAAAAGAAAGAAAAGGGCTGAGTCCATAGGAAAAGGAACAATAAAGTTCTGTGGAGTTCACACAGGTAGATGATCCCTTTGGTCTGAAGCAGAGGATGGAATAGAGTGAGATGATAGTTTTTCATAGCGAAAATAGTTTTTTTCAGAGACTTTACCAGGAAATTCCTCACGAGCATTTCGGATGAGAGCCTCATCATTCCCAACACTCCAGGTTTTCCCCTGATGGTGTCCTCAGAATTAGAAAGGTCTCCTGAATACCAAGACACTATGCTTGGGCTCCATATATGTCACTGTACTAATAGTGCTAAAGGTATGAGCCTGATATTCTTACCCCATTTTATGGAAGTGTAAACTGAATCTCAGAGAGGTTAAGTTACTTGCCCGAGATCACATAGTTTGTAAGTAGTGGAGATTTTCTTCAAGTACTGTCTGGTTGCAATGTTGGCAAGCTTCTCCTGCAATAAGCTTATTTCAGAGATCTTTGTTTGCCAAAAAGTGCTTCTCCCAGCCTGGAACTAATTGAACTAAATGAATCCTCTTTTATCTAGAGTATATCCTTTCTCATGCCGCAACTTCTTCCTAGGGTTTGTCCAGAGCTGATGGTAATGGAAATATTCCATACGTGTGCAGTAACCACTAGTTACATGTGGCTATCAAGCACTTGAAATGTGGCTAGACTAAGGACTACATTTTTAATTTGATTTGATTCAAATTAATTAAAATTTAAATTTATATAGCCACATGTAGCTTGTGGGTATTGTATTGGACAGAACGGTATATAGCTAGACTTATCCATATTTAGAGTTAAAAAAAGTCATCCAAATTCTTTTGTTTTATAGATGAAGAAAATGAGGCCCAGAAAAATGGACTTGCTTAAAGTAAAACAAAAATAAACCTCCAAAAATCAAATAAACTAAACAGATATAGAGCCTTGCTTTTAGAAATTAAGATACCTGACTCCCAATCCCATGCTTGTCCTACACTGGAGAGGGAGTAAAATATGTGGAATAAGTTGAGAAATGTTGTTGCCAACCTAGTAAGAAAGTGGGTGATTGCCAAAGGCTGGCCACATGTAAGGCATAGCTGATAAAAATATTGCCTCATGTTGGGGGAGTACTCACACTTTTTATATGAGTTAACACTAAGATTTTTTTGTGAAACCCAGAATAAAGTATACAAATACTGAAATAAAAATGAGAAAAAGTTAAAAAGGAAGGTATTTTTCATATGTGATATTTCATATACATATACACACATATGTTTACACATATATGATATGCATGGATATGTATACATAGGTAAAAATATACATAAATTTAGATGAAATGAACAAAATCATGGGAAAAATACCAAAATTGATGCAAAAAGAGAAACTCCTTTGTAATGTTTTATTTCCCAATCTGGGTAGCAAGTGTAAGTGTTCATTGTATTCTATACAGTTTTGTAGGTCTGAAAGTAGAAATACAATAGCATGGGGGATAAAGAAAGATGGACAAGATAAAGCAAAACTGCAAGAAAAGCTAAAAATAAGTAGCTAAAAACACTGAAGGCTGTAAAGCACAGAATTTCATAGAAGTATATTAGTGATCCTGAGAAAAAATGTGATTACCAAGCCTGTAAGTTAGAATAAAAAGACAAAGGGATAATAACAGTGACAGAGAAGATGACAGACATCAAGGAAATAACATAGATAATTGTGGTTTCTTGACTACATTAGAACAAAAGACTAAAACAAAGAAAGAGACACATCTGTGTTCAAAGGCATGATAGAAGAAAACTTGAGTTGAAGAAAACATATAAATGCAAATTGAAAGGGCTCACTGCAAAATTAAAATCAAGGAAAGTACCTTTATATACATACACTTGCTAAGTTTTTTGCATTATAGGGATGAAATGTAACAAAATGATGATAATATTAAACAAGCATATAAGCAGAGAAGTAATTGTTTTTTAAAAAACCATAACAGATCACCTACAAATGTATAAAAACTGAGGTGTTGAATTTTGTCAAATGCTTTTTCTGCGTTCTATTGAGAGGATCATATGGTCTTTGTTTTTGCTTCTGTTTATATGGTGAATTACTTTTATAGATTTGTGTATGTTGAACCATCCCTGCAACCCTGGATGAAGCCCACTTGGTTGTGATGGATTATTTTCTTGACAAGCACCTGGATTCAGTTGGCTAGGATTTTGTTGAGAAATTTTGCATCTATATTCATAAGGTATATTGGTTTGTAGCTTTCTTTTTTTGTTGCATCCTTTCCTTGTTTTGGTATCAGGGTTACGTTCACTTCATAAAATGTGTTGGGGAGGATTCCATCCTTCTCAATGTTGTGGAATAATTTCTGCAGGATAGGCACCAGTTCTTCTTTGTAGGTGTGGTAAAATTCAGGTGTGAAACCATCTGGACCAGGACTTCTTTTTAGGAAGGTTTTTAATTGCTGTTTCTATTTCAGTACTTGCTATTGGTCTGTTCAGGAATTCTATTTCTTCCTGGTTGAGCTTAGGGAGGCTGTATGTTTTTAAGAAATTGTCCATTTCCTCCACATTTTTCAGTTTGTGTGCATAGAGGTTTTTGTAGTATTCATAAATTATATCTTGTATCTCTGTGGCATCCGTTGTAATTTCTCCTTTATTCAACACCCGTTTATGATAAGAATGCTCAACAAAATAGGCATAGACGGGTCTTACCTAAAAATGATACAAGCCATATATGACAAACCCACAGCCACTATCATACTGAATGGGGAAAAATTGAAAGCATTCCCACTTAGAACTGGAACAAGACAAGGTTGCCCACTATCTCCACTTCTATTCAACATAGTGCTGGAAGTCCTTGCTACAGCAGTCAGACAAGAGAGTGGAATTAAGGGCGTCCAAATGGGAGCAGAAGAGATCAAACTCTCACTCTTTGCTGATGACATGATATTATACCTAGAAAACCCCAAGGATTCAACCAAGAAACTCCTTGAATTGATAAGTGAAGATGGTAAAGGCTCAGGTTACAAAATCAATACACAGAAATCAGAGGCATTCATATATGCCAACAACAGTAAAAGTGAGAACCAAATCAAAGACTCAATTCCCTTCAAAATAGCAACAAAGAAAATAAAGTACCTAGGAATATATTTAACTAAGGAGGTAAAAGACCTCTACAGGGAGAACTGTGAAACACTGAAGAAGGAAATAGCAGAGGATATAAACAGGTGGAAGAATATACTATGCTCATGGGTCGGCAGTATCAACATTGTTAAAATGTCTATACAACCAAAAGTGACCTACAGAGTCAACACAATCCCTATTAAAATACCATCATCATTTTTCACAGACATAGAAAGAATAATT